>OU862932.1:23856966-24516703 GCA_917880885.1 Limnephilus marmoratus | reverse complement strand
TGAACTCCGTCACCAACTTCTCCTGCATCTAATAAAATCCCCGCTTCTTGCAACTGCTGCTCTACACTTTGATCCAAATCTAATTGTGTTTCTTGCAAACCTAATTCGGATTCTTTGATATGTGATTGTGTTTCTTGTGAACCTAATTCAGATTCTTCAAAGTCAGATTTTGTTTCTTTCAAACATAGTTCAGATCCTTCCACATGTGACTGTATTTCTTGTGTACCTAAGTCTGATGCTCCCTTATCAGATTTTGTTTCTTCCAAACCTAATTCAGATCCTTCCGCATGTGATTGTGTTTCTTGTGAACCTAAATCTGATCCTCCCACAGATTTTGTTTCTTCCAAACCTAATTCAGAACCTTCCACAAGTGATTGTGCTTCTTGTGAACCTAAGTTTGATCCTCCCATAGATTTTGTTTCTTCAGTTTCTTCCAAACCTAACTCATTGTTCCTTGTTTCTTCCAAATCTAATTCAGATCCTTCCACATGTGATTGCGTTTCTTGTGAACCTAAGTCTGATTCTCCCACAGCTTTTGTTTCTTCCAAACCTAATTCAGATCCTTCCATGTGTGATTGTATTTCTTGTGAACCTAATTCTGATCCTCCCATATCAGAATTTGTTTCTTCCAAACCTAATGACGATCCTTCAATATGTATTTGCGTTTCTTGCAAATTTATTTCTGATCCTTCCATATGTATTTGTGTTTCTTGTGAATCTAATTCCATTCTATCCATATCTAAATTTGTTTCTTGCGAACTTAATTCAGTCTTATCCGTAATTAATTTGGTCTCTTGTGAACTTAATTCAGTTCCTTCCATATTCAATTGTGTTTCTTGCAAATCCAAATCTGTTTCTTCCATTTCAAGTTTAATTTCTTCTGAATCCAATTCCACTACTTCTTTGTCAATTTTAGATTGATCCACACCTAATTCTGGTTCTGCAATGTTTATTTCTATTGTTTCATTAACACCATCACCTCCTGCTAAGCCTTCTGCTTTGGTACATTCAACTTCTTCTCTTTCCATTTTGTTAGTAGCTCCTTCCATGATTTCTTCAAGAACCTTTTCAACATCTTGATTCAAGTCAACATCAGTGTCGATTCCTTCTTCAATAATGCTTTCACTGAATTCAACCACCATTTTGTCTTTACTTTGGTAATCTTCAACTATCTCCTGTTGAAATTCATGGAGATCGTCATGCAGACGACTGTTCTCTTCTGCTAAATCTTGATGGTCTTTAAGGACCTCTTCGATTGTTCTGCAATCCTGATTGTCCTCCTGTAGGGTCATGACATCACCGTGCACAGCTTCCCCGAGCAATTTCTCGAGATCGATCTCCACTTGGTCGCGCCTTTCTTCGTCCAATTGCAGTTTTTCCGCTTCTGCCAGTAGCTCGAGCCCACTGACTTGATTCTGTTCGATATTCTCCCGGCATACAGATGATTCTTTCACGTGATTCTAGAAATAAAAAATTATTTGTTTTATGTTAAGTTAGATTAGCGTAACATTATAACACTCTTAGCGTCATCACACTACAATGTAGACTATAATGCTAAATGCCTCGCATCACCGATTTCTCATTTGATATTTATTTTATATATTTATTTATTTTATTCAGGTTCTCCATAAAACAGTTACCCACCAAATTATTACGGTGAAGATTACAAAATTTAAAATAAGAAAAAAAAGTCCGTGGGGGCAGTTTCACCATGTTGTGACGAATGTCAAAAGATAGTTACTGAAATCTCTATAGGTAACATGTCGATGCTCAATGCAGAATCGTTAAGCAGTTGAATTACTCTGTTTAATGGCGCATTCTGAAAGGAAGAAGTTCTCGCTTTTGGAGCATAAAAAAGTGCGTGGGATCTCCCATGAGTATACGCATATATATATATATATATATATATATCTTTATATCTAAAAGACAATGATAAAGGTAACATGTAAAGCCAAAAAAAATTCTTGAAAGAAACCTTTCAATGAATTCATTTGTTAACTCTTCGAATAATAAGAAAATAATTTTCTGTCAACTTTTGCCTGTCAAGGTTGGCGCGCAAAATTCCTGGTTCTTCCCATGCATTTTAAATGTTCCTATTTATTGTATTTTTTTAACGCTTTTGCAAAAATAAAAATTGTTCTAAAATTTAGATACAATAATTTTTCCCTCGTCTTTATTAGAAATCAACATTTTTGTTTCTAAATATTAAAATTTTAATATTGGAAATGTAAATTGGCTAAAAAATGCATACCTGAGAATATTCGAATTAAAGTAATTAAAATAGAATAAACTTAAAATTTTAAATACAGATTCCTTTTCTAAGCAAAACTTGTAATAAAACTGTCAACTCACTTTTTATCACTTTCATGCAATTTTATTTTAAAATTAAACGTGTGATGCGTCACAAATTGGCGCATAATTAAACCTTCACTTTTGATCGGGTTTGTAAAATATCTGAACAACCTAGCTCATACTAAGACAATGAGAAGCATTATTTCATTCCGTTTCTAACGTAAAAGAAATCACAAATATTCGCATGACAGGAAGAGAGATATCTAACTTTTAATAATGCACTGTTGCTCTGGGACAATCTGGGTCTCCTGTTATTATAACGGCATATGATGTTTTGGGACAACTTGGGTCTCATGTGATTAGACGGGTTATACATAAATCTTAGCAGCCCTCCACAATTCACATTAAAATTCAGGTTATTTAACTGAACAATGGATGAAGCCAAAAAAGCTTCCAGCAGCATTAAAGCTTGATTAGCAAGTACTATTTTAAGGAATTAAACATTGTATGATGGAGGGAACAGTACCAGGAAAACAGAAAGTCATATTCGATTTGGACATGGTACGGATAAAAGGCCTAACATTGTTTGATGAAGGGAATAGTACCAGGAAAACAGAAAGTCATATTCGATTTGGACATGGTACGGATAAAAGGCCTAAACATTGTTTGATGGAGGGAACAGTACCAGGAAAACAGAAAGTCATATTCGATTTGGACATGGTACGGATAAAAGGCCTAACATTGTTTGATGAAGGGAATAGTACCAGGAAAACAGAAAGTCATATTCGATTTGGACATGGTACGGATAAAAGGCCTAACATTGTTTGATGGAGGGAACAGTACCAGGAAAACAGAAAGACATAGAGATATGGAACCTAGCAATTGCATCCTTGACCTGCTGCAATAGGTAATTTACCTCTGCATCCAAGGTGGTCCGGAAGGCCATCTTGCAGCAGCGGCAGGCCAGCACAGCATTCAGTTCCGGTCGGGCCTCGTGCGCCAAGAGATGCATGCGCAGCCGGCTGCGGCGGTTCACAAACTTCAGGCAAATGTGGCACTGGAATGGCTTCACCTGAACAAAATATTTATTAATTAATCTTTGCTACGAACTACGGATCGAAATCAAAGGAAAGTTAAACAACATAATATTGTGTTATTATATTGCTAACATCATGTGTGAGTAACTCTGTGTGAGCATGATCTTTTCAAAAATTAACTGATAGATGTGTTAAAAAAACATTGTAAAAAAAATCATTTGAAATCCAGAATTAACCTCTTGAACTTCCAAGTAGAAAAATCCTCATAACGACTGTCGGCCGAGAAAATTACCTTGATGAATATCGGTATAAAAACTACCATTTTTAAACGACTTCGAAAAGGAGGAGGTTCTCAATTCAACTGTATTTTTTTTTTTTTTTTTTTTTATGTTTGTTACTTCAGAACTTTCGACTGGGTGAACCGATATTGATGATTCTTTTTTTATTTGAAAGCTGGTGCTTCCCGTGTGGTCCCATTTTAATTTGGTCCAGTTCTGACAATGGCATCCATGAGAAAATCATATAAGTCTTAAATTTGCATCAAGTATGTGCGCGACAAATGGACGAATAACTCAATATCACGCCAACCGATTTCGATGAATCTTTTTTTATTGGAAAGGATGTACATCAAGGGTAGTTTGATGAGAGTTTTGTTTGGTTCTGATTATGGGATCCATGACAAAGTAACGGAACTCTCCAATTCTTAAGAACAAATTTACGATACTCGGCCGAATCTTAATCGAATTAGTTAGTGTACTTCAGATTCACTAAAAATCAAAAAATAAACAAAAATTTTAAGAAAACAAAAAAACGACTTCAAAAAATGCACTAAAAAGTAAAAAAATAATTTCGTATTCTTCTACAACTTTATAATCAACTTACCTTTTCTACTCATCAATATGTAGGTACGATTGTTATTTTTGGAGTCGGTGTCAACCAAGGTACCCGCGGCCCGGCGTGTTCACTTGACAGCTCCTCTCCCGCCGACACCGACTCCAAAAATAACAATCGTACCTACATATTGATGAGTAGAAAAGGTAAGTTGATTATAAAGTTGTAGAAGAATACGAAATTATTTTTTTACTTTTTAGTGCATTTTTTGAAGTGGTTTTTTTACTATTAATTTCTTGTAATTACACCATAATATAACCTATGTACGACAAGGGGAATGAGCATAGTAAGTAAGTAGTCAAGAGAATACAAATAAATTGTAAAATGTAAAAAAATATATATGTTAATAAATTAGGTATTTAGTTGGGCAAGGGTTGAAATGTTTCTCCGCTTCTGACAAAGATGTCAGGCATAGATGTAGTTCCAAGATTTGCACATAGATGTCAGGAGTGGCGATAGTCTCCCCTCTCCAATGGACCCTGTTGTAAGTTATAAATAGGATGAATTAATTATTCTCTACCTCTTCTGCATTAGTTTGCCTTTAAAAGGAAACGTTATACTGTCGGTCCGTTGGGGGGATTTAAGAATTTATTTGGATTGGATTGTTGTATATTATTGCCAATAAATTAATTTTCTATCTACCTTGAATTTCTTGTTGGAGTTTTTAAAGACCTAAAAAATTTACATTTGATTAATCAATCGAAGCAGACCCTAACAATATATAAATACATATTTCATGTTTACATCATAATTTATTTCCCAGAATAGATAACATATAAGGTATAAGGTTTTCCTGCTTTTTGTTTTTTCCGGTCCCTTGGAAAAATTCTTGAGAGGGTTTCGCTGTATTTTAATTTTTGGGACGCCGTTGAGTGAAAATGAATTTTGTCACGCACAGATAAAATGTTTTCTAGATAGTCAGAGATTCTACAATCATGAAATAAAAAACTAGTAACTATAGTGTTATTAGCGCAAGTGATTCTGATTTTATCCTCTACGCAATTTTCAAAGCATAATGGTTAAAATCACCAGAAAATCAAAAAATTCCAGCGTTGATGGTATTAGCTCATCTTTGAGCGAGCGCCGAGTGTGTCTTCATCTCCTCAGAATCAATGCTTAATTCATAGAACTGCTCTGCAAGGAAATGCCATTAGGCCTCATTTCAAGCATTTTGCTTTAAAATTTTGTCTTTACGTGCGTCAACTGACTTGTCCCACAGGCATGGTCGTATTTCCACAAATCATATTGAAGGCCATGTTTATATTGTGTAAAACACTGAAAAGAAGCAATAAAACACACCATCAGCGCATTAACGTTTGGCGTTTAGCAAGTCAAGTCGCAGGGGGCGGGCGGGAAGTACAGAGCGTACGCACAGCAGCTGGAACTCACTCCCACATCAAAATTATCCTTATACTACAACACTCTCAAAATTGCTGTCACGGCTCTACAGGGACATTAGTGTGGCACGATGTGTGACAATGGCATGGCGCGGCATAAGAGTGAGATGCAAGAAAATGACAACTTTTTTCCTTTGGAGGAAGCAGACATAATGTACATAGTGTGTCTCATCGTTTGTCTCACGATTATGTAGTATGTAAGAAAGAGCTGCAGAAATATTATTATAACGAATGTATGTCTTTTTTGCGCTGTCGTCATGCCGTAACCGTGGGAATTATAAAGCGCTCAATGGAATGCTTCATGATGTCATACATAGAAGCTCTACCAGGGATTACTATAAAACATTTCGAATATTAAAATTCAATAATTGTATACATTTGTGCATTTTCCGCTAATAAGTAAGCTAAGCAAGACAAAAACTGTTTTTCAGTAACGCTTCGCAAGGATATTGCGACCAAAAGTTAATACAGGTACACCAATACACACGAACACAACCATAAGTATGTCATACTTACACATTGTGTTGGTCGCATCAACTCTAATTGTCCAACCTATAATAGTAATTTAACCTTTCAAACAGGGATCTTAAGAGTTGGTTTCACTTAAATAATGCAAAGCTGCTGAAGATATGAATGAGTATAAAAATTCATTTTTAACTTCTGGGGTACCCCAAGGCACACTTTCGGGACCTGTTTTAAAAATATCTTTTTAAATAAATAAATAAAGTGAAGTACTTTTCCAGACAAAATGTCAAACTCGATCAAATTCAAATGATCATCACAACAAGCATCACAACACTCAATGTGTCACATTCATAGATTACAGAAACAAACAGATGTATATGGCATGGGATAGTGCCAACCATTACCGAGCTAGAATCAAACTGCACGGACTATCAAAGCTGTAAATGATATTCATTTGGTGTATTGTTAGAAACAAAGATGGGGCGGGGCGGAGCTGTACATGCCTGTGTGCCAATTGCAATAGTGTAGGTGAGCGATGTTGGCGACATTTACATGTGTAGTTTCAACCTTCTAACGACTCATTTCCCTTGTTTCTATTATGTACAATCACACCACTAAAAACACTTATATTAATTTAAAAGAAAAAAAACTGTTCTTGTTGCTTGTACCTTAATTCTAAAATGCCATCAAAGAAGTTACCTTGAGATGTGATATTTTATGCTCCTTGAGGTTTTGTGTGTCGAAGAACTGTTTGCCGCAAACGTCACAACGATGTTGTCTCTTCTTGCCGTGAATTCTTCCGTGACTTTTGAGCGATGATCTGGAATTCAACAAACATCCATTGAAAAAAGGACAAAATGAAGTAGGTATGAATGATGTCTTCGCTCGGCAAAAGGACCGAAGAACTTTATTTATTTTTTCTCTATAAATAGGATAGTTACCTACCTCCAATTAAATTATATATGACGTGTTTGATTTATTGCTCGGTGAAACACCAACATTTTTTGTCACGAGCCGCGCCTGATTGTAATCAGTTAGTAACTGTAGTATGAAAGAGTAGTAAGAGTTGATAACAGTGTATGGATTCAAGCCATTCTAGTTCCATCATTGGACAAACAAAATTTTCATCTTATAATGATGAGAGTAGGAGTTTTTCAAAAATTGTCAGGTTATTCGTAACCTTGGAATAATTATCGATCTTTAACCTGTTATTTACCGGAGATGCGCAGTTACGCGCGTATTGTACGCATACGCGGGAATTTTTTTTTTTTTAAATTCAAATAATTTATGTTTGTCTGCGATTTTGACTTGTATGAAGGACATTTTGAATTTGTATGAAGGACGGGTAAAAATTTCATTCTCTTTGCAACCCCAGAATATTTATAAACGATTTTATCTGTGGCATGAAAATGTCAAATTTGCCGCGAATTTTATTAAGTCGGTGTTCCTCGACCAAAACATCGTAAAACCTATTAATTTACATAATTAACGCAAGTAATGTTGTTTTGATACATAGTTTATTGTTCTAGGAATGTGTTTCGGTCAATAAAATATACGATAGTGCAAAATTAATCCACAAAACATTCAATTCAAAATTCAAAATGGTGTTTTGTTATGAAATTTCCATATTTTTCCTGGATTTTGATGGCCTTTGACAGGTTAAAACATTTTTTTTCATCAACTCCACACAGAAGGCTTTTATATATACTGGTGAGTTCTGGCATTATGAAATTTATATAAAAAAAAATAATTAAGGAAATGGGAAAGGACATGCAGATAGAAACAATTTCTTTATAAAGTGGCATAGAAACACATGCTGGGAACTCACAGGTAAAAGATAAAATAAAGGTTAGGTTTAGGTCACCTGAGACGGAAGTCCTTCCCACAGCCCGGCTCCGGACAGAAGAAGGAGGTGTTGTGGCTCAGGTTGATGTGGTCGTACAGCGACACCTCGTTCTTGAAGTCCTTCTCTCCACAGCGGTCGCAACTCAGGCCCATGGCGATCAGCTCGGCTTGGTGGAAGGTCCTGAAAACAAATTAAAATTGTAGTGTATAGGTTAATCATGTAGTTTCAGCTTCCTTCAATAGATGTCAATAAACAATATTAACCACTGCTAAGCTTCATTTCCTTGGAAAAAAAAATTGCTAGTGCTGTTCAGTCCTCTCTTTTTATTTTTCTTTCATATTATTTGGTTTTGAAATGAGAACATGCTTAGTTCCTACCGAGATGTCATTTATCCAGTTCCTACTCTCCCTAACCACATCACCTTGCTGAAAAAAAATTGAAATTTGGAGCAATAGCAAGAAAAATAGTGAAAAAATTGAGTGCATTTCTTTTGAAACTTTACTGGTTATCTTGAAAGCAAGTTGTTGGTGTTTTTCGTGTACACAATCTCATTTTTAAGTAAAATAAAGGAATTTGACCGTCTTGGAAGTACATAAAATCATTTTGTACCCATTCACTTTGTTGTGGCAATAATTAACTTGAGGTATCGCGGTGGAACTACGTAACTATATTGTATAACTACGTAACTATATAAATACACAAACTCAACCACTGGCTTTAATTATTTATAACTAACTTTTTTCCGCAGCTTCGCTCGCATGGTATTAGGGGGTTCCCACTCGACGTACTCCCCTCCCCCACTCCACCCCCTCCCCCCACTTCACCCCTCCCCCCACTCCTCTCCTCCCCCCCTCACCCCCACTCCCCCCTCCACCTACCCCCGCCCTTCCTCCTCTCCTACCCTTCCCCCCTTCGTCCCCATCTCCCCCACCCCTCCCCTTCCCCCTCCCGTTCCCCTCTCCCTCCCTCCCCCCTCCCCTCCCCCTCTCCCTCCTCCACCTCTACCACCCTTCCCCCATTCCCTCTCCCTCTAAAGACTTCCTTACCTGTGGAACATCAGCCTCCTGTTGGTATGGAAGGCCTGACCGCAAAGGGCGCAGCGCTGGCAGTCTCCACTGGCGGCCCCCGTACACTTGTGGCGGGCGAGGTGCTGGGGGCTGTCGTATTTGCGTCTGAAATAATACAATGCGTATAGAAAAACAGCACTCATAAATGTCTTATTACCCTGCTTGGTTCCTCGGAAAGTCGTTCACGCTTATAGAAAAAAAATTATAGTCGTCACAATAGCACATACATTTTTTTTTATGTCAATACCTCACAAAAGTCCCAGCTGCTCCCATCTGGAGCCAGTGCGACTATGGCATCCCCATTTGGGGTATGTTGTGAACCTCAAGGTAGTGGGGAGGGGAAGGAGATGGGTAAGAGGTAGGAGGAGAAGTATCTGGCTATTCAGATCTGGTCACCAAACACGGCTAAAGCCATTTCAAGCAACGTTTCAATTCTGAATGGTGGTTTTACATCAGGGCGATACTGAGAGTATCTTCCACTCTGGAACGGGCACAAATTATTCAACTTAAATTTATTTGCACACGCGGGGATTCGATCCCGTGACCTTCAGATTGCAAAATCTTCGGCGTCAAAGCCTTACTCCTAGACCACGGAGGCCGACATATAATGATAATAATTAATAATTGTCAAGAAATATATGTACTAACTTGCAGTAATTACAGTGCAGCCATTCCCTCCGCTTGGTCCTCCCGCCCAGCTGCAGCAGCTCTTGAAACTCCTCCAGACCCTCCATCTCCACTTCTCCACTGTCCTCTTCCTGCTCCACTTCCAGTTCCACTTCTTCATCTTCCTCTTCTGACTGCAATATGCGCTTCTCCTGCTTGATGTGGTGCACTGAAACAGAAGAATATGATAAGTTAACCCCCCTACAGATTATTCAATTTGGTTGGACTCAAGTTTTAATAAAAAAAACATTGAAATTTGGAAATGTGATTTATTTTTTTTTACCATCAAATGGTAGAAGCAAAAAGTTAGAATAGAAGTAGAATCATCTCCCGAAGATTGTGCACTTTACCCCTGGACAACTTGTATTTGTAAAAATATTATATAATCTACCATAAGTAGTTTCTCCAGAATAGCTCAGCCGAGCGATTATATCTTTTGTTCTAGTTATTAGATAATGGACATTATCTCCTGTCAGATTTGTGTGATTTTTACATATTTACTGTCACATATTTTAGTTTAGAACGTTTTAAATACAAATTCCTGCAAATGTTCATGATTATTTATTCATTTAAGAGGGTATTACCAGAGAAAACCAAAAATATGTCATTTTTATATCAGATTTTAAATGTATTGACTCTTTTCCACAAAAAATTATAAATGGATTTTGAAAGATTGTTCTTTTATCTAGCATTTGCATGTTTTAAATTTTGAGAAAAAATGTTTATTTTTAGTATAATAAGGTTATACCATAGGTCGTTGGCAGATTTGTTAAATTTTCAAAAAAGATTTTGTATTATACCACACCCATTTCAAATAAATTTTATTTGATTAATTTGTGTTATTTCACAATTAATTCATTTAAAATAATATATAGTATATTTGCGGCATGTTCCAGAGTGGAAGATACTATCAGTATCGCCCTGGTGTAAGACCACCATTCAGAATTGAAACGTTGCTTGAAAATGGCTTTAGCCGTGTTTAGTGACCAGATCTGAATAGCCAGGTACTTCCCAACCTTCCTCTTCCCCACCTCCTTCCCCTCCCCGCTACCTTCAGCCTCACAACATACCCCAATTGGGGATGCCATAGTCTCACTGGCTCCAGACGGGAGCAGTTGAGATTCTTGTGCGGCATTCACTGTAAAAAAAAAAAAAAAATATTAAAAAATAATACGTACTTATGTTTCTTGACGAAAATTGGTATTTATTTAAGTGTATTTATTTGCGCACTTACAAACTAATGTATTTCAGATTTTTTTAACATTCTTATTTAACTTAGACATTATTGAAAAATTATAAATACTTATAATCAGAAAATAATTACAAAAATACATTATTTTAATAGTTTTATCATCACGCCTTTCAGCATTTTTGGATGTAGGTAAAAAATAAAGCAAATTCGTAATTAAATAAAATCGATATTGAGTTATAATTTTAAAAAGCTGGTACATAGAATAATTAATCTTTCTCATTGTAACCGCCCTGCACGAATGAAAGAACAACTTTCGACGAAATGTGGATTTTCGTCTGCTGGCTGGTTAAACGCTCTTAACCGGTGACAGGCCGGAGACGCGCCGGCGCGCGCGTCATCTGCGCATGCGCGAGAAAATAATTCAAATATTTGAATAATATTTCCCACAAAAAACTTTTGGTTTGCGATTTTGGCCCTTCTATGTACACAATTTGTATGAAGAACAATGTCAGAATCGCTTGCGCCATCATTACTCTCGGAGACGCTACAAGTTTCATTCACCTTGCAACCCTGGAATATTTTTAAAACAATTTTATCCATGACAATCCGCTGTCAAAATTTGCCGCGAATTTAACCGTCACAATTAATACATGTATCGCGAAATCGTAAAACCGCGACATCGTAAAACCTATTAATTTACGTAATAAATGCAAGTAATGTGGTTTTGGTAGATAGTTTATTGTGTTGTGAACGTGTTTCAGTAAATAAAATATACAATAGCTCAAAATTTATCAACAAAACATTCAATTCAAAATTCAAAGTGGTGGTTTTTTAGTGTTTTTTTGCGAAGTTCCGCGAATTTCCGCGAAATGGCCTGGCCTTTCACCGGTTAATGTACGTTGTACATAGAAAAGGACATGAGATCACGTCCGTTATCTAAAACGATCCCACAAAAGATATAGAATCGCTCAGCAGAGAAATAATTTATTTGATTGATCCATATGGATGTAACGGCACTCGAGAAGTTAATGAAGGGTAAATAGTTGTTTATCAGATATGTAAAATTTAAAACACATTTATGTATTAGTAAGGGGGTAACCCAGAATGGCATAATAAACTAACCTGGCGTATCCGGTTTCCTGATCTCCATGGCCTGCCGTACCATCTCCTCCTCTTCCTCGTCCAGCCACTCCTCGAGGACTATGACCTCCCCCTCATCCAGCCAGTCATCCTGCGGCTCCGTCTTGATCATCATGGGGCCGGGGCGGCTGCGGGCCGCTTTCGCAGACTGGGACGCCTCCAGGCTGCGGCGGGGAGAACGACGATCGACGTGCGCACTGCGTATGTGCTTGCGTACCTCAGGGAATGACGTGAAACCTGGAAATACAACGAATTTTAACCTTTACAATGGTGGCTTTATCAACACAATCTAACCCAAAGCACGGCACATTTTAAGATGTGTGTTTCAGAGAAACTTCATTTATCATATATGCAATACCCGTGGATGGGGATGGCCGCCGATGGATCACATACGCGACACTCGCAAGGATCAGGTTAAATATATTTTGCATTTCAGAAGAACGTAAAATACCTAACAACTTTACTGCAACTTTTTAATGGCGATTTTAACGTGACTGAAAAACTGTGAAGAGAAAGGTTTAATATATGGCTATTCAGATCTGGTAACTAAATATGAATAATGCCATTTCGAGTGGTGATTCAGTTGTGATCAAAATTACCCTGGTGGCCTACCATTCAAAATCGAAACGTTGCTTGGTAATTTAACTTTGTTGACCAGATCTGAATAGCCAGACACTTCCTAATGTTCCTCTTTCCCATCTCCCTTCAGCCTCACAATATACCCCGACTGGGAATGCTTTAGTCCAACTGACTTCAGACAGCACTTCAGGAGCAGTTGGGTCTTTTGTGCGGTATTCACATAATTTTTTTAGAAAGCAACATTTCCATTCTAAAATGTGGCCTTTCAGCAGGGTGATAAAACGTTCGGCCAAAACACTACCCAAATTATATGTGAAATAGCACAAATTAAACAAAACTTATTTGGGTTTCGAACCCACAACCTTTCAATCCAGTCAAGAATAATCGCTCGGCCGTGGAGGTGGTCATAAACCATTACCATGAAGATAATCTGGCAATACAGTTATGTATTTTCTTTTAATTTTGAAAGCATAATAAATAGCACAAAGCAAAAAATGATCAGTTTATTTTTGTATAACACTTCAGTGAACAAAATCAATGGGATGGACTTACCATATTGACAGACTATGCAAGGAAAGATGGCCTTGTCGGGTATCTTGTGGAAGAGTGCGTGTGTGATGGCATCCATCGCTCTGTACAGATTCTGTCCACACAATCTGAAAGCACATGTTCATTAATGTATGACAAAGATAGACATTCAAATAATACGTCTGTATGAATGGAATAGATATAGGACCTGGCAGCGTTTACGTACTTACTACATTCCACATCACGGGTGTGATTAATCACACAATTCAGAATCTTTTGGGCCCAATTTGTGTATTATGTGCGCAGTGTCTGCGACTGCACCAAATGTGGTTTAGTGAATTCCGTGTCTTCCGAGGGAGAGAGAAACCTGCCAGTTTAATAGTTGTATCCACAACACACATTGTTGTTACTTTACAAAGTAGGAACCCACAATAACTAATTTCAATATGAAACATTGTTAGAAGGTTGTCAAATTAATATCACAAAAAACCTACCTGCATACAAAGGCCGGAGTACCCCTACTCTTGGTCCTGCCCCACTCCAAATCTTCCACTGGAACATAGTCATCCATACCTTCCGCCACCATTGTGTCCTCTCCCGACAGAGCTCCATCCACATCCTCCTCTTCTTCCTCTTCAGTCTTGATCCGAGAGTACTTCAGCAGATTGTGACTAGATTTGGACCGCCGACTCGATTCTTTCTCCAGTCCAAAGATCTTGCTCAAATCTGCGTATAATTCGTCAGATGCCTCTTGGACGTGCATTTTTTCTTTAGCTTCTTCAATCCCGTTGGAGTTTCTATAATTTTCTTTCTCTGATCTTTTCAAATCTGATTTTTCTTTGGATGTCAAACTATCAATCTCTTTATCGGACAATTTCATAACTTTAACCTCTGGTTGTCGGACGCTTTTTATAATGTTTAAAATCTTCTGTGTTTCGGTAGTGGACAAGTTGCTTGAAGCAAATGTTGAAGATTTCTTAGTTGTTTTATTATTTTTCTTTAAAGTATCCTTCACAGGGGTGGGTGGAGAAATTTCACTCGCTTTCCGTTTCACAGTTTTTGTGATTTTGAATTGATCTGAGTCTTTAATACTTTGAATTTTGGTTTCTACTTCGGAATCAGATTTATCAGAATCTCCCTCGAGCAAATCTAATAATTCTTTTCTAGTGTACACCTGTTCAACTTTAATTGCATTGTCTTGCACCTTTTCTTTCCTTTTGACTTTTTTCTTGTCTTCTTTCTTTGAGGGTACTTTTTCATCTTTTTTCTGTTCAGCAATTTTCTGGTCAGCAATTTTCTCATCAGCTATTTTCTTTAGCTTTTCAGCAATTTTCTCATCAGCAATTTTCTTTATCTTGTCAGCATTTCTTTTATTTTCCACTATTTCATCGTCATCCAAACGCTCGTGTTTAACGATTGTATAAGAAGTGATGTCATCTTCCAAGTCCATTAAAGTGCCCGGTTTGGATGGGGAAATCTTGGACCTGATAATCTGAGCATCATGTTCCAAAATCTCTTCATCCAAAAACTCAATTTCGGTGAATTCCTCATCATCCTCTTCGACTAAAGGAAGATCTTGTTCCACAATGACATTATTTGTTTCACTTTCCGCAGCATCATCTATTTGTTCAATGACAGTCATGATAATTTCATCATTTGCTTTATCTTCCTCCAAAGTTTTTGCTTTATTTTTGCTTTCTAAAGCGGCCGGCACTCTACCATAAGTTCTAACCGATTTTTCTCTACGGACCCCGGAACCAAACATCTGACTAGCACCTTTTGCCGGCTTCTCTTCTTTTTTTAATACACTTTGACTCATTTTTGACCCAGACCTTGACCGCTTTTCAGTTTCATCCCTGATGACACCTAAAATTTTAGGTTTAATTGGAGTTGGTTTTTCCTCTCTAATGGTTGCGATTATTTTCGGCTTAGGACCGCTTTTCATAAGCTGCTGTTCGATGAAATCGTCAACATCATCATCGGCAAACTCCTCGTCCATAAATTCGCCTTCCTCCTCTTCTTCTTCTTCCAGATGCTCTTCCAAGAACTCAATCTCATCGTCGTCCATATCAGAGCTCATGGAATCGTAAGGTTTTTCATCAGCAGATCTGTAGTCGTCATCAGAAAGGCTTCCTCTTTTAACTTCGATGACTGTTTTTTCTATGACTCTTTTGTCGATTGCACGAGATTCCTTTTCGACTTTATCCAGGATGCTTAAAACATCTTTTTGTATGCTTTCCTGTTTAGATTTGAAGCTAAGGATGCTTTCCGATTTCTTGAGTCGGCTTTCTTCCTCTGCCTTGACTTTGCTAAGTATCTTGAGAACTTCGTTATCAACCCTGTTTTGCTTCTCTACTTCGTAGCTAAGCATGCTTCCTTGACTGTCACCATCATTCAACATACTCTGTTGCTCCGCTAATACATCAAGCATGCTTTCTTGATGCTCCACTGCATCCAGCATACTCTCATCTTCAATTCCCTCCACCATCATTCCGTGATCTTCATCAAAAGCCAACTGAACGAGGGATCCATCTGGATTGGTGAGTAGTTCACCGTCCTCAATCTCTGCCGAGTTAGTGAGAGCCGGTTGGCTGCCTGCATCTTCATCCATCATTGTTTCTTCATCCATCATTGTTTCTTCATCCATCATTGTTTCTTCATCCATCATTGTTTCTTCATCTTCATCTTCTGGTACAGCCATGCCCATCAAGAAGTCGTAAATGTTATCCGAAGGGCAGACTTCCTTCTCTCCTGTGATGCTGGAGAGAGCCACTTCATATCCCAGGATTTCGCTGCAAAAACAAACGTGTCAATGGAGAATTAAGATTCAAAACACAAACACGCAAAAATCTTTTTTCATTCAACAGCGGAACAACAAATGCAAAGTGAAGAATGCAATACCTCGCCCTCAGTACAAAGGTTTCAAAGACCTCATCAGGGTGGACCTCGATGTTGACGTCCTGCCCCCCCGAGTCTTCCATGCTGATCACCAGCGACATGGTGGAGTCGCTACTTGACCTGAAACACAAAAAGACAATATCATCCATTAAGTGCATCACTCCACTACCCCTCGGTCGGACAGCAAGTGGGACGTCTTCTTTATCGTAAGCCCCACTGCACAGACTGTATTTCATGCTGACTCTTAAATATTTTTATTAATTTGTGAAGGAGCCGCCAGATTTAAGCACAGATTATGAAATCACACTTCATTTCAACAATTACTACAAGAAACAACTATTTATGTTCACAAAATAGGTTATTAGGTTCTTAGTTTAGGTAAATTAAGTAATTCATGCATATTTAGTTTGAAACAAAACTTCGCAAATGTCAAATCCATACAAAAAAAATATGGCCGCAATAGAGATGTTTTATATGGGCAATTTTTAACTTTGAATGAAAATTGTATTTTATTGCATATTTTTCCGTCTTTCACGACTGAAACTGATGGTTCTTGTGGTAATTAAGTTTAAAAGTAGTTTACTTTTTAAAATCTATGCCTATTAAAAGTGTAACGGCATGTGGCAGCTCTTTCACACTTTACCCATTTTTTTTATTTGCTATCAGTAATTGTTGTTTTCACTTGATGAGGACTAATTTCACACAACAATTTATAAATTTGTAATTTTTTTTATAATGCGTATAATTTTTTTTTCATACAAAAATTAAAAAGCTGGTACATACAGTATACAGACAAGTAGTTTTTTCCTTGATGAATGAAAATATGTTATATACTTTTATTTTCGGTGGTACATCCTCTCTGCACACCCTCTCGGGAACACTTATTAAATTTTGTGTAAGTAGAAATACCAGGAGGCGTCTACTAATATCTACAGGAATTCCAAAAACAGAATAAATCGAACTAATATCTATGAGAACCAAAGTGAAGACGAATATCTACAGCTCAAACTGCTGATTAATATCTATGAGAACCAAAGTGAGGACGAATATCTACAGCTCAAACTGCTGACTAATATCTATGAGAACCAAAGTAAGGATGAATATCTACACCTCAAACTGCTGACTAATATCTATGAGAACCCTATGAGAACCAAAGTGAGGACGAATATCTACACCTCAAACTGCTGACTAATATCTATGAGAACCAAAGTGTGGACGAATATCTACAGTGCTGGCAGAGGTCGGATTTGCAATTATGTATAGCATATTGGAATAACGTAATATTGCATATGCAGTTTAAAAAACTTAATTTATGTATGTATGTATGTAAAAATCTCTAATATCGGACTATTAAACACATTTAGCTGATTATTTAGGATTTGGGTTTTTGTTTAAACGGCTTTCTTTATTTCGAGTGCTTCTAAATTATTTAGTCTGTTACCATAACCATTTCTGTGTCAGTTAGGTTAGGTTAGGTTAGGTTGTGGTGCCGTGTATTTCGAAAAAAATAAATATCTTTGTATTATGACCTCCATGTTAGTTCAATAAATTATTGTCCTCGTAAACAGCAAAATACGTAATATTATGCAAAAACTTTATGTACGTACTTTAAACGTTTAAGCCTTTACGTAATTGAAGTAATTTATGCTTTTCCGTACAACCTCTTGTTCAGCTGCCCTCTGTAGATATTAGTCCAACCTACGCTCCATAGATATTAGTCACCACTGGGACCATCATAGATATTCGTCCGACCTTAGCTCTGAAGATATTAATCCTCACTCTGAAGTTCATAGATATTAGTCCAATATATGAGCTGTAGATATTCGTCCGACATACAGGCTGTAGATATTAGTATCTGGAGTCGGTATACCGTATTTTCCCTAAACCGACTGCATATCTTTTGACAGGTAAGTAGCTGAGTGTTCATCGCGTTTGGTTTCCTCGGCTGGCTAAGTCCTCCATCACAACACAAGCAACATTTTCCGCTTACTGTGGTGGTAGTAGGAGATTTTGAAACATTATTGGGTTATTGTTTGTCGTTCTAAAAAAAAAAAAAAATTTAAAATGTAAGTATGCCGTGCGGCCAACTGTCTGGGGATCAACTGGCATGGAACCCTTCATTATAACATGTATAATTTATTTATATGATCCGTTTTTTTTATTTACATAATTTGCGAGTACTTAATTCGAATTAGAGGTTTGTTTGCTAATTTAACAATCCATTATTATTGACTATTTTTAGATTTTCCTACCTAATTTCGACCCAGGGACCATGCGTTTATAGCCCCTGGTTATGTGATTTTATAGGTTAGCAGTACCTAACTATCGAACGTTAGATCGATCATCTTCCAAAATGTTATGTCAAATAATATGAAAAATGTTAACGGTATATTAATATTTACGAAATTAATATTAAACACCACTATTTTTCCTCATTCAGATGAATCAAAGGTTTGTTTTCTTTTGGACAGAAATTATTGTAAATGGCTGTCATTCCATAATACGATGAAAGCAAATTTTCATTGTAATTGTTATTTTGAATGTAGTATTTTCCATCGCTCCGAATGGAAATAGTTGTCGTGTAGGTAAATATTCGGAACAAACGTCAACGGTTATGTAACGGGATTGTGTATGTTATCTTTACTTTAAAAAACAGCCTACGTTTTTGAATGGTTTGTTTGGCTACGCAGGGTTTGTGTAGCGGGCTTGTGTATATTATCTTAATTTTAAAAGTTTTATCAAAAAAAAGTGCGTATTAACCGTTGACGTTTGTTCCGAACTGCTAACAGAGTGGTTTGACAGTGTGAAAGCAAATTTTCAATTTACGTAAATATCAACCTCCCCCAATGCAAATAGTTGTCTTTTATTGTAATTAAGAAGAATCTAAAAGTTTTATCAAAAAAAAGTGCGTATTAACCGTTGACGTTTGTTCCGAACAATTACCGTCGTGTATAGTAATGAGAATGGAGAGGTTTTTTTTCAAAAAAAATATTTCCAGCTTGTCCAGCGATCCCGAAAGATAACCCAAAATTTTGACAGCAAACAAACAAATAAATTTTCAATCTTCGAAAGTTTGGGATTATATGGATAAGAAATGGGTTTATCTAGATTTAAATGTGTAATATACACATGAAATATTAACATCATTCTAATTATAATGGTCAAAACAATGACGCGGGGCTATAATTGTCAATAAATTCACGTATCGATAAGAACATTTTGACAGTTGTTGCTGTCCGACATAACCTAAAAAACGTAGTGCTTGCAAAAATGAGTCTAAAAGCACTCTTTCCTTCAGTTTTCAGACTCGTTTGGTAAGTGCTCATTAATAATTGCTGCAACTACGCATTGGTGCCATAACGAGATATAAAAATTGTTAATTAAGTGAAAAACAGTCACTAAACCCGTACGAAAAAAAGAGGGAAAAATATTTTTGACGTACTTGGCGAAAGATAATTTCACGAATTTCAAATTGTTTTCAATTATTTTTATATACGTAAATTCACCACGGTGTGTTACTTGTAGATAACAAAGATGAAACTTCACTCAGAGACATTAAAATTTAACCAAATAAAATCCAGACCTTGTTCAAAAGTCATGTCACACAGGCAATCATCACACAGGTCAAAATGCCGAGGGCACAAATTGGTCGCAAATACACAGTACACATAATTAGATTGAAAAATCACTGCAGTAACGTATTATCAAATAATTTTACCAAACTCTCAGTGTGTTTAAAAGTTTATCTATATTATAAATATACCGGCATACACAGTATTATTATTCATTGTTTTAAAATGCCGTCTTGCCGTCCCTCCGATAAACTGAATAAACACGAAGCATTTATACTAAAAACACCAAAGCACATTGTATTTATCTTTTTGTACGACTTTAGACGTGTTATAAACATTATTCAGCGCGGCTGTCAGACCTACCAGGTATTTCAAATTTCCGGCCAAAATAATTCAGTGAAATTTGTGTGGCTATTGAGTGCAGCGCGTGGAGATTATTTTATTTTCCTCGAGATTTCATCGATGTTTTTTCTTCTGACAGCGACATTTTGAACAACTTCTCGTGTTGGCAGCCAGCCGCATGGCGTCGTTTCGTAAAAGTAAACGAACCACACACGGGCGATGGGGGACAATAGCGCCGTTTACACGCACACTTCGGAGCGACCGAGTCCCGCGCCACTTCAGGCCGCCGCGCAGAAAAGTCTCACAGTGAACTGCACTGTAAACCTATCGGTCTTTACTTTTCTGCGCGGCGGCCTGAAGTGGCGCTGAACTCGGTCGCTCCGAAGTGTGCGTGTAAACGGCGCTAATGGTGACCGGAAAATTCGTCGAAAACTTTTTCAACACATGGCTTTTATCACGTGAATTGTGAATATTTATCACATTATTAAGATTAATTATTCATTGCAGCGATATATAAGAATTGTAATGATTCAGAACGATGATAACTGAGAATTGTGATTTTTAATAACATGAATACTCAGTACACTTGAGTACTCATGTTATTAAAAATTACTGCTACCAACTAGCGATGTGTCAGTTCAGCTGGAATGGGCTCATGTGATCCGCTCCTTTGCGGGAAGCGGTTCCTACTCCCACTCCTTTTTCAAATCGACTACTCCAAGAGAACCCTGTCCCGGAACTCGGGCTCATTCCCAAACCCGAAAAACTCGGATGCCTCCACCGGCCGGCGGGTGTCCCCGTGTTCGCCGCGAGGCGAGGTACTCCGGTACTAGTGAGTCTAGTGACTGAGTAGTAGTAACCGTCCGGTGTCCCCGAAGCGCTACACTCTCCACTCCACTCACGAGTCGCGAGTCTCGGCGAGTGTCGGGTTCTTGGAACTGCGTGAATCGTGAAACACTCGAGCTACTCAACGCCGCAGCGCGAAGCCGCGGCGCAGATTCGAATTACAAGTCCCGAGATCGCCGAGTACGAGTATGCATCTTGGTCCGAGCGACGTAAGTCGTGAACCGCGACAAACACCCGCCACTCTTGTCACTCCCTCCCACTCCCGCGACTCACGAACCACGATACATTCCTCATTCAGTCTTCAGTCATTCCGACCCCGGCCGGCAATCAACACGCACGTGCCTGACCGCTTGGCGTAACAGTATACTGCTGCCTAACGTCATCGCGGAATTGTTTAGAATATTCGACTAGACACGGAGTAATTTTCAATTAGAGCGTATATTGGTATTGTTACTCAACGGGTGAAGTGCATTATAAAATAATAGTTTATAATAAAGCATTACAGCTAATTTACTTATTTAAATTCTCAATAAAAGCCCGTGCAATGTAGGTCCATTGAATGTACCTACATTGCACGGGTGACGGGTCCGAGCCCTCGTGTGGGTCTTGTCCTGCTCCAGGGTTCTGAGTTGTCGTGCGGGTTCTACGAGTAGGTCCTGGCTCCAAGTTCTTTGAACCCGTGCGTCCCGGTTCGGTGCACCGCAACAACATTCAGTGCTCAGTCCGCAGTGTCCGCACCTAAGAACTCGGACCCGGGACCTGCTCCTAGAACCCGTGTACTTTTAAGAGGAGGCAAGTCTCGGAGGCTTCCGGTAAAATGCAGAACTTACCCACCTCTACTACCAACGGTGACCGGACAACTCAGAATGAAACCAACTCAGAAGCACCTCAGCATAAATAAACCAATCCCCACCTCAGAAAGGTCATTAAGTGTGATGATAAAAATGGTTAAATGGGTTAAGTTAGGTTAGAGTTACCGGCAATTTTAAAATTATTTTTCACAGCTTTTAATGACTTTTCTGAAGTGTTTCTGAGTTGGTTTCATTCTGAGTTGGCATGGAACCGCTACCAAGATACCAAACAAAACTATCTTTTTCAATTAATTTAATTGCTTGTTTTATATTATATTGTTACGACGTGGACGTAAATAATATGCTAATTTGGATTTCATTTATTCTGAATTTTAGCGAGATTTTGTGGTAGGTACAGTTTATCAAATAAGACTAGAAAACATAGGAGGGCGCCACTGTTGGTGTTTTTATTTGAGGACACGGTAGATAAAAATATAACTAATATTACTGCATTCACAGCATAAAAAAAAGCAAAAATGGACATAGTACAAACCAATCCTCAGCAAGCGACATGTAAAATATACCTACAACTAGTGTCCGACTGAACTTTCGGTTTCGGTTCGAAACTGAATTTGGGAGGTTTCGTTCTGCGATCGGATATGTTCGGTGCACTGAACTGCGAGCCACGAAGTGTCATTTTGCTGCGTCCGCGCTCGTAGTCATGTCAGGACTTGATTCATTTGTTTGTGTTCGCTCCGCGAACTTTGCGGTAGTTTGGTTTATTTGTTGTTAAATTGGAAGTGTTTATACGTAACATTATTTCGAAATAGGTAAATTTAATTTCGCTATTGAAATGACTTAGTTCATGATAGGCCCCGAGGACAATAATTTCCCTGTGTGCTTATATTATCTTTGGGGATGCTGTGTGGAGGGTTTTTTTATAGGGAAATGAAGGAGAGGAGAGTTCTGGGAAGGAAAGGGTGGGTAGGAATCTGGGGTTCAGTGTGTCATGGTCATCCACCTTCAAGACCTAGACAAACCTCATCCCATGAACCCGGGCACCCCTGCTAAATCACCAAACGTAGCGAACCACTTGGGGTGACCCATGGCAGAGGTGTTGGTTATACAATAAAGTTTCCCGGGGCGGCGGTACCCATTCCCGCCTCCCAAATTATTTAGTTCTTAATATGAAAGAGTATTTTTTTAATGTACGTAAACAAATTGAGTTTGAAAAAAGTTATTAAAAAAGCCGCAAAAGAAAACACAGTGCGTTTTTGGTTCCAACGTTTTCGTTCTGGAAATATCGACCTGCAGAATAAGCCCCGTGGACGGCCGGAGACCAAAGTTGATAATGAAGAATTGAAGGCTATTGTGGAAGCGGATCCATTGTAAATCACGTCCGAGTTAGCTGCAGGCTGCGGTGTTAGTGATAAAACTGTTTTAATCCACTTGAAGCAAATCGGGAAGGTGAAAAAGCTTGAAAGGTGGGTACCTCACGAATTAAGTGAAGCAAATCAACAAAAGCGCGTTAGAACGCTAGACCACACACTGCACAACAGACGGCTACCAAATGAGAGGAGCTTCAATTGGAATGTCTAAGACATCCACCGTAATCTCCGGACCTTGCCCCAACAGATTACCATTTTTTCGAAATTTGGATAATTTCTTGCAAGGGAAAAAATTCAACTCCGATGGGGCAGTCCAAACCGCCTTCGAAGATTTTATTGATTCCCGTCCGAATGGTTTTTTTAGTAAAGGGATCGATGAACTACCTATGAGATGGCAAAAGTGTATAGATAGCAATGGTACATACTTTGATTAAATAAATATATTATATTAAAAAAAAAAACGACTTTATGTTCTTCCCATACAAAACGCCAATTTCATACGTATGGACCTAATATATGATAAAAATAAAGGCTGATTGATTAAGGTTGACTATTTTTTTTCCGCGAAAACATGACCTTATATGGAAGTTTCGGTTTCGGTTTTGGTTTCAGCAGAACCTGAGACCGAATCGAAACTCAGTTTCGGTTACCCCTCAGTTTCGGGGTAAGCTGGTGAATGCATTACGAAAAGTGGTAATTGTTACGAAAAATGTAATCGATGCGAACGGTAATCGATGCGAACGGTGATCGATTGCTAGTCGATGAACGAACGGTCGGACCTTTACGCACGCTTGACTTGGGGAGTGATAATGATAAGGATAATAATAATAATAATTGGATAATAAAAAATTTTCAGATGATATTAAAATGACTTTTGGTTTAGATAAATGTAAAACTATCCATATAGAGAAAGGCAAAATTGTAGATGGAGACGAGGGTATATTTAGAAATTTCAAAATTCAAAGTATGAAAGGGGATGAGGTTTATAAATATTTAGGATACCTGCAATCGAATAGATTAGATCACACTAGTATTAAAAATGATATTAGGATTAAATTTCAAACTAGGATCAGAAAAATTTTAAAATGCAATCTATCTGCTAAAAATTTAGTAAAAGCAATAAATACTTGGGCAATACCTCTACTAACGTACTCATTTGGCATAATTAAATGGTCCAATACAGATTTAGATAGTTTAGAACGATTAATTAGAACTACGTTAACAAAATTTAATTGCCATCATCCAAATTCAGCTATAGAACGAATTAATTTACCTAGAAATTTAGGAGGTAGAGGTGTAGTCAAAATAACATATTTGAAACACAATCAGGTAGAAATGCTTAGAAATTTTTTCCATAGGAAAGCTAATAGCTCAGAAATGCACAAAATAATTTGCAAGGCAGATAGAAATATTACACCTTTAAATTTATATGACGAGAATGCCAACATTCTTATAAATACTAACCAGGAATTATTAGATTCCTGGTCAAATAAAATTATTCACGCAAAACACTTCAATTATCTCAACCAAACGTATGTTGACAAACTTTCGTCAAACAAATGGTTGAGTATTGGAGAGTTGAGCGCAGAAATAGAAGGATTTATGCTTGCCATTCAAGATAGAGTCATTAATACTAAAAATTATAGAAAGCATATAATCAAATATATAAATCAAATTGATGATTTGTGTAGAAAATGTTTGGCTTTTCCCGAAACTATAGAACATATTATATCGGGATGTTCTATATTAGCGCCTTCCGAATATACATTTAGGCACAATCAGGTTTTAAAAATAATTCACCAAAGTTTGGTAATTAAACATAACTTGATTGACTGCCGTAATATAGTACCATATTATGAATATGAACCAAATTCATTTTTAGAAAATGAATTTTATAAAATATATTATGATAAAACTATACTAACAGACAGAACAATTAGTCATAATAGACCTGATATAGTTTTACATGACAAAATTAAAAAAAATAACTTATATCATTGATGTAGCTATTCCAAATTCCTGTAATATTCAAAAAACTATTTCCGAAAAAATAAGAAAATACACAGATTTAGGAAATGAGATTAAAAGAATTTGGCATTCTCGGACTATAAAAATATTGCCATTTGTTATTTCGGCCACTGGCATAATACCTAGGAATCTGATTCAAAATTTAAGCATATTAGATTTGTCAAAGAATTTGTATATAAAAATGCAAAAATCAGTCATTTTAAATACATGTAGGATTACAAAGGATTTTTTAAATATTTATATTGAGGGATTGGTAGGATTTATAGGTTCAATTAGAAATGCCACAGAGCCGAACCCTCTGATATGAAAATAACTGGAGTCGGTGAATTATATTCCCATTTGGTCTCTAGTAGGTTGACATGTTGTTCTTGTATTGTTTTGTATTTATAATACTTATATAGTGCAATTGCATAGCGTGGGTTGACTAGATGATCATGTGGGGAAGTGTGTGAAAGGGTTTAGTTTTTCCTGTGGGGAAAATTTAACCCGGACATTTAAATCTGGTGCGTAAAAAGTAGAGCGCCGTTTTTGTGAAAAATCACCTCAAGGGCGCTTTACAATTTATTATGAATCTGATAGGGATGGGGACGGGAACGGGGACGGGAACGGGAACGGGAACGGGGACGGTGACGGGGACGGGGACGGGGACGAGGGGGACGACGGGGACGACGGGGACGACGGGGACGACGGGGACGACGGGGACGACGGGGATGGGGATGGGGATGGGGATGGGGATGGGGATGGGGATGGGGATGGGGATGGGGATGGGGATGGGGATGGGGATGGGGATGGGGATGGGGATGGGGATGGGGATGGGGATGGGGATGGGGATGGGGATGGGGATGGGGATGGGGATGGGGATGGGGATGGGGATGGGGATGGGGATGGGGATGGGGATGGGGATGGGGATGGGGATGGGGATGGGGATGGGGATGGGGATTATGAATCTGATAGGGATGGGGACGGGAACGGGGACGGGAACGGGAACGGGAACGGGAACGGGAACGGGGACGGTGACGGGGACGGGGACGGGGACGACGGGGACGACGGGGACGACGGGGACGACGGGGATGGGGATCGGGATCGGGATCGGGATCGGGATGGGGATGGGGATGGGGATGGGGATGGGGATGGGGATGGGGATGGGGATGGGGATGGGGATGGGGATGGGGATGGGGATGGGGATGGGGATGGGGATGGGGATGGGGATGGGGATGGGGATGGGGATGGGGATGGGGATGGGGAGGGGGATGGGGATGGGGATGGGGATGGGGATGGGGATGGGGATGGGGATGGGGATGGGGATGGGGATGGGGATGGGGATGGGGATGGGGATGGGGATGGGGATGGGGATGGGGATGGGGATGGGGATGGGGATGGGGATGGGGATGGGGATGGGGATGGGGATGGGGATGGGGATGGGGATGGGGATGGGGATGGGGATGGGGATGGGGATGGGGATGGGGATGGGGATGGGGATGGGGATGGGGATGGGGATGGGGATGGGGATGGGGATGGGGATGGGGATGGGGATGGGGATGGGGATGGGGATGGGGATGGGGATGGGGATGGGGATGGGGATGGGGATGGGGATGGGGATGGGGATGGGGATGGGGATGGGGATGGGGATGGGGATGGGGATGGGGATGGGGATAAGGAGGGTAAGGATAAGAGGGAGATATAAGTTAGTGAAGTTTTACTTCAGTCGGGTGGTCTAAATCTAAAGCACACTCGATTTTTTTTATGGTTTGTTTGATATAATATGTGAGTGGTACTGAACTGTGCTGAGATGGTAGCCGCCTTAAGGTGCGATTCTGTGCCACGCGGCAGCCGGCAGACGGTAGCAGCAGACGTCGACTGCAGTGCCGCCGACGGCAGACGGCAGTACTTAACTGTATGAACTTGTATAGGACCGTTTCCGACAAACCACTGCAAGTGCCGCGCGGCACTTGCAGTCGATGACTGTCGCGTAGCGGCAGACGCAGGCAGACGGCACTCGAGTGCAAACATAGTACTGCCGTCGACTTCTCTAGAAAATAAACTTTAAAATTTGATGAATTGTTCAAATTCTGGGGAACAACTCGTCCTTTCTTCTACGTTATTCAATACAAAATAATTTTAATTTGCTCAATATATAACGCTTAGTCACAATGGGGCGGGGGGGGCTAAGTTTTTATCAGGTAGTCAATCTAGAAATCTTTTTATATTTTTTCCACTAACTTTTTAAAAAATTTTCCACTTGTAATAATTATAAGTATCCATGCACTCTTGCCGTCACGCAGCAAGCGCCGTATTAATAAAGACAAATATAAGACTTTTTTTTTAATACTTTTTGTTAGCAAAACCATATTTCATAAAAACCATATTTATGATTTACTACGTGAAAACTGTAGGAGGAGGGGGGGTCTTGGAATATACTACACGTGGTCACCGGGGGGAGGGGGGGGGGGGGGGTTAAAAATTGCAAAAAATAGGTCACGTAGTATGGGTACGTTCCCGTACCTTGATGTCAAGAATAATTTTTCTTCTGGGGATATTGTTTTTCGCCTTGTTTTTGGAGTAAGATCGTTATAAATTAATTACAAAATTAAACTGGTTTTGATAACGGCAATAATTTCTGAAAATGTCTTCACTCTCATTTAGACACTTTTTTTATCAAAGCGCCTTCTTACAGTCTATTTAAGTACATTGGCAGTATAGGCTTTCTACTTGAGTTAGTAATACAATTATAAATCATCGTCGTCTTCTTCTTCTTGCAATAACACTTGCAGCATTTTATTATTCATAATTTTTATAAATAAAATTTAAAAAAATGGAAGACACAACCGTCGGCAGTGGACGCAACTGCAGTGCCGTCACTGCCGTCGACTTTGGAACCTATGCGGCAGCAGGGAGGCGTCTACTAATATCTACAGGAATTCCAAAAACTGAAAAAATCGAACTAATATCTATGAGAACCAAAGTGTTGACGAATATCTACAGCACAAACTGTTGACTAATATCTATGAGAATCAAAGTGTTGACGAATATCTACAGTACTGGCAGAGGTTGGATTTGCAAAATAATTAATATTGCGTATGTAAAAAACTTAATTTATGTAAGTGTGTATGTAAAAATCCGTAATATCGGACTATTGGACACATATAGCTGATTAGTCCAACCTATGCTCTGTAGATATTAGTTCAACCTACGCTCTGTAGATATTAGTCAACACTCTGAAGTTCGTAGATATTAGTTCAACATATGAGTAGATATTCGTCAGACATACAGGCTGTAGATATTAGTATCTGGATGGTATCTGGAGTCGGCAGCAGCAGCAGACGTCGACGGCACTGCAGTCTACGTCTGCTGCTGCTGCCTGCCGACTGCCGCGTGGCACGGAATCGCACCATTAAATAGCACTGCCGTCTGAACAAGTAACTCCGAGAGCGTTGAGCATTTCGAATACGCGCACAGATGGGAAGGCACTCGAACGTTCTCGCTGCCGCGCTGCAAGGCGTTTGTAAAGACTCTGGACTTTTCTAGAAACGCTTTACAATTTATCAGCCGCCAGAATAATATACGTGCTGTAGTGATAATACCTATATGTTATCTCGTAAATTCTTCGCGGTACCAATGGCAGCGAAATGATATTTGCAGAAACGGGCACGTATTACGCAGGGCGCGAAAGTGGCCGCTATAAACCAAACTAAACACCCTTGACTGTAACCAATTGTACTTTTTTTTTTACATGAATATCGCACAAGAGTCCCAACTGCTCCCGTCTGGAGCCAGTGGGACTATGGCATCCTCAATTGGGGTACGTTGTGAGGCTGAAGGTAGTGGGGAGGGGAAGTAGATAGGGAAGAGGAAGGTGGGGATAGTACCTGGCTATTCAGATCTGGTCACCAAACACGGCAAAAGCCATTTCAAGCAACGTTTCAATTCTGAATGGTCTTACACCAGGGCGATAGATACTGAGAGTATCTTCCACTTTGGAACGTGCCGCAAATATACTATATATTATTTTAAATGAATAAATTGTGAAATAACACAAATTAATCAAATAAAGTTTATTTGCCACGCCGGGATTCGATCCCGCGACCTTCGGAGTGCTAGTCAAGAGCCTTGCCGCTGGACTATGCCGGCCGTCAAACTGCTTACTGTGTACTCAGTGGCGTAGCTAGCATGGGAGGTACCCGGGGCGGATGTCACCCCTCGGGGAGTGGTGGCACCCCCCCCCCCCCCCCCGCCCTATTAAAGTTGACAAAACGCTAATTTCGACTTCATAAAATTGGTCCACTCTGGGGGGGGGAGTGGCTAGAGAATTTCAGATTTATCCACAAATATAGGCTATGTTCGCCTATAAAAAGACCTAGACACGAAATTCGGGGCATTCCACGAGGAACATATGAAAGAAAATAACAGACCGTGTTCATGTATACAATACTTTGGTGACAATATCCTTCGTGAATTTTTTCCCACAGTCGAGTGTCACCCCCCTGTCGGGTGGCACCCGGGGCGGACCGCCCCCCCCCCTCGCTACGCTACTGTGTGTACTGTTTCTGACATGTGATCATTACAATCATATTAATATTCATGTGATGAAAAGCCATATGTTGAAACATTTAGGGTACCTAGTGCCTACTGACTTGAAATAATTTAGTAATGGGGCCACCCCAAAACCCAACCGAGTTGATTACAAACAAAGATGGCGGCGATCTGTCACTTTACTGTCAGACGTCGGGATTAACACCGGCCTCGGCCCAACAACAATCACAAGAGTTAGTTAGTAAAAGTGTATGGATAAGCGCCGGTGACTGCGATGAGTAGTTTGCGCGCGTGCCGGGCGTGTCTGCGCGGCACCGGGACGCTCTTCCCGCTGGACAGTGCGTTGCTCAGACACTTCTACCGGTTGGTGGAGCTCCAGACCCTGGCGGAGGTATCCAACCTGCTTTCTATTGCTACTCTAAAGCCTTTCGGACATGGAGATACTTACAAACTGTGACGCAACCACAAGTAGCCTACATAAATACTACTATTTTGCTGGTTTCCGTACACGGCCTCACACGAAGTACACTGAACTTGACCATTTTTCAGGTGCAGCCGTGGATTTAATACGACGTCAAGTGACTCTAGCGATGAAGACAATGTTCTCGTTTAACTACATTAGGGAACGTACCCATACTACGTGACCAACTTTTTGACCAACCCCGGTGACCAAAAACCTAAACCCGCCGCCGCTCATTTGTACCAAGAGTGACATTTTGAAGACCCCCCCCCCCTAAAAGTGTCACGTAGTATGGGCACGTTCCCTTATAAGAATTAAAAATGATCTAATAGAAGATTTTGAGTTCACGCATATATTGAAAAAAATATTGGTAAATTTTTGAGATCGCTGGCAATGGTTAATACGCACTTTTTTTTTGAAAAAATCTTTTGATTCACCTTAATTACATTAAAAGACAACTATTTGCATTGGGGGAAGTGGAAAATATTGTATTCTAAATTTCGATTACGTAAAATTAAAATTAGCTTTCATTCTGTGAAACGAGACCATCCATTTTTCAAACATTATTTTCAAATGTCATTTTGTTATGTTGGTATTTATGTTACTGTACGAAAAGATGCTAGAGCAAAGCGTAGCAGACTTCATGGGAATTCTAGGTTTGTGTAACATGGTTTGTGATACAAAAGAAAGTGCCCCTTTATAACGCCTACTCGCGTCAAGGCAAGAAAAACATCCCAGTTTTCAAGTAGTTTAGCGGCTACGCTAGGTTTGTGTAACGTGGTTTGTGATTCAAAAGAAAGTGCCCCTTTATAACGCCTACTCGCGTCAAGGCAAGAAAAACATTCCAGTTTTCAAGTAGTTTAGCGGCTACGCTAGGTTTGTGTAACATGGTTTGTGATTCAAAAGAAAGTGCCCCGTACCTTCAAAATCTTCTAGCCGTTCGTTATACATTCAAGTGTATCAGGAATACCAACAGACCAAAGTGACAGCGAATGAGCTAATAGCTAATGGCGTACAATCTCACAAGACGAAAGCTAATTTTAATTTTACGTAATCGAAATTTACAACGAAATATTTTCCACTTCCCCCAATGCAAATAGTTGCCTTTTAATGTAATTAAGGTGAATCAAAAGGTTTTTTTTAAAAAAAAGTGCATATTAACCATTGCCAGCGATCTCCAAAAATTAAATAAATATTAAATGTTAGGCGTTGGTTGCCGCCAGGGTACTGCATGAGATGATGACAACAAGTTTCATTCTTTCTACAGAATGTCAAAGATTCTTTTTTAAATTTGGTGCACTTGTTTACTCCTAATATTCTTAAGAAAAATACACCTTTTCCACCATCAATCCATGCCTTCTCCACTAAATCCTTGCGACGTATAGTTTTATAAACACACATTTTTTTTCCATTTCCAGAACACATTTAACATTACATTTTAGATCGATAGACATTTCTATCAAACGTCAAACGGATAGTAGTAGAAAGTAATAGATATAAGAAGAAGAAAAAAAATAACTAGAGTAGCGTGCTGCCAGCACCGTTGGTACGAGCGATGCGTGTGCTACGCGCATCAAACTCGAGTCACTTGTAAGTATTTCCGAGTACAAAGGGACTCAGTCATCATACATACCAATTAAATACTGGGTGGCGGCTCTGAGCCAAACGGCGCCTGGTGCTATATTATTATTAAAAAAAAAAAACAATATCAATATCATAGAGGTATACAAGCTGGCTCGAACATGTACTCAAAATGCCAGAAGACAGACTTCTTTTAACCACTTCGACCCCAATAACAGTTAAGTTCAATAAGCGTGTGTTCACGCTAATGCATGTGTCCCACAGAAATCCTTATAAGGGAACGTACCCATACTACATGACCAACTTTTTGCAATTTTTTTAAAAGCTTATTTCATAACCTTTCAAAAACGATTTTTAATATTCAGCTACGTTCAGAAATGTTTCATTTATGGAGCTTTAATTGCGAAGCGGGAATAACACAAAGTTTTTATAAATCTGACAGTTCGTTTAAGACAAAAAACTTTTAATAATGTAATTCTTGTCGGTATAGTCGAATGTGTTTGTGTTTAGGAGGAGAGCTATGGCGTTGCCTGTGTGATGTGCCGTGGCTGTCTGGGAGCGCTGCGGGGGGCTATGCGGCTGCGGGTCAGTGCCCTGCGAGCCCGCAGGCTACTGTGCGGGGGCCTCCCTCCGCCCCCCCTGGAGTCCCCCTGGCCTGGCCTGGGGTGCTCGGGTCCCGTGCTGCTCAACTCGAGAGACCGAGAGGTGGTGCTGCCTGGCCCCAACATAGGATTGTTCATCCTTTTTGAGTGAGTACCGTTTATATTTTCTAGAGATTTAATAACACCAGTTTAAAGCCAGGCTAGTAACAGACAGTAGGCAGATGGCATTTACTTCTAATAAATTCAGATTTCAACCTAACGGACCATTTATAGATCAAAAAATCAAAATGGCACTGGTCATCAGAAGTTTGAAAAACCCCAAACCTTAAATGTGTTAACTCAGGCCTCGACCATATTCTGTCCAAAAATCCAAATAAATGGTTTTTAATTTTTAGAATAACGTGTTATTTTTTAAATTTAGAAATTTTAATTTTTTTTAAATTTAGAAATTTTTTAAATTTAGTGCAAACATTAAAAAGTTTTAAAAATGGCTCACTTTACATTTTTTCTAACTAAAATTGTCATTTCATGTAAAAATAAAAAAAATTCAAGTGTTCACTCTTGAATACTTTCTCAGTCTTGCATCGCTGTCTCTTAGGGACGAGGGATCCTATTTGTTAGAGGTTGCATCCCGCCGCTAGGTTTCACAGATGGGCTGACCGTGTGACATGATAAAAGGTCATGTGAGATCTGAAAAGAGTGTCTTTTCTCTCTCTGGAGACCTGAAGCCGCACGAGCATTCTCGGAAAACAGACTTGAACTTTTAAGATCTCACACAACCTTTTATCGTGTCACACGGTCAACCCATCTGTGAAACCTAGCGGCGGGATGCAACCTCTAACCAATAAGATCCCTCGTCCCTAAGATACAGCAATGCTAGACAGAGAAAGTATTCGAGAGTGAACACTTATCAATATACGCAATACGCATGAAATAATTAGATTTGTTACAAGTTGTCTATTTATCATGTTTCAGGTCTGATAAGTTGTACGATCAGAAAATGGACCCAGATGGTCCGGACGGGTCATATGAGCCAGACAAACCCGAGGGGACCCTGGGGCTGGACCAGCCACCGGGGCCACACCTGCCACTGGGGCTGAGGCTAGATGACACCAAGGAGCTAGACGGTACGGCTGATGTCAAGCTTGAAATCAAGGAGGAACATGTGACGAGCCTTGTTAAGGTAATGCATTAGCCTTTAGCGCGCCACTCCAATTCAGGTCTTACAAGTCTACAGGTGTGCGCAGGGATTTTACTAATTTGTTAATGAGCCAGATCCAGATATGCGGGATTTGCCGAGTGCCGATTAATCAGCAAGTGCCAAGTGCTCGGCTTCATATTCACCAAATAGTGAGCATGTCTTTACACACTTGCGTGCCTTGTCCGAATGCCTAGTTTTTTATGGGAACAGCGAATACGCTAGCCGACTGCTTGCCGTGCGAGCAAATACGTTTGGTGCGAGTTCATATGAACAACATTGATGAAGTTATCATTGCTGCAGCCACATTTAATGCTGTCCTTAACCTTTTTTAAACAGGCTCTAAATGATGCCATTAAAGAATCTTTTTTTTTAATATCAGTCACAGAATACGTTGCCCCATCTTTTTTTTTTAAATTTAATTTTTTTTTTTTTTTACGACAGACAGGTAAGTCCAATTATGGTACAATTTTCTTACAACTAACAATACATGTACATCTTGTTTTCAATCCGCTTCCATGGATCATGAACCTGATTCCAATTTTTGTGATTCGGATGAGAAGCATTCCAAATTATTGGTTCACTCTCGTACAATGCGAGGAACTCTAAAACCGTTTCATTGGTCCAATCCATTCCTACAAAATAAAGTACAATAAAAAATCTTTAAAAGTAGGTAAGTAATCACTAATAACTATTTACAGAACGAGATAGGGTAAACACTAATTCAATACAAAATACACTTACTTTGTGCCAAAGACTTTCCCGAATGTGTGGATACAAATATTATTCGCACAAGTATTTGTAATCGTCGACTTTGTAGCAAGGAAGCATACCAACCACAAGCTGAGCGAGGCGAGCAGAGGTGAGCACTGACAATCTTTGCTCGGCGATTTATGAGCATCCATCCCCACCACTCGCGATTCGGCAAATAATCGGCTCGGCACTCGGCGAGTCCCGCAAATCTGGATGCGGTTTTAGGGACTACTCTCTTAGTTATGATTGGTTCAGACATGTGGTCAGTGAAATGACATAATATTACTGTGTATTAAGGCTCTGCAACCGGGCCCGAAAAGAAGAAGATAGAGAGATACGAAATTACGAATGTTAGAGGAGAGCGCTAACATTTACAACGACAAAATTAATGCGAAAATTGTGAAAATGTTTAATAAAACACGCTCGTTTAAAATAGAGCAAAAATCTCGCGGGCATTATCTTAAACAGCATTTAAAGAACCACTGTGAATTTTTTCATACATATAACTTGTAAAATAACTGAAACAAACGTGTTAATAATAATTTTTGGAGCATACTTTGCGATTTTTTTCTATCGAGGGAATTTTATATAATTTGCGTTTCGGCGCGGGCAAAGTCTAGATATTATCTTCAAGAATAACATATATTTTTTTAAGAGCTTTAAAACTTACCGTGTTTAAGGGAAATATGTAATAAATCGGTACAAATCCGGGTTGCGGGCCCTTAATAAAATCCCCTTCAGCACATGATCTTCTAGTGAGGAGGACTACGAAAATAATCTACATCTATTTTGATTTATATTTAACACTAGCTGGTCCCGGCATGCGTTGCTATGCCATTTAATAAAGAAGTTGTTTCTCCCTGAGTGTCCTTTCCCATTCGTCCCGTTCCCCTTCCGCCTCCCCTTCTTCCCACTCCGTCACCTCCACCTTCCCTCTCCCCACTCCACTGCTCCCCTTCCCCCGCCCCGCGAACCCCCCTCCCGAGTTCCCCTCCCCCCTCACATGTCCCCTTCCCCTCCCGCGTTCTCCTTCCACCTTCCCCGCCTTCCCTCTTCCTTTTCCCGCTCCCTCGTCCCGTCAACCCTCCTCCCGCGTTCCATATATTCAATCTCAGTACATTCAGTTATTAAACAGCCCGTGTGCCACCTTTTACAATGTTTATTCAAATTTCAATTTTTCATGTATATTAAATTTGGTACCTAACATAGGTACCTATTTAAAATATCTGAAATTCTTGATTCGATTCAAAATATTAGGGGAGTACCTACTTTAAATAAATTTATTAAAGATTTTCAAAAATAGAATTCTCATTGAACAATCAATGTTTTGCAAAATGTCATTCTCAAACACGCGAACTGTCAAACATGCTCATGTTTTCTGAAATTATCCAATTTTCTGCGCAATTTTATTAATTTTTCTCTCCGTAAGAACCATCCTCGTACTTCAACGAATATTCTAAAAAAAGAATTAGCGAAATCGGTTCAGCTGATCTCGAGATTTGCGCTTACCAACACATTTAGCGATTCATTTTTATATTATAGAAGCAGAAGAAGATGTATCTTCTATAAATATAAAAATTAATATGTAGTATTTAAATAAAAAAATTAAAATTGTATTCTCATCGTAATTGTATTCTCTTTTGTATCACTTTTAGGTAAAAGCCTTTTTAGGGGTATAAATAAATAATACCTTCAGTTTTACAATTTGGTTGGGGTATTTCCTACCCCATCACATGCGTACAGTCATATTTTTGGCTAAATTTCGGTTTAGGGGCGAAATTCCTAGAAAATCAAACTAATTATTTTTATACTAATTTGGGGTCGGGGAATCCGAATCTGAAAGAATTAGGCGGGGGCAAGCAATATTAACTGAATTAAACGACTTTAAAATTTTTTATACACTCATAGGAAAAATAGCCATTTTGGAAGCATTTTGTTTCCTAGAAAATCAAACTAGTTATTTTTATACTAACTATGGGCCGGGGAATCCGAATCTGAAAGAATTAGGCGGCGGCAAGCAATATTTACTGAATTAAACGACTTTAAAATTTTCTATACACACAGTACATGAAAATATTCATTTCGGAAGCTGGTTCTGACACACGCAGTACAAAATCATAGAAAACAAGATAACATAGATGTTTTTACCACACAAAATTAAGTGTTGCCATTAATATCAATAACGTAAAATAACATGTTTATATTTTAAGTACTTATTTTTTATAAATTTTACTCACTTTTGTATCAATAACGTAAAATAACATGTTTATATTTTAAGTACTTATTTTTTATAAATTTTACTCACTTTTGTATCACAAACCATGTTACACAAACCTAGCGTAGCCGCTAAACTATTTGAAAACAGGGATGTTTTTTAAAATTGACGCGAGCAGGCGGTATAAAGGGGCACAAACCATGTTACACAAACCTAGCGTAGCCGCTAAACTACTTGAAAACGTAGGCTGTTTTTTTAAATTGACGCGAGCAGGCGGTATAAAGGGGCACAAACCATGTTACACAAACCTAGCGTAGCCGCTAAACTACTTGAAAACGTAGGCTGTTTTTTTAAATTGACGCGAGCAGGCGGTATAAAGGGGCACAAACCATGTTACACAAACCTAGCGTAGCCGCTAAACTACTTGAAAACGTAGGCTGTTTTTTTAAATTGACGCGAGCAGGCGGTATAAAGGGGCACAAACCATGTTACACAAACCTAGCGTAGCCGCTAAACTACTTGAAAACGTAGGCTGTTTTTTTAAATTGACGCGAGCAGGCGGTATAAAGGGGCACAAACCATGTTACACAAACCTAGCGTAGCCGCTAAACTACTTGAAAACGTAGGCTGTTTTTTTAAATTGACGCGAGCAGGCGGTATAAAGGGGCACAAACCATGTTACACAAACCTAGCGTAGCCGCTAAACTACTTGAAAACGTAGGCTGTTTTTTTAAATTGACGCAAGCAGGCGGTATAAAGGGGCACAAACCATGTTACACAAACCTAGCGTAGCCGCTAAACTACTTGAAAACGTAGGCTGTTTTTTTAAATTGACGCGAGCAGGCGGTACAAAGGGGCACAAACCATGTTACACAAACCTATGGGCTCTTATATGACCCGCGTATTCGCCAGGAACCTTTGGAGACATTAGACGAGTTTGACAGGGATACAACGGACGAAATAAACTTGTTCGATTTATAAGGTATGTTCGATGATATTATTGTTTAATGGCAACACTTAATTTTGTGTGGTAAAAATATCTATGTTGTTTTTTCTATGGTTTTCGTACCTCGTGTGTCAGAAGTCAGAATGTTGTCTATTTTCATGTGTGTGGTGTGTGTGTATAGAAAATTTTAAAGTCGTTTAATTCAGTTATTATTGCTTGCCGCCGCCTAATTCTTTCAGATTCGGATTCCCCGGCCCATAGTTAGTATAAAAATGACTAGTTTGATTTTCTAGGAAACAAAATGCTTCCAAAATGGCTATTTTTCCTATGAGTGTATAAAAAATTTTAAAGTCATTTAATTCAGTTAATATTGCTTGCCCCCGCCTAATTCTTTCAGATTCGGATTCCCCGACCCCAAATTAGTATAAAAATAATTAGTTTGATTTTCTAGGAATTTCGCCCCTAAACCGAAATTATTCCATATTTTTAAGCTTGTTATCAATTTGATGAAAACTAAAAGAGTATAATGAATATTATATAGAAATACACATCTAGTTCTGATGTGTTGCAGAAGGAAGAGTTCGATTCGCTGGATGACCTCCCGCTGGCCGACCTCCCCCTGGATGACCTTCCTATGGATGACCTCCCCATGGATGACCTCCCGCTGGCTCTGGAGGCGGCCCAATGGGACCAGAAGCGCAAGCACCGCAAGAACAAGGAACGGAAACGGAAAACTGAAGGCAAATCCAAGACAAAAGGCAAACTCAAGGTTGATGGCGACGGCAACAAGAGAAAGGAGCGCCGGCACAAAGTTAAGGGGAAAAGCAGAACACCAGACAAGGGCAAGAAGAAGGGAGCCTCGCGCATGGTGCTGGAGACGGACGAATATACCGTTAGTCACTTCTGTTGTATCGCAGTCTTGTTGTACTGGTGTCTGTAAATGATAAAGACCATTGCGATGATGTGTGCATGCGTATTCTTCTTCTTTTTCTCGTGCCCTGTCCGTTTAACGGACGTTGGCTATCATGTTGACTATGTGGACTTTGTTTACTGCGGCCCAGTCTCAGGTTTTTCAGTCATTATGTTCACCTTCTTCTAAGGCCCCAACTTCCGGCAATCTTTCCTAGCATTATGAGATGCAACATCTCGTACTTCTCTGGATGTCTCATCAGATGTCTTAGATTTTTTTTTACATTAACTCCACACAGGAGGCCCTGAGGAAAATAATTTCCCTCAGGGCCTATGAGATGATGTGTGGAGGGTCTTTTTGAGGAGAGGAAGGAATGAATATGTTGTAGGACGGAGGAAACAGAAAGGCCAGCAAATCATTCCACAGCGGAGCTGTTGAACACAAGAACGAGTCGAAGAAGTGACCCTTTCTCATGTGACAAATTTCAACCGTGTACATACGTTGGGCACGCGTTTGGCGTGTTTCCTGACTGCACCGGTGCCGAAGGGATCAATGACGCTAGTTCCTCGGAGCATCTTCCATTGAAATACCGGTAGAACAAGGATAGCATTCCCACCCGACGCCTGTACTCTAAAGTTTGCAATCCGTTTGTTAAGTTAGGAGAATCTATCAAACGGACCGCCCGTTTCTGCACAGAGTCGAGGGTTTTTTTAGTTTTATTAATAACTTCTTTTATTCATCCAAACCATAACATTTTCATTCATAACTCTGTCCATCTGCGTGGGCATTGTAGGTGATAAAGCTGGACATGGCGGAGGTAGAGGCGGCGCGCCAGGCCACACTGGTCTCCCCGCGCTTCCTTTCTGCGCCGCACCGCTGCGAGGCATGCGCCAAGGCCTTCAACTACCCCGATGTCCTCGCCGCCCACGCTCTGCGCCACCGCCCCGCCCCTTTTGCGCTGGAGTGCCAACTCTGCCACCAATTCCTGCCCAGCGCCGTGTCCTTGCGCGGTCATCTCAAGTCACACACCACCAAGTACAAGTGCAAACAGTGCGGGTTCATCAAGGTAACACTAGTCACTGTTAGGACAACACTTATCATTGTAATCATCAAGCTGTAACCGCGTTGTGTGTGTGTGCGTGTTGCAGGCCTCGCGTCAGGATCTGTTGGAGCACTTTGCGCTGCAGCACACCTCCTGCCCGCGCACCTACGTCTGCAACGTTTGCAACAAAACCCTCACGTGAGTATATTTCTATCTAACTGCTAACCTAAGTTACGCAGAAAACCACACAATACGTTTAATACGTTACCAGACAGTGCCGAATCTTCCTACATTCACATTGAATAAAACAACTAGGACAACGTCAGTAAGCTTGCCCTATTACATCACCCAAGCTTGTAGCATGGACCAAATATGATGTTACTGTGAAATTAGGTGAAAAAATTTCTTTTTTTAAATAATATGATATAGCACAGCATGGCCTTTAAAGGTATCAACCCAAAATTACCAATGATAACTCTATTAAACCGAAAAAAACTACTTTTTTTATTTTTTTATTTATTAACCAATACACATAATATACAATCAACCAATATATATGATATATAATATTAGTGGTAACAATACCTCCCTAATTTAGAAATTCTCATGTTTAGAGAGGGAGCACTATCAGATTGACAGTACTATACATACTTAACAGTTGTTACAAATTGAATGTATGTAGATCAATTTTTTTTATACATAATGAAAATATAAGTTGGCATTTTTTTTGTACATAATGAAACATAATGTGAATTTTCATACATATGTAGAGAAAATATTAGTTGGCATTTTTTGTTCATAATGGAAATATAAGTTAGCACATCGTAACACATACTTAAATCTAGTTAAAAAAGTTAAATGTTTTTTAAGTTTTTGTTTAAAAAATTCATAATTCCTTTCGGATTGTATTTCTTTAGGGAGTTTGTTAAAGAATTTTATGGCTGAGTATGTGTAATGATGTTGGGCTGTTGTTGTATTAAGTTTAGGGATTATTATTTGTCCTAAGGTTCTCGGCCTGGTGCTAAATGACTTTGTTGTTAGTTTATCTTTGTGGATTTGAAGTAATGCATTTTTTTGATAAATTTTATTTAGTGGTAATACTTTGAATTCATCGAATAATTTTTGGGTTGAATAGTCTAATTGTTTCTTTAGAACAATTTTTGGGTTGAATAGTCTAATTGTTTCTTTAGAATAATTTTTGGGTTGAATAGTCTAATTGTTTCTTTAGAATAATTTTTGGGTTCAATTGTCTAATTGTTTCTTTAGAATAATTTTTGGGTTGAATAGTCTAATTGTTTCTTTAGAATAATTTTTGGGTTGAATAGTCTAATTGTTTCTTTAGAATAATTTTTGGGTTGAATAGTCCAATTGTTTCTTTAGAATAATTTTTGGGTTGAATAGTCTAATTGTTTCTTTAAAATAATTTTGATGATTCTTCTATGTACTATTTCAAGTGGGGTTAAATTGGTTTTATACGCTCCTCCCCAGCCTATTATTCCGTATTGTAGAACTGATTGGGCTAATGCATAGTAAACCTTTAGTAGCATAGATTTATGTAGGATATTTCTTAGTTTGAGGAATACTTATGTTTACTGATTCTGTAAAGGATTAGTTTTTATATTAAAAATGATAGAAGTATTTCAAAATACAAGATTCATGTTACACAAAAGACATCCTAATGCTATTTATTTTTTTTTTTATATTAACTCCACACAGGAAGCCCTGAGGAAAATAATTTCCCTCAGGGCCTATGTCATCTGGGATGCTGTGTGGAGGGTCTTTTTGAGGAAAGGAAGGAATGAACATTGGTCTTGAAGAGACCCGTGTTGTAGGAAGGAGGAAACACAGAGGCCGGCAAATCATTCCACAGCCGAGCTATTTTGCCACACAAAAGGTGGGCCGACGCACCCTCCATCAAGACCCGGACAAACCTTACCCCAAGAATCCGGGCACCACTGCTAAGTCACCAAACGTATCGAACCACTTGGTGTGATTACTATTACTCTCTGGCAAAGGACGTGTTTAACCCTCAGGCTAATTTGTTCACTTTTAGGAACAAATTATAACGAACTAGTATAGCATTGTGTCTCCCTTACTATAATGGTTAGAAATATATCATCTACACGGTGCTAGAAGGAGAAAGTACCATGCTTTATATTCAAATCTGAAAGCGAACCACAAAATATTCCAAAACTAAATTTTCCGACCGCAAATTGAAAAAAAAATTTATGAAACTTTTTTTTATTAATTATTTTACATGAAACAACCAAAAAATGAGTTGATGATAACGTTTATTATACATTTACCTAAAAAAAATATGTGTATGTTTGTATTTTTTTTTCGTTGTCAGCAATTTTAGTTAGATAAAACGCAACGTGAGCCATTTTTAAAACTTTCTTATGTTTGCAAAAAATTTTATGTTGAACAATTATTTGTTTATTTCAAATTATAAAATGTGAAAGCATATTTCATCGCCTTTCAAAAACAGTTTTTAGTTTTCGGATGCGTTCAGAAATATTCCATTTATTTGGAATTTATTGCAATGCGGAAACATTTTGACCTTGTGACAAAATGTGCCTAAGGCCTGAGGTTTTATTAGAGAAATGTATTTGTGTTGCAGGAAGCGAACCATGTTCCAGAAGCACATGCGTGTGCACTTTCCCAGCAACAAGGTGACCTGCGACAAGTGTGGCAAGCTCTTCAAGACCATTGAGACGTTGCGCGCGCACATGCTGTGAGTTACAACATTTCTCTGTCAACATTGTCCTTATCCATAGAGAGTTTCTTTCATTAACATGTTTTATTATCTACTGTTTCCAACTAGTCATCACGAGGACCAATCTGGCCTGTAAGTATACCTTGAATACTATGTGAGTGGCTTGCTAAAGGCTTCCCAGGCAGAGCTCGTATCTGCGTCATCATGGAATATTCGAACTTGCTTCTTAAAATATTGTTGGGTGATAATGACCATTCTTCTATAATAGAGAACTCCAGTCCAATTTTTTAAATTTTTTTTTAATGAATAATGACCTTCTAACTTAAATAACTGCATTTTTTTATTTATTTTTAGAATCAGTTTTAACCGGAAGCCCGGAATTCGCGGGCCTATAATGCGCATGCGCGAGAAAATAATTCAAATATTTGAATAATATTGTTGATGAAAAACTTTTGGTCTGCGATTTTGACCCTTATATGTACAGAATTTATATGAAGAACATTGTCAAAATCGCTTGCGCCATCATTACTCCAGGTGGTGTTGAAATTTTCATTCGACTTGTCACCCTGGAATAATTTTAAAACGATTTTTTCCATGATAATGCGCTGTCATAATTTGCCGCGAATTTAACGGTCGCAATAAATGCGTTAGTAATGTAGTAATGTGTGTAGTAATGTGGTTTTAGTAGATAGTTTATTGTGTTGTGAATGTGTTTCAGTCAATAAAATATACAATAGCTCAAAATTTATCAACAAAACATTCAATTCAAAATTCAAAGTGGTGGTTTTTTAGTGTTTTTTCGCGAAGTTCTGCGAATTTCCGCGAAATGTTCCGGCTTTTGACGGGTTAATAGTTAAAATAATTGTCAAAGTTTTAATTTTTCTAGACCCCCTGAAAACCACTGTATGTATGGTGAATCGTATGACGTCATCACTCCTGAAAAATTACTATAGGATCGGGCAATCAGCTGATAAACTGCCACCATTTTGAATTCCGTTCGAAGTATTCTCCCTAGAAGTAGCATTACTATTTTTTTTTGTGCAGTAGTTTTTGAATATTTTCAATAATAGGGATAAACTAATAAGAGATTCCTTTATTTTTTAAACATTATTTAGGCCTAAATAATGTTTCAATAAACACAATAACTAAATCTCTATAAACAGTATGTTAATAAATGAATAAATTAATACGATGGCTTGTGTCATATCATACATTCCCATTCAATAACTTTACGGTGATGTCATGGGGGGAGGGAGGGCGGTGAGAGGGGGAGGGGGGGAGGTGGAGGAGGCGGAGTGGGAACCCCCCTTACACCATGCGAGCGAAGCCGCGGGAAAAAGCTAGTGCTGTATAATTTTTACTTTTAAATTATTAACGAACAAGTAAGTGATTAATGTAAAATTTCTCATCCTGTGCTGATTTTATCAACATTGTGCACATTTTGTGAATAAAAGCATTTAATTTTTTTTAGCTTGTTTTTACGAAGAAACATGTGTTCATAAAATGTCTGTAGAAAAATGATTTAAGACATTTGACATTTCTTTTTCGTTTTCATAAAAGACATGTGAGAAGGAAGATTTTTATAGACAGCTTTTAAGACCCTCGTTGATGACGTAGATACGATCTCTCCCTGAGACAAATATACCTGCATGTGACAGTGTACTAATGTGTGCGTATGTTGGATCAGGAGACACGCAGACGTGGCTCGCTACCCGTGCTCACAGTGCCCCAAGGCCTTCCGCTATGCTTCGCTGCTCTACTCACACAAGGTGACGCACCTCACCAGCCAGGACTTCTACTGCGTGGAGTGTGATCTGCGCTTCAAGACAGCATCCAATCTCCGCCTGCATCTGCGCAAGGTTAGCTCTTTGTCACGGTGTTACCTTAATACTTTTAATAAAATTCATACATCGTCAAGATCAACAGAACAAACCAATTTATTTCATTTGCCCACATGTAGAACCAATATTAGTAAAAATCCCCAATTCCCCATGTATGTCGATCATCCAGTTAATTGGTCAGACATCTCTGAAAAATTCAATGTTGAGTGGAGTGTGCAGTTATATGTAAAAGTGTTCTCTCTATCTGGTACAAAACTCGGAATACTCATAAAATCAACCAAATCATATACAGAGTGTCCCAAAAGAAAGTTGATATTTGTTTTGCTTTCTGTGTGAACGCAACTTTTCCGAGGGGCACGGGGGGTATGTCAATCAGTAGTCTGGCTTTTGGGAATTTAGTCGCTATGAAGCATTTCTCGGGAGCGACCGCGCATTGTGCGTGCGTAAGTTTTACAAAAATGGTTATTCGGTGACTGAAGCGCGTAGTAGATTCTGCAATACTTGAGGTTTTCATCATTTTTTTTTTGAACCATTCGAAAATGGGTCAAAAAGTTTGAAGAGATAGGTACAACGCTGGCAAAACCAAAATCCGGGCGACCAAGGTCATCAAGAACGGTAGAAAACGTAGAGAGTGTTTTTCAGCCTTTTCGTGACGACTCAAACTTTTCGATTCGGAAGCGCGCAAGTGCTTTAAATGTGCGTAGATCATCGTTACACAGCATTTTGCACAAAGACCTAATTCTGCACCCCTACAAACTTACTGGCTATAACGAAAGAACATGGTTCCAGCAAGACAGAGCAACATTACATACATCCAATATGTCTCTGCCATGAGTTCCTGGCAAATTGATCTCCAGGAGAGGTGGCATAAAGTGGCCTCCTCGTGGTCCTGACCTAACCCCTATGAACTTTTTCCTGTGGGGTTATCTCAAATCTAAAGTGTACGCCATAATCCGACTTCCCTGATGCAATTATAATAAAATATCCATCACGAAATGGCAGCCATCACGAAGCCTACCTGCCGAGCCGTCATAAGAAATTTTACTCTTCGATTAAATGAATGCCGCGAACGTGAGGGTTTACATTTGGATGATATTATTTTTCAGAGATAAATTCCCAAATTGTGTATTTTAGTATTTAATAAACAACCCTTACTTTTTTTTAAATCGATCCACTAAATATCAACTTTCTTTTGGGACACCCTGTATAATGTAGAAAAACTTAAATAAATAAAATATTGATGTTGTCCGGGTCATTGTTATTATTTTTTATAAAGGAACCTTTTGTAGATTTCAAACACTTTGATTTAGTTGAGTCATTTATTTTACAATAAAATTTTAGACAACTGTAATTGAATCAACAACACTTTGTAACATTTCTGAATTTATAAAGTACAGCCCGATCCCCACACGATCTGCTAGTGAGATCTTTTTACAAAGGCAATAATAGGCTACTGCATGGATTTCATAACGACTTGGAAAAAATCGTGTGGATCGGTTTTTTTACTAAGATTACGAAAATGTTAATAAAAATTTTTAGAAATGTACAGATTTTTTTATTTTTAAATAAATAAATCCATTATTTGGGCCCGTGACGTCACTTCATGAAGATGTCCCGTCTCCGAAAATGTTCCTATTAATTTTGTAAAATTCCACACTGATTTATTTTTTTTATATGGCAACACTTTGATTTCAGGCGAATTTTTGAATTTGACATTTAACCGGTGGTTTGCTGGGGTAGGCCAGCAAAAAGCACCATCAGTTAGCGTTCGCAAAAAGCGGCATCCATGACACCCAATGACATTTCGTGTCCAGCGATTCTGACACTGTCCTTGAGAAATTTTGTACATAGAAAGGTCAAAGTCGTAGATAAAGGAATTTTTCCCGCGCATGCGCAAGAACTGCGCACATTCCCGCGCTCCGGTAAATTATTAATATAAATTATTTGGAGTGACCAGGCGCATTGCGGTTTTCTCTATGGTAAAGGGCGATAATAGAGCAAGCGATTCTGACCGTGTTCTTCATACACTTTCTTTATACATAAGGGTCAAAATCGCGTGTAAAATCTCAAACACACCGGTGCACGAACGGCATTCTACGAGTTAACGTTCACTAGATTTATTGTTTGTTCTCTGAGAACTTATCATTTGGTTTGACTTTTTGACATGTGTTATGAAGAGAACCCCGTACAATTTATGCTGTCTGTATGTGTTTTAGAGGTATTATGGTAGTGGTGCTGATTTTCAAAAAATCTAATTTTATAATATTCTTATTATTATTATAATTTAAAAGTACCAGTATATTACATTGGATTTAGTAATACAGACGTTGAACATTATAATGATTTATGATCAATAAGTTGGATCAAGGAAAAAATATTTATGAGATATAATATTTTTGGTATGCCTCGTTATTCTCCTGTGCCCTTTCTTGTGGAAAACGTTTTTTTTTTTAAATGATTTTCGGCTATGTAATTATCGTTTTTTCGTACCCGTGAAATTATGTCCCGTCTTTCCGGTTTATAAAAAATGGTCTGATTTTTCGGATTGAAATTTTCAAAAAATCGCCAAGGTTTCAAAAATACGATTAAAACAAAAAAAAAGTACAGAATGTCTTAGAATATTTGCCCAAACCGGAATAAAATTTAAAAAATGTGATGCAAGTGGCCTATTATGATGAGAGAGTGAGTTTTAATAAATCAGGCTTTTTATACCAAAACAATTGACGACTGCACTATTATTACGAGTATAAACAACTCTTCAGCCGGTAAGTAAGAGTTCGGTACTTGGAGACCCCTAGCGGCAGAGCTGAACATTAAGATGCCAATGGGTAATTAAACTAATCAAGTACGACAAACAGACAATAGATGTCCCTAATTGCATTATTCATTTAAGTTTTAACATACTGTTGGGGAGTACCCGGCTGTTCAGATTTGGTCACCAAACATAGCTAAAACCATTTCAAGCAATATTTCAATTTTCAACGGTGGTGGGGTGAGCCCAGGGCGATACTGAGAGTATCTACCACTCTGGAACATGCTGCAAATATATGACATATTTTAAATGAATAAATTATGAAATAACACAAATTAATCAAATATTGGATGGCGAGTCGAGAGCCTTACCCCTCGACCACAGAGGCCGTTGGGGTGTAAGGCTCTTAATATATATATATTTATTTTTGTATTCTGTGTATAAGTTCTTTGTTTTTAAACTCTAACAGCCTTACTCATCATCGCAAAATAAGATTACACCTCGGAGCAAGAGCGGGTTAGGTGAAATTGTTACTCAACATGGTGGGTTAATCGCTGGGAGTGCTGTACCGGGAGATGTAGTAGCTGTCAGAATTTAAACCACCCGATCACCAGGGTTAACTCGGTACCCCGTGCGTTGTAACTAACGAAATGGCGAACTTTTATGAGAATCTTGACATTTTGAACGGAGCTTTGGCAAATATTGACCGTATTCGCAGCATTCGTGCACCACGGCCACGGAAAAGGTTTAAAAAAGGTACGATCCATTTGCGGCACTCACGGAAGGAGATTTTAGGTGTCTAAATATAGATTTACCAAAGTCAACGTTGTGTTGACGTATGAATAAACGTGAAGTTGGCAACACGCCGCGAAATGCTAAATTGGTCGCGTTTTTGAGCTTTGGAGCAGTGTTGCTACCGTAAAAAAATCATAACAGCTGTCGAGAAACATTATGATGATGAGTAAACATTTTTACCCTGAGCAGTGTAAGCTTACTCCACTGTGTAGCTACAGAGCCGCTACAGAGCCGTGGTACGGTTTTATGATGAGTCAGGCTGTAAGAGAGTGAGTTTTTGAGAGAAAAAAGTGTTCAAAAGAATGAGATGCTTTTTCCAAAAAACATTTATAATAAAAACGTATAGTATTATAAAAAAATTACTTTGTTAAAAAAATACCTATATAAAATAACTGCATCAGATATTAATAACAACAAAAAATTATATGCCGAACCGTGTGTGTTCGTACTCCTTTAAGAATATTTTTTTACGGACGTACACGGTGCGGCCATACTCTCCTAAAGGTTAACAAATAAATAAATAATATAAAGTATTGCTGTCTGTTGTTAGACCAAAGCCCACGCGGACTCGTCCAAGATGGAGTTTGCGTGTGACCAGTGTGCGCGACGCTACCCGGCGGAGAAGCAGCTTAAGGCGCACGTGGCATGGGTGCACCTGGGTCTGCGCGAGTACGAGTGTCCGCTGTGTCAGAAGCAGTTTGGCACACGCGATGGTCTGCGCTCGCACCAGAGGAAGATACACGACGGTATCCGCCCAGAACGCTCGCATCTCTGCCACTTCTGCAACAAGGCCTTCAGAGTCAGTACTGTGTCTTGGTGTTCTAATTAATTGTAAAAAATCTCCGAAGTGCTCGAGATACTAGAACCAGAGGGCATAATCTCTTAATCCCTTTTGCTGAAACATTTTATACAGTAGAATTCGGATATAACGACCCTCAAGAAGCTGGCGATACTTTGTCGTACTAACCAGACGACGCACAAAACGACCGGATAATTTAAGCTTGTTTTTACATGAGACACGCTGCACTCTTTCGCGAGGGTTACATTTGATTCACCGGCTTCTAAACGGTGTAATATAGCACTTTTTTCTTCAATTGAAAAACACTTACGGTTCACGGAACTCATTGTGTCGAGCTTTTAACATAATAAAAAAATAATAATAGACAGGTGCACTCAGCTAATGAGCTTTCTTCTTGTCGCAGGCCAAGGCGGTGTTGGTGAAGCACCTGCGCGTCCACACGGGGGAGAGGCCCTTCAGCTGTCTTGACTGTGGGAAGAAGTTTGCTCAGGACTCCACCCTCAACACGCACGTGCGTCTCGTACACCTCAAGCTGCAGCGCACCAAGCACTCCCTGTGAACACCAACATCTCCAAGACTGATACAACTTCATGTACTGTTACCTCATTTACTGTATATTATAATATGACATATTACCAATAGCCTTAAATAAACTAGGTGAGACGATCATGATAACAAAATTGTCACCTCCATATTTACAATGGAATTACAGTAAGACTCCTTTCAAACATCTATACGCTCAATCTAATTGCTCAAGTAAGTATGTACGTTCAGATGGCAAAATAGTATACCATGCAAACAGCTTGCACATACGTTAATTTGCACAAGTAAGCATGTACTTTAACCCCTTATTCTGTCAGAAGGTCAAAATATTTCCGCTTTGCAATAAAATCCAAATAAATGAAGTATTTCTGAACATATCCGAAAACTAAAAACTGTTTTATGATGATGAAATTCTATTTAAAATTTAATAATATAATTTTTGAAATTTAAAATTTTTTAACTAAAAGTACTAATAATTTTATTTATTTATTTATAAATTACATATTACATTAAACATTTTCATACATACAAAGTGTTAACCCGTCTGCTTGTTTAGGAATAAATACATCCCAAAACACGTAATTGCGTTAAACTTTCATAAGACCAAAAACGTCCCGAGCGACCTTACATTTTATGCATCTCTCTTCCTCTTATGCAAACGTATGTATTTTTCTTTTAACCAGAAAGAGAACGAAATAATGCTTCTTATTGTCGTTGAAATATGAAAGCTATCTTGCATAGATATTTTACAATCTCGATCCAAAGTGACGGTTTCAGAATTTACGGGCGAAACTGAGGCTTCCGGATTGTGAGGTGCGAATATATTGAACCAAGCAGAAGGGTTAAGGGACGTACTTGATTTACTTTAACCAGTGATTCCTGACATTATTTGGAGTGTAGCAGCCAGCCTCTGCTACCACATCCTCTGGATTGTTTCCGAAATATATGGATCTTTCCAGAAGCGACGCCCATGTTAAAATGTTCGAATACAGAACTAACGAGAACGTTCCGGCCGCCTCTCGTTAAATACACCTAGCGCCGGCATCACGATGGCTGGACGTGTAGGTACCTATCGCATCGATAATGAGCTGCAGACCTACCTACCTCTCACGCGTTCCAGAAAAGGTACGAACCATTGCGCGCCTGAAATGCACAGTTCGGGTGCTTTCGAGAAAGTCGCCAAGTGAAAATACTACCAGACAAAGCAATACTCCGACTCGCCAGACTATATAAAGGCGCTAAGCAACGCACACAGTACAGTGTTTCCAGTGTTTACATAGCGTTCAGTATTCTCACCTCACACAACCGCAGTTAACCTTGACCCAGTAAAAATCCACGTTCGTTTGTTTACCTAGTACCGGTAGTGTTCCGCTGTCCAGTTCAGAATTGATTTGTAAAATTGTAATCTTGTTAGAACTCAATAAAGACTTCCAACACGCAACCTCAACCTCGATTCTACAGGAGTTAAAAATTAAAATGAAATTTTGGGCTACGGTGACTTTTTCGATGATTTTTTTTTCAAAATTTTTTTCTCCAAAATCAAACAAAAAAAAATTCTTCCGCATGTCGTCACTGGTCACTCAGCCAAGTAACCGACCATTCCCTAACCCAGCCTCCAACTGTCCAACACCTAGCATTTTTTTACGTTTTTGTAGAAAAAAAAAAAAACATCAAAAATGTCACCGGAGACCAAAATTTTATTTACAATTTTTACTCCAAATAATGTCAGGAAAAGGTTAAAGTAAGTCAAGTACGTCCCTTAACACCCTGTATGATACATTACATCACCATACTAGGTGGCTGCCTGTTTCAGTGTGACCAATGGAATATACAATGTTACTTTGTGGTGTCTAGTGTGAACAAATGGGTTAAATATATAAACATGTTGGAAATTGGAAAAATTATACTAGAAAGTTTAAAATGAGAATTAATTTTTATTTTTTTTAATGGAAACTAGAAAATAGAAAAGAAAAGAGAGGAGTTATGCACAAGATTAATAGATCATACTAAAAAACATAATTCTTGTTTATATTTTATATGCGAGCATTTTATATGAAACTAGCTGGTCCCGGCATGCGTTGCTATGCCATTTAATAAAGAAATTGTTTCTCCCTGAGTGTCCTTTTCCATTCTTCCCGTTCCCCTTCCGCCTCCCCTTCTTCTCCTGCGTCCTCTTACCCTCTCGCGTTCCCACTCCGTCACCTCCACCTTCCCTCTCCCCACTCCACTCCCCCCCCTTCCCCCGTCCCACGAACCCCCCTCCCCCCTCACACGTCCCCTTCCCATCCCGCGTTCCCCTTCCACCTTCCCCGCCTTCCCTTTCCCGCTCCCTCGTCCCGTCGACCCTCCTCCCGCGTTCCATATATTCAATCCCAGCACATTCAGTTATTAAACAGCCCGTGTGCCACCTTTTACAATGTTTATTCAAATTTTCATTTTTCATGTATATTAAATTTGGTACCTAACATAGGTACCTATTTAAAATATCTAAAATTCTTGATTCGATTCAAACTATTAGGGGAGTACCTACTTTAAATAAATTTATTAAAGATTTTCAAAAATAGAATCCTGATTGAACAATCAATGTTTTGCAAAATGTCATTCTCAAACACGCAAACTGTCAAACATGCTCATGTTTTCTGAAATTATCCAATTTTCTGCGCAATTTTCTTAATTTTTCTATCCGTAAGAACCATCCTCGAACTTCAAGGAATATTCTAAAAAAAGAATTAGCGAAATCGGTTCAGCCGATCTCGAGATTTGCGCTTACCAACACATTTAGCGATTCATTTTTATATTATAAGATGAAAAAAAAAATTATAATGAAAAAAAAAAATAAAAACATACACATATTTTATTAGAAAAATGTATTATTAACGTTATCGTCACTTTACTTTTTTGTCGTTTAATGGGAAAATAATTTTTTCAAATTTCTGTCTGAAACTTTGGTTTCATGAAGGTGTACATTTTAATTATTTTGTGGTTAAATTTTAGATTGGAATAAGAAGTGTGGCATTTTCTCTTTCTAATACCGTTTAGATCATATTTCTCACCAAAGATATTGAAATATAAGTAGATGTGCTATCTGCTGTTTTTACTATGTGGGTCTGCGCTTCCGGGTGTCGCCGATATTGTTTACCAATTAACAAATAAACTAAAAGAACAAATAATTAACAAATAAACCAAACGAACGTTAAACTAAATGAACGAATTCTTTCCTTATTCAAAATATATTGTTAACCAATATTAATGCACATTTTCAAAAAATCAACGAAATGAACAAATTCTTTTTGTATGAAAACTACGCTAATTAGCGCGTAGTCCGGCGACAGTTGCGCGGACACCATAGCATATCTATGTTTCTCACTATGATAGTAAGGGAGACACAATGATTTCTTTGAGACTTATATGAGTTGTTTCCAAAAGTGAACAAATTCGCCTAACGGATTAAGATGGCAAAACTGTATAATGCACAAATTACTTGCATTAATTTCAAATGATTGCGACAGGTTTGCACAAACTGTTTGCGCATGCAAATATAAGGATGACCTTTATAAGGCGCACTATGAAGCCATTGCCAATAATTTAATTAACCTCTTCGCCAAATACATACCTCCGCGAATAAACCTTAGCGCTACATGCACATATATGAATCTCATAAATAGTACTACATTGAAGGACCCACCACTTACCCGCCCTGGTATAGGTAACAGATGGTTATCCCTTCAAGGCTCTTGCAAGGACTCTAATTTTTTGTATATAAACGACTCTACATTTAATTAAACGAAACTAAACCCCCAATGTCCCTGCATACAGTGTTAGCAAGCAGTATGCAAGTGTGACCATGCAAGTGTTCGTTACTAACATCTGTACATAAATAGTACTGCATACAATCATTTTCCTATAAACATCAGGAATGTGGCGAAATTTTATGGCGAATGACACTCCATTTTACTGACCACATCACTGAGCCAATCATAATTAAAAAAGTTCATTTAGTAGTCTTAGAGGGAGGTCATACATACACCATCGACGATCATCCTCTTCAGAATGAAATTAAAAAAGACGATACTACAACGTCACATACAACCTCTCTCTGGGACTCCTTTAGACTGAATAAATAAATAGACATATGAATATATATTGACCTGCCCTAAGTGATAAAAGCATATTATTTCCCCCTCACCATAATGGTTCCTTGGAACCGGCTGGGCTTACGAGAGCCTCGCCTGAATCTAAAAAATGTGACGTCGTCATTCTTGTCCGAACCAGCGTCGAGCTCGCATCGTACATTTTACGAAACAACACGGCAAAAATGCTAGCTTGTGCTATACATTACACCCTAAAATATGTCGATCATAACGAATGTGGGCGGTTCTCCAGTGTGCTCGTCGCTGGTTACAGGGGGTAAGTAAATTATGAAACATTTGTAAAAGTGTCCTAACTAAATTACGGCAACAAAATATTCGTATGTGAAAAGATGCAAACTTTACTTTGCCGTATTTGGAATTCGCAAATATGTTAATAACGTGGCGAGCAATTCGCGCTCCCACGTAAAAAGGTCTATTCATTCAAAAGCAGATTTTACTTAAACTAAAACTAGAACTAAATGGTGATATTATAATGCGAGATGCCTATATACTGTCAGATTGATTTTTTAACGAATCACAGTCATCTTCCCCCTCTTCGTACCGTCATAGTTGATTTTTCCCCTCATCTGTGTGTTCTCGTCTATTAAATTTGGATGTCTATGGCTGGATACCATTTTTAACCCGTCTATTTATTTGGTTTTCGGAACAACTCGTACAGGTTTTATAGACATTGTTGTATCTCCCTTACTATGACACAGTGAGAAATATGATGTAAACAGTATTAGAAAGAACAAACACAACGCTTTATATTTAAATTCAAAAACTAACCAGAAACGAAGTAAACTGTACACCTTTATAAGACCAAAGTTTCGAAACGAAATTTGAAATAAATTTATGAAACTTTGTGAATTTTTTGTTAATTATTTTTTACACGTAACGACAAAAAAGTGATGACAATAATGTTTATAATACATTTGTCTAATAAAATAAGTATGTGTTTTTTTTCGTTATTAGCTTATAAAAAACGTAAGGTGAGCCATTTTTAACACTTTTAAATGTTTGCATGCTAAATTTTTATATATCAAAAATTATATGTTTATGTATTTCGATTTATAAAATTTGAAAGTGTATTTTATCACCTTTCAAAAACAGTTTTTAGTTTTTGGATAGGTTTAGAAATATTCCATTTACATATTTGAATTTTATTGCAAAGCGGAAATATTTTGACCTTCTGTCGTAATACAGTCGAGGCCTGAGGGTTAACAAATATTCGGTCTGCTGCCAAACAGTGTTCAAAATGGTATCAAACGTAACGAATGGATGGTTATGAAACCAGCCCATAATCAATTAAATCGTCTCCATAATACATAATTGTCAAATAATATTAAACAAAAAAAAGGGTTGTAATGCTTTATAATATTATTAAATGTAAGTAGTCTATTATAACGTAAGAATTTTGTATTTGAAGATAAAAAAGGAAAACTCGCAATAAAGCTGGACGAAGTGTTTTATACCATAAAATAAGAAATTTCTGTAAAGCAATATGTATTATTATTTATTAAAGTATTATTTGATAATTGACCCCAAGGACCTTTTATTTAAAATAACATTTAAACAAGTTTTACTTATTAACCCTCGGACACAGCTGTCTATCATGTATCATCGGCTATTTCTGTAGCCATTAACACGAACGATTATAGTCGACACACTTCTAAAGTACTACAATACAATAAGCGTGTTTATACGTCAGCGCGTGTGTCTCCATAGAAATCGTTCTAACTCCGTTATTGTTTTAGTTACATCCCTAAAACAAAAAGTAAAAGGTCGATAGTAGATCAAGCTGTACATCCCTTTTCAAGTTGTCTATAGAAATACATAATAGGAATATGCTGTCAGTCGCGTAGTTGACGCAAATATTTACCCGCCCAAATTTACTACTGGCGGCTCGACCGCGCTTGACATTTTTAATTTTTATTAAATATTTTTATATGAAATGATAAAAAAGTGAGGTGACAAAAGTGTTCATTACATATTTATACAATAGAATAAGTATTGTTGTTTACATAATCTGTGATTCTAGTACCGTTTTCACATAAAAACATCACGTGAGTCATTTTTACCTATTTTTAATGTTTGCGTTCTAAATTTTAATATTTACAAATGCTAATATTTATTTGTAATATAATAATTTGAAAGCTTATTTTGTAACCTTTCTAAAACAGTTTTTACTATTCGGCTACGTTTAGAAATGTTTCATTTATAGAGCTTTAATTGTGAAGCGGTAATAACAAAAAGTTTTCGTAAAATGTCATTTCGTTTGAGACAGTTTAAGGGATTTTAAATGGCGATTTTCGGAGGGGTTAACTGACATCTGTTGAGACACCTCAAAACTACATACAACTATTCATGCTAAAGACATCTATTAAAGTATGTTGAAACTGCATGTATAATCCTATATACCACAATCTTGAAGATACTCAACAATAAGCAAGGTGGGGTACTGCGCGTTTTCATCCTGTGCCAAAATATCCCCAACAATATATCCTATGGACAAAACATTCTCCAACAAAATATCTACTACAATCTCTCTCTCTCTCTGGTTTCAATCCTGGGATTGGTTTGCAGCAATGTCATCTATTCGTTTCTTCCACTCTTTCTTGTCTTGTGCGGCTCTTTTGAAGTCTGCATATGATGAGTAGTGCACGTCCACCAGCAGGTCCTCCAGGTACTCTCGGCGTGGGCGTCCTCTAGCGTTTGTCCCCTCGGTCATACCCTCCATTATGGCATGCAAGAGGCCTTCTTGTCTTATTACATGGCCGATCCATCTTGCGCGCCTTTCGGACAAGGTCCTGAGCAGGTGCCTTCCTCCTTCGATTCTTTGGAGAACCTCTTCATTTGTAATGTGGTCTCTCCAGGAAATTCCTAATAGTCTTCTATAGGACCACATCTCAAAAGCCTCTAGTCTCCGTTTATCTCTTTCGGATAGGCACCAATCTAACCTAACCTTATTTTACATTTTACTATTTTTGGACAATAATTTATGGTCTCTACAGGATGTCTGTATTATTTTTGTCCCATTTTACTATTTTTGAACAATAATATAATTTATTGTCTTTATAGGATGTCTGCATTATTTTTGTCCCATTTTATTATTTTTGAACAATGATTTATTGTCTTTATAGGATGTCTGTATTATTGTTTAAAAAAAAAATATTCGCAAATGTATGGTCAAAAGTTGTAATTTACTTGAGAAACATTTCGAAGGTAGGTTGTATATAGCAGAATGCTGTATTTTTCATAAGTTATAATGAAAAAGAAAACTATAGTAGTAGGTATGTTTAACAATAAGCTATATCTAGTGTAAGAAATATTAAAATTGATACATAAGTAGATATGGTAGAGTTTTCTTCCTAAAAGTATTATATTTTTTGGAGCCCTAGTTAGGCGTTCATCATAAAATTATAAATAAGGGTTTATGCTAATCTGTAGCGAAAAATGATGATTTTTTAAGTCAAAGAGGCTGCACATTGTCTTCAGTACGTAAAAGTGTGTTTTTTGTTGATGTGAGTCGAATAACCATGTTCTTTTACGTACGTAAGACAAAGTGGCTTTAACTTGTAAGTGTATAAACATGAAAGAGAAAAGTATATTTAAAAATAAATGATTTCAACCACATGATTCACTAGATGTATAAAAGTGCCGTGTACATCCAGAGAAGCGTGGTTAAAAGACAAAATGCATAAATAACAATGTTTATCATGTGGTAAAGAGTTACCTACTATGTACATAGTTTGTAGAGTAGATAGTGTGTACCTTGGTACATAATATTATATAATATGATGATTTTAATTGATTGTTTGGAAAGTTGATTACAATTGCTATTACAATAATGCTGTAATACTTGTAGTAAAGCATAAATGCGTTTGTATGATGTGAATTTTACATTTTTTATTATAAATTTTAATTATAACATTTTTTAAGAATTGTAAAAACACAGTGGTGTTTGTAGTACCTTTGAAGTGCACCAATTATGCAGTTGAAAGATGAAAAGTTTTCATTTAATTAGAAATTATTTAAAATAGTAATAACATGCTTATATGTTATGTTTTTTTTAAAATGCATGAGTTATGCAGTTAAATGATGAATTGTTTCATCGTATTGAAGGTGTTTCACACTTGTGAATACACAATAATGATCTAAGTTTTAGATTATGTTAATTGACAATTTACAATATTATAGGTAGGATTTCCATAAAAAATCTGTGCATTTAAATATTGTGTTATTCGCAGTATTTTAAAGAAAAGTGTACTTTATGAATATGGTTTGCAATACAAAGCTAGGCGAAATTTATAATTTAATTTCTATCATGAGTTATGAATGAGAAAAATGTCAAATAAAAATATCTTTTTGTGCGTTATTCCATCCCAAGTCTCTTTGGAAAATGTACATGCCGACCTGAACGTGTTGTGATCTTGTGACCAGTTGTGGATGTGGTCTTGGTTATTGGTGTAACGGGGACTGATGGGTGTGTAGTGTCATTTTCTTCAACCGGAACGAAAGCAGGCTTGAGTCGGTCTATGGAGAAGCGTTTGGGTTTGCCTTTTATAGTTATGACAAATGTTTTGTCATCACGTTGTTCTACCTTGTAAGGACCCTCGTACTGGTTCTGGAGGGGTCGTCTTAGCTATCTGTCCTCAGGAAAACATGAGTGGCAACAGGTAGGTCCTTGTGCACAAAAAATTTTCTTGCGCTGTGATTACTGGCAGGGGTCGATTTGATACTTTCGAACTTTCTCTGTAGGCGTCCTACATAAGTATCGGGTTCTTCGCGAGGAGTTTCTGAGAAGAAGTCGCAGGGAAGTCTTAACGTAAGTTCTGCGGGGGAGCATTTTAGGTCCTCACGCACTGTAGCTCTCAAACCGAGAAGTATTAGTGGTAGGTTCTCAACCCAGTTTTGTTCTCCACATGCAATTAGAGAAGATTTTAAAGTGCAATGCCATCTTTCTATAATACCGTTCGCTTGAGGATGGTATGCAGTGGTTCTTGAGTGTTTGATGCCAAACTTTTCTGCGAGTTTTTTGAAGAGACAACTCTCGAACTGTCGTCCTTGGTCAGTGGTGATGCTGTCAGGTGTTCCGTGACGTGCGATCCAATGCGTAGTCAATGCTGTGGCTACGGTTTCTGCTGACATATTCTTCAGGGGAATTGCTTCGGGCCATCGAGTGAACCTATCGATCATGGTTAGTATATATTGGTAATCATTGCATAGCGGTAGTGGTCCGACCAAGTCGATGTGAATGTTACGGAATCTATCCTCTGGTAATATGTAAGTTGCTAGAGGTGCTTGCTTTTTGACATGGTATGCATTGTTTGACGAAGGTCTTGATGTCTTTCGCCATGTAGGGCCAAACAAATCTTTGTTTTATCGTATTTGTAGTTCCCAAGATACCAGGGTGGCAAACGTTATGTATGCTTGCTATGACTTGTTGTCGCATGCTGGGTGGAACGAGTGGTCTAACATGACCTGTTGAAATATCACACCACAATCGAGTGTCAGTGCCAGGGATCACCATTTGACGTAAAGCAAGGGTGCTGCCATCGTTTGCCTTGAATTGTCCGTCAGGTTGGCATTGCTCTAACCGCATTTGCTCGAAGTCGATTACAGTGGGACAGTTGATCTCATCGATGCGAGATAGGGTGTCCGCAACTACGTTCTCTTTTCCAGAGACATACTTTATGTCGGTTGTAAATTGTGCTATGTAATCAAGCTGTCTCTCTTGCCGAGGAGAGCTAGACGCGCGTTTTTTGTTTAATGCGAAGGTGATTGGCTTGTGGTCTGTGAAAATGCTGAAATAACGGCCTTCAATGTGATTTCTAAAGTATTTCACGGATTCATAAATCTTTGGTGAAACCGCGTTATGGCCACATTGGTCACGTGACCAATGTAGTTCTTCCAACTACCGCCGGAGAGCGAGACCATTCCAGCTACTGGCCTCGGCCCGAGAACACGATCGTAAATTACTTAATTTCATTTCCATTCTTTTCCCGCGATGTACAATAACTGTAAATACATTTGACTAAGACGAAATAAATTATTAAACGTAGAGGACTCTTTCACTAAGACAAATACACGCAATCCCCTTCCTTGGAGGCCAAGTAAGTATTCCGCAGACTGCGAATAAAGATTCCCTACATCTGGTGACCCACGACAATTGAAAAATGGTTGGCGCAACTAGTGACCGCATGTTTAACGTAACGACATTTTTTTCTTTCCAACGTTTAGACCATTTTTTAAATTCTTTTACACGTGTTCTCGGACCGCAGTTCAGTAGCTGGTTTCCTGGGAATTATCTGGTGAGTACCGTTTTAATTTTGGTATTTTAAAATTATCGTTTCAAATTCAAATTCAGATTATCGTTGCCTTATTTACAGCTATTTAATATATCCCAGTATTTTAAAAAAATTTATACCCCATGTTTTTGGTTCTCAACGCATTACGAATAATATCACAAATTTATACAAATACGTAATAAATGAATCTTGTGTGGCTTTCGTGTACCGATCCGCACGTGTCAAATAGCCATTTTGTTTTTTCCCAACATCGCAAGTTCAACTTGAGTTACAAACTGATGCATGTCTCTGTGGAAAAGCTTGAATATTCTCCAGTCTTATGTTTTAGCACTCACAACTCTTTTGTGAATTTGATTTGCGAACATGTTCTGTTGAACGTTCGGATTCATCACAGGTGATGTTCTATGCAATCACACGTATAAATCTGCAATGCAAAATGACCCTATTTGTGACTACTTGCCTATGTCCTATGTCCTGTTCTTATCTCGGATTAAGTGCGTGTTACCCATTCTAGGCATCGAACATCTTCAGCAACGCGTGATGCTACCAAGGGAGCTTCTACAGCCGAGTCACACTTCCTGCAGCCCCGTCAACAGCTGGACGCAGCCTCCATTGCCAGCATCAGCGGCGGACACCCTCGGAACGCAAAAGGAGCATCACACCTCCGAGCCCCTATTCCTGCAGCCCGGTCGACAGATCGACGCAGCCTCCACCACGAGCATCAGCTGCGGACCCTCTCGGAAAACACACATCTGCATCATCTCAACAACGTTCAGCCACATAAATTTTTAACACAGTTCATACGATATTTCTAGCAATATTTTGCATACCCATCACAAAATTTAGCAAAATAATATGTTACAATTCTTAACACATGTCTGAAAATAATATTTCTACATATCAACAGCAAAATGCTCAAATCGATTACTATGGTTTAATTATTCTCGCAAATTATTCTCGCATGATTGAAGATTTCTACTTAAATATTAACAGTTTATTTTCGTAAAGGTTTGCGTCTTGGATGATTTTCTAGTAACTTCCGTAGATTTCACATAGATGTCAACATTTCTAATTTTTAAACCTAAAAGTAATTCCTACTGATTTTTAATACATAATTTGAAACATTCCTCAAATCACTATCTTTGCGTGCTTATTTCCGTATAAATGTTGAAATGACCTCGGATGAAGAATCTCCAGCGACCACACCCACTCATCAACTCAAGACTTTGTTTCAACAATCAATAAATCCGGAACCAAAATCAACCAACATGGAATCAACTGGCGAATCTAGCTCTGCGACAGCAGTAAATCACGTGTCCGTGAGATTACCAAATCTGTGGAGGGATCAAATTTCGCTTTGGTTTATACAGGCTGAGGCCCAATTCGCGAATTCGCGCATTAAAGAGGATTTCACGAAGTACAATATAATTATAGCAGCCTTGGATTCACAAACCTTACAATGTGTGAGCGACATCGTGACACATCCACCGATCAATGACAAATACGCCAATTTGAAAGCAGCCCTATAGACCGACTCCAAGACTCTGCTGAAAAACGCCTCACACGCCTACTAACAGGAATCCAACTGGAGGATAGGAAGCCAACCGGTCTATTGAGACATATGCTAGAGCTAGCAGGACCTACCTTAGCGGATAACGCAATTGTGCGGACATTGTGGTTACAACGATTACCTCAACATGTGCAAGCAATACTGTCAGCACTACCCGATAACGACATTAACCAACTTGCCACAGCTGCAGACAAAATACTAGATGTCTATCAATCAACCGATTGCAGTGCCATGGAAGATCGCAGCAAACCCAGTTCATCTCGTCAGGAACCAGCTGAACATTCCTTATTACTACAACTGCAGAAACAAATAGCAGCACTTTCGCGTGAAGTAGCCCAGCTACGCATAGCCAAAACTGAGCCCACATCAACCTATAGAGGACGGAGAAACCAGAGCCCCCGCCGAAAACCTGGCCGCTCAAGTTCCGGGTCACGCAATTCATCTCCCAATAGGAATCAAGATGGAAAATGTTACTACCATGCAAGATTTGGAGAAAACGCTCATAAATGCTCCAAACCATGTTCTTATGTAAAGAAGTCGGGAAACGACAGCGGGAACTCCCAATAGAGACATGTGAGATCCCTAATACCTCTTGTCGTCTCTTCATCTATGACCTGTGAACAAGACATAAATACCTAGTAGACACCGGCGCGGACATCTCAGTCATCCCTAGGAACATGACCTTTGAGAAAGGAAACTTGACCTCCGACAACTGCCCTACCACATTATATGGGGCGAATGGGAAGCCAATAAGAATGTACGGCACGAGAACAGTCGAACTCTACTTTGGCCTACGCCGCACAATGAAGTGGCGCTTTATCGTAGCCGATGTGTCCAAACCCATCATTGGCGCAGACTTTCTTCACCACTACAACTTGACAGTCAACTTGAGACGAGCCAAACTTGAAGACCAGTCTACTGGATTAAAATTTAGAGGATCTACCTACAAAGGACCAGCATCAGGCATCGCCACAATTTCCTCTTTTCAAAAGTATCTTGACATTTTGAAGAAATACCCCTCGTTGACAAGGCCTACCATGCAGACACCGGATGCAATTAAACATTCTGTGACTCATTGCATAGAAACCAAAGGCCCTCCAGTATCTGAACGTGCACGCAGATTAGCACCTGCGCTCCTCGAGGCAGCCAAGCGTGAATTTAAGTACATGATGGAACAAGGGATATGCCGCCCTTCTAAAAGCAACTGGGCCAGCCCTTTACACATGGTAAAGAAGCCAAACGGCGAATGGCGTCCGTGTGGCGATTACAGACTCTTAAACTCAAAAACAGTCCCTGATAAATATCCCATAGCTCAACTTCAAGACTTCGCCCATAAACTGGCAAAAGCGAAGATTTTTTCAACCATTGACTTAACGCGCGCTTATCATCAGATACCTGTTGAACCTGAAGACATCCCTAAAACGGCCATCATCACACCGTTCGGATTGTTTGAATTCACCTCCATGCAATTTGGACTATCAAACGCAGCTCAAAGTTTTCAACGATTCATGCATGCAATAACAAGAGATCTAGATTTCTGTTTTGTTTACTTAGATGACATCCTCATAGCTTCCGCTGACGAAGAGGAACATAAAAAACATCTAGATTTGCTTCTTAAACGACTCGCTGATAACGGACTTGTCATTAATATCCAGAAATGCCAATTAGGAACCGCAACAGTGAACTTCCTCGGACACACAATTACTCCAGAGGGCATGACTCCAATCAAGGATAAAGTCAAAGCAGTGACAGAATTCCCTCAACCTAAAACTGCGAAAGAACTACGTCGCTTCTTAGGTATGTTGAACTACTACCGCAGGTTCCTACCAAATTCGATCAACACCCAAGCAATTCTATACGACAGTATTGCCGGTTACAAAAAGAATGACAAGAGGATTCTCAAATGGAACCAGGAGCAGACAAAGGCATTTGAAGATTGCAAACAGCAATATCACGTCGGGGTCACCAGTTGAGGGACGAGAGACAGAAATGAAAGACGGCAAGTCGATGTAGTGAGTCAGTCGTTTATTGGGCTACGTAGCAGATGGTCGGTGGTCGGTAACAAGATGTAATGCAGGGTGCCGTAGATGAGATGCTGCAGGCGTGCGGTGGAGATGGAGATGGTGTGGTGAAGGTCAGTGAGTTGCTCGACACCTTGTCGGTGGAGATGACCTATCTTCCAGGCCGTTGCTCGACGCTTTGTGTCGCGGAGATAAACGGTGAGTGGCTCGGTGTGCTGAGCCACCAGCAGGTAGTCCTGGCGAGGCGGAGCGTGTTTCCATGGCAGCGAAGCACGGTGGGGCTTCGGGGTGCCATGAAGTGGTGAGCTGATCCCTGGACTGAAGGTGACGCAAGCCTTGAAAGTCGCGGGATGAAGCTGATCTTAGGAGCTGAAGACACGATGGGCCTTGTAGCTGAGACGTGGTGATGGACCTCGAGGAAGCTGCCCTGGAGCGTAGCGATACCATGCAGGAGCACTTATTACATGCTGAGATGTTGGCCGACTGTAAGTGTGAGACTGAACTGCAGCAGGCGAGCGATCGGCTGCTTATATAGCCGCGGCGAGTAATTACCCACACGGTAGGTAATACGCGACCCTTCGACAGTTGACGAGAATGTTCCGCGCCGTACAGATATTGTACGGTGCTGTCTCGAGACCTTTCTAGGCGGGGGCGATATTATTATCGTCGGGCCGGCACGGGAGGCGAGAAAGTACATCGCGGCCAGTATAGGTACGAAGGTACCTAGGCAAGTAGGTTTGCCGATGGGCGCGAATATTAGGAGATATTTCTCGTATGTTCTTTTGATGGCGAAGATAATAATGATGTGTCGCCACACACCCCCTTCCCAGTGTACGGAGTACAGGGTTGAAAGATGATGCCAGGAGTCGCAGGAAAGCCGGGTTGATGCTGCTGGTCGGTGCGTTCATGCTGATGCGTCTCTACCGATTCCCTCGTTTTGCGGTGTTACCGGTGCGTCGTGGTAACACTCTTGTCAGGATGCTATATGCTGCGTGTTCAAATCACGTCGGGGTCACCAGATGTAGGGAATCTTTATTCGCAGTCTGCGGAATACTTACTTGGCCTCCAAGGAAGGGGATTGCGTGTATTTGTCTTAGTGAAAGAGTCCTCTACGTTTAATAATTTATTTCGTCTTAGTCAGATGTATTTACAGTTATTGTACATCGCGGGAAAAGAATGGAAATGAAATTAAGTAATTTACGATCGTGTTCTCGGGCCGAGGCCAGTAGCTGGAATGGTCTCGCTCTCCGGCGGTAGTTGGAAGAACTACATTGGTCACGTGACCAATGTGGCCATAACGCGGTTTCACCAAAGATTTAAATAAATGATAACCGGTACTTGATCGCATTTCCATAATACTATATATTATTTTAAATTAATAAATTGTGAAATAACACAAATTAGTCAAATGAAATTTGATGAATTCATCAAATTTTATAGAAGAGACGAGATGTTAGTGAAGAAATTTTAGATTGTTAATTATTGTAAATTAAAAACCTCAAGATTATATCGGCGCTGGAAGGGAAAAATGGCTAAAGTGCCATACAGCTGTGACATTAAAGATGAACCTACGCAATAAGCTATATTGTTTTTTATGCTTGTGCTCATCAAATCATAGAAAACTTGATTTGATGAACACGAGTACAAATAAACAATATAGCTTATTGTGTAGGTTCATCTTTAATGGCACAGCTGTATGGCGCTTTAGCCATTTTTACTTTCGAGTGTCAATATTATTTACTAGAATTTGGTTGTTAGCGTGGAAGGATTCACTTGTAAATAAATAAAATGTTTTTTAAGAGTTTTTTTATAATTTTTAGAAATAAAAATATACATCTTATCCTAAAATATAAGTATGTACCTAGCAACGTACATATTTATAATAATATATTGTTTTACAAATGGGTTTTTTTTACTCTCCCCTCTGAATATACATAATATGTATCCATGAAGTGAAACCAAATAGTAAAAGGTTGAGCAGAAAGCAGATAGCAGCATGGACTAGGTATTCAACCATAGTATCAAGAATATCTCAAGAAGTACCTTGTGGGCCCAATTTAAACCTATGTTTCTATACCATCTATCGGATAACCAATATCCCTGACATGGTGACCCGACAATTCGTCCTGCGACAATTCATCCGGCGACAGTTCATCCTGCGACAGTTCATCCGGCCGACAGTTCATCCTGCCGACAGTTCATCCTGCCGACAGTTCATCCCGCCGACAATTCATCCGGCGACAAGTTATCCTGCCTGATCATTTAGAAGATTTTTATTAAGTAAGTATGCAAAGAGAATATACGGCCGTACAACCAAAATCGATATACTTATATCTGAAGGCATCTTGAGTGGAAATCCGCTGTAAAAATATTTTTACTAACAATAATTTCGACCGAAGAAGCATGCGTGAATAACAAAATACGACATACTTATACTTATAGGTTAGGTTGAATTGTCAGGATGAATTGTCGCCGGATGAATTGTCGGCGGGATGAACTGTCGGCAGGATGAACTGTCGGCAGGATGAACTATCGGCCGGATGAACTGTCGCAGGATGAACTGTCGCCGGATGAATTGTCGCAGAATGAACTGTCATGGAACCCCTGACACAGGTCACCCAAGTGGTTGGTGACTTTTATGGGGTGAAGTTTATGTAGATCTTGGTGGGGCATGTGTTTGCCCACCTACTGTTTGGCGGGCCGGATCGGTAGAGACTGGTAGAAGTAACAGACGTAAGAACCACTCGGTACCGCCAGTAATGTTTTATCTGCCCGGTAATATTTCGTTTTGTTTGTACGAAGGCTGTCCGTAAAATAAGGTCTCCAAGGTGCTGCGGTCGCGAGGAACAATTTTATGCGAGATTCGGCAACACTGGCGTGTAGCGTGGTTCCCCTATGCCAAATCCCCACCACGCTGCACTCTCTGCGACACATAATCTCGGCGTGGCAGCCGTCCGCGATGGAGCTTCCGCTCGCTGGACCCGCCAGGTGTGAATTACGCTCTATAATTAGTTTTTTTGTGCAAAGAATAAAACCCAGTAGAAATTCATTCTCAGCTACTTGAAGTGTACGGAAAACAGTGTATGAGTACGAAAACGTGCGCAGATGGTGCGTGGTGCAGAGAATTTAAAAGCGTGGCGGATGGCCATCGGTTTCAGATAAAAAAATTGCCAAAGTAGAAAAAACAATGAATGCAGATCGACGGTCGACGGTTCGGGAGCTCTATATGATATGATCTCTGATGTCAGTAAGACCACAATTGACAAGATTTTGATAGAACATTTGGGAGACCACAAGGTCTGCCTAAGTTGGTCCCAAAATGCTCACCGAAGATCACAAACAACAACGGGTTGAAGCAGCCCGCGAATTCCTTGAGTGCTACGACCTCGATGGCGCAGAATTCTTGGACTCAATTATGTCTGGGAATGAGACCTGGATACACTACAAAACACCAGAGACAAAGGAACAATCCCAGTGGAGTCATTCAGATTCCCCGAAGCAAAGTTTGAAAACAAATTACTGAGCGTAACTCACACCTGGCAGGTGAGTAACTCACACCGGCGAGCGGAAGCTCCACCGCGAACGGCAGCCACGCCGAGACTAAGCATCACAGAGGGTGCATCGTGGTGGAGATTTGACAAGGGGAAACCAGGCTACACGCCAGTACAGAAGGATTGCGCCTAAAATCATTCCTCGCGACCGCAGAATCTTGGAGACCTTATTTTACAGACGGCCCTCGTATAAACATCTCCCCAAAACAATTATGCATTTTGAGTTATTTATGATTAGTTAATATGTAAATGCATTATTTGAGCAAGGTTTACACAAGGAATGATCATGTGAAATACATTTAATTACGGTTTTAAAAAGTGTTATTGGTCGGCGAGACAATAATGATAAATGAGCCGCGTGGTGGTGACCTCACCCATACATTCGAATGCAATTCAAAGGTTAAGAAATTTGCAAGAAAGCTGTCACTTTAATTTGATCTCTTTCACATAATAAAAAAAAATATTTTAAAAATTTGAAATTGTTTTTAATTCTCAAAAAATTACAATAAGACAACTGACATTTTGAACGCATCGCTTGCACATATATGTTTACCAACATATGCATTAGACATTTATGTTATAAAAAAACATTACTTTCATCAAATTCTTTTAAAATTAAGATCATAAAATTACTGTAAAGTCATGGCCTGACATAAAATTAAAATACAATTTACAACATGCAATTGTTAAATAATTGCTTGATGAAAAATATTACAAATAAGTTATAAATACATTGAACTATACAAATATAATAGTAAATTGACCATTTTATGAATGAAAACATGATTTATGTAGGCAACAGAAATTGTCACCCTGAATAATTGTTCAATGCTTCTAGCGCACATTGCGTGAAAAAATAAACACAATTGCGCATGAGTGAAATCCAAATGCATTTCAAACGATGTGGCTGGATTTAAAAAATTGAGTTAGAGAGATTGTTTTTATTAGTACCAAATCGAATTTAACATTGTACGGTCTTTATACACAGTGTCCGGAAACTCGTAGTACAAGCGGGAAACTGATAAATCTACATCACATTTGGAGTCGATTTGTGAAATAACTTTTTTGATTTGAGCTTTCGTTTTCGAATAAATCGGGTCTGAAGTTGGAATTTTTTCAGTCAAATTTGAAAAAATCGGTCACTAGGGGATTAATATCAGCTGTGTAATGTCTGCTAAAATGCATCGAAGGGTAAACCAGCCACAAATTTTTTTTTAACCCTTTAACCGGTAACGTGCCAGGAACTCGAAAACACGGGCCTCATTTGCGCATGCGCGAGAAAATAATTCAAATATTTGAAATAAATTGTCTCTGAAAAACTTTTGGTCTGCGATTTTGACCCTCATATGTACGAATTTGTATGAAAAATAGTGTCTAAATCGCTTGCGCCATCATTATTCTTGGTAGTCTTAAAGATTTCAGTCGAATTGCCACACTGGATTATTTTTAAGACGATTTATTCTATGATGATGCGCTGTCAGATTTTGGCGCGGAATTAACGGTCGCAATTACTGTGTGTATCGCGAATAAACGTCGTAAAACCTATTAATTTACGTAATAAATGCAAGTAATGTGGTTTTAGTGGATAGTTTATTGTGTTGTGAACGTGTTGCAGTCAATAAAATATACCATAGCTTAAAATTTATCAACAAAACATTCAATTCAAAATTCAAAGTGGTGCTTTGTTAGGGCAAGGGGAAGGTTGGATGCCTCTTCACCCCCGGCTCGTCACAGGTTAATTGCCGAAAAAATGGAAAAATTGTTAAAAAATAATATAAAAATCGAAATGCCCAGATCGAAAAAAATAAGTTTTTTGGATTCTCCAGCTGATGTAGATTCACTAGTTTCCCGCTTGTACTACAAGTTTCTGGACACGTTGTATAATGCGTAACTAAAACACCGTTTAACGGTTGGGAAGTGATATTTTATTATTTAAAAAAAAAATGTTATTTATTTAGTACAAAATTATACATTATTTATAAAATATTTTGACTGCCCAACTAGGAGAATTCCCGTTTTAGGACAGTCAACTAAGGATGAGTATGAACATACGGAACATATTTTATATAAACAAAAAGAAAATGGAGGAAATGAAAAGAAGTAAGGTGTTTCGTGATCCAAAAGTCTCGCCAATCAGGCTTTAAATTTCAAATACAGAACTGTGTTTCATGATCATTATGAAATTCAAATGTGACAGCAATATACAAAGTCAGGCAAGCGTAAAAGAGACAGAGCGCATGCTAAATGGGTCTAGAACCAAAAGGTAAGTAAGATTTGTTTCCATTCAAATCTATTTGGAAGGCATTTCTAATGCGTAGGTATTATCTATATGGTGCCCACAATATAATTCCTTTATCCACTGGAGGGTTCCGCAGCATGATCAATTTCTCCAAGAAATTTTTAATCTTTTGGTTTGGAAATGTCCCAATCTCGTTCAAAAACTAATAACTCCTTATTATTTAATACAGAAAAATATAAACTGCTTTATACAGGGTGGCCACAAAAAACGGATTTCAAAATTCCCTGATAATTCCAGGTTTTCCAGGGCAGTTTCTACATTTTTCCCTGATATGTTTAATTTGATATAAGGGGATATCGTTCGTTAGGTAAATAATAAAGGGAATTCCGTCATCTATAGCATTTATTATTTCTTTGCATCACAATAATCTATTAAAAACAAAATACACTTGTTACAAATTTATGATATTTCGCCTGAAGACTTTTTTCAAGCTTTTGAAACGATAGATAGAGATATAATCATTAAAAAACTATCTAAAAATGAAATAAAAGGAAAGGCATTGAAATGGTTCAAGGATTATTTAACTAATAGATATCAAACCACAAAAGTGGGTGAGACAATATCCGAACCAATGAAGATTACATCGGGAGTACCACAAGGGTCTGTTCTCGGACCTATTCTTTTTATAATGTACATTAATGATATGATAAAAGTATGGCAGACGACGCGTTGATATATATATATATATAGCAGGAGAATATTATGAACTCATAATGAATCATTTAAATGAAGACCTACATAATATATCAATATGGCTGAAGAAAAATAAACTAAAATTGAATGTAAACAAAACGGTAACGTATTAACCGTTGCCAGCGATCTCAAAAATTTACCTTATTAATTTTTGGAGATCGCTGGCAACGGTTAATATGCACTTTTTAAAAAAAAAAACCTTTTGATTCACCTTAATTACATTAAAAGGCAACTATTTGCATTGGGGGAAGTGGAAAATATTTCATTCTAAATTTCGATTACGTAAAATTAAAATTAGCTTTCGTCTTGTTATTCAAAAGAAAGTGCCCCGTACCTTCAAAATCTTCTAGCCGTTCGTTATACATTCAAGTGTATCAGGAATACTAACATACCAAAGTGACAGCGAATGAGCTAATAGCTAATGGCGTACAATCTCACAAGACGAAAGCTAATTTTAATTTTACGTAATCGAAATTTAGAATTAAATATTTTCCACTTCCCCCAATGCAAATAGTTGCCTTTTAATGTAATTAAGGTGAATCAAAAGGTTTTTAAAAAAAAAAGTGCATATTAACCGTTGCCAGCGATCTCCAAAAATTAATAACAAAACTAACATTGGAAAACGAGTAACGCAAACAAAAAAGACATATTGCTAGACGGTGAAGTTTTGAAAGAAGTATTTGAAATTAAATATTTGGGAGTAATAATTGACTCCAAATTGACTTTCGCTCAAAATACAAAACCAATTATTACAAAAAATTGCCAAAAAAATTTCACTGTTGGGAAGAATAAGAAGATTCCTTGACAGGCTCCAGTAAAAATGTGTACAACGCATTCATTGTACCACACATACATTACTGTAGCAGCATTCTATTCTTAGTCAACGACGGATTAATGAAACAAATGACAATTCTACAAAACAGATCTATGAGAACTATATTGAAGAAAAATAGGTACACTTCAGTCAAGAAAATGTTGAAGGAGTTAAATATCTTGATATTTAAACAAATTATTTACTTCAATACTATATTGTTAATCTACAAAATAATCAATGGCCATACGTCTATTGAATTCCTAAGAAAAATTGATAAAACTATAAAGCAACAACACGAGACGAGGAAAAGAAATGAACTAAGACTCCCCTTCAGGAAAAAAAACACAGAGTCAATAGCCATTGATGTACAGAGCATTGAAGATATTTGGAGAATTACCAGAAGAAATAAAATTGGAAGTGAGCATAAAGGCATTTAAAATTAAATTGCGAAGATATGTGATTGATTTGGTATAGATGTATTATTTTAAGTGTATGTATATATAAGGATTGTATTAGGACATAGAAAACTATGTACCTATTTAAAATACCGCAATAAAACAACTTTGGGGTTTCACAAATCGCAAAATAAAGAATTTAGTTTTATTTTTGGAATTCCCTGATATTATAAATTTTTTTTGAAATTCCATGACATTTCCCTGATAATTCCAGGTTCGGTAAAATTCCCTGATAATTCCAGGTTTTCCAGGTCTTGTGGCCACCCTGTTATAGTATTATAGAGCCATTGAATGCAGCTATATTTAAACGTTTATCCCGTATTTTTAGGATTCATAAAAAAATGATTTAAAAATTTTTAAATTTTAAACACGTGAATTTTGCACATTATTAACATTAAAATTTCCATAGGTGGTATGTACCTTTTTAGAGCATATAAAAATTATGACTTCTATATGTTGTCTATCGCCTAGTTGATAATCACAGTTAAAATTTAAATTTGAACATGCATTTTTCAATATATAAATACATGATCAACGATTTGTAAAAAAAAATATTTCATTAATTTCGGTTTGAGGAATGTCAATAATAAATAATTAAGAAGAGATGCGAGACATCTCTTGTTAAACTGTGAAACTACCAAGTTACCCTTGTGATTATCGAAGATCCCAACACGCAAGAACTTTTAAAATATCTCTTCAAATTTACCACATTTTGGCCAGCGGGTGTTTGCAAAATGTGGCCAAATTCATCCAATTTCACTTTCATATCGATATATGTAGCTTTGTTTCTGTTTTGATTTCTGGCTCTGACTAGAGTGTATTTGTATAAATCATTATTATCAAAATAATGCATATAAAGTAATATCTGTTAGTACTGGTCGATCATTGAGATATTGTTGGATAACATACATATATATCTGTACCTCAGAAGTGGAAAGTCGGTTGTCCACTTTTTTAGGAAAATAAGGACTTTACACAGAAGTATAAAGACAGTTATCCCATACAATGTTTAACACATCCGTTAAATTGGTGTACTGTGCAATATTGATGGATTCCAATTTTTTCCACTTATCCTCTATCTTTATAAGATGTATATCAATTCAGGAAAAAAATGCTAAAAGAAAAAGTTGGCCATCTTAAGGGGAATGGCTGCACAGCCCTTTTCATACAAAATTTAATATTGGATTTGAAGTCAAAATACCCAACGAAACTAAAAAATTATTTTTGAATTAAAACTTCTTTACACAAGCTTGACTTGGGAAGTAAGCTGGCGAATACGTGATGAGAGAGAGGTGCAAGCACACATTTTCTTTCTCTCATAGCCAGTTACGTTACACAGTGCAAGCCTATTGTCTGTATCACACTGTAGGAACAAGAGGGAGCAGTGCGCGCGCACATTTTCTTTCTCTCTTCCTATCATATAGATGGAGCAGAAGTTTTACTTCAGTTGTGTGGTCTAAAGCACACTCGTTTTATTTAATCAAAAGGAGCAAATGTCTAGTACATGTGCTACTGATTTGTGTTTTAAATTATAAAATATAGGCCATTAAAACCTGTTGAATGTTGGGCGTATTTCGAAAAACCGCGCAAACTTTACCTGGTTGCTTTCTGATCAAATATCCATATAAAAACAAAGGAATTGTTTTTTTTGCAATTGTTTTCTGTTTAACAGATAATATATCTTATTATTCATGTATATTATGTGGTACTATCGTAAGAGGTCTTTCCAGAATAGATAACTAACTAAAAAAAAAGATTAAAAAATCCCCCATTTTGGAAATAATTGTTAAAAAATATAATCACACAAATATAAACGGATTTTATTATTTCTACACAAATCTGAATACACACCCAACATGAAAAAACACAATTCAAAGGAGTTTTGCAAATAAATAAAGACCTTTATACGCAATTGAAAACAGAAAAATCAGAAAAAGATATTTGCACCTCTGGGCCTCGAACCCAGGACCTTTCGCTTTCCAGGCAAGTGCGCTAACCATTGTGCCCAGAAAATGAAGATAATGTGGATGGTTCTTTGTCGAAGTATGATACAGTTAAAAATGACCGGGTGCAGAGTCCCAGAGGTGCAAATATCTTTTTCTGTTTATTATATTTCCAGATTTTCGATTGAGTTTTGCTAATATTGTCTTCATTTAATTAAATACGATAATTTGAGGTTTTACTCATAAAATTTAAAAAAAAAGAATTATTTAGTTTGGTTAAGTGTTTTGGCCTCAAATCCAAAATAAAGTTCCTCTTAAAAATTGATGTTTTCATATTTAGAAATTAAGAAACAAACAGCATTTTAACTTGAAGCATTGAATGTGTATTTTGGATAACCAAAAATGTTTTTGTTAAAAATACATAAATTCAAACATGGAGAGTTTTTCAATATTGATAATTTATTTTACATCCCTACCTATCACTTCTGAGATACAGATACAAGTATCGTACATTCAATTATTATGGTTTTTATTTGATTTCACTTAAATAATAGATTTACATATTTGTTCAGGAACTTATTCTAATCAGTATGAATTATTTACACTGAGTCACTTTTATTTGTGTCTTTCTCACAAATCACTGGCAAAACAACATCTGTAGGTCAATGTGTAACAGTGTTTGTATTTGGTCCCCATTAGCGGGGTCAGGTTAACTGGTGTATGACAGCCCCATCAGTGCGGAGATCCTACGAGCCACTGTCCTCCATCCTAGAAGGCCCCTTCCGCCTGTTTCTTGGCCGCGTAGTTCCTCAAGTGAGCGAGGAAATCCAACTGAGCCGTGGAGAAGGCAATGTCCAGCACGTACTGAGGCAGCCAACCTTTAAACAATAATTAAAAACTTAAAATAGACGAGGAATTTACAATGGGTACTCCGTAAAACAGCAAAAGGTAATTGGGGTTGATTTTCGAATTGTGAGTCGAGAGTCTTACCTCGGTACCACGGAGGCCGTCGTAAGTGACGTTGAAACCTAAATGATTATTTAAAATGCTTGATGTTAGAACTTTGTCATACATATATCTACGAAATTACAACACAGATGGTTCTGAAAATTATTTTGGGTGTAGAAATGAGCAAAAGAAATGCTTTGGCATTCCAAGATCATTTTCGAAAAATATTTCAGTTAGAACCCTATCCAAAAGAGGTGAGAAAATTTCGAACTAACTGGATTCTTGTGAAGTTTAGCCGCAAGGCATTTGAAGTTTCTTTATCCAAATGTTTGTAAGAAAGTGATGAAGTAGTGTGAAGACACTCACCCTTGAGGTCGCAGGCCATGAGCCACTGGAAGCGCGTGCTACGCTCGCCCAACACCTCCATGCTCCAGCATCCCACGTGATTGTGTCCCCTGAAATATTTAGAACAGGCATTTAAAACAAGTTCGATTCAATTCAACTTATTCATTTTAAAAACATTACAAAATTACAATTTCAAAGTGTCCGGAATGTCATTTTATCCTTCCTACCCTCCCCAACCAATGTCACCAAGGTGAAACAAAACAAGGCACAATAACATTCAATACTATACAGTGAGATGGCCTGAAAGCAACCAACTAGTTGTGTTTTTGATGTGTTCGCCTTCGAGTTTTGGTAAGTGCCTTTGGTTTCCCTTGTTCACACACACATTCATTCCAATTATTTACCAATACATTCATTCATCCAACTTCAGAAACATTTTCGTTTTTGTTTGCCTTTACAGTCCATTTTGGCCAGTTGCATTTGAGGCTGTAAGTTCGAAACAGTCTCGGATGCAACACAAAGTGTTTTTAAAAGAGAAGACAGCTCTCCCGAATAGCATGACCATGACAAGTTAGTTCTGCAAGCCGGGAGATAAAGCAGTCTATGCTGTCGATGACGGAGATAATCGTCGGGAACATATATATAGTATTGTTTAGTTTTGGGATAGGTCAGGAAAAGGTCACTTTTTGTTTGACGCAAAAACGACCAGTACGCCCTTTACGTTTCACCCACCTCAAGGTTCACTTTCGGTTGAAGCAAATTCCGAATGAAAACTGTAAGTCAATTTTTTTCGACAAAATGAAATATATACAGGGATTTATTCTCCGATACGAATCGGCGGCGAAAACTAGAAGCTCTACTCGAATCACTCGATTCGGCTCGGTTGTATTTCCCGCCGACAGATGGCGTTTGAAAAAAAAAAATGACGAAAAAACCCGCTTATTTCACAAAGGAAAATGCTAGGACTATTGACATAGGTCAGGATCTCAAATGTCAAAGTTTTAGCCTAACAAAACGGAACTCTCGGCGGTTTGGGTCGTTGTTTTTCGGAAAACGTCATTGCCGCCGAAAAACCGATTCCGGGCTAGATGTTTTTAAAAAATACGATAGCCGGAAGGATTCCGCAACTTTTGGTAACAATAAAACATACGATTCTCATATAAAATACGTCAGGAGATGCTGACAAAACTCGAAATTTTCCGAAAAAAAATCATCAAAACACGCGCTCACAGATTCCATCGGAAGTTTAAATATTGGTGGCCAGTTAAAATTAACACGTTATTCATTCCGGGTAGGTACCTACTTATTTCGGTAGTATTGCAAATATGATGAAAAAAGCAAAGATTGCCGGAATCTAAGGAAATGCGCAGGTACCTACCTGAATGGGTACCTACACAACGAATTAGGTTTTCATGCAATAAATACTAAGGTAAGGTTATTTCGATGATACTGAATAATTGAACTTTTTTAAGTTAATTTTCACGTTCTGTTTTGGTTCTACTCAAATTCTGTTTTTTATCATTATAGGCCAGTTACATCACAAAACTGAAATAATTACAGAACTCGAACGGAACTTTCTAGAACTGAAAATTTACTTCGTTCTGTTTTGGTTCTACTCAAATTCTGTTTTTTTATCATTATAGGCCAGTTACATCACAAAACTGAAATAATTACAGAACTCGAACGGAACTTTCTAGAACTGAAAATTTACTTGAAAAATTTTAAGAATTGTCAATTTTTTTTTATTAATTATTTATTTTTATTTATAAGTGTGTTCTATTTGGACATTGTTAAATAATAAAAAAAATGTATATATTTATATATATATATAACGCGTGTTCTAGGTAGGTACTTACTTGCAGGGACTTTTTTCCTTTAAAAATCAAAACATGATATTGAATAAATTTATTTGTGCTGAAAATTATTTTATGCTCAACAGCATAATGGCGTCGTTTTGGTGAAATATTACAACAAAGTACCTACTTAGTACTTACCCGTGCAAAATGAAATACAATACAACTACAATAGTGAGCTCCGGCATAATGAAATTTTGCACTGCTAAACCATGCAACCGATTGTTATTGTTATTTTTAATGGACTATTTGTCCGCAAATAAATTATTTATATACAGCGGGTACCCGGCATGCGTTGCGAGGCCACTTTAACTTCGGGGTCAACTAAACCTTAATGGTTCCCTACCAAGTCCCGGGAAACTACATTATAATGCAAGCGCCTGCACTATATAACATTATATACAACGGGTACCCGGCATGCGTTGCAAGGCCTCTTTAACCTCGGGTCAACTAAACTGTAATGTTTCCATCCCAAGTCCCGGGAAACTGCATTATAATGCAAGCGCCTGCACTATATAACATTATATACAGCAGGTACCCGGCATGCGTTGCAAGGCCACTTTAACCTCGGGGTCAATAAAACTGTAATGTTTCCATCCCAAGTCCCGGGAAACTGCATTATAATGCAAGCGCCTGCACTATTTAACATTATATATAACGGATTTTTGGCATAAGTAAGTGAAGTTTTACTTCAGTCGTGTGGTCTAAAGCACACTTTTTTAAAAATGATTTTCACGTTCTGTGTTATTTCCTTTTCGATTGCGATGAAACTTTGGGGATTTGATGTGCGCATCGCCTCGATTCCTTCTGTATAAAATGGTGAGCTCTGGCATCATGAAATTATGCATTGCTAAACCGTTCATCCGATTGCGATGAAACTTTGGGGATTTGATTGCTGCATCCCTTCGATTCCTTCTGCTTAAAATAGTGAGCTTGGGCATCATAAGATTATGCATTGCTAAACCGTTCATCCGATTGCGATGAAACTTTGGGAATTTGATGTTCGTATGCTGGCGATGGTTTCAGTGTACAACAGTGAGCTCTGGCATCATGAAATTATGCATTGCTAAACTAATTAACCGATTGCGATGAAAATTTGATATTTAACCGATTTATATTTAATTTAACACACACTCCTCCTCGCTTCATCCACGTTCACACGTCAAAGCGCATAATTTTTTAACCCGTTAGTTGCTTCTGCAACGGGCAAAACCTAGTATATATAGTATTGTTTGGTTTTGGGGTAGGTCAGGAAAACTCACTTTTTTTTTAGCCCTCCGGGTACAGGCGAAAATCGACCACTCTGCCTGTCCAGTTTCACCGACCGCAGAGGTCGATTTGGCCGAGCAAGGCGTGTGGACCGGGATTTCATACAAACGGCCGTTCCAAAAAAACGCATTTTGGTGATCCGATAATCGACACTTTTCCCCCTCGATCCGCAAGACCTTACGGCGTATTGTCGCTTAAAAAAAAAAAAAGACGCTTACGCCCTTTCAGATAAAAAAATTCAGTGCACGTTTCAGTACTTTGACTTTGCGACAAAAATAAAGCCTTTTTTGGCCTACAAAATTTAAAGAAAAAAACTGGCGGCAAAAACTAGAACTCTAATAAAATCACTCAATTCGGCTCGCTTACACTTCCCACCGACAGGTTCGCATTAAAAAACAAGAGATGTCTTTTTTCATTAGTTTCATAAAATGCTAGGAATATCGAGTCAGGTCTGGATTAACCCATCTCTTTTCGCATGCTCGCGAATGCTGAGATAGATATATGTAGATTTTAAATGTCAGTTTATGCTAGCGAAACGGACCTCTCAGCGGTTTCGGTTGGGGAATACGGAATTTCGGCCCAGAAAACGATTTCAGCTTTGATATTTTAAAAAAATTTAATAGAGTAGAGGAATACGCATCTTTTGATAGCAATATTATATAAGCATCTCTTATAAAATATGTCAGTAGAAGCTGACAAACATCACACATTTCCTGAAAAATTCATGTCGAAAATACGTTCTCAAATTATCCGAGAGTATTGAATTACTGGCCATATGAAAAAAATGCAATTTATAACGGGGCAGGTACCTACCGTTTCCATCGAAAGAAAAGTAACTAAATACATAATGTTGACGCAATTTTTATTGAGAAAACGGGTAGGTACCTAGAGCAAAATTATTTTTCTCGCGGTTTACTAGGTAGGTACCTACCGGCTTAGGAACAGAATTCTTTCATTTAAATAATTAATGATATTATATTAAATTAATCACTCGAGATGGTCACTTTTTGAATCTATGCAGGTACCTTCCTGCACATAACTACTCGGAATCATCTGATGATTTTGCTTATGTATTTTTTTTTGTAAATGTATAACGAAATTGCTTGAAGTTGAACGGGATAATTATTATGAAAAATATTAAATTAACATAACGCTTTTTTTGAATTTTGCATTTTAATGATAATCATTGAACGTGAGATTGGTACCGCTGCCCCGGGAACCATTCATTGGTTTCTATATACAATAGTGAGCTCTAGCATCCCAAGTCCTGGGAAACTACATTTTAATGAAAGCGCCTTGCAAATATTATAACATTATATACAACGGGTACCCGGCATGCGTTGCAAGGTCACTGCAACCTCAGAGTTAACTCAGGATGAAATTATGCAGTGCTAAACTTTTTTTTACATTAGCTCCACACAGCAGGCTCCAAGGAAAACAATTTCCCTAGGGGCCTACGTCATCTTTGAGGATGCTGTGCGGAGGGTTTTTTAAGGGAAAGGAAGGATAAGAAGATATGGGAAGGAATAAGGTATGAGGGGTGGGTAGGAATCTGGGGGTCAGTGTGGCCAGGAGTAACGGACGTATGAATCTATTCCTCACACTGCGGTGCAAGGCGAAGGGTTGGGAGAATCTGGCTATCCGTCACTAAGACCTAGACAAATACATACAGTTTCAGAATACAATAGTGAGCTTTGGCATCACGAAATATCGCTAGAAAAAGCCCGTTCCGAATCCTAGGGGCCTGGGTCATCTTTGAGGATGCTGTGGGGTGAGTTTTTTTAAGGGAAAGGAAGGAGAAGAAGATATGGGAAGGAAAAACGTATGAGGGGTCTTTAGGAATTTGGGGGACAGTGTGGCCCGGAGTGACGGACGTTTGAATCTATTCCTCACACTGCGGTGCCATGCGAAGGGTTGGGAGAATCTGGCTGGAGAGGTCAAAAGCCTTCCAATTATTATGGAAACAGAAATAATTACAGAACTCGAATAGAATTTAAACAGAACTTTCGCAAAACGTTAAGATTAACTTTAAAAAAGGAAAATTTAAATTTTTTTTTTAAACAACAGCTTAAATAATACTCTAGATAGAATCTACATAGGTACCTACTTGCTAATTATAATGAAAAATATTAAATTAATAAAACGCTTTTTTTGCATTTTGCATTTTAATGATAATCATTGAACGTGAGATTGGTACCGCTGCCCCGGGAACCATTCATTGGTTTCTATATACAATAGTGAGCTCTAGAATTCCAAGTCCTGGGAAACTACATTATAATGCAAGCGCCTTGCAAATATAATAACATTATATAAAACGGGTACCCGGCATGCGTTGCAAGGCACTGTAACCTCCGGGTCAACTTAACTGTAATGGTTCCATTCCAAGTTCCGGGAAACGACATTATAATGCAAGCGCCTGCCCTACATTAAAACATTATATACAATGGGTACCCGGCATGCGTTGCAAGGCACTGTAACCTCCGGGACAACTTTACTTAACTGTAATGGTTCCATCCCAATTCCTGGGAAATCACGTTTTATTGCAAGCGCCAGCACTACAGTACATTATATACAACGGGTACCCGGCATGCGTTGCAATATCACTGTCACCTCTGGGTAAACTTAACTGTAATGGTTCCATTCCAAGTTCCGGGAAACTACATTATAATGCAAGCACCTTTCAAACGCCTGCACTATATTATAACATTATATACAACGGGTACTCGGCATGCGTTGCAAGATAACTTCAACCTCGGGGTCAACTTAACTGTAATGGTTCCATTCCAAGTTCCGCGAAACTACATTATAACGCAAGCGCCTTGCAAACACCTCCACTATATTATAAAATTATATACTACGGGTACCCGGCATGCGTTGCAAGATCAATGTAACCTCGGGGATGGTTCCATTCCAAGTTCGGGGAAACTATATTATTATGCAAGCGCCTTGCAAATGCCTGCACTTTATTATAACATTATATACAACGGGTACCCGGCATGCGTTGCAAGATCACTGTAACCTCGGGGTCAACTTAACTGTAATGGTTCCATTCCAAGTTCCTGGAAACTACATTATAATACAAGGGCCTTGCAAACGCCTGCTTTATATTATAACATTATATACAAAGGGTACCCGGCATGCGTTGCAACATCACTGTAACCTCGGGGTCAACTTAACTGTAATGGTTCCATTCCAAGTTCAGGAAAACTACATTATTATGCAAGCACCTTGCAAATGCCTGCACTATATTATAACATTATATACAACGGGTACCCGGCATGCGTTGCAAGGTCACTGTAACCTCAGTTTTCTTCATATATTTAATTTAACACACACTCCTCCTCGCTTCATCCACGTTCACACGTCAAATCTCATAGTGTCTTAACACGTTAGTTGCTTCTGCAACGGGCAAAACCTAGTAGAAACTAATGCTCTCCATGATAGTCGGTTTTCGAATCATCCACAAATCAGTGTGAAGAAATGTGTTACAAAGAGCACATCTCTTCTGACCCGTAGATGGTTCATACCAAGCATGCCCAAGAGAAGATCGGTAGGGTAGAGCCATAGGGTAGAGCCATACTCCGGGAGAGAAATCTCAGAAATTTCTTCTGAACCTTCTTCAACATGAGGGAATACTTTACTTGGTGTGGGCTCCAAACCACCGATCCACTCTCAAGCCTACTCCTAACCAAAGCATTTTATAGTACTGTAAGAACCCGGGTGTTTCTGAAATTTCTTGCAGTGCGTAAAAAATCCAAGCACTCTGTGACTACGGTTGGTCGGTTGCTCGCTTCACAGCCATCACTCAGCCTCACCGTATATACTGATGGTGTGGCGGATGGTCAGGGTGCTCCACACTGACGGCGCTGCTGAGCAGGCGGCCCTGGGTGCGTGAGCAGCGCCGAACGCTCACAAAGTCACGCGGCTTCACGGCATTCTTGGGGCCCCCGGTCGTCACCTGGTACGTCAGGGACGTGTGCGCGTCTACATCCTGAGAACATACAAGACAGTTACAAATTTATTTATATATTACCCGGCTTTTGCATTTTAGTTTATAAGTTGAGTATCACAGTTATTTTAAATACTTCAAAATTAAATATAATACAATGAGAAAAGAAAACATATAACAAAAGCATATTATAATATAATTTCATATTTTTCTACAACTTAATAATCAACTTACTTTTTCTACTCATCAATATGTAGGTACGAATGTTATTTTTGGGGTCGGTGTCAGCCAAGGTAAGTTTGTAACTACATACATGTGAGATGTGCTTGTGTCGCACGCGCAACTTGACGAGGTGAGAGGCGAGAGCGAACCGCGGCGGGAGGGGAGCTGTCAAGTGTACACGCCAGGCCGGGTACCTTGGCTGACACCGACTCCAAAAATAACAATCGTACCTACATGTTGATGAGTTTGAAAAGTAAGTTGATTATTAAGTTGTAGAAAAATATGAAATTATTTTTTTACTTTTTAGTGCATTTTTTGAAGTCGTTTTTTGTTTTGTTAAAATTTTTGTTTATTTTTTGATTTTTAGTGAATCTGAAGTACACTAACTAATTCGATTAAGATTCGGCCGAGTATCGTTAATTTGCTCTTAAGAATTGGAGAATTCCGTTACTTTGTCATGGATCCCATAATCAGAACCTAATCAAACTCTCATCAAACTACCCTTGAAGTACATCCTTTCCAATAAAAAAAGAATCATCGAAATCGGTTGGCGTGATATTGAGTTATTCGTCCATTTGTCGCGCACATACTTGATGCAAATTTAAGACTTATATGATTTTCTCATGGATGCCATTGTCAGAACTGGACCAAATTAAAATGGGACCACACGGGAAGCACCAGCTTTCAAATAAAAAAAGAATCATCAATATCGGTTCACCCAGTCGAAAGTTCTGAGGTAACAAACATAAAAAAAAAAAAAAAAAAAAATACAGTCGAATTGAGAACCTCCTCCTTTTCGAAGTCGTTTAAAAATTAAAATACATTGGTAAAAATGATAAGAAGTCTCACATTCAATTTATATAAACAAAAATTGCAGAAATTATATAAGTCTATTTGTGTCTAGATTAAAAGAATTGTAATAAACATATCTACACTGATTTTATTTTTAAGGTGAAACATATCTCCAAGGTCAGAACATTTATTTCCGAGACTATGAAGTCTCGGAATTGGGGAATTTTGGTAAGACAGTGTTTCCTGGTGATGTTAAAGTAAAAGGGTAGTAAATGTCGGCAAGATCTTTTGGGAATATAGATGTTGATTAATTGAAGTAATTCAAGACAGTCAATTTTGCAATGCAGTATTTTATGTAATAGTATTAAATCTCTGTTTATTCGCCTTTCTGAAAGTTTTAATAGGAACATTTTATCCAGTAGAAAATTATTTATCAATGTTTTGTACAGGAATATGTAATTTATAGTTTATATACTTCAGGAACCGTAATGTAGAACAGTTATAGATACTTCCAACTTCTGACATTTTCCATATTAGTACTTCTGACAATTACATCTTCTGATGGCAGTATGCTACACTAGCGCCTCCTAGCAATGCCAGTTCTGCGGGTTGGTTTTCTTTCATACATTTTAATGGTTTTAATGTGAAATATTTTATTTATTTTAGGTTAATAAATTATTATAGAAATCGAAATAAATGTTAGATAACCTAACCCTCTTGCAACACTGGGCTCTTGCATCACTGGTCTCCAACACTGGTTCAGGAATGTGCAACAACAACGAGGCAACACTGGCCTCTAGCGGAAAGTGTTGCCAGCCAATACAAGTAAATACTGCTATGGAGTATTTGCAAATAGCAATGTCTCAGTTGAACAATAAGTGGTAAAGTGATGGAGCTTACCTTGAGGACCCGGCACTCCAGGATGGTGGGGTTCCAAGAACTCATCTGCTCCAGCCCGTCCGTCATCTCCTTGTACAGGTACTCGGCCGGCACCTCTACCACACCCTGTAAGCAACGCGTAAACCAGCCGGTTAGCAGCCTATCACAAGCGACGCAGGTTCAATCCTCAATTATAAACTATTGGAATGGATAAAGAGTTGCTTCACTAATAGAATTCTTCAAGTAAAAAATAATTCTAACCTGTCACAAAAATTCATGGCTACTAGTGGTGTATCTCAAGGGTCACATTTAGGCCCAATACTGTTCCTACATTTTATAAATGATATTGTCACTGTTTTTGATAATAATGTTGAAGTGTTGCTTTTCGCAGATGACCTAAAACTATTTAAACTTTTAAAAACAATAAATTCAAATAAAATTTAAATTGTAATGTTAGTTTTTCTTTTAGAAAACATTATTAGGGTTCGGTCAAGTTTAAACAAGCAAAGAGACAAGATGATGAAATTCTAAATCTGTTTACTTGTACTAGCAGATTATATATTACGCAATCTGGATGATGAAAATGAAAGGTACTAAAAACACGCTTTTGTGAATAGGGCTTCATAGGTCGCACAGTTACACAATGGATTTGGATCCGGAATGTAATAAGGCTTACTTACTGGCCTTGCCTTTTCGTAAATTGGCATAGGGTGGTTTTGGTGGATCGCTGTCTACCCACTCACAGCCAGTATTTCAAATATGGAATTTAGGTTAAAAACAATTAAGAAAAAAAAAATTATATTGTGTGGAGGGTCTTTTTGATCAAAGGAAGGAGTGAACAAGGGTCCTGAAGATTTTCCATTTTGTAGGAGGGAGGCAAAACAGAGGCCGGCAAATCATTCCACAGCTGAGCTGTTGAACTCAGAGCGAGTCGTAGAAGCGACGTACGGCACACAAAGAAGAAGATCTAATAAATGGTTCAGAATTTCCTTGCAAATAGAGTAACGAAGGATTGAACAAACTTTCATAAAATGTCATGGATGTTGCAATTTAAAGCTCAATTGGATTCTCATTTTGAGAGAAGAAAGGAATGACTTATTGTAAAATTAGATATGAATGCACCAGCAGAATTCTGCCTGTTCATTAAATAATAATAATTCAAGTTGCTATGATTAGATAAGCCATTGACTGGTGACAGTGGCGTGCATGTCCAAAAGTCAGCTATATATAGTTTTTCCAGTTCGGATATGAATTGTGCGTCATTCAATGCATTCATCAACTGTGGGTAGATTACACTGCATCCCAACGGCGCAAGCTAAAAGTCGCCTACAATAACGCTTATCATCAACTATTCCGTCTACCGAGATACTGTAGCGCTACGGAAATATTCTTGGAGGAACGAATGCACTTTTTCACAGCACTTCTCATCCACGGTGTGGAAGCTTATGGCATAGACTATGCCAATCGAAGAAAACAATCATCATTGCCATGATTGCCTAGAATGCCTAGGTGTTTGTCCCCCCTGATGGCCTTCTGGAGACGGGAAACGGTCAAATATCCTTCTTAAACGGATGCTTGCATACAATTTTGTGTTTAATATTTTTCACTTCTTTTGTGATTTTTTTTCTTTTCTTTTCTATTTATATTTTATTTATTTATTTTACAAAAGTATGAAATTTACAAATTACAATATGATTAAATAATATATAAATACTATATATTTCTTTAACAAAGAAATATAATTGGTATTTTGCAACGAAATATATAGATTTATCGCACATAACTGAACTGCCTCAGTAACAGTATTTTGTATTTGTTTAAAGATAAATTGAAGATGTCCACTGACTTGGTATAATTATTTCCCTCCATTAGTATTCTGGGCAAAGAGGAATACATATGGCTCCCGGCATGCGTTGCAATGCCATATTCAAAGAAATACTTTGTTTCTCCCTGAATCACCTTTCCCGTGCGTCCCTGTTCCCTCCCGCGTCCCCTTCCTAGCTAGCTTTGTAAATTATAGCCTATATGTTATTCTGATGTGTGGGTTATAATATTGTAAAGTTTCATTAACATCCATTCAGTAGTTTTTGCGTGAAGAGTAACAAACACAAATACATCCGTACAAACTTTCGCATTTATAATATTAGTAAGATATGTGTATTGTTATTTTGTCTAATTTCTTTGTTTGTTATTTCGAAATATGAAATGTATTACATTGCACTACTCCTGCATACATTCCGGAATAAGCTATTATTATTAAATACGAGGGCTATTCAGAAACTAGGGAACGTTTCCGTCTGACGCCGCTAGGCGCGCGGCGATCACGTATGTTTTGGTGTGCGCGTGCTCGTAGCTTCAGTCGGCATCCAGCCGTCAGAACGAGAACGTCTCCGCGCTGCCCGTTTTTCCAATATTCCAATTTAAAATGTGTGCTGTAATTTCAAATCCCGCCAGTTGTGAAGTGCGGTCCGTAATACGGTTTTTGTTAGCAAAAACCGATAGAAATTCATCGGCAACTGTGCGAAGTGTATGGCAACGACGTAATGAATAAAAGTTCAGTGCGAAAATGGTGTATCCGGTTTAAAAATGGCCGAACCAACGTGCATGATGAAGAGAGGAATGGACGCCCGAGCATTGTGACAGACGATCTTCTCGCCAAAGTTGATGAGAAGATTCGTGAAAACCGTCGCTTCACAATAACGGAGCTTTCGCTTTGCTTCCCACAAATTTCACAGACTTTGTTGTTTGAAATTGTGACTCACAAGCTTGGCTACCATAAATTTTGTGCAAGATTAAGAACTGGCTTTTGACACAGCGTTTTGATGACGACGACGAGCTCTGGGCGTGCGTCACTGAGTGGCTGAGATCGCAGGCGGCGGATTTCTATGATGAAGGAATTTCGAAGCTTGTCCACCGCTACGATAAGTGCCTTAATTTGTTTGGTGACTATGTAGAAAAGTAGCATTTTAGTCACTCTTTCAGATGTATATAATAAAATATTTTTCCTGAACCTAGTTTTTGTTTTATTACAAAACGTTCCCTAGTTTCTGAATAGCCCTCGTAATTAATAATAGTAACTTACACCGTTTGGAGAGAGTTCAAAGAAAATTTCTTCGATACGTTCAATTCAAATTGAGACAGCCTGTAATTGAAATCCGCTACAATGCATTAATGTCTGATCTAAACCTACCACTACTTTCTACCAGGCGTACTATTAATGACATTCTTATACTTTTTAAATTACTGAACAATCTCATAGACTGCCCTCAAATGTTAAGTGTTATAAATATTCGTGTCCCTGTTAAACCAACTCGACTCCACCACCTGTTCCACAGTGACAATCATAGCACTATCTATTCCTATCATTCACCGCTAGTGCGTTTTCACCGAACTGCCAATACGTATACAGACCTTTTCGATATTTTCAAATCCTCACCGTCTTGCATCAAAGCAAAAATAATTAGTTATTTATGTAACTGATGTTTGTAAAATGATAAATATTTGTTGTACTAATATGCATCGTATGTATGTACTGTATGTTATTCTATATATATAATGTTTGTAAATGTTCGATACACTTGTATTATGTATGTAAAAGCCCTATGTACGGGCGTTTAAATAATAAATAAATAATAAATAATCAAATAAGGTTGTAATTTTTTTTTTATTTTGATGACATTAAAATTAGTTTTCCGTATCTCCAAAAACGACAAAGCGTAAAATGTGTGCAACTGTGTCCCGTGACGTCACACAAATATTAACATTTTGATGGCTTATATCTTCGGTACTATTCGGTATTATACAAAAATTTAAAAAATACTGTTGTCATTTTAAAAAACATGAAATTTCATTGGAGGAGACAACTTCATTCAACTTGTGGAGGTCGAACAAAGGACACGGAATCGCAGTCGGCTGGTTATTCGATTGGTCCCCAAGCAACCAATCCAATCCACTTTTAAGTCACAAGAACTTTCTCTGCGACGCATCAAAAATCTGCCGCTCATTCTGTTTTTAACTCCCGGTCAAGACTTACTTGCAAATCGAGTTTGTTCGCCCTTCACATTATTATTATTGTAAAATATTTAAATATAGAGGATTTGTGCATACGTTGTAAATCTATATAAATAAAAATGAATCGCCGAAATGTATGTACGCGCATAACTTCCGAACGAGTACACCAAATAGGATAATTCTTTTTTTGTTGTGTTCGTTATTGTCAGGACAAGGTTTGTATAAAACTACTGGTGAGCTCTGGCATTATGAAATTTGTATAAAAATGAATCGCCGAAATGTATTTACGCGCATAACTTCCGAACGAATGCACCTAATTGGATAATTCTTTTTTTGTTGTGTTCTTTATTGTCTGGTGAGCTCTGGCATTATGAAATTTGTATTAAAAAATTGCAATAGGTGGTACGCGAGCTGTTTGAAAACTAAATGTACCAGGAATTAATTTATGGAATGCGGGAGGGGGGGGAGGGGAACCAGGAAGGGAGAGGGGAATCTTGGAGGGGGAGGGGAACTCAGGAGGGAGTTTGCTGGATGGGGGAAGGAGGGGAGTGGAGTGGGAAGAGGGAAGATGGAGGAGGCGGAGTGGAAACGCGAGAGGGGAAGAGGACGCGGGAGAGGAATGGGGAGGGGGAAGGGGAACGGGACGAATGGGATAGGACCCGCAGGGAGAAACAATTTCTTTATTAAATGGCATAGCAACGCATGCCGGGTACCAGCTACTTGTTAATAAACCTGTAAGTAATGTACCGACATTCTACTTATTTGATTTACCACACCCTTTACACACTTTAAAACACATAATACATCAATAATATTTAACTATAAAATATTAAAAGACAGCGGGTAAGCCTCTATAACTGGTGACACATAAAATACACATCCCTCTATAATTGGTGACCCACATAAAACACACATCCCTATATAAACTAAATAAATGAGCATAAAAGTTCCTTGCCAAAAGGTACAACTTTTCAACGGCTATGGACTGCACGCCACTGAATGATGGATGGCAATACATGCATTATTAGCAATTAGACTGGCACAGAGGTTAATGAGGTTAATCGTGGATAAGAAACGTCATCTCTTATCAGACAGGAAGACCAATTATTTCATTTATCTAACCCTTTCAGATCTGAATTAAAACGAGCAGTGGTAGAACATATGACTCCAGATACTAATATCTACAGCCTGTATGTCGGACGAATATCTACAGAGCGTAGGTTGAACTAATATCTACAGAGCGTAGGTTGGACTAATCAGCTAAATGTGTCCAATAGTCCGATATTAGGGATTTTTACATAAATACCTTACATAAATTAAGTTTTTTAAACTGCATACGCAATATTACGTTATTCCAATATGCTATACATAATTGCAAATCCAACCTCTGCCAGTGCTGTAGATATTCGTCAACACTTTGGTTCTCATAGATATTAATCAACAGTTTGAGCTGTAGATATTCGTCAACACTTTGATTCTCATAGATATTAGTTCGATTTTTTCAGTTTTTGGAATTCCTGTAGATATTAGTAGACGCCTCCGAACATATTTGATGTTTGATGACAATTGGTAGAGTTATTAGAAAATTTTTGGTTTTTATTTTTTCAATAGTTTAGAAGTTATTGCTTCGTTTGAAAGAGCATTAGGTCTCGGAGGGTGCGTTTCAAATAAACTTACAAAAAGTACATCGCAAAAATATAACGTTTTATTGAATTTAAAAATACACATTTATAATTGGTAGAAAAAATTCGGTTGAGATTAAACATAAAAATCAACGTTCAAAATATAAAAATGGCTACCGCCTGAACTATTAGCTAAAATTCAATAAATAATATGGCGTGCAAAGTCAGTTGTACCAACAATTGGAAAACGAAAACTGCCAATTATTATTTGCTCTAGATCAGTGGTTCTCAACCGGTGGTCCGTGGATCACAGGTGGTCTGCGAGATCTAAAGTGTGGTCCACGAAACATTTATTCATTTACTACAAAACCGAATCGAAAGGTATCCAAAAGCTGATTCGTAACCCTTTTGGTATTAATGATGAAGAGGAAGCTGAAGAAGTCCAAGAAGAGCACATTGAATTGCAAAATGATAGTAATTGCAAGGACGCATTTAACATTATTGTACCTTGTGGTGGTCCCTGTGAGAACAAATAAATGTCATAGTAGTCCCTGATCAAAAAAGGTTAGGAACCACTGCTCTAGATTGTGAGGAAAAAAATCTTAAATCTATGTGTTTTCAAATATACAAACGGTCTGAAAATGTTAAATATTCCCGATTGGATTACGCATCATTATAGAGGAAAAATGTTCCTTGTGCAATGATGGAGGAAGCCAGCTAGGTGGCTACTCCTGCATTTGGACCGCTCGATCAATCAAGTATTTGTTAACAACTATTGATTAAGAACCTTGATAGAGTGTGCTTTAAGATTATACTTACGAATTCATAATCTGCTCTTTCATAGATGATGCTAATTTAATTATTTTAGAAAAAAACGCTTTTTGCAAGTTACGCTTTAAAATATTAACCCCTCCGAATTTTCGCGAATATTCGCTTGAGATGTCTCAAACAAAATGACATTTTACGAAAACTTTGTGTTATCACCGCTTCACAATTAAAGCTCTATAAATGAAACATTTCTGAACGTAGCCGTACAGTAAAAACTGTTTTAGAAAGGTTACAAAATAAGCTTTCGAATTATTGTATTACAAATAAATATTAACTTTTGTAAATATTAAAATTTAGAATGCAAACATTAAAAAAATGTAAAAATGACTCACGTGATATTTTTACATGAAATCGGTACTAAAATCACAGATTATGTAAACAACAATACTTATTCTATTGTATAGTATGAAAAACACTTTTGTCACCTCACTTTTTCATCATTTCATATAAAAATATTTAATAAAAATTAACAATGTCAAGCCGCCGGTCCGAAATTTGGCGGGAAAATTTATGTGTCAGATTGCGCGAATGACAGAATATTCTTGTTATGTATTTCTATGGACAACTTGAATAGGGATGTACAGCTTGTTCCACTATCGACCTTTTACTTTTTGTTTTAGGGATGTCACTAAAAGAATAACGGAGTTATAACGGTTTCTATGGAGACACACGCGTTGACGTATAAACACGCTTATTGTACTTGACTGCTGTCGTATTTCTAACGCATATATCTGCTTAAGTTGAGGAGGGGTTAAGATGAATTAATTAATTTGCGCCCGAACATTCGCAATATGAATAAATAGTTTTGTTCATATATAAACGCGATTCTTTCAAGAAAGGCAAACAAATACATGAATTGGATTGAATCACGGATATAATTTTATATTTGTAAGCGTTTCTTGAAAGAATTGAGTTTATATTCGGACAAAAGTCTATATTTCTGTTGCGTATGTACGTGAGCAAAAAAATAATTCAAGCCTCAGGCCTCGACCACATTCTGTCAGTAGATTAAAATATTTTTGCTTTGAATAAAAATTCAAATAAATGGAATATTTGTGAATGTATCAGAAAACTAAAAACTGTTTTTAAAAGATGATGAAAAACGCTTAAAAATTTTATGATTAGAAATAATTATGTAATTTTTTAAATATAAAATTTTAAAAACTGATTTTAAAAAGTTTTAAAGATGGCTAACGTTACATTTTTTCTAACTAAAATTACTGGTTAACTACTAACAAAATTACAAAAAACCCACATATTTTATTAGACAAATATATTAGGTCCTTACATATGAAATTGGCGTTTTGCCGTATTGGCAACTTTGATCTCAAATATCTTCTCTTTGGTTAGGAATTCCAAATTCAAATTTATACAGCTATTTACTCATGTATTTGTGTTTCGAAAATTATAATTCATTTGTTTTTCCTTAATTGTTTTTTTTCTTTGCGTCACTTAGTTTACAAAATGGAAAACTTGAAATATCGCGTTATTTACGAGTACGAGTTCCACCGTGGCACCAGTGCTGCAGAAACGGCTCGAAGGATTAATGATGTGTATGGCGACGGTGCCGCAAAAGAAAACATAGTGCTTTTTTGGTTCAAACGTTTTCGTTCTGGAAATTTCGACCTGCAGAACAAGCCCCGTGGACGGCCGGAGACCAAAGTTGATAATGAAGAATTGAAGGCTATTCAATGGTACATACTTTGATTAAATGATATATTATATTTTAAAAAATCGACTTTATGTTCCTCCCATACAAAACGCCAATTTCATATGTAAGGACCTAATATTATAAACGTCATCATCACTACACTTCTTTGTCTTTGCATGTAAAAGTAATTAAAAAAAAAATCACAAAGTTTCACAATATTTTTTCAAATTGCGGTTGGAAACTTTGGATTCATAAAGGAATACATTTTAATTCTTTTGTGGTTAACTTATAGATTTGAAAATAGTGTTGGATGTTGTGTGTTGTGTTGTCCTATTTTATATTTAAATTCATTAGCACTGAACATTTCCTTTTCATTCATTTTAATCTCGATGTGTAGAGCCCTTTATATTAAACTTTCGCGTCTATGCCACCTTTTACTCACAGATCGCCATAAATGTTTTGTCTATTACTCTCTGTTGTCTTTGGCACATAAACTTTCACTTTTGTGTCTATAAATGGCGTGTTTTGACGCTGCTGTCATTATTCTTCTCTTGAAAACATTAACGACAATCTTACAAACAGTCTCTCTCTATCCTCGTCTAAACTCTGCTTGTTTAGCAAACCGTCGTTCACTTCTGTAAATTAATTAGTCTAAATTATTGTCACAGTCAAGTGTTCAGACAAAATCACTCTGTAAAATTTATTCTTCAGAATAAACAGTTGCAAACATCCAGTATCACAACACAAGTGTTTTTTACTACAAAGGATTACCTCAAAATACCAAACTCTATCACTCTTGTACGGTTCCTCGGTGTGGAACAGAAGGAAGCAAACAAAGGCAGCTCAGCCTTACAAACTGACTGCAGCTATCTGGAGAGAACCACACCTGAATCTGCGCAGCATGGTGTTTTCTTTTTCAAATACCGTTTATATCCTATTTCACACTAAGATGGTAAGGGAGACAACGATTTCTATAAGATCTATGAGTTGTTGTGAAAAGTAAACAAATTAGCCTGGGGGGTTAATATTTTAAAGCACAACTTGCAAAAAAGTGGTTTTTGCTAAAATAATTATATTAACGCAATTTATGAAAAGCAGATATACCCTCAAGTATAAGTATACCCTTAAAAAGCAGGATATAATGTAGGTAATATTATATGTCAGTAACTTACCGTGAGTTTGAAGATCTTTCCGTACTTAGCGTGCTGAAGCGCCTCCACCAAGTCTCCGGGCAGCACTCCGTCCTTCTCCTTCTTCCAGCCGGGGTCGGCCAGCAGCCGCAGGCTCTCCTGCTCGCACTCCCGCCCCATTCGCACCATCTCCTCATCCTGCACAACACAAACACAATATACAGTCAGCGACAGATTACACCAGATTCTTGCCCCCCTGTTAGATGTCTTATGGCCGGCTATTGGTTGGGTATACTCACGGAGACAGGTTCAGGGGCAAAGGGTTCGGGGTCGCCCCAGTGCAGGATGCCCCGCAGCCAGCGAGTAAACTTGGAGCCTTTCTCCTTCTGGATGCGCTCCTTGATGATGGTGTGGTGCTGCTCCTCCGTGAAGGTCAGGTCGCCCTCCTCAAACGTCTTGGTTATTGCGGCTATCTGCGCTGCGTCCGACATTTTACTTTTACCTATTAGCTACTTTATAAATCCACAATAATTAAATTACACGAGATTCGAGAAAGCTGAACTTTTATTTAAAACTAGCTGGTACCTGGCATGCGTTGCTAGGCCATTAAATAAATCCGCCTCCCCTTCCTCTCCCACGTCTCCTTCCACTCTCGCGTTCCCACTCCGCCTCCTCAACCTTCCCAATCCTCACTCCACTACCCCATGTTCCTTTCCTCCCCAACCCCTCCCGCAAACTCCCCATTAGATTTCATTACACTCGGTTTTCAAATAGCTTGCCACCTATTGTAATTTTTTTATACAAATTTCATAATTCCAGAGCTCACCAGTAGTTACATACAAACCTTGTCCTGACAATAACGAACGCAACAAAAAAATAATTATCCAATTTGGTGCAATTGCATTGGACAGCGTTGCATCTTCCGGATCTGCCCTGATGATGGACACTGCAACGCTGTCCGAAAAGTTGGCTAAAGAAGGAGGTAGCGCAACATGGCATAACACCCCAAAAACAAATAACGAAAATACTTTTGGCCGTGAAAATCTTAAAACGTATCAACAAAAAATAGTGTATTTTGTTGTGTTCTATTTATTAAAATAATATGATTACAGACTTAGGGGGGAAATTCATGTAGATGACTCAAAAAAATGATTTTTTTTTTTTTTTATTTCATAAATTGTTGGTATAACTATTGAATATGTTCCCAAAGTTTTAAATAAAATTTTCAATTCGTTCCGGTATTATGAGGGTGTTTGTGCCGAACCGCGTGGTAAACTTGAAACGCATTTTTCTCGAAACAACATTTTTGAATTTGTGTGCACTCTAGCTCAGAAAGTTTGTAACCAAACTTTTTAAAAATTTGCAAATACCTTATTTATATAATTACGCTCTATCTATGTGAACTGAAATTCGTAGTAATATCATTGTCAAAAGAATTTTTTTATTGCAAAACAATTAACAAAAATGGCAAAAAATTAAGGTTTCCTGTTCGTACACACCTGTAAAAAATTTAATTTCCATTTTTTTGGGAAAAGTAAGGTTTACATAGAAGAGACACATGTTCTCCTATTGATTTGAGATGAAAACTATGGCCTCCAAAATGCACACAAAAGCTAGCTCTGATGGTGACGTTCGATGCATAGTTGCCATCGACCAAGTACATCTTGGTCGAAGATAGCTGCTGATAATTTTCATATTTTCCGAGGAAATGCTTTGAAATAGAAAAATTCACAATATTTTCTTAAATAGATGTTTAAAATGACCTCAAAGTTTCAATAAATTATTCACATTACTTCCATGCCAAAAAATTCATGAAAATCATAAAAAAACCTAGTGCTGTAATGTTCTGTATTTCCCACCTTAATAGAATTAAACATCGAATATGCAAGTTTTTACAAGTAACAGTCGCTGACCTTCTTAAAATACACTACTCAAAAAAATTAAGGGAAGTTTTAAAAAAAGGAAATTATTGCTAAATAATGGCTATCTGATCCATAAGCCGGCCTAACTGAAAATCGGCAATATAATATGTTATGGCGACGTGCCCGAGAGTGAGACTCTGGTACAAATAAATTTATTTGTGCCAGAATCTCACCGTTAGAGACGAGGCCATTGATTAACTGAAAGAAATATTTTAGCAACGCAAAACATCTACGAGTTTCTAGAGAATGGTAGTTAGTCATACCTAGAATAAATCTCGATGGATACAAATATGGATATGTTCCATAGAGGCGTAAAAATAAAAAACGTAGGAATTTTTTATGAACTCTTTCAATGTTCAAAATATAGGATGCTTCAAATGGGGCCCAGATAATACAATTCGACTCCAGTACACTTAGCACCAGTGAGTTATAAAGTAGCCTAATTGTTAGTGGGTTTTGAAATGAGCATGAATTGCGAATGACAAAGCCCAGCAGTTTACATACAACTTGTGGACCCCCATTTTTTTATCACGCCAACGTAGACCCCCGTTGCGTCTCCCGTGGACCCCTGGGGGTCCACCTGGACCACTTTGGGAATCACTGATATAGACAGATAGATGATATAGATGTTAACTTATATCTGCAATATTTGGGTTTCAACTGTAAGTCTCACAAGACCAAGAAAGGAACCCACAGATTAGTGAGGATCAACCTTTCTAGCTTGAGGACCAATTTATCAATTTTCAATATGTTCGCAACCGCAGGAGGTAGGGGACATACAGCTTGACACGGTTGTGGTGTCACAAACCTATTTTATATTTTCTAAGATAAAGCTAAAACAAAGCTCCGCAAGCAACATTTTTGTTAGGTTCAAGGTCAAAGCAATAAGTGCTGTTGATTTTTAGGTTTCCGAAAGTTATACAAAATTTGGTTATTGTTTTTTTTATTTTATAAACTGGAGACCTTTAAAATGCATCAAACATGGTTATCAGTATGAGGCGGATAGTGGTGGCAAAACGTTAAATTCCAGAGCCGCTCATTATTAAAGGCAAAACAATTAAATTCTCGTTATTTAACCGTTCAAATTTGTTTTAAACAGAGTGTAGTTTGTGCAGGTGGCTAGCCAATACAACGAAAGATTTGGTGTGAACAATTTTTCAATTTTGTATTATTTTTGACGAAATTGGTTTTCAAACAGTGAATTCGTATACACAACACTTTTGCGCATACAAATATATTAGATTTTCAGTTTAGAGGTTGTGTGATATCAATTGTGATATTTTAATGAAATATTATACAAAGTATAAAGGAAATAGATATAAAATTTAATTATAAAGACGTTTCAGTTTTGTTGCTGGGACAAGTACGCACGTGTCGGCGCTTTTGCAATTCGACATAGAGTAGATTAACCATATAAATAAAAGTTGAGTTCAAATGGAAAGGGATAAATCAATTATACTAAAATAATATTAAACCGTATATTCGACTCTGTCCTTTTTGTGCTAAAAATTACTTTACTTGATTTGCTAGCTGCAGTTTGTCACGCCTGACATGAAATATGATACCATTTTTTACAAAATTATAAAACGTGATAATAATAATATTTTCGTCTCTTTCTCTTCAATACAAAACATACGGAAGAGAAAAGACACTTATTGTCCGCTTGTTTACTATAAAAACAATCCTTTATTAAATACAAGAGCAACTGGAAGGGTTTTCGTAATTTTTATAATCTTCTAATACGAATTAGTATTGGAAAATAATATCAATTTATTTATTATTGTAATATATAGGCAGTATTTCTAAGAAATCTTTTATCCAATAAATGGTTCTCGGGACGGCGTTTCCCATACCCGCCTTCCAAATTGTATGGGTACCGCCGCCCCGGGAACCATTTATTGGATAACCAACACCTCTGCCATAGGTCACCCCAAGTGGTTCGCTACGTTTGGAGTCGTTGGCAGGGGTGCCCGGGTTTATGAGTGAGGTTTGCTGGTTCTTGGCGGCGGACGCTGCCCATTACAGTGTGACAGGCCGAATCGGGATGCATGGTTGAGGGAGACCACCGACCCCCAGGTTCCTACCCATCCCTTATACATTTGGCGGGTATAGGTACCATCACCCCGGGAACCATTTATTGGATAGCGAACAACTCAACCATAGGTCACCTTAAGTGGTTCGCTACGTTTGGTGACTTAGCAGGAGTGCCCGGGTTCATGGGGTGAGGTCTGTCTTGGCGGTGGATGGGTCTGTGTAGGTAGACCTTATGACCTCTTTTGGAACATCGCCTTGCACTTGTCACTCCTGGACCCACTGACCCCAAGATTCCTACCCACTCCTCAAACTTTATACCTTATACCTGACGTATAAATTTTAAAATTATTAAAGACTAGCTGGTACTCGGCATGCGTTGCTATGCCATTTAATCCCATTCTTCCCGTTCACCTTCCTCCTCCCTTCCTCTCCCACGTCCCCTTCCCCTCTGGCGTTTCCACTCCTCCACCTTCCCTCTCCTCACACTACTCCCCCCCTTCCCCGTCCCGCGAACCACCCTCCTGAGTTCCCCTCCCTCCTCCCATAATCACCTCCTCCCTCCGCAGATCCCCCTCCCGATATCCCCTCCCCCTCCCGAGTTCCCTTCTGATCTCCCGGGTCCCCCCCCCCCTCCTGCATTCCATACATTCATTCCCGATACATTCAGTTTTCAAAGAGCTTGTGTGCCACTTATTGCAATTTTTTATTCAAATTTCGTGATGCCAGAGCTCGTGTCCTTTCCCATTCGTCCCGTTCCCCTTCCGCCACCCCTTCCTCTCCCGCATCCCCTTCCCCTCTCGCGTTCCCACTCAGCCTTTTCCACCTTCCCTCTCCTCACTCCCCTCGCCCGCTTCCCCTATCCCTTAAACCCCCCTCCCGTGCTCCTCTCCCCCCTCCCGAGTTCCCCTCCCCCTCCCCACCCCTCCCGGGGACCCCCTTTCCTGAGTTCCTCTCCCTTGTTCCCCTCCCCTCCCCCCGTCATCCTTCACCCCTCTCCCATCCGCCACCCCCTCCCGCATTCCATACATTCAGTCCCGGTACATTCAGTTTTCAAACAGTTCGCGTGGCTGTCATAGCCTCACTAGCACAAGACGGTTGGGAGCAATTGGGACTCTTGTGCGGTATTCACATAAATATTTATTTTTATTTTTAACTTCAAAAACTCATATTGTAATATTAGCGAAACTCAGTCGATAATCTGGAGACAGAAAAATCCGAATAAGATGTTGGCTTCTCTTTTTTTTACATTAGCTCCACATGGGAGGCACCGAGGAAAACAATTTCCCTAGGGGCCTATGTCATCTTTGAGGATGCTGTGTGGAGGCTTTTTTAAGGGAAAGGAAGGAGAAGAAGATATGGGAAGGAAAAAGGTATGAGGGGTGGGTAGGAATCTGGGGGTCAGTGTGGCCAGGAGTGACGGACGTATGAATCTATTCCCCACACTGCGGTGCAAGGCAAAGGCGGGTCGAGCCGATCCAGCCCGCCACGCAGTGTTTGGCCAAACGTATCCGCCACCAAGACCTAGACAAACCTAATCTCATGAACCCGGGCACCCCTGCTAAGTCACCAAACGTAGCGAACCACTTGGGGTGACCTGTGGCAGGGGTGTTGGTTGTCCAATAAATGGTTCCCGGGGCGGCGGTACCCATACCCGCCTCCCAAATTGAAATCCTTAAATCCTCTGGGACTATTTAAAAATAAGTATTTAATAGGTACCTAAGCGTTTTTTGCGAGTTTAAAAATGAAATTATGTCATCCCTAGAGTACGGCTCTGTAATAGCCACCACTTGGCCGCCTCTTAGTTATCAGTAAAAAAAGCGCTATGCCGCGAAGGTAAATTTTTTTCTACAATTCAAAACTTTCAAGGAAGTCTAAAGTTTTTCACCAAACCAACACAAGCGAATAAACCACAAACAATTGTCCCCCTCAAAGTCAACATAACAAACGGCATCCAGCAAATTCAGCCAGATTTATAGGACAAAGTCATTGATAAAATTGGACCTTCGAATACGTGCCACCAAGCAAAGCCGCAGCGGTCGTTTGAATGACGTTTTCCACACTTAATGCCATAAAATATGCATTCAAATAAAAAAAAATTAGTGGATATCTCACACACAACTTGTTTTATTTACATTTTAAAATCGAGTGACCTTATTGAAAGACCCTGTATTATGTATATTAAATTCTAGGATTAAGCATCTGTAACCTACAAGTTCAGGAATCTATTCGGTACGTGGTTTTTTTGTAATAATTAATCATGATAAGATGCCCTTGTCATAAAGGTGTTGATTCATAATTTATTGAAAGTTATTTTGATATTGAACAAAGCAATAATCTTTTTCCTATCTTATTGAGGCCGACAGACTCAGCTATAAAAGATAAAAGATCATCGCACGACAATATCGCTAACCATACAATACCATACAGACCCTCCACACCTAAGCAGATGATGCGCTCAAGCTCAACGTGACAGTTCCAGTACGAAGAAATGATATTTGCGGCAGCTCCCTAATTTAACCGACCCCCTCTCCTACCATAGGAAGAAATATTTTATAGCGTAGTTTGTCGGTACAACACATAAGCGCTCACGGCTCAACAGATAAGTGCTCGCGCTTTTAAGGCTAAGTGTGGCCTATGCTTATATCAAAAATTTTATCTCTCTGAAGAACAGCTTGCATGCCCTTTTTAACGATTTTAATATTAAATCCACACAGGAGGCTCCCAGGGATATAGTTTCCCTCAGTGTTGCTTCTTTTGGTGGGAAAGAAAATACCTACTGTTTTTATAACAAATTTAAAAAGAAATGCTTGTTTAGCTCGTGATGCCACTAAACTAGGCAGATAGACTCGTTGTCAATGACGATGCTTTTGATAGCAATCAAACACACACACGCACGCGAACATATACTCATTTTTCTAAAGTTCAAAGAAATTAAAGCACTTAAGAGGGCATTACCAGAGAAAACCAGAAATATGTCATTTTCAAATCAGATTTTAGACGTATTGACTCTTTACCACAAAAAATTATAAATGGATTTCGAAAGATTGATCTTTTATCTAGCATTCGCATGTAATAAATTTTGAGAAAATTTTTTAATTTTTAGTATAATAAGGTTATTCCATAGGTCGTTGGCAGATTTGTCAAATTTTCAAAAAAGGTTTTGTATTATACCAAACCCATTTCAAATAATATAATCATGCAGCAAAATAAATCAATGCATTATCTAGCAAACGCATGTTTTAGAATTTTAATTTTAGTTTCAATAAAATCATTAAAAAATATGTATGTACATGTGTTTCTTGACGAAAATTGGTTCATTTGTGTATTTATTTGCGCACTTACAAACTAATATATTTCAGATTTTTTTAACATTCTTATTAAATTAAGACATTATTGAAAAATGATAAATACTTATAATCGAAAAATAATTACAAAAAGTACATTATTTTAATAGTTTTATCATCACGCCTTTCAGCATTTTTGGATGAAGGTATAAATTAAAGCTAATTTGGATTGAAATAAATTCGATATTGAGTTATAATTTTAAAAAGCTAGTACGGAGAATAATCAATCTTTCTCATTGTAACCGCCCTGCACGATCATAAGAACAACTTTCGACGAAAGGCGGATTTTCGTCCGCTGGCTGGTTAAACGCTCTTAAATACTAAATAAATGTCGGTCTTTTGGCCTCATTTTTTGGCCTCGTTTATAACTCGCGATTTAGCCCGGTTGGTAGCACGGTTGATTCCGATCACTGGTAGGAAAACATGAGGAAACGACTTTTAAAGTTCCCTTCCATTACAGCGGTAAAAATCATGATGTTTTCACAAATGCTACTTTTTGCAGATTTTTTGATTGACCATAGATTTTCGTTAGAATTCAAAATTTTAATCAGTTCGGCGACATTTTTTCGGCGACAGCTTGAAAAAAAATACTTTTAAAGTTCGACCCCAAGCCTTACACAAGCTCGGTTGATTCCGAAAACTGGGTAGGAAGGTTCAAACCTTAGTCAAACAAAAACAATAAACATTTTTTTAAGTTTTAAAATATATTTGAAAACAGATTTTTTTTACATTGGCTCCACACAGGAGGCCCCGAGGAAAATAATTCCCTTCAGGGCCTATGTCATCTTTGGGGATGAAAAGGAAAGAGAGGAACTTCTGGAAAGGAAAAGGGTATGAGGGGTGGGTAGGAATCTGGGGGTCAGTGTGTCCAGGAGCGGAAGTATGAATCCATCCTTCCCACTGCGGTGCAAGGCGATGTTCTGAGAGAATACGGCTGGAGAAGTCAAAGGGACTCCCTCAACTATTCTCTCCCGATCCGGCCTGCCTTGCAACTGGTCAGCAGACGCACCCACCGCCAAGACCCGGACAAACCTCACCCCATGAACCCTCGCACCCCTGCTAAGTCACCAAATTTAGCAAACCACTACGGCAGAGGTTTTGGTTATCCAATAAATGTTTGCTGGGACGGCGGTACCCATACCCGCCTCCCAAATTGATATATTATAGTAAAATAAATGTTGTTTTTAACGGATTTTTTTTTTGTCAGAGATTGTTTACTTTTTAGTTTCGATTTAGAGAAAAGGGAAAAAAACTTATTAAAACAGAACTATCAGGGGTATGTCATGTCCATATTGTGAGTAAATAATTTGGATGATGAAATAATTTTCCAAGCACGAATTGGTGTTATTTATTATTTCATCACCTATTAGGGAACGTACCCATACTACGTGACCAACTTTTTGCAATTTTTAACCCCCCCCCCCCCCCCCCCGGTGACCAAAATCCTAAGCAACTCGCCGCTCATTTGTATGGAGCGTGACATTTTGAAGACCCCCCCCCCCCTAAACGTGTCACGTAGTATGGGTACGTTCCCTTAGGGCTAATGGTTACTAGGGCCTAGCAGACAGTATGTAGTTGAAGCAAATGTGGTCCTTTTATATATGACTAGCTGAAGTCCCCGGCGATTTATTTTGAACATCTAGTGTGCAAAATTTCATCAAGAAGTATCAAAATTCTGTTTTAAGGGGTGGGAAAAGAGAGAGGGAGCAATCTCATATAGCTAGTGATTTTTCTCTTGTTTTGAAGGTCAAGTGTGCAAAATTTCATCAAGAAGTATTAAAATTCTGCTTGGGGTGGGAAAAGAGAGGGGGAGGTTTTTTGTAATTTCATATAGCTAGTGATTTTTCTTTTTGAAGGTCAAGTGTGCAAAATTTCATCAAGTATCAAAATTCTGCTTTAAGAGGTGGGAAAAGAGAGGGGGAGGTTTTTACGCAATCTCATATAGTTAGTGATTTTTCTCTTGTTTTGAAGGTCAAGTGTGCAAAATTTCATCAAGAAGTATCAACATTCTGCTTTAAGAGGTAGGAAAAGAGAGGGGGAGATTTTCACGCAATCTCATATAGCTAGTGATTTTTCTCTTGTTTTGAAGATCAAGTGTGCAAAATTTCATCAAAAAGTCTCAAAATTCTGCTTTGATTCATATTTAGAATAAATCAATAACAACAAAAAAAAAATTAAAATATTCATTCGCAAATCTCTTGAAAAAAATATCTATAATAGTATATTTATAGACCCATAACGAGAAATTGGGTGTTTGGTTAGAGTCTTGCCTTGATCACACGATCGGACTTGCTGCAGATTGGGATAAATTGGAAGTGATCCTGTTCCAAAGACCCGGCAGAGGAATAATAATAATATGGTTGGCGGTTTTGCTTAGAAACGATCCGATGTGCAGAGACACCGCATGCAGTCCTGCAAGCAGTTCCGCAAATCGGATGGTGAGCTGGCCTTTTATGACAGCCGCAAGGCTTCTTCTTCAAACTGGAAATTGACATCACCCATGACCAAGGGCGGCTGGTCGCACAGTGTGTTTGTGTGCAGCACTGGCAAATTATAATGGCTAAATTTACTTTATTTACTTACTGAAGACTATAAAATCTCTATTTTAAATTCTCTAATTTAATCATTTAAAAATATTAGTTACCAATATAATGCTACGAATATTATCAGGGAGAACGCTTCTAAGAACATAGCGCGGCCGCCGAGCGCCCTCGAATCGGCCGTGTGCATTCGTTTTGCTGGCGGACCATATCATGTTTTTGTATGGGATATTTAAAACATTGGAAGTGGAAGCGCGTCGATTTCGCTATTTTATAATTTGGCTCGAATTCGTGTGCCACCCGCAACCGGCATAATCCGATTCTTGCCGAAGATTACCGATTGACCATGAACCCATGACCCGAGGTGACGCGAATACAATCGAATTTCGGCGAAGATCATATATTATGTAGATCAGTCTAGCAGCCAGCTTGCGTTTACCTTGCGACTAGCGGCGCGGCGTTATATTGACCCGTGACGTGATAATTGTCATTGTTTTGTTTTTTTTTGTATTGATTGTGTTAAATACTAATAACATAATTTGTTAATATATAATTTTATTACCAAAATGAGTGCAACCAGTGTTGAATATATAAGAGGAAATAACAGTTTGTTTGAAAATAAATTAATAATTAAAAATTCCTAATTAATCATTTTTGTCATAAGTAGGTACGGATTGTCAGTGAACCACCACATTCTCAGGGCAGCGGCCGCCACTGCCCATGACACATCACTGCACCCAGACCGACAACAATATGCCACTAGTGCACACTGTACACCCGTGAAAAATCACGAAATCCGACTCAACTTCTCAAGATTAATCCCAAGAAATTTAAACAAAAGAAGTACTTACTATTTTATATAAAGTAATAAAATAATATTCTGGTCAAAAAAATATTATATTACAAGTAGGTACAATCGCTTGTCTGAATTTAAGAAATTGTATCTGATTTATAATTACTTGAGGTGATTTTTCACAAAAACGGCACTACATAAATCTTCCAAATATAATTATTATTATTAATAATTCAAAACAAATCCCATTTTATTTTTGTATAGTAAAGTAACCGAATTCCGTCTCACGCTTTATACACAAAATATTTATTTAAAAAAAACACAAACACACTGTTTATGTCGGAGGAGACGAGGAGATGATAAAAAAATCCATTAAGGCGATCCAATAGTCCAGGAAAAAATCTAAATAGGAATTCACGCCCCTTTTTGGGAGAAGTTTAAAAATCCTTGAGAAGAAGCTTATGGAAAGTTGGAAAAGGTATTTGAGATTTTTTTAACAGGTTGATTTCGTAAAGGCCTGTAAAAAACATTAACTCCTTTTTTACGCATTGTTTATTTTAATAATAACAAATTTAAAATTGATTTCACGGAACCAAGCGACGCGGACTGAGACGTATATTCCCCGTCGCGGCCGGGGCGGAACAGATGTGGTGTGGCAAGTCTCTAGTCCTTGGGTGGACGGTATAAGGTTCACTTTGAAAATCCAAATTCGTCGACTGCCGGCCGTATTGTAAAATAACAACGCGAAAATGCATATTTATTTTATTTTGTGAAGTTCGGTCGTAAATGTTATTTTTTTGCGATTATTATCAAAAGAAACTGAATTTGCCACATCAAATAATAAAACCATACCCGAAAAGGGATTTAAAAGTGCTGCTGGGGGCGCTGCTGCTGTGGCCTACCCCAAGCCCTATTCCTGTAAAACACACACAATAACAGCCGTCGGTTAGCTCAAACCGGCTCGAACATGATTCCTCCTAAAAAAACAGGGCGAGTGCCAGTGGTTCGCTTGGTCAATTCTTCCTTCCCCTCCTCTCCTCAAAATCCCCGGGACTCCCTCTTCAATCAGTACACAGTATTTGCATTTAAAGGGTTTATTCAATAAACAGAACAGGGTGATACACATACGGCCAGTGTCGGCACAAAACACAAGTTAAACTACCCTACTGACCTAACGAGGATTTCTCCCTCTCTCTATGCGTTTAAATGAAGTTACAAACGGTTCAAAGCACACGGTGGGGGGGAGGAAGCGAGTTGGTACTCACATAGCTAGATGCGTGGTCTGCCATCTTTTCTGGATTCCGTTCACCACACAATTTCAAACAATACATCGCGGAGTTAATATCGTGGAGCACAAACAGCGCAAATCGCGCGTAGCACAGTTGCTTGGCCGAGAGCTAGCGAAGGAATGGCGGCCGGCGGGCCGCCCGGCGCTTGGCGCCTGACGCGGGGTGGTCGCGCGGTGCGGGGAGAGGAAACGGTAGGCACGTGTAGTGGGGACGATTCACTTAACCTTCCGCTCGGGAGCCGATTCTGTTACGTAACACTTCCCCCCTCGCCGCAAAAAAGCGACGTGGTAATGGAGCAGTAGGGCTAAGAAATCCTCTTACCCTTCTAGCACTTGTGCCAAAACAAAACAAAAAAAAAAAAAAAAAAAATTTAAGAGAAAAAAGGAGAGAGAGAGAGAAAAAGGTTGCTAGCTACAAAATAGTAGAAACAAAAACAAAAGAGAAAAAAGCATGGTGAACAAGGAATTATACATGAATGAACAAGAAAGAGCAGTGACATACATAAATATAAACAAGGACCTGTTGGAGAAAGGTACAAGGGTTATGCAGTGATAGAAAAAAAATGACTCTAATTGTATCATTGGTCTGTGAGCTATGTTTGCGTAGCGTGGTTTGCGTAGGATGTTTGGGGTGTTGGGACGTTGCACTGAAGTTACACGGTTACTTTGTCACAGTAACCTGGCCCGTTTGAGATTACACTCAAGGAACACTAGGGCCTTAAAGAAAACACGAAGAAGAGAACGCAGGATGAGGCTTCTTGGTGGTGGAGAGGGTTCTACCTGTCACAGAGGTCAAAAAGGTAGCTGCTTCCGGATCCTGTGGGTGGGCCAGTATGACGTCATTGAGGTACTGGAGAGTGGAATTGTAATTGGTGGTTGGTCCTTTATAGAGGAGGTGGTTTGTGTGCATGACAGCCGTTGTTGTGATGGTGGTTGGTACACTGGTTTGTATACAGTGGGATTGTTGGATGAACAATTGTTGGTATTGTTATTTGCGCAAGGGCACAGGAGCATTGGCATGATGGCAACAGAGCAATTTGCAAGGTGCAGCTGGAACATTTGCAAGGTGCAGCAGGAACATTTGTACAATGGCAACAGGAACATTTGCGAGATGCCGCAGGAACATTTGTACAATGGCAACAGGAACATTTGCGAGATGCCGCAGGAACATTTGTACAATGGCAACAGGAACATTTGCGAGATGCCGCAGGAACATTTGTACAATGGCAACAGGAACATTTGCGAGATGCCGCAGGAACATTTGTACAATGGCAATAGGAACATTGTACAATGGCAACAGGAACATGAACCAACCTAGAGCTGGCGTGCTCGGGTTTGTTTGAGTGATGGTTTGGTGATGATACAATTCGCAACTACACGCACGACTCACACTTGGTTATGTTAGGTGTGGTCGGGTGCTTTTGGTACGCAGGGTTTGAAGGCATGGGACCTCCGTGACGGTAGTGAAGGCAGCATGAAGAGAGGCGCAGGTGTAGATAGGGTGAAGAGCTGCTGGTCTTCTTATTAATCCGGGAAAAATTTATTATTAGAGCAAAATTCTTGAAGTTTACCTGCCTGGTAGACCAATGATGAAAAGGTTTGGAGAGAAACAAGGTGTGCATGTTGAGAAAAATTGGATTTGTTTGACGCGTAGAGAGAGAGAGAGACGGAGAGAGAGTTAACTAAATGCAACTACAGACTTATACATATTACAAAGGTACGTATTCAAGGAAGGTTCTGTTTAACCCATTTAGTTTTTTTTTAAACTAAATACATTTCCAAGAACACGTAGGTAAGGGTTTGTACGTATGACAAAATGCCCCTTTTCGAAAGAAGTTGGTCTTCCATGACCTATGCTCACGTCTATACGGTAGCATTTTTTCTACTTTCGAAGAACAAAACATTGAGTACAAATAAGTTATGAAAAGTGGGAAAGGAGTAGGAAGTTGAAAAGATCCGTGAATGAAGGTTGTCCCATTTGACAAACGAAACGCCAAGTGCGTAACGCATATATCCCCATTCACGGATAATTTCGAGGAAAGGAAAGAGTGACAATTGGGAACATTTGAACGAAGAAAACTGCTGAGGACTCGGCTATTTCCGAAATTCGACCTCTGAGTGAAAGGTGAAACAAGGTCTACAGCAACTTTCCTGGCACATTACAATACAATTTGGTAGAGTGGGACAAAAGGGATACACTGACAAAAAGAGTCTAATCCACTACGTGTATTGGGCAGAAGATTAGAAGGTCGTTTTATTCTCCTACTTGTTTGCGAGAAATGACAGACCCTTGCTCAAATCTCACAAACCTGGGGGTTTTCTTGTTCGTCCCCCAGACAACGAGTTAGGTGTTTTTGTGTCCATCAACTTAACTCCTACGACACGATGCCCCATAATCATGAGTGAAGCGTATGATTAGTCCTTTTGAGATAGTGGATAGTTCCTGGGTTCTTGTGACAGGAAGTCCACGGGCATGTTAATGAGTACTCTGCTGCAAAAGCAATAATTTTCTGATAACAGAAAATAAAAGGCGTGTGATCTACGCTTGGTAGGTCACACAAACATGAGGTAGATATTATTTCGTTCGCACGATTCATGGTGAGTATTGTAACGTCTTCACGTCTCATGTACAGGAATGAACGATTTACAACAAATTTTGCCCAGTATTGAAAGACAGTAGCCCAATTACGTTCGAAAATGTGGGTCCCCATTCAATACAGACGGCGGGTTAAGCGGTTCTCATGCCAAAGGACACACGACCAACTTAGTAACATTTAGTTATGAGTATAAAGTAATTATAACGAGCTTCTCGTATCATGGCGGATGTTTTGAGGATCTCTCCTATGATGGTAGATATTGTCACGTTTTCACGTCTCACGTGACAGGAATGAACGATTTACAACAAATTTGCCCAGTATTGAAAGACAGTAGCCCAATTACGTTCGAAAATGTGGGTCCCCATTCAATACAGACGGCGGTTTTTGCAATGATGTAATTAATACGGCACTGCTGTAGCTTAATAATTTCATATTAGCATACGTTACAAGACTTGCCAAAAGGCGATAAACACAAATTTTATTGAAGATCTGGCCAAGATTTTAAACTTCAAACTAGAATAATGGTACAATAAAGGACAAAAGAAACTGATGTCATGATAAAATATGTACCTCATAATGAAGTTGTATATGTACAAGGAACAAAGTTAATGAAGGGACAAAACATATTGTCACTTTTATAACAACTAAAAAAAAATTTTTCCGAATCCGACAAAATATGATTCTAGAAAAATAAGAGCAATTGGGTTGAGCGCCATTCTAATTTTTTGGAAAAAGAAGAAAAAACCACAAATAGCAACAAGGTTGCTCTTGAATTGTCTCGAATCCAGCGAATGTGACCTGATAGGTGAGTACATTGGGTGTATTCGAAACGATTCCCAATATACAACATTACTATGAATGTGTAGGATGGGGTGAAGAGGGAAAAGAAAGAAAGAAAAAACGGGAGGATTTCCTATTATAACAGAAATCGTCGCGACATTCTTACAATATGGTGCTGTGACCATAGTAGCGAGCCCGCGGCAAAGGTCTGAAACCAATGGTTATTATACAGACTTGTGCTTATGATTTTATATTTACAACATTAGGGTAGGGACGTACTGGTACGACAAAACCCGACACAAAACAAAAAATTAAAAAAGGGGTGATATGACAAGATGAGGCGATGAGGTGAGAAAAAAAAACGCGCGGATGCTGCAAGAATTGTGAAAGGAAAACGACGTCTCGGAGCAAGAGTTTTCTGGAACCGTTGATGGTAGGAGGAAAAAGGAGTCCCTTTCCCGAAGTGATCAATTTCAGGAAGAGGATGCATACAAGCATGAAAACAGTGCCCCAAGAGGTGCTCTTGTGGTACAGCAGGCAAGGCGCGCAGGATGTAAAAGAACATATAAAATTATGCACACAAAAAAAAATGTACAGGAGTTAGGCTACCGTTGACATTAATGTGCCTTCGGGTGTAAGGATTTCCTTACGAATGCCCATGTGGGTGATTATTTACATTAAATAATTACACATGACTCACGTCGTTTATGACGAGAATTATAAGACTTCTAAAGAGACCGCATCGCACTGATTGATGACTGGCCAAGAGAGGTCAGGGACGTAATAATGATCAGGGTTAACAAGATGCATGTTTTGCCGATTTGGTAACGCCTGAGTACTTGATGTGATGGAATTTACTGATTCCATATTCCCAATTTTGACAATGTCTTTCACATGGTAATTTCCGATGTGTTTACCAGAGATGTCAGACAATCGATAAACGAGGTCTGAGATCTTTGTTAGAACTTTCGTTTTTACAAAGCGGGGTGCCAATTTGGCAGAGAAGTATAGCGCACCTTGCGACAAGGTGTTGTTCCTTCTCCAAACGATGTCTCCTTCTTTGAACGTGACGTGCTTTCTGCGAAGGTTATACCTGTCGGCACTCTTTTGGTGGGCCAATAGTAGAGCGTCTGTTACTTCGCTATAGATAGCGGAGAGTTCCTCCAAGCGGTGAGCGTAATTTGCTGCGGGGTCTGCTGTGGCGGAAGGGGTGGGTGGAAGGCAAATGTCAGGGTGTAATGAACCGTGAACTACTTGCTCCATGCCGTGTTTGAGAAAAAATGGTGTATAGCCTGTAGCGAGGTTCACCGTGTTGTTCATGGCTGCTTGTATTTTGTCTAATTTTTTGCACCATGTACGTTGGTCCTTGCCGACCAGAATTGCCAGAGCCGTATTAATGGTCTGGTTGTATCGTTCGACGGTGTTGTTCTGTGGGGTGTAAAGGGTATTGTAGAATATATCCTTTATACCATATTTAGACAAAAACTCTTTAAATTCTAGAGCTATAAATTGTTTGCCATTGTCGCATATTATAGTACGAGGAATACCGTAGGGTATGAAAATATGCTTTTCTAACAGATTGGTTATTGCTGCTGCGGTCGCCCTTTTCAGAGGAAACAACCAGCAGTATTTGGAAAAAACGTCCACCACACTGAGTATATGCATGTAACCTGCGTAGCTTCTAGGGAAAGGTCCGATGAGGTCCATTGAGAAGGATTGAAGTGGTCTATCGGCACGCTTGGGGTTGCCCATTAGGCCAGACGGTGGTGCCGTGCTGTGTTTGTAAGCCTTACAGATGTCACATTTGGAGATGAATAGACGTACTTGTTTGAATAAACCAGGCCAATAATATCTCAGAGATATTTTTTTATATGTTTTAAAGGTTCCAGGGTGTATGGAATCTACGGCACTGTGGTTATTGATAATAACCTGTTCTCTATTTTCGAGAGGGACTACCATTTTCCAGGCATAATCCTCTAATATTGACAGTGGTGGCTTGCAGTTGCGGTATAATTGTCCGTTTTTAATTGTAAAATTCGGAAACTTTTGTGGGTTGTTACTGCATCCTTGGAAGATTTTTTGATACCATAAATCTTTTGTGGGGAGACTAGAATTGGATGATACCGTGTTTAGTATCGCAATCTCGATTCTAGAAAGGGCATCCGGGACGATATTATCCGCGCCTTTACGGTGGATGACATCGAATGTGTATTGAGATAGGCGGGACGACCAGCGAGCCAATCTTCCAGAGGGATTGTCTAGCGAGATCAGCCACTTTAGGCTGCTATGGTCCGTAACCACGGTAAACTTACTGCCCTCAATGTATCCGCGGAAATGTTGAATGGATTCCATGACTGCTAATAATTCTCTCTCAGTGATTCCGTAATTTTTTTCGTGCTTGTTTAGGGTTCGAGAGAAATATGCCACGGGGTGTTCGCCGTCCGTAAAATTCTGAGTGAGGACTCCTCCGATTCCGACGTTTGATGCGTCTGAATGGATCGTAAAGGGGAGGCTGAAGTCAGGACAATTCAGTACCGGGGCTGACTGAAGGGCTTCCTTCAAGGAGTTGAATGCTGACTCGGTCTCTACGGACCAGGCAAAGTTACTGGTACCTTTGCGGACGCCCGTGATTTTGTTGAGCGGCGCCGCGAGTGTTGAGAAGTTTTTTATGAATCTTCTGTAATAACCGGTGAGGCCGAGGAAAGCTTTTACCTCTTTTGCATTCGTGGGCCGGGGGAAGTTTGTCATAGCTGCAACTTTTGCGGGGTCGGTTCTTAGGCCTTCTTCATCTACTATGAAGCCCAAGTATCGTAGGCGATGTTTGCAGAATTCCGATTTTTTAAGGTTTATAGTCAAACCGGCTTGTTTGAGTTGTTGAAAAACCTTTTCTAGAATGAGTATGTGTTTTTCAAAAGTATCGCTGATGATGATCAAGTCATCCAGGTAGCAAAATAAGTTGTTGTCGAACTCTGGGCCAAACAATTTATCCATGAGCCTTTGTAGCTCCGCTGGGCTGTTTTTTAAACCGAAGGGTAGCCTTTTAAAGTGAAACATGCCCCTGCCAGGCACTACGAAGGCAGTTTTTTCGCAGGAGCTGGGATCCAAAGGTATTTGCCAGAAAGCTTTGCTCAAATCTATAGATGAGATGTATTTAGCGTTTCGAAGTCTGTCGAGGATGGAGTTAACCAAAGGGAGGGGGTAGGCGTCTGACACTGTACATGCGTTGAGGCGTCTGCTATCGAGGCAGAAACGTGCCGAGCCGTCTTTCTTTGAAACTATTAAGGTGGGGTTGGTCCAAGCACTGCGGCTGGGTACCACCACTCCCATTCTTAACATATCGTCCAATTCCTTTTCTAATATTTTTAATTTTTGAGGAGCGAGGTTATAATACCTTTGTTTGATTGGGGGGCCTGTTGTTTTTATATGGTGTTCTACTAAGTTGGTTAAGCCTAAACCACACTTTTCGAATGAGATTGATTCAAACTTGTTTATCATTTGATCCAACTGATCTGTTTGCAGGGGGTTCAAATTTTCGTACGGTATTACTGTACGGATTTCGTTCACTTGGGGGGGAACGGAGGGGTTGTTAAACAACTGTGGAGCAATTTTGAAAGCCATCCAAAAATCCACTCCCAGGATAAATTTTTGCGAGATTGTAGGTACAACCAGAAATTTGATCCGAACTGTTTTTGTGTCGCAATTGATCGGCAGGGTAAGAGAACCAATGACACGTTGTGAAGTGTTGTCTGCTGTGGTGACATGTGAAGAATGTTCTTCCATTTTAAAACCACAGTTTGTGAATAAGGTGTGAGCGTTGTCGCCCAGACAGCTGACAGACGCGCCGCTGTCGAGGAGACCAGAAAAAACCACATTGTTTATAGAAAAATGCGCGAAGGGTCTACCGTCTATTGCCTGTTTGCAGCAAACTGTAGAGAGGGGTAAGGCCTTTTTGAAGAATTTGACGTGTTCCAACCACTCCGACCATTCCTTCGGCCTATGGGGAGGATGGCCCGGGAGGTTGGGTTCTAGTTTTTTGGCCTCTTGACTGTCCAATTGGGAGGGGGCCTTGAGAAATCTGTAGGGGGTTTGATGAATCTGAGGTCCGGGATGGGTGTCTCAGTATTGTCTTGGCGTGGTCTTTTGCCAAACTTCCTCCCTTCATCTCTTCTTGGAGAACGATCGACAGATCGCCTTTTGTTAGATTGGGGGTCTCTTGAAGATAAAAGTTTAGCTTGTTTGAAACAAGAGGCTTGGGAGTGACCAACCTTGTGGCAAAAAGAGCAGGATTTCTTTTCGTTGTGCTCTGGTTTTATGCCGGACGAAGTGCTGGGGCGAAAGTTTTCCTTGGGGAACCTTTCGTCTCTCTTCCGATCCTGGTATGCCTCCAGTAGCTGACAGACGTCCTTAAGTTGCTCCAGCGTGGAAATTTTCTGGGAAGTTATGATGTTCTCATATCTGGGCAGGAGACCGTCGATCAAAACTGGGAGGAGTTCCACTTCAGGAACGGGTTGGGCGAGCTTAATATTGATGGCCTCTGCCCTCTGCGTGAATCTAGCGACAGGCTCTCCGGGGTGTTGCTTGATAGCGAGTAAGGATAACCTGATTCTGTGTTGGGCCTTTTTTTCTCCGAAACTCGTTAAAAGTGCCGCCCTGAGTTCCTTCCATGAGTTTGTTTTTCTCTTATGTATCCTGTGCCAGGTAAGCATTTCAGGAGCGATGAGGTCTATGAAATTTCTGTGTAGGATGTTCTCGGGAATTCCTCTGACTTGAGCTGTTTCCTCTATTCTGTTGATGAAATCCTCTACATCCGTGAGTCCGTTGTATTTTGTTTTCCAGGATGTCAGATCGTATATTTTTGTTGGTTCTTGGGCTTGCACTACCACGGGTTTTGCTTCGGAGACTGTGAGGGGGGTAGTGATGATTTCCGAGGTGACTTCCGGTTGAAATTGCAACCTCCTGATATATTTTTTGTTGTAGAAAGAAGCATATAGAGTGAGGCATTTTTTGGATTTATTCCTAGGAGAAATCTTTCTATTTCTCAGGGCCTGTAGTAGTTCCTCCTTTTTTGAAGTAAAAATGTGTGGGATTATACCCAGCGTGACTTGAGGAACTTCCATGGTGTATAAGGTCGTATCAGAGTGACCTTATGTTGGAAAAAGTGAGAACTAGACTCGCAATTGGAAAGAAATTGGGCAGAGATTGACCACTGGGGACGTATTTTTACAAAAAGTTTTTGAAAGAAAACGCGTTTTTTATAAGTGTTTGGTTTATTTGAAAATTTGGGCAGCGGTTCCCCTCAAAAAACGTGATTTTGGGAAAAAATCCTGATGTTTTGAAAATTTGTAGAAAATTTTTCTAAGTCCGAAAACGAGAAAAATTTGGGCAGCGGTTTCCCTCAAAAAACGTGATTTTGAGAAAAAATCCAGATGTTTTGAAAATTTGTTGAAAATTTTCAAAGTCCATAGACGAGAAAAAAAATTGGGCAGCGGTTCCCCTCGAAAAACGTGATTTTGAGAAAAAATCCAGATGTTTTGAAAATTTGTTGAAAATTTTCAAAGTCCATAGACGAGAAAAAAAATTGGGCAGCGGTTCCCCTCGAAAAACGTGATTTTGAGAAAAAATCCAGATGTTTTGAAAATTTGTTGAAAATTTTCAAAGTCCATAGACGAGAAAAAAAAATTGGGCAGCGGTTTCCCTTACAAAAACGTGATTTTGAGAAAAAATCCTGATGTTTTGAAAATTTGTTGAAAATTTTCTAAGTCCGGAACGAGAGAAAATTTGAGCAGCGGTTTCCCTTACAAAAACGTGATTTTGAGAAAAAATCCCGATGTTTTGAAAATTTGTTGAAAATTTTCTAAGTCCGGAACGAGAGAAAATTTGAGCAGCGGTTTCCCTTACAAAAACGTAATTTTGAGAAAAAATCCCGATGTTTTTGAAAAAGGTTTGCAAATAAGCAAAAGTCCGGAAAAGAAAAAATAAAAAACGGAAACGAGGTTCGCCTTAAATGAACATGTTTTTTGGAATATTTCGATTAGCCTTCCAAAGGGGGGGTTCTTTAGAAAGGAAAGGAAATATTTTTTCTTTTATACAAGTTTTCGTGGAAGTATGTTTGAAAATTCAACAATGTCTTGGGGAATTGTTCTTTATTTAACGTGGCTATACTGCAGCCTGATTTGAGCATACACCATTACTGGTATTTATCCGCCGACTTCCTTTTGTCATAACAAGTTATATGCAGAAATGTGCATACGTAATGTAATGCCTGACTCGAGGAATCGACGTCAACGCGAACCGAACGTCTTTCAAATTATGTCGTCTGTTTCTTACGAAAGAAAAAAAGCTAAATGATGAAACAGGCGGCAAAATTAGAAAAATGCTCAATTGTCAAAAGGTAGAAAGAATTTAATCCACTTGTTTCCCTTAAGCTGCAAAATATGCCGTTATATATACAGGCCAGTATTTTGCGAAATAGTCCCCTATTCGCAGAATATGTCGATATCAAATACAGACCAGCACACTGCGGAATAAGTTTATTAATAAAAACTGGTTAATTAACTTTCGGGAAACGAAGCGGGTAATTGGTTTATCATATACAGGATTTTAATTGTTGAATAACTTTGTTTTAAATATTTGTGTACATTTCCACTATTAATCTTGTATTTGAAACTAGCAAATTTAGTCGGTCGACACTTGTAAACACTATATTATTCACGACGGCAACTTTCTTGGTTGAGCACTTTACGTAGGAATACCGGTGATAATGTTTTGTCGAGTGACGACTCGAAAATGAAGGAATGTGCCCGCGATAGTTTAAATTTGCAATTCGAAGTTACACTCGCGTCGATGTTCTTTGATGGTAATGCTAGACAAATTGGGAAAAAAAACAAGACAAAACATTATAGATTATACAGTTTAAACAATGGCTGATTGAAGAACGAGGCGAGCGACTGTGAAGAGGGAGGAAAAAAAAAAAAAAACCCGCCACACGTCGGGCGACAGTGCTGGGGGCGCTGCTGCTGTGGCCTACCCCAAGCCCTATTCCTGTAAAACACACACAATAACAGCCGTCGGTTAGCTCAAACCGGCTCGAACATGATTCCTCCTAAAAAAACAGGGCGAGTGCCAGTGGTTCGCTTGGTCAATTCTTCCTTCCCCTCCTCTCCTCAAAATCCCCGGGACTCCCTCTTCAATCAGTACACAGTATTTGCATTTAAAGGGTTTATTCAATAAACAGAACAGGGTGATACACATACGGCCAGTGTCGGCACAAAACACAAGTTAAACTACCCTACTGACCTAACGAGGATTTCTCCCTCTCTCTATGCGTTTAAATGAAGTTACAAACGGTTCAAAGCACACGGTGGGGGGGGAGGAAGCGAGTTGGTACTCACATAGCTAGATGCGTGGTCTGCCATCTTTTCTGGATTCCGTTCACCACACAATTTCAAACAATACATCGCGGAGTTAATATCGTGGAGCACAAACAGCGCAAATCGCGCGTAGCACAGTTGCTTGGCCGAGAGCTAGCGAAGGAATGGCGGCCGGCGGGCCGCCCGGCGCTTGGCGCCTGACGCGGGGTGGTCGCGCGGTGCGGGGAGAGGAAACGGTAGGCACGTGTAGTGGGGACGATTCACTTAACCTTCCGCTCGGGAGCCGATTCTGTTACGTAACAGTGCAAACACCTGAAAGTTTTTTTTTATATATATCTACCGAATACTTAATTTTTTCTAGGCTTATTAAGACTTAAAAAAAAATTATCGATGTTTTTAAGGGCCAAGATATGTTCTACACGCAGTATTTAATTGAAGCGCGATCAAATTTTCAAAACAAAAACATATGATTTTTTAAGGTTTTGCATGGCTTCATCTTAAAGTTGAAATTTTCTTAATCAAAGTTAAGTTTGAAGGTTAGGAAATACGCATAAATTATTTAAATAACCCAAATTAAGAATTTAATAACCTGTTTTCTATTTTTTAGGTCTCCTCAGACATAAATAGCTGTTTCCAGAAGTAATAAGTGTGATTTAAAAAAAAATTGCGTGTGTAAGGCGGAATTCAGCAAGTTCGTATAGGTATATATTTTTTTAATTTTTCAAGTTCATCATTTTTCCTAATAATTTATCATTCTGTGTCAACAGAATGTTTAATGACAATGGAAATTCAACCAGACATTGTCGAAATCAAAAGATCAAATCACAACAGACCGACAACAGAAATTAATATCATCATCATTATCATTATCATTATTATATTATATTATATTATATTATATTATATATAGTATAAAATGAAGTCGCTCAAAATGTATGTGCACATAGATCTTTTTAACTAAGCAACGGATTTTCATGCGGTTTTCACCAATAAATAGAGTGATTCAAGAGGAAGGTTTGTATGTATAATACATGCTTATTATAGTAGCGAAAAGCCGAGAAATTCAAATATTCAATTCAGGCAGCAGGCAGCGGGCAGCTGGCAAGCGGGTGGTGTGGATTTTATAAAGATTGGGTAATGGCGTTGTGTTTCGTTAGCCACAGCAACGTGTGGCCGGGTCTGCTAGTTTTTTTAATAAATCTCTATTTGAATTTCGATTTGGTTTATGAATGAATAAATGAATGCAAGTAGGTATTGGAAGTGGATATTAACCCACTTCCCGAAATCCGATCGAGCTGAAACTCGGCAGATAGACTCGTTGTCGATGACAGTGCATTTTATCAACTTTTGGTGGCACACGCACGCGCATTTCTCTGAAATTGGATGAATTAATGGCGCAACAGGTCATGCGTAGTTTAGTGACCGAAAGTCGAAACTGTTTCACTAAATAATAAAAATATACGTACTATACCCTAAAATATATCAAAATCTTAACCACGTAAGTAAAGAAGCCGTGTATACAAATTGCGACTCTCGACCGTGTTTTGGACGGACCTACTGTCGAATTCGTCCTATCAAAGAAAATAAGAAGAAGAAAAATAATGTGGGAAACTTAACGACGCAAGTGATGAAAGCGTGTAAACAAATATGTGCCCGTGGCACAGTGTATTGGACGGGCGTACAGTCGAATTCACCCTAGCAGGCCTGGAGATTCGACCTTTCCGCCAGGTTCATTTTAGTTAATTCTGAAGAACGTGTAAGATGTAAGGCAGGCCGCACACATCAGACAAAATCGGATCAGACAAAAATCGATACCAAAACCGGATTGGTTATAATACCGGGGCCACGCCCGTTGTCAGACCGGATTGGACGGCCGGCGCGGATTAATGAAAATAGGCCACACCTTTCCGCGCCGGCCGTCCAATCGTTTTTTGTCGGATCCGACAATCGGATGAAAAAAATCTGATATTTGCGGCCGGCCTTACTAATATTTAATATGTTTCTAAATGAATACCTCCCGAAGTTATTAATTCATCGTTCAGAAAAATAAAATCTTAAACTCACCGCTAACTTTAGTTGTAGTACGTATTACAATTTTTTAAAGGCGTTGTACGTTAAAAAATGATGACAACGTACTGTTTTTATTAATCTAAAATATAAATAACTCGCATCCCTTGAGAGGCATGAAAATAAAAATGATAATTCAATTACGAATTCGCCGAAACAAATAAAAATGTGAGTCTCGGGTGAACCTTTGATAAACGTGGTTTTGTCTCACCTTAAAGAAGGTTGGTTTGTTGATTGATAATCTTACGCAGAAGGCGGTAGCTTCCTCTAGCGAATTTGGACAGTTTCCTTGATCTTATATATAAAAATGAATCGCTAAATGCGTTACTAAGCGCAAATCTCGAGATCAGCTGAACCGATTTCGCTAATTCTTTTTTTAGAATATTCCTTGAAGTACGAGGATGGTTCTTACGGAGAGAAAAATTAAGAAAATTGCGCAGAAAATTGGATAATTTCAGAAAACCTAACGACTATCGCACGTTTGACAGTTCGCGTGTTTGAGAATGACATTTTGCAAAACAATTCTATTTTTGAAAATCTTTAAGTTGATAAATTTATTTAAAGTAGGTACTCCCCTAATAGTTTGAATCAAATCAAGAACCTTGATATTTTAAATAGGTACCTTTCTTAATATACATGAAAAATGGAAATTTGAATAAAAATTGTAAAAGGTGGCACGCGGGCTGTTTAAAAACTGAATGTACTGGGATTGAATATATGGAAAGCGGGAGGAGGGTTGGCAGGACGAGGGAGCGGGAAAGGGAAGAGGGAAGGCGGGGAAGGTGGAAGGAGAACGCCGAAGGGGAAGGGAACGTGTGAAGGGGGAGGGGAACTCTGGAGGGGGGTTCGCGGGACGGGGGAAGGGGGGGGGGAGTGGAGTGGGGAGAGGGAAGGTGGAGGTGACGGAGTGAGAACGCGAGAGGGGAAGAGGACGCAGGAGAAGAAGGGGAGGCGGAAGGGGAACGGGACGAATGGGAAAGGTCACTCAGGGAGAAACAATTTATTTATTAAATGGCATAGCAACGCGCATGCCGGGACCAGCTAGTCTAAAATATAAATAACTCACATCCCTTGTGAGGCATGGAAATAAAAATGATAATTCAATTACGAATTCGACGAAATAAATAAAAATGTGAGTCTCGGGCAAACCCCCGATAAACGAGAAAAAATATGTTTTTGCGGGTTGGTTTGCTGATTGATAATCTTACGCAAAAGGCGGTAGCTCCCTCTAGCGAATTTGGACAGTTTCCTTGATAGATAATAATAATGGTTTAATCTTCCTCTAGGCGATTAACTTTGCCTACAAGTTATGTTTTAAATGGTTCCCTGACAACTCAGAATCATGCAACTTCAACACCCCTTTGAAAAGTCTTTAAAAGTTACGAAAAATAGCCCATAACCTAACCATAACATTAAAAAAACCTAACCTAACGTAACCCGTATAACCACTTTTTTTCATCACTTTAATGACTTTTCAAAGGAGGTGTTGCATCATTCTGAGTTGTCCAGTCACCGTTTTAACCCTAGATCACTAACCTTCGTCGAATCGACGAAGCAGGATTAAAAAAACCGCGAAAACTTTCACGCTCGCGACCGTAATTCTTTCATACTCAGGCTAATCTCAATCGGCCCGTTACTTCTACTATTGACGGTAGTGCAAACGATGGGGGGAGTCCACGAGCGCCAATTCAGCAACCATGACTCGTCGCATCGACGAAGGTTAGTGATAACGTGACTTATTATTATCGCTAGATTTTCACCATAACTTTTATTTTATTAGTTAATTCAAGTCTTTTTTTTTTAAATTTGAATTGTTTTTTTTTTTCAAAATTTAGTTATAACTATTTCTAATACCAACTTTAAAAATGTTACAATTGTTGATTTTGCATGAAAACTGTGGTCTCATTCTTAAGGCTTTTGATCAATAAATTTGATATTTTTGTTTTCTAAATATGAGAAATAATACAAATAAACACTGTTCATTATTAATAAAAAGAAATATGTACATATTTTGTTTCAATAAAACCATTAAACCCCCTTTATTTAGTACCGTAGTCGAAACGACGAAGGTTAGTAATAAGCGTCGAAAAATAAAGTTAGTGATCAAGGGTTAAATAAGTACGAATATTAACTCTTACACAATCGTATAATATTATTTATGACCATACCAACATTTAAAGGGACCGGAGAAATAAATTATTATTATATCCCTCCATTAAAATCCACCTTCTTTTGTTTTTATGTTTGCACTGTATCGGGAATCGAACCCGCAGCCTTCGTTTCCCGAGAGAAGAGGAATGACTGCGCGGCCTTGTTCGTACAAAACTTAAATTTGGATTTGAGGCCAAAATATTCAACCAAACTGAAAAATATACTTTTTGTTATCTAATATCAAGTACCTAGGTACATGTCAAATATCTAGAACGGATACGTACTATTTTATTGAAGTGAAAACTTCTTTAGCACCGTTGTGATTTGAAACTCGATGAAACGAAAAAGCGACACTAAAAAGAGACAAACACACACATTTATAGGATTTAGCCTGCGAGAGAATGAGATAGAATAATCGGTCTTCTCTTTGTGATGTGCATCGTAGCCTCCCCACGCTTGTCTACTTTAGTTTTCTGAAGGTTCCACTTCTACCGCGTGTGAACTGCACACTTGCATTTTTTTACATCTGTGTTTTAAATTATAAAATATAAACCATTAAAGATTGTAATATTTCATGATTTTAGAGGCAACTTGGGTAATTATTTGTGAGTGTATGAGACGATGTATGAATGTGAACGAGGCAAGGAGTGTGTGCCAAGATCGAGTTGTTTGGCGGTCCGTCCTCTCTGCCTACCCCTGCGGGGAAACGGCGTTATGGTTAGTTAGTTAGTTTAGTTAGGTACACGCTATATCAAATATCTAGAACGGATATGTACTATTTTATTGAAGTGAAAACTTCTTTAGCACCGTTGTGATTTGAAACTCGATGAAACGAAAAAGAACACTAAAAAGAGACAAACACAAACATTATCAGGATTTAGCCTGCGAGAGAATGAGATAGAATAATCGGTCTCCTCTTTGTGACGTGCATCGTAGCCCCCACGCTTGTCTACTTTAGTTTTCGGAAGGTTCCACTTCTACCGCGTGTGAACTGCATACTTGCATTTTTTATGTGTTTTAAATTATAAAATACTAGCTGGTCCCGGCATGCGTTGCTATGCCATTTAGTAAAGAAATTGTTTCTCCCTGCGTGTCCTTTCCCATTCATTGCGTTACCCTTCCACCTCCCATTCCTCTCTGCCTCCTCCACCTTCCCTCTTCCCAGTCCACTTCCTCCCTTACCCCGTCCCGCGAACCCCTCTCCCGAGTTCCCCTCCCCCCTCCGCAACAGTGACAGTTACGGCCGCGGATTTTCGCTGGGTCGGTTCGCGAAGTGAATTTTGGTTTTATGCAATTGAAAATTAAAATGCATTATTTTCCGCCGCCCCAAAGCCAAAAAGTTTCCTTTTATAGTAATTAAGGCGAATCTAAAGTTTTTTTCTAAAAATTATTCGTAATAAGTAATAACAATAACCTTCGCCAGTCCGAACCGATATTTACCAACTTTTGATTTAAAAATAATTATTCAGTTGTGTTGGGTATTTTGGCCTCAAATCAAAAATTAAGTTGTATATGAAAAGGCCCTACTTATACCTAGCACAGCTGGTACCTATACCACAGTTACAAGAAATTGAACTCGTCAAATTATAGCAATAAACGTGTAATTTATTATTGCTTGTAATTTTCAGCTCTCTCGATCTCACAAATTCGTTCCACAAAACAGAAAACTGAAATAAGCACATCCCAATCGACGAATTTTTACATTGATGTAAATTATTGTAAAACATAGATAGCAGTGCCGACTAAATAACTATATTGAGCTGTAAACTTTATTGGCTTTTCAAATAACCATTATCTAACTTATATTCATATATCATTAAAAGAAAATTAAATGGGTCGATTTATATTTACAAACAAACCAACTAAACACGGAACAACGAACTAAATACTTCAGCAGATAGTAAGTAAGCCGGCGGATAACGGTCATATAAGCGCGCCGTACGAGTGCTCGCGAGAAACTGATATTTTTGTTGACATTTTACAATACATTACCTACTCCCACTGACTCAAAATGAATTGGTAGGCATTTCGGTCGATTCCGCTTAATTGGTAAACCGGTTTATCGGACCAGCCGGTTATTTGGGACAAAACTCAGGGACCAAATAAAGATACTAATACTAATTTACATCGGTTATCTGGGACACCATTCTGTTTAATTGGGACAAATTCAGATTTGAAATCGATGCAAAAAGTATCTCTGTAAACTAATTTTAGTTAAGGGCGGGCGGCGTATTTACAAAACCTATACCGATTCAGTCGCGGTAACGACAATTTACATTTTAAATATACCTCTATATTGGTTATTTTTTATCACATTGCAAAAATAAATATTGTTCTAAAATCTAGATAAAATAATATTTCTGATGCGTATATTAGAAATTAATAATTTTATTTCTAAATATTAAAATTTTAATATTATTCCCATATATTGTAAATACACCTCTATATTCATAATTTTTGATCACTTTGCAAAAACAAAAATTGTTCTAAAATCTAGATAAAATAATCTTTCCAATGTGTATATTAAAAATTAATAGTAATGAAATAATTTTACTTTGTATAAACCACTTATTTGATGTACAAATCCGACCGGTTTCGGAACAAACGTTCCTTCGTCAGGGAAAGCTTATACTAATTTGACAGTTTCGAACAATGTTTTATTATGGTAGGGGTGGAGATAATAATGTAGATTGGATTCATTAATAATGATTAAATTAAATTGTAAAAAAAAAAAAAAAATAAAAAAAAATAAAAAAAAAAAATAAATAAATAAATAAAAAAAAAAAAAAAATAAATAAATAAATAAATAAATAAAAAATTAATAATTTTATTTCTAAATATTTAAATTTAAATATTGAAAATTTAAAGCGACTGAAACGCGGTAGGGATTGTAAATACGCGGGCGGGCGTGCGGTACGCGGCGTGGGTATGCGTTTGGGTTACGAGAAATTAAAAAAAAAAAGAAAGAAAAAAAGAATATTTTAGAGGAGAGTGAAAAAACAATTTCGACGAATATAAGTGGACCTCCAAATAACAATTAAATAAAGATGTTTAAAATGATTAATGTTTGTGTTCCCGCTTAAAAGCGTGTTTTTACACTCTCCTATATTTTTTTAACCCCCGGTGCAAGGAGAGATATTATAAGTTTGACGTGTTTGTGTCTGTCTGTGGCATCGTAGCTCCTAAACAAATGGACCGATAATGATGCGTTTTTTTTAGTTGAAAGCTGACGTAATCGAGATGGTTCTTAGCTACAATTATTCATGAAAATCTGTTCAGGAGTTTCAAGGTCATCAGCTCTTTTTTTGTGTCGGGGGTTACTTAAAATTTTGAAAATTTTACTTATTTTTTCACATTGTAGGTACCTATTACGCGACCAGCGATAATATTGTACCAATAGTTAGTACACAATTATTTTTCAGTAATAAAATAGGGTTTTCTAAAATTTTAAAGAGTTTAAAAACACATTCATAATAAAAATAGTTTTTTTTTACATTAGAGGATTTACTGAGGAAAAAATCCCCCAGAGCCCATGAAAATGTTGCGTAGAGGGTCTTTTTAAGGAAATATAACAATTTATTAGCACTCAACACAGAAAAAACATATTAGATTCCACTCTCTCTACAAGATGTGCCAAATAATGTAATTAACATAACAATTCGTTCCAAAAATATGGATGGTCCTATGCTCTGTAGGGAACCCGCTTGCACAGCGCGGGTGTAAACTGTGCGCCCTAAAGTTTAAGTTTAGACTTACGGAATTCAATACTTCGTTTGTGTGAAAGCACTATGAAACAATACATGATTATTATTTCAATGGCGTTAGCCAGAGATGGAAAAAAAATTGTGCAAATGACGGTACATGTAATACGGACTGCGCTAAGCTAAATCATAAAGTTAATGTAAAATATCTTGGAATCTTAATAGATAAAAATGTTAAATGGAAAAATCATATCAATCTCACTTTGGAAAGAATAAGAAAACTTATCTATAACATACGAAACATTTTAAACAAGAAAACTACCAAAATTGTCTATTATGCATTAATTCAGTCCTTATTACAGTACGGCATTGTTGGGTGGGGAGGGACCTTTAAGGCTTCCTTACAGCCCATAATTAGAATTCAAAGAATAATTATAAAAATCATCACTAGGAAACCATATGACTTCTCTACTCTAGAGATATTTCGGGAATTTAATGTACCATCTATCATAAAATTGTATAAGAGAAACGCCTTATATCAAAATTATAAATAATATTTTATCCAATAAATTCACCTCTCAGATAGCATAAGCAATAGATTCAAAACTAATGGCTTAATAGCCATCCCTATGCTTAGAACGACCACGGCTCAGCACCACTATTTGTATTTAGGTGTGAGATGGTACAATATATTATTGTCCAAAAACAAAATTAGTATAACCGAAACATTGAAATGTGAAAGCAAATTAAGTCCCTGAAATTGGATAATGATATATTGTACCCTTAATTTACCTTCACTTAAGGCTGGGCGCAAAAGCACGTTTTCCGTGTTCGATTTCCGAATTCGTTTTCCGTATTCGGACATCCGAATGCATGGAATCGGTAGAAAATACATTAACTGACGCACACGTTCGCTTTTTTTCCGAAAGGAAAAAATTCCGTACGTACGTTTCGAATGCAAGCCGGCGCGTTCGGATAAACCTAGTGGAAAAAACCTAATGACGTCATGCGGAACGCAGCGCTTGCATACATTTTGTTTGTGCCGGCGCACACACTCGGAAATTTCTATTCAGTATTCAGTATCGCACCCGCACCGCGTGCATCGGACGTATTCTTTGTATTTGTTACGCATAGAATCGCAATACGATGATGTGTGAGGCAGAAACTTTCATTATTTTTCATCATTCCATTATTTTTTTCTTCTTCATTATTAACAGAAATGCAATTGCTAATAAATCGTCGTCCTCCATCGTTGTGCGTTCACCACGCTATCACTATCTGTACTGACGCGTATACATTCCGAATGAAGAAAAACGAACGTTTGCGCTAGTCTGTTGACGACCTCCGTAGTCCAGTGGCTAAGACTCTTGACTCACATTCCGGAGGTCGCGGGTTCGAACCCGGCATGCGCAAATAAATTTTATTTGATTAATTTGTGTTATTTCACAATTAATTCATTTAAAATAATATATAGTATATTTGCGGCATGTTCCAGAGTGGAGGATACTATCAGTATCGCCCTGGTGTAAGACCACCATTCAGAATTGAAACGTTGCTTGAAAATGGCTTTAGCCGTGTTTAGTGACCAGATCTGAATAGCCAGGTACTTCCCAACCTTCCTCTTCCCCACCTCCTTCCCCTCCCCGCTACCTTCAGCCTCACAACATACCCCGATTGGGGATGCCATAGTCTCACTGGCTCCAGACGGGAGCAGTTGAGATTCTTGTGCGGTATTCACTGTAAAAAAAAAAAAAAAAGTCTCACGGAATTCCTAACCGAAATTCCGCATTAGGAAATCGAATAAGGAAAACGTGTGTCTGCGACCAGCCTAATCCGTAATATTCAATTTTAAAAATATATATACCTATATATATTGTTATTGTCTTTCAATAACTATTTTATTCTAAACTAGCTGACCCGACGAACTTCGTACCGCCTCAGAATCATTAACTGTTGAATTAAATTAAGTTTTTTTATTAAGTTAAAAATTACACAATGAAGCAATTATCGATGCCCAACTGTCCGTGTTTTGTTTTTGTCAGTATCAGAGATGGCGTTGTGTACGGATTTATATTTTTTGTGATTTTATTACTTTTCCACTTACTTACGGGAATTTTTGAAAGGAAGCGGGTTCGGGTGCCGCCGCCCCGGGAACCATTTATTGGATAACCAACACCTCTGCCATAGGTCACCCTACGTTTGGTGATTTAGCAGGGGTGCCCGGGTTCATGGAGTGACTTTTGTGCGGGTCTTGGCGGCGGATGCGTCTGCCCACCTGCTGCGTGGCGGGCCGGATCGAGAGAGACTGATTGAGGGAGGCCTTTTGACCTTTCCAGCTGGATTCTCTCGACCACGGGTCGAAAGAACCTAGCTGGAAATGTCAAGGTAAAAGGTCAATTCCGGTCAAGGCAATGGCCTTGCACCGCAGTTGGAGGGATGGATTCACTCCCGGATACACTGACCTCCTGATTCCTACCCACCACTCATGCCTTTTTCCTTTCCAGAACTTCCTATCCTACCCTTCCTTAAAAAGACTCCCCACACAGCATCCCCTGAGATGACATAGGTCCTGAGTGGAGCTTACGTAAACAAAAATGCGTTTCATTCCAGAGATTTATTATTATTGCATTTTTCCTTTGAAGGGGTGCAGAGACATACGTTCACCGTATGTCTCTGCACGTTCACGTCTCATTTTCGACTAATGACATTGTAATGTGTCCAGCCTAAAAGACACCCGCGCGTCCCTTCTTCAAGTTTAACGGAAAGAACGAAAATCACGCCACGCTAGCAGGATACCCCTCGCCCCTACTTCCCCAAGATCAACGCAGGGACTTCGATCACGTCAAAACAGAATGTCCAGATACTTACGAGTCACGCCGCAATAAGCTGATCACCTACCTATTTACAAGCAGCCGGATACCCTGCGCGCTCCCCCTCCACCTCCCCGCACACTCGAGGAATTAGTTTTAAATAATGGAACGCGACACAATGAAGGGCAGTTACAAGCAGCACGCGGCGAAAGCAGTGGCTGAGAGCGCGCGAGCAAAGAAGTCGGCCGGCGGATAGCGACGGTCGCAATTAAGACCAAGTTATGTCGGAGTATTCCAATAATAACCAAATAATGGTTCTGGACACGTTTTAAGTCCTTTAGTATTCCTACGCGGGAGTCCGGATTAAATCAGTTGCATCCGTACATCCGTGCATCAAGTGCTAGATTGAACCGTGTTAATAGTGACAATCGTGGACAACGATAAAAGGTGTTCGTGGTTCCCTCGCGGAAATCCCAAATCGAACCAGTTGCATTCTCCATGCCATAACAAGTGCCGAGTTGACCCCGTTCATAAATCAAACGGCGGCCATTAGTGCGGACCACGCCCCCGGTCCCACCGACTCATCACGACGAGGATCCGGATCGACGCCCCCGCCGCACCCGTCGGCGCACGTCACCTGGGTCGAGGACACCCCCCGGACCCGCTGCGCCTGGACGGCCAGCACCTGGACACCACGCGTTTCCGGCCACACTTCAACCCACGTTCGTTACCTGGACCGAGGTCTCAGGTGGCGAATCCCATCGATGGATCAGCACTGGAAACCAGACTCAAGAACCTCCAAGTAAAATACTTCGTAAACTCCCGTACCGTATTAGTAATCAATTTTATTAAGAGTCAATCTAGGTAGGAATGTCGCATTACTATTCCCTATGTCTTGTTCTTCTTACAATAAATTCTCTCTATCATTATATAAATTGTTTCCTTTACGAATACTTGACTAAAAACAATGATATTGGGTTATCTACTCGCGCCTGAGACCTGACTAGCCGAGGAAGCCAGAACTACGAGAGGTAAAAGTAAGTAGTTTCTGAAGAAAGAGGTAAAAGAATTATAAAGTATTACAACATTTAGTGCGTAAGGAAGAGGGACAGCATTATATGATTAAGAACAAAAGCGAAACAATTAGCGCATTGACATTTGACGTTTTTGAATTTTTGGAATTCACGCATAGTCAAATATTATACCTATCACAATATTGCTGCAGTTCTTTCAAAATATGAGAATTCGTTCTATACAAAATGTATGAAAAAAATAATTTTCTTCGTAACTTTCTTTTTCGTGAATTTTTGCGATGTTTTAATAGTTATTCTGTTATCCGGGGCGGAGACAAATCCAACAAATCAAAGATTATCAAAATTGGTCCAGCCGATCTCGAGTTATAAATAGTGTAACCAACCCGACTTTGTTTTGTATATGAAGATTGTATACCTATGTCAAATAATGTTTGTATTAATTTCATTAAGTCTTTGATCATTGTTTACATATTTCGTTAGAATATTATTTTTTTGCATGTAAATACTCCTCCCATAAACACGAGCTCCTAGAAATCAACTTATGGAGTAGTAGAATAATAATGAATTATATATAAAAATTGGTATAATGTTAGAAAAAAATTCTTGTAAATAAGTAAAAAATGAAGGATATAAAGATCTGGGAAGGAAAAAATATTAGGGTTAGGTAGGATTCTGGCGGTCAATGTGTCCAGGAATGACGGACGTATGAATCTATCCCTCCCATTGCGGTGCAAGCAGATGGATCCGGCTGAAGAGGTCTAGGTTAGGTCTCCCTCAATCAGGCACTCCCGATCCGGCACACCCGATGCGGTGGGCAAACGCATTCGCCGCAAAGACCTAAATAAACCTCATCTTATAAACCCCAAAAAATCACCAAACCGAAAAAACTATAATTTTGTTTGCCTCCTCCCTTCCTCAAACTTCGCTTATTTGGGACAAAATTTTTGGGTCCCGATGTGTCCCAATTAAGCGGAATCAGCTGTATATTGTATTTACTGCTACTCTACTGGTACTATCTGTGTCTACTAGCACTAGTACAGTAGTACATCCAGTACTAGAGAGCAGTGAAGCGAGCTACTAATCAGATGTGAACTATAATTTACTATTTTTAATAGTGTGCGAGGGCGAATGCTGACAGGGCTGCTAAAAATTTAAAAAAATATTTAAAAATAATTATTTTTTAATCTGTCCGGATCGGCGGACAGATCCGCCTCTGGCGACGGACAAATCGTCTTGGTCCATCTGTTCGCTATCTGTCTGTCCGTCACGAGCCGGTCCGTGAGTGAAAGTACGGAACAGGTCGGTTCGCCGAGCATGACTTCTGACTTCATTCGCAGTCGGTTTTCCTGCAGAGTGCAGAGTGGTTGTTTTTTTTTACATGAGCTCCACACAGGAGGCCCTGAGGAAAATAATTTCCCTCAGGGCCTATGTCATCTTTGAGGTACTGTGTGGAGGGTTTTTTAAGGAAAGGAAGGAAAAGGGTTTAAGGGGTGGGTAAGAATCTAGGGTTCAGTGTGTCCCTGTCATCCGCCTCCAATATCTAAACAAACCTCACCCCATGAACCCGGGCACCCCTGCTAAATCACCAAACATAGCGAACCACTTGGGGTGACCTATGGCAGAGGTGTTAGTTATCCAATAAAGGTTCCCGGGGTGGCGGTACCCATTCCCGCCTCCCAAATTGTAAATAGGTTGTGTTTAACCTTTCAAAAATTTGGACGTATTTCGTCAGTAGGTAAAAATATTTCCGCATTGCAATAAAATACATGAATGAAAACTTTAAAAAAAATTTAAATAGGCTCACCTTATGTTTTTTCTAACCAAAATTACTGATAACGATTTTGTTTTTAAACACACATATTTTATGGATTAAATTAAACGTTATTGTCACCCCAATTTTTGTCATTTCATGTAAAAAAAATCTTTAAAAAGTTGACAGATCCGTTGCTTTGCTAGTCTGCAGCGTCGCGTCGGTCGCGTCGCGTCGGTCGCGTCGCAACTGAACTGACTGACCATAAATATACCAAACTGTGACTGACTGACTCGGGGCCAAATTAAAAAAAAAATACGTGCAAATATCTACTCGTCTACTCAACTCTCTCGGTCTAGTATTAGTTTGCTGTCTCGCACATCTACTCGAAAAGTGAGATCCAGGCATAACATCGAAAACAATGTAGCCGCGCATATCAAATGTCCTAAGTTTGCGTAAACTCGAGGCCAGTTCGTCTCTCCTGAAAAAGACCAGATATGATTTACGCGGTAATAGATTGCAAATGATGTCACTACCACAGCCTTTAAAATTATGTCTATGGACACAAAAAAAAACTATTTTTTCCACAATAGGTATCTGTATTTTAATACGTGAAGCAAAAACTTTGCACCCATAGACATCCAAACTCAATAGACCAGAAGATACAGATGAGGGGTAAAACCAAACTATGGGAGGCGAAGAGGGGAAAGATGACTGTGATTCGTTAAAAAATCAATCTGACAGTATATAGGCATCTCGCATTATAACATCACCGTTTAGTTCTTAAAAGCAAAATCTGCTTTTGAATAGACCTTTTTACATGGGAGCGCGAATTGCTTGCCACGTTAATAACATATTTGCGAAGGCCAAATACTCGCCCCGAAAAGCCTTTTGTTGCCGTATTTAGTTAAGACACTTTTACAAATGTTTCATAATTTACTTACCCCTGTAACCAGCGGCGAGCTCACTGGAGAAACGCCCACATTCGCAATGTTCACATATTATTGGTATAATGTATAGCACAAGCTCTTATATTTTGCTGTGTTATTTGGATGTTAGCTGGGCGCTGGTCAGGACAAGAATGATGACGTCACATTTTTTAGATTCAAGCGAGTCTCTCGTAAACCCAGCTGGCTCCAAGGAGGAGCTCCAGCCGGCTCCATGGGGAGGGGGAAATAATACGTTTATATCACTTAGGGCAGGTCCAGATATATTCATATGTCCGTGTTTGCACCCCTTTTTACGAAAATTGCGCGGACGGAGGAGTATGAAATTTCGCACACTTATAGTTTATATAGAGAAGGAGTGTAGAATGCAAAATTTTTAAATTAAGCATAAAAAATCAATAAAAAAATAAATTAATTATGGTTAAATTTCGACCATTGGGCGACCACTAGTTATAGTAAACTGAACGAGTGATAGGCTCGTAGTAAGCGGCAAGTTATCCATCGCTCGTTTTTGCCGAAAATCTTTCCTGTGCTACACGAGACTCGGTAATAATAATAATCGACGTGATTAATTGGATAAGAACCCTAACTTCAAAAACATCCATTTTTATTTAATTTATATACTTTTTATTCACATCGTAACTTTATCTAAACTATTTGTTTTCTCGTGTTAAAGATGGAGGTACTGCCTTTATTATTTATTATTTATGTAAAAGCACTCTGGGCGTAAAATAAAAGAAATAAATAGACAACTAAATAAATTAATGTTCTCCAAAACGAGCTTGAAAAATCATTTTTCATATATTTGGATTATAATTGTGTAATTTCTACTATTTAAGAAATTATAGTACTTTATTAAAATTAAATAGTTATAAATACATTGTGAATTCATATGTCAAATATTGGTTTATAAATGTGTAAATTCTGATTATGCAATTGTAAATGTTCTCTAAAATGGCCTGGAAAGAATCTCCTACTTGTGATCTCACTAAAGAAAACACTCATAGAACATTAATAAATGCATTCACTCTGAATGCATTTATTTATGTTCTCCAAATTGACCTTGAAAAAAATCACATCTTTGCGATACTTTTAAAGACATAAAGAAACCATTCCCTAATTATATACAATTCTTAGTGTTCTCAAAAGTTGTCTCGACAGAAGCAAATTCCCGTGATATTTTGAACGTAACTATTTCTTTGTTAAGAATATTATGAACTAAATATACAATTTGGCTGTCCTGAAACGGGTATTCTGCCCAGTTGGGCAGACAAATGATCACATTGTAATGTATTGTAATATATGTGCATATGTAAATAAATAAATAAAATAAATAAATCCCTTCGGCAACGCGAGGTACGTATAGTACTCGCCAAACGTAAGATCGTATGATTCATTCTCGCGAGAAGTAAAAAATACGTAAACGTAAGCGAAAAGGATAGGATGCGTAAAAATATATGTGCGACAGAGAAAGGCATGGGCGGGGGAGGGCATGCCACTTTTTTAACCTAAACTCGCCTATTGCGACGATTTTTGATTAAAAAAAGACAAACATTCCCGGGTTACGAATAATCCGAAAATATTTGAAAACCTCCTACTACCACCACAGTAAGCCGAAAATGTTGCTTGAGTTGTGATGGAGGACTTAGCCAGCCGAGGAATCGAACACGGTACGCCTGGGTGGGATCCAACGCGATGCCAGCTCAGCCACTGATGAGGAGTTATATTTTTAAAAATATGATTGTAAAACAAAAGTTGGTGTACAGCCCTACGTTAGAAGCACTCAGTTCACTGACGTTCCTTAGTTTCTGACCCTGATCCCTGACCGCTGAAGACAGAAGATAACTCTGCGTGGTGTGCCCCAGGGGCGGCGTTTGGGACCAATATTATTTATTTCACATAACTGATAACTGCCCAATAGGGTGGCGATATAGTTCCCTTGTCTTTACACTGGACCGGCAGGGAGAGTTCACTGACGTTCTTTAATTCCTGACGCTGAAGTAATCGCGATATCGACGCTGACGCAGAGTTATCTATCTTCGCTGACCGCTGAACCAAATCGGTGACAACTCTTTGTGGTGTGCCACAGGGGACGCGTTTGGTGCCAATACTATTTATTTCACAACGTCGCCCAACCCAATGATGATGTAGTTAACTTGTCTTTACTTTGTGCAGACAGGGGCAGTTCACTTACATTCTTTAGTTCCTGACCCTGACCTATGACCAAAGATAACTCTGTGGTATGCCCCAAGGGCGGCCATGGGGACAGATACTATTTATTTCAATTGCCTAATCGGGTGGCGATATAGTTAAATTGTCTTTACACTGTACAGACAGGGGCAGTTCACTGACATTCTTTCCTCTGACCGCTGAAGACAGAAGTGTGGTGTACCCCAGGGGTAGCGTTTGGGACCAATACTATTTATTTTATTTTAAATTGCATTTCCAATGTTCTGAATGACAAATTCATTTCGCAGATGGCCTCATCATATTCAGAGCTGTTCATACGACTGACAATGCATCAAATAATTTAAAACAAATAAAGCGGTAAAGATGCTTGATTCTAAGTGTGCGTACAAATTTTAAATAATATATTATCAAAACCTTAATAAGGCAGTATGAACACTCTTGGTCGGTTTGCCCACCCTATTCTTGCCTATCATGCAATGAGTTAATTTCTGATACACATATTATATTTTAGACAATGCACACTGTCAGAGCTGATTATTTTTGATTTCTTGCTGATAACAATGGAATTAATTATTTCAAGTGACAGACGGATTATTGGCGACTTATTATTTTTAAAATGTTCAACTCATTAATTGATTTTCCGGATTTACTAAGATTAACTACCATATAATTTTTTTCATTGTGTTGATACCCAGACTTGTTAACCTAGGAAATGAATAAGGGCATATACAGGGTATAAAGTAGGGATGTTATGGAGCTCCGTAACCGTAACCGAAACTATCGGATATCCGAATTAAAAAAAAATATCCGTAACCGTAACCGGAAACGAGTCCGATTTACTTAGTGATTGTGGGTGTACAAATATTAAAACTTATTTTTTGCGAGTACCTACTTACTTAGTTTCAAAGTGTTTGTAAGTAAATTGTTATAGTCTTGGTAAAAGGTAAAATGCGTCCTAAGTCTAGTTTAATTTGGACATTTTTTGATGAAATTAATATAGATTCTGCAAAATGTAAACAGTGTGCGGTAAAAACTTTTCAAGCAAAGGAGGTGGCACTACTTCTATGAAACTTCATCTTAAATCAAAACACCTTGTTAAATATGAAGAATTGTTGTTACTGGAAAAGGATACTCAAAAACAACAACAACCACCTCAACAGCTAACGTCTTTACAAGAGTGTAAAATACAGTTGTCAATAACAGACTCTTTGAAAAATAGAGGTTCCTGGGATGATAGTAATAGTAACCTACATAGCACTTAAAAGTGGCTACAATAATAGTTATTTATTTGACTGATTGTAAAAAACAAATGATAATATAGACTAGAAATAAAAGTCAAATCTTGCTATTTGTATTTTGCTTTTATAATTTTAAAATTCTAATATCCGTAACCGAAATTATCCGAAACTAGCGGATAATCCGAAATAATTTCATATCCGTAACCGTATCCGAAACCGATATAATATTATTCCTATATCCGTATCCAGATCCGAAATTTTATATCCATAACATCCCTAGTATAAAGTAACATATTTGACTTATGTTAACCAAAGGTTCCTGACATTATTTAAAGTAAAAAAATCAACTGGTAAAAACGAAGTTTTTTTACAATAATATATCTATTTTCAATTGTTTCTTAAAACTGTTTTTTTTGTTTGACTAAGGATAGAACTTTTGTACCCAGGGACTGGAATAGACAACTCTGCCAACCGAGCCAAATCCCGAATGAATGTCACTGACATTTGTGTGGAAATTGACTGCTGTATTGTGTCATCGAATTTCAGAGAAGTGCGTATACGTCCGCGTGTGCGGGCGTGATTGCCGCCAATAGTTGATAGAATGCATTCTACCTGCCAAGTTTCAGCACGATTGGGTGTCTGGAAGTGGGTTAATTTTCACTACCAAGATTCCACTTCTTGAAAACAAACAAAATCGAAATTCAAATTGTAGATGTATTTAATTTTTTTTTCAAAAAAATCAAATGTCATCACTGGTCACTCAGCCGAGTTACCGCCCAGACCCTCACCCCGACCCTAATCACCAAAACCTAAAAAAAAATATGTTTTTGGTTGACAAAAAAAAGCCACCAGAGACCTCCATTCCATTAACGTTTTTACATTGAAATAATGGTAGGAATCAATGGTTAAAGTAAGTCAAGTACAACCCTTAACAACCTGTACAAATGATAAGTTTAACTGTCTTTTAAAATATAAATGTACTTAAGGACAGTACAGAAAAATTAAACTTCATTTTCGATATTCAAGTATAGAATATCTCCTTGGAAGAATTTTTCAAAATTCGAACTATGTTAAAAGTTATAGCCAATTTAGTTCGACCGGTTTATATGGAATCTAACTAGAATCTAAATAGAGCAAAACTTTAAGAGAGCGTTTTTCTCAAAACTACTTTTTTCGAAACGTTTGTCACGATATCTCAAGTTCTAATTGACCGATATTCTTGAAATTTGACATTTTGGCGGGAGGGGGAAGGGTAGGGGGAAGGGGAGGGGGGAAAGGGGAACTCGGAAGGGTGCGGAGGGGAGGGGAGGAGGGGAACTCGGGAGGGGAATTAAAAGCCGCCCGCAGGGCCTAGCAGCAAAAACCTGCGGAGTGGTTTTTAACCGCTAGTATACCATAAAAAATGTATGGTTAAAATTTTAATGGTTTTTTTATCGACCGTCAAAAAACGTACGAAATTCGGGATTCTAGATTAGAATACCCCCTTAAACAAATATTTCAATATTTCCAGCAGACCACAAGCAATATATTTTATTTATTTATTTGTTTAATATATTTCATTCATTCCATTCATTTCATTTCATTAATTTCATTAATTTCATTCGTTTCATTCGTTTCATTCGTTTCATTCGTTTCATTCGTTTCATTCATTTCATTCGTTCCATTCGTTCCATTCATTTCATTCGTTCCATTCGTTTCATTCATTTCATTCATTTCATTCATTTCATTCATTTCATTCATTTCATTCATTTCATTCATTTCATTCATTTCATTCATTTCATTCATTTCATTCATTTCATTCATTTCATTCATTTCATTCATTTCATTCATTTCATTCATTTCATTCATTTCATTCATTTCATTTATTTTAAATTATATTTTTATATCTCCATGTTAAAATTCGTATGTATGATTTCTTTAATGTTTGCAAAAAATTTAAATTAATTATCTTCTGAAAACTTTGAGCAAATGGAGAAAAAAATTTTAAAATGCCCTGTCGCTCCAGTGGATATCACGCAAAAGAAATGAAAAGTTGGGACACCCTAGTAAGACATGACACAATCAAGTGAATCAAATACAACACAAAGTTTTGTGGTGCTCCCTTCTCTCTGCCGGGTTACTTATGTGCTTAGTCATGTACCTAATAAGACAATTCCCCAAAATACATTCTGATAAACACTAATGTCTGTAATCTGATTAATTAGTGTGTGAGTTTGCATTGTTTTATTTATAATTTATTGATTATTATCTAGAGCTGTTAACAAGTGTGTAGTAATAATCCATTGAAACCAACTTTGATTTTTTGTTGATAAACAAAGGTCACCAGATGGTTCGGAAACATTATCTGTCTATAGATATCTATATACAAGGGGCGATTGAAAAGTAATCGACCTAGGAAAGAAAACACAACTTTTTCAGGCAAAACTCAATTTATTTCTTAACATAGTCCCCTTTTAGCTCAACACACTTCGTCCATCAGCGATGACCTCGTCAATCAACCCAAATCTCTAACCACCTAGCCATTTCTTCAATTTTCGAAATAAAAAAAATATAGTGGATGAGGGACCAGTTCGTAGAGCAATGGGCATTTTCACTGTTCTTTTAATTCTCTAAAAAAATTGAGAAAAAATTACGTTGATGAAGGGGTTTTTATGTTGATAAATAAATTTTCTATGACGATTTATAATGTGCCAATTTCGATTGGCCGCCAAAACAACATGTTAGAGTTTATCGTGAATTCGGCGGGGTTGACCCGTCCTAAGAGAGTGCACCCTTATTGACCATAGAAAAAATGTTTTTCTGATGTGTTTTATCTTCAAATCTTAGAATAAAGAACTCCAGTGAAAAATATTATGGCTTTAAAAAAATATGTTCGTACAGATCAATAAACGCTGATTCTGAATATATACGTTTTATTTAATAATATTAAACGCAGAGTTTTTAAAAAATCATTCAAAACTACATTTTTAATCTGATCGTAAAAACACGCGGTCAAGTTGGCATTATTGAAATTTTAGTGGTGATGTCACTGTTCGACGTGTCGTGATGTCACCGTAAAGTCATTGTATGGGAATGTATGATATGACACAAGCCATCGTATTAATTTATTCGTTTATTTACATACTGTTTATAGAGATTTAGTTGCTGTGTTTATTGAAACATTATTTAGGCCTAAATAATGTTTCAAAAATAAAGGTATCTCTTATTAGTTTATCTCTATTATTGAAAATATTCAAAAACTACTGCACAAAAAAAATAGTAATGCTACTTCTAGGGAGAATACTTCGAACAACGGAATTCAAAATGGCGGCAGTTGATCAGCTAATTTCCCGATCCTATAGTAATTTTTCAGGAGTGAAGACCTCACTTGATTCACCATACACATACGGTGGTTTTCGGGGGATCTTGAAAAATTAAAACTTTGACAATTATTTTAACTATTAAAACTAATTCTAAAAATAAAAAATGAAAATGCAGTTATTTAAGATAGAAGGTCATTATTCGTTAAAAAAAATAAAAAAATTGGACTGGAGTTCCAATTCATTCAGTCTATTCTTCAAGACGGGCGTACCCGGATTCATGAGTTGAGATTCGACCGGGTCTTGACATCAGATTTGTCTACCATAACCTACCGCGTGGCGGGCCGGATCGGAGGAGACTAATTGATGGAGACCTATTGACTTTCTCGGAATATTGCCTTGCACTTTGCAAAATGCGGCTCGTTGAAGCCAGTGTAAAGAACCAGTTGGGGGCCAGTGCAAAGAAGGCGCCCATGTAAAATGTAATATTGGGTTACATTCCACGCGGAGGACATGGAATCAATGCTTTCTACCATGGCAAGCTCTCAGCGGCATGAAAGTTGAAACTCCTTCAGATGTGAGTCTCCTAGTGATTTTGTTCTCTGTGAAAAAGGTTGACTGATGGCCTATTGCAAATAAGTAAAAGAGGGCGTTATGAGACATACTGTTTATTGGAAAAAAGCAATATGCCGGAACGCACATAGGGTAGAAGAAATACATGCATGATTAGGGTTGCCATCTGTCCGGCTTTAGGCTTTGGCTTTTTTAGGTCGTGTCCGGCTAAACATTTATATGTCCGGCCTGTACGGCTTTTGTTAGTGTAACGCGGTGCACACAGCTCCTGCAGAACGAACGCTACGCAAGGCACAACGTGTTACGGACGAGGTGGGGGTGGGCGACAGTGGCTATTCTTGGTTCGAGAGGGTTTTATCTTTAGTCGGCTCTTTTATGTCAATATATAAAAATTTAGATGACAGTAAACTTTTTGACCAATGGCAGAACTTTGCGATTCCAGGCCATGGCGCCAATGCTGAAAGAATTTTCTCTTTAAAATAAACGCCCAGTGGACCGAGGAACGCAATAAATTGCAAACTGAAACAATTGATAAGATGATGTACACATTATGTAATTTAAAAATGACGTGTCAAGAATTTTATGAAATGATTTCCAAAGAAAACAACGTTTTCGATAAAGTAGGTGAAAAGACCAAATATGCAAAATTGTAGATTTTTGTAATTTTTGAATAATTTGGAAAAGTCGAGATTATAATTTATTTTTTTCGTTTTTGTCCACAAAGATAGATTTGTTTCATTATACTCGTATATTTTTTTACTGAAAATTTTATGTTAACTGTTTAACCAGAAAAAGAGTTACGTTTTGTCTGTTTGTTTTATAAGCTTATTATGTTAAGTGTACAGACAGAAGACTCAATATTATTTATTTTATTATAGACATATTCTATATAAATGCCAAACGATGACAAGAATAAGACTGATTAATGATTGTTGTTATTAAACTGGTTAATGTGTGATTAATTAACAACTGTAACTTGTAACAGATTTTTTATTATTATGTATAAAAGTTATGTCCAAAATTAGATACGCATGTCCGGCCTAATACAGCGCAGAGTCAGGCTTTTTTATTTTAGAAGATGGCAACCCTATGCATGATGCAATTAGTAAAAGTTAGGCACAAAAATCCTATCTAACAGCATTATTCGGGCAAATCTCTCTCGACTCTTGCCCTGGTGGCATAGGGACGCGACATAATTAGCACTTAAGGCACAATAAAGGGGTTCTCATACCACTCATATCAGGGGTTGGATAAACTCACGTGGAAGGCGGCTGCGTGGTCATCTTGGGTTTGTGGTATTGGCGACCATAGCGGTTAACGCTGGTGAACTGGATAGTACGGAATCAGCTCAATCACAAGCTCCAAAATCAGGCACGCCGTAACTATACTTCAGGCGAGAATTCACCTTGGTGGTCTCGCGCGTCGTAGTTCCCCAGCGCGTGAAACACACCGAGGCAGAACAACCGTCTTGCCATGAACGCTCTAGGATTTGAATGCCCAATGGATTTCTCGTCCATTGGTTTCGCCTCGGGGTGTGTCCGCTGTGCTTCGGTGGGCGGGACAGGTTACGCACCGAGAAGTCGGATTCTTCTCGCGGGAAATTTGAATGTGGTAGGGTATTCTGTTATGTAACAACTTGCAATGGGAGGGATGGATTCATACGCCCTTCACTACTGGACACACTGACCCCCATATTCCTACCCATTCCTCATACCTTTTCCTTCCCAGAACTTCCTCTCCTTCCTTTCCCTAAAAAGACCCTAAACACCGCACAAGTCTCAACTAGAGTCAGTGAGACTATGGCATCCCCAATTTGTGTGTGTTGTGAGGTTTAAGGAAATTACGTAGTATCTTATAAAACTTTATAAAACTAAAGTTGACGAGAGTGGGAAACTATGAAGCATTTTTTAACAATGTGAAGGGTGATTTTTTCCATATTTTAGTCGTCGAATTCCAGAGTGCCTTTTCCTATACATTTGGTCATCTTATTAGTATTTGTGTTTTCTTCTTCGGAGTCGTTAGATGTCGCTTTTATGCCTGTTCATTTTTGAGTGGTTTGAAGTTTGGATACTGATTTTTTTTTTAAATTTTTTTTTTTTGGATTTTGTAAAATTTGATGCTTGGTCGGTTGAATGTCTGGCCGCTAAGATTTGTCAGGTGCTTCATACCACTCGACCAGGGGTCTCCAAACTACGGCCCGTGGGCCAAATCCGGCCCGCCAGTGTCATCAATCCGGCCCGCGACAGCTAAAGACCAGTGTCATCAATCAGGCCCGTGACAGCAAATGGCTTATTGTCAGTTTCAGTTTCAGTGCCGGCAACCCGGGCGTTTATTTTATTTTTATTTATGTACATAGATTTCTTTTACCCACCTCACTAGACAAAGTCCGTTCCGAGACGCGTAATTAATTAATTGTTGTTATTGTTTTGTGATAAATTGGTTAAAAAACACAAAGTTATAGTAACTCGGTTTTTACAAGTATTTACTTGCTAGGGAAAGCTTAATGACAAGTATAATACGCAAAAAATTTAACTTAAGCTTAGTAACTAACAAACAATTGAAATGAATCCAAATAATATTATAAACATACGAGTATATAAACATTATAACACAAAAACATATAATATATTAAATATTATAACATATAAAAATGAGATTCGTGTAATTGTGACTTTCCACTGACAGTAGTATGTAGTTGTGAACCAATTTTATTTTTAATGAGGTTATTCGCGAAAAAGTACCACTAGCGCTATTTGTTAGCGATAGAGGGTACTACCACTACTTATGTCCATGTATAACCACCAGATATCGTCAAGTGTTGCAGTCGTGACAATACAAAACAACACAATAGTAAATTGAACTAGCGAATTTAGCAAGTGTATGCTCGCACAGTGTGCGTACTAGGCGACTAGACTAGAAATTATAGACAATGGCAGGAAAATTAAAACGGTTTTGGCCCTTGGAACTTACTGGAGTAATCAGTATGGCCCTAAGGTTGGAAAGTTTGGAGACCCCTGAACTAGACCAAAGAAGGCTGGGGCGGGACCGTGAATTTATTGTATTATATTGAAACAAATAAATATTTTTTGCTATCTCATTCTTTTGCAGGTTAAATCCTATAGACGTATGAGTACAAATGTGTTTGTCTCTTTTTAGTGTCGCTCACTTCCGTTTCATCGAGTTTCAAATCACAATGGTGCTAAAGAAGTTTCCAGTTAAATAAATGGGGGAAACAGACATATGTATATCGTTTGTCTCAATATTATTTAGTGTGTAAGAAAGAGATGCAGCATTATTGTGACAAAGAATGTGCATTTTATGGTTTTTTTCTGCCGTCGCCGAGGAAATATTAAAAGCACCAATTCATTTAACATTTTCAAGAAGACAAGGCATGTTTTTCATGTGAGTAAACGTGTTTCATCCGAAACTGTTTCCGAATTACAGCTTTAGATGCACTTGAAAATGGACTGTAAATTCTTTACTACTAAAAATGAAATGAAATGGTGTTTGCTGGAATTGGGTGATAATATGTGTAGCGAAAAATAATGGATACAAGGAAGATGGACAACCCTTAGCATAGGGAGTATGGTGAACATATCGCTCAGGGAGTGGAAACCCAACCTGCAATAGCCATCCCAAGCCAAGGTGTGAACTACCGTGCTCAGGCTGAATGTCCTGGGGAAGTGTCACAAACGGTGCCTCCGAGAAACAGGAGTATTTAGATCTTACTCCAGCATATCGCTCAGGGAGTGTGTTAAAAAGAGTGAAGACTACTGCCATCTAGCGGCATATTTTTGTAGCTTATTTTTAGTTGATATTGCATTTTACAGATTAGCGACGTAAGACTAAACTAAAACGAAATGTTAGACGGTAAAGTAGATCTCTGGTTTTTATATCGTATAATGTGTTATGGTGACACGAAAGTGTTGTTTATTTTGATTGTGTTAGAAAACATTATTATAAATAGTCTGCTTTTCTAGTTTAACTCTCTCTTAATTCGTGGATCTCCTATAAACAGCTAGCATTGTCTAGCAAGTGGTCAAAGTGACCAAATTTAGTGTTTTGTCGGGTCGGGACAAATTATTGTAGCAAATGTGCTTTGTGAATAAAACCAGGAATTCCTCCATTGAAACCAGATGTTTTTACTTGACGTCCTTCTGCTGAATATCAATTTATACCATGGTCCTCCAGCCGCATCTACCTTACGATCGGATTAAGGCATTAAAAGGAAACAATAAAATGAACCAGCGAGCTATCCAAAAATCCAGAAAGATGAAAACATGAAGAACAAGGATCGACATCAATATAAGTATCCCCTGCCCATTATTTCCTTCTATTCCGTGAATTCCTGTTCAAACAAGTGCTATTTTTTGTGTGTCAATGTACTTATTTAAAAACAAAAAAACTAACTACCCGCAGTGTAAATGCAAGTCATGCGAATTATTTTAGGTTAATTGTTTTAGAAGATGATTATTGTAAGATTCTGTCATTGTTCATAGCTTGAATTGGTTACTACGGTTTTCTACGCGATTATTGCACAGAAATTATTTTTTAAGGAACATTTTTAGAATTTGTTGTGTTGAATTATTGTCAAACGTATAAAAAATGGATAATTTAAAATCGTTGATTAACAAACGCGGAGTGTTGAAAGGTAAACTCACGAGATTTGCGGATTCATTAAACGCATTATCAGTTAACGAAATTAAAATTCGCTATGCGAGAATTGAAAAAATAATTGATGATTTCGAAGAGGTCCAGGAACAAATCGAAAGTCTTCCGGATTCCAACGAAATTGATAATAATTTGCAAAGAGAGAATTTTGAAAATCAATATTATTCAACCTTGGCGACTGCTAAAGGAGCAATTCAGTCTGTAGAGACTCCCAAATTAGAAATCAAGTTACCCAACCTTCAGTTACGAGAATTTAACGGAGATCCCAAAAATTGGATTAATTTTCTAGAAACATTTAAGACATTAGTTCATAACAATACTGCCATAAGCAATGTACAGAAGTTTTATTATCTGCAATCCTGTTTAAAGGGGAATGCAGCAAAGATCATCGCCAATTTCGAGGTATCAGACCTGAATTATATATCGGCTTTTGAATTGTTGCAGCAGAGGTTTGCAAATTTGCGAACTACCGTACAAAGACACATCCAAGCTCTGTTTCAACTTAAAGAGATGAAACATGAGGATCCAGTAGCCATGCGTTATCTGATTGATGAAACTAATGTAAATTTGAAAGCGTTGCAAAATTTAGGCTTGAAAATCGAACAATGGGATGCTTTAATTATATACGTAATTTCTAATAAATTGGATGCAAGTTCTAGAAAGCATTGGGAACAAAACCCATTGCAGGATGAGCTACCTACATTACAGGAATTTCTAAAATGTTTGACCTCGCGTGCGCAAGTTTTGGAATTAATGTTAAATTCAGATTCGAAAAAAATTCCTACCTACCCGAAAGCAAGTGGTAGCAACAATAATCCCAAAAAGGAATCGGTATTTTTAGCTGCTACCCACAATAATTGTATTTGTTGTAATGACAAAAGGCATAAAATATATTTTTGTAAAAAATTTTTAAAATTAAATTCAGGAGAAAGAGCCAACGCAATAAGGAGGTACCGTGCCTGCTTCAAATGTTTGAGGTTAGGACATACGGCCCCATATTGCAAAATTAATTTAAAATGCAAGCATTGTGATAGCGAGAGCCACAATACGTTATTGCACAGGGAGATGCATCCGAGCGATGACTCCATGAATAAAGGTGAAGATCACCCAGTAGGTGACTGCCAAATGGATGCTGAACGAGTTTCAGTATCAAACCATTCAGCTTTAGCGAAGGCTGAAAAAACAATTTTATTGTCGACTGCTATCATTGGGGTAGTAGGTCACAATAATAAAGTGCATGAGGCAAGAGTCCTAATTGACTCTGGAGCTCAAGCCAATTTTATGTGCGAAAAGTTCGCAATGAAGTTAAATTTGAGATGCGAAAATATAAACAAGCCTGTGTTAGGTATACACAACAATGTTACCCATATAAAGAAACGTGTTGCGATAAAAATGAAATCTCTGAGGACAAATTATAATCAAAATATCACTTGTCTAATATTGCAGGAAATAACCACAAACCTACCTCAAGCAACAGTGGCCAGAAAAGACTTTAAGCTGCCGCCGGGATTACAAATGGCGGACCCAAATTTCAACGTAGCGGCGCCTATTGATATCCTGTTAGGCGCTGAGAGCTTTTGGGATATACTACAAGATGATCGGCTGAGATTGGATACCGGACCTACTCTGCAGAGGACTGAATTAGGCTGGGTTATATCGGGCCCGATCAACATTCATCAGAAAAAAAGGCCAGTACCGCAATTTTGTAGTTTATCAATAAACACATTATCTAATCAGATAGAAAAATTTTGGAAAATGGAGGAGGTGAATCCTGCGAGATTTCAAAATCACGAGGAGAAGGCGTGTGAAGCGGATTTCGTCGCCACGCACTCTAGAGAGAGCGATGGTAGATATGTTGTAAGTCTGCCGCGCCGCCCGTGTGTGAGTCAACTTGGTGACTCGTTAAAGACAGCGGAAAAAAGATTTAAGCATTTAGAAAAGAAATTTTTAATAAATCCTGAATTGAAATTGCAATATGTACAATTTATGCAAGAATATGAGCAACTAGGTCATATGGAGTTATGTGATAAATGGAGAGGGGATGAGCAATCCTATTTTTTGCCGCATCACGCGGTCATAAAAGAAGCTAGCACCACGACGAAGGTGCGTGTAGTGTTTGATGGTTCGGCAAAGACGTCGACCGGAATATCCCTGAACGATGCTCTGATGGTGGGAGCTGTCATTCAAAAGGACTTATACAGCCATTTATTACGTTTCAGAATACATCGATACGTCATGACTGCGGACATCGAAAAAATGTACCGTCAAATCAACGTATGCGCAGAGGATCGCAGCCTTCAGAAGATTGTATGGCGCGAATCACAAGAAGAGGAACTCCGACATTACAAATTGAAGACCGTCACATATGGGCTGGGACCTTCCTCCTTCCTAGCAACGAGATGTCTTCGACAAATCGGTATGGATAACAAAGTTAATTTCCCAGTAGCAAGTCAAGTCATAGAAAATGATTTTTATATGGACGATCTATTGACTGGAGGGGATGACTTGGAAGTTTGTTTCCAGTTAAAGAAACAAATAAGTGATATCTTGCTGTCCGCAGGGATGACCCTGAGGAAGTGGAGATCAAATATTTTGGAATTGTCATCTGGGCGGAGCCAAGGTGAAATTGCCAAACAGGGCAATTGTGAGAAAATGATCACTGACAATTCCAAGAATGAAAAAATACTTGGATTAATTTGGAATAATGAATTAGATTACCTGTCATATGAAATTACAAAGCCGTCAGGTAAAACGGAGAGCAAGCGTCAAATATTATCGTGCATAGCTTCCACCTTTGATCCTTTAGGACTTTTAGGGCCCATCGTAGTGGTAGCTAAATTAATTATGCAAAAATTATGGCAGTCCAAGGCATCGTGGGATGACATACTACCTGATGAAATTTTACTACCTTGGAGGGCTTATCTAGACCAATTATCGCAACTAAATGTGTTAAAAATCCCGAGAGGAGTTATTAGCGGAACACCAAAGACTATACAATTGCACGGGTTCTGCGACGCCTCTCAGAAAGCTTTCGGAGCATGCGCCTACATCGTCTCAACAGATTCGGAAGGTAAGAGGCACGCACAGTTAGTTACCTCCAAGTCTAGAGTGGCACCATTAAAGTGTATATCACTACCCAAGTTAGAGTTGTGTAGTGCATTACTATTGGCCAAGCTAATAAAAAATATCAAGTTGACGCTAAGTATAGAGGAATCGGCCACCTATTACTGGTGCGATTCAACAATAGCGTTGTGCTGGTTGAGAGGACAACCAGCTCGTTGGAACACCTTCGTGGCAAACCGAGTCGCTGAGATACAGGAAATCAGCGATCCAACCCAGTGGCGGCACGTATCATCGTCAGAAAATGCTGCGGATATACTGTCCCGAGGTACCACAGCTGAAAGGTTAGTCAGCACTTCAATATGGTGGAAGGGGCCAAGCTGGTTGACGGAAGATGTCAGCACTTGGCCAGTATCCAAGATGTCATGTTTGGATCCCCCGGAAATAAAAAGTAAAAATGTACTACTGGTAACTGATACTCAAGAATGGGACATTTTCGAAAAATTCTCATCGCTAACCAAATTAAAAAGAGTAATCGCTCAAGGTTTAAGATTTATAAATAATTGTCGCAACCCTAAGGATAAAACGTATGGCAATTTAACTGTCTCCGAGCTGGAAGCAGCTTTAAAATGTCTACTGAAATCATCGCAAGAACATTCCTTCAAAAGAGAATTGAAGGACCTAAAGAAGCATGGGTTAGTAAACAAAAACAGTAGATTGAAAGCTCTCAATCCCTGTTTAATGGATGGTTTAATTTGTGCAAGTGGAAGATTAAAATTAGCTACTTATTTATATTGGCAGATATTTGGGAGAAACAATGTTAAGCGTATCCTACATAAGTGTGTTGTATGTTTTAGATACCGACTTCAGGTTTGCCGGCAGATCCTGGGAAACATTCCAGTTGAGAGAATCACTCCCAGTCGACCGTTCTCTGTCATGGACGTCGACTATGCCGGACGGATAGACACGAAGGCTGGAGCGCTGAGAAAATCTCCGCTCCTTAAATCGTATCTTTGCATATTTGTTTGTTTTTCTACCAAAGCGGTTCATTTGGAACTCGTAACAGATTTATCAAGCGATGCTTTTTTAAATTGTTTAAAGAGGTTCATTGCCCGTAGGGGTCAACCGGAAAAAATATTTTCTGACAATGCAACCACTTTCAGAGGAGCTTCCAATAAGCTCAAAGAACTATATGCCAGTCTAAGATTGAACAATGACAAAATCCATAGGTTTTTAGCTGATAAGGGAATATCTTGGAGTTTTATACCGCCTAGGGCACTGAACCACGGTGAGCTGTGGGAAGCCGCTGTCAAGTCCACCAAGTTTCATTTATATCGAATTACTAAAAATAACCCATTGCAGTTTGAATTATTGTATACTTTGCTTTGTCAGATAGAGGCTTGTTTGAACTCCCGTCCCTTAACTTCCCTGTCTGATGACGTAGACGACCTTCTCCCTCTAACCCCCAACCATTTCCTCATGGGCAGGGATGCTTCGGTTATTCCCGAGTTGGATGTCCGCGAACTCCCGGAGAACAGACTAAGCAAATATCAAAAATTAAACGCTCTAATTCAAAATTTCTGGTTCAGATGGAAACGAGATTACCTTGCTGAGCTGCAAAAACGGACCAAATGGCAGGCCAACAACCAAAAGGCCATAAAGAAGGACGATCTGGTAATCCTGATGGAAGACAATCTGCCTCCTGCATTATGGAAGATGGCGCGCATAGTAACTACTCATCCAGGCCCGGATGGAGTAGTGAGGGTAGTTACCCTCAAAACAGCACAAGGCACTTTTGTGAGACCCATCACAAAAATATGTTTGATGCCAATAGAATCAAACTTGGATCCAAATTTCCCGACCCGGCAAACCACTGACCTTCCCAAGGTCACAGCCTAACTGCAATTAGGGCTGAACCGATGCAACCAAACCACATCAATAATTATGGAGCATCGGTATTGGTGTTGTTGACACCACTGTATCCAACCTGAAGCCACTGGGGCTTCAAGTCAACAACCGCGAGATGATCATCCTCGCTGCAGATCTAATGGTACTATCTGCTTACCAGGGCACGGCCGCCCCTTAATTCATGATGATCTACCCAAATGATGACATACAGAAGTACATGCTGATGTACTTTTCTAAAACGATGACCACCCTGGACAAGATGGCCGAGTAGTCTACCCGGTGAAGTGTTCATTCAGTTTTTTGGCAGTGCCATGCCAGTGAAAGTTAATGAACTGATAATCAGTCAACAGCGAACTAACAATGTATTGCTATTTGTGAATTGGTGTTAGTTAAAAAAAAAAAAAAAAATATATATAATTGAAGTGAAAATTCCTCATAGAGACAATGAGACATTATTGATTTGTCAATTTTACAAAATTATTATTAATGTTGTGATTTTATTATTTTATTATTTAATTTTTTGCATGATTTTTTAGAAATTTATAAATTTTTTAGGTTATTTTAATTGTTGGTTAGGTTCCCGGACCCTTCAAACTTAGATAGTTACACATCTTGTAAATTTTTAGTATATTGTGTGTGGATTTAGGAATTTGTAGTTTGATTTTAATTTCAAAAAAACTTCTTGTTTTTTCTCATTCCCCGCCGGGCAGTATGTTAAAAAGAGTGAAGACTACTGCCATCTAGCGGCATATTTTTGTAGCTTATTTTTAGTTGATATTGCATTTTACAGATTAGCGACGTAAGACTAAACTAAAACGAAATGTTAGACGGTAAAGTAGATCTCTGGTTTTTATATCGTATAATGTGTTATGGTGACACGAAAGTGTTGTTTATTTTGATTGTGTTAGAAAACATTATTATAAATAGTCTGCTTTTCTAGTTTAACTCTCTCTTAATTCGTGGATCTCCTATAAACAGCTAGCATTGTCTAGCAAGTGGTCAAAGTGACCAAATTTAGTGTTTTGTCGGGTCGGGACAAATTATTGTAGCAAATGTGCTTTGTGAATAAAACCAGGAATTCCTCCATTGAAACCAGATGTTTTTACTTGACGTCCTTCTGCTGAATATCAATTTATAACAGAGTGGAAACACAACCTGCAATAGCCATCCCAAGCCAAGGTGTGAACTACCGTGCTCAGGCTGAATGTCCTGGGGAAGTGTCACAAACGGTGCCTCCGAGAAACAGGAGTATTTAGATCTTACTCCAGCACTCGGGGCTCCGCTGGAGTGGACCTTCTATTTCCCTAGACACTTGTCGGACGAAAATTGAACCATTCGAAAACTAGGGGCCTTTGGGGAACCTAGGAGTGCTGAGGCCACTTCTGTGAAGTCTTCCCTTGTGTGGCCTTCAGGGAATCAAGGAGTAGTGAAGCGGAGAGATGAGGTCCTCTTCCCTCATGGGGCCTTCAAGGAACTGAGGAGGAGAGAAGAAATTGGGTCCTCTTCCCTCGTGGGGCCTCCAGGGAACCACGGTGTAGTGGACTCTTCCCTTATGAGGCCTTCAAGGAACTAAAGGGAGGAGGACTCTCCGTCGTGGAAACTTGAGGGAACTAAAGAGTGAAGAGGAGAGATGGGACCCTTTTCCCTTGTGGGGCCTTCGGAGCACCAAGGTGAAGTGGACTCTCTCCTTTTGGGACCTTCAAGGAACCAAAGAGAGGTGGACTCTTCGTCGTGGAGCCTTCAGGGAACTAAGGAGTGGAGAGGAGAGATGAAGCTTTCTTCCCTCGTGGGGCCTTCAGGGAACCAAGGTGTAGTGGGGAGGAGAGATGAGGTCCTCTTCCCTCGTAGGGCCTCCAGGGAACCAAGAAGGAGTGAAGAGGAGAAATGAGGCCTTCTTTGCTCGTAGGGTTTTGAAGGAACCAATGAGCAGTGGAGAGGAGAAATTGGGTCATCTTTCCTCGTGGGGCCTTCAGGGAACCAAGATGGAGTGGACTCTTCCCTTGTGGGGCCTTCGGGGAGGTGGACTCTCCGTCGTAGTCCTCAGGGAACCAAGGAGTAGTGAGGAGGAGAGATGAGGCCCTCTTCACTCGTGGAGCCTTCAGGGAAACAAGGAGGAGTGGAGAGGAGAGATGAGGTCCTCTTCCCTCTTGGGACCTTCGGGGAACCAAGGGGGAGTGGAGAGGAGAGATGAGACCTTAGAAGACACGTTGTGGAACCAGAAGATTTCATTTCAGAAGTCATTTCCAATGACAACTTTGGTGAACTTTACAAAAGGGACTGGGTTACTGTTAAAGGAATGAGGTAAAATAGGAGACAGCAAAATGGGCCTATGGCCTAGGTGCTCACGGGAACTATATGTAAACTGTCTCCGCTCTTAAAAAAAAAAGATTGCCAACCAATCTCTTACCTCTGCGAAGGCACACACAACACAATTACAAATATACTTTATATTGTTCTAACGGGGTACCTCGAGGTAGTTATCGCCACAATGCAAATAAATAAAATAATTTCGATAAGCTCAAAATCCTTCTTTTAGTCCATAAACGATATTATGAACACGAACAACCAACAAAATGCTTCTATTGTAGTCCAAAATCTTCTATTGTTTTTTTCAGAAACAAAAGCATTTGAATTCACTATTGTCATTGTTCCATTTTCAAATGCTTTTCCATCAAGGTGATGTGATTAGGGAGGGTAGGTACTTGATAAATGACATCCCAGTAAGAACCACGCATATAATCATTTCAAAACTAAACAAAGGGTATAGGCCTACCTTGTTGGTGTGCCCTCTTCTGTCGAGGCGGGGGCTCCCCTCGGGGGACTCGGTGGGGCTGTAGAAGTCCCCGATGCTGGTCACGTCGCTGGGCCCCAGGCCGCCGGGCACCACGGGGAACAGAAACGGGGGCGCACCAGGACCTAAACACCAACTCAAATTGATCTAGTCGTGCTGTAAGCTTGGGAATGTGACTGTAATTTGCTCTAACCACTTCAGCCTCCATATTTTGCTATGTTTTTCTGTTCAGCGAACTGTCAGCGTGCAAATTGAGCAGGAAATAAACGGATGCATTAGATTCCAGATATATTAGTTGTTTTTGATTGTATTTCAAAACAAAACACTGTTTTTGAAAGCAGATGAACGATCCTTTTAGTTTTTACTATTACAAACACAGATAAAGTTTTTGAAGTCCCTAACTGGTGGTTTTTATAGTGTAAACTGTAATTACCTCTTTAAAAGAAAATAAATTTAAAAAAACATATTGAATTAGACGTAGGTATGTAAAAATATTTATTAACCCCTCAGGCCTCGAGCCTATTTTTTCGGAAGGTCAAAATATTTCAGCGTTCCAATAAAACGAAATAAATTGAGTAATAAGGAACTCCAGCCCAATTTTTTTAATTTTTTTTAATGAATAATGACCTTCTAACTTAAATAACTGCATTTTTATTTTTAGAGATAGTTTTAATAGTTAAAATAATCGTCAAAGTTTTAATTTTTCAAGATCCCCGAAAACCACCGTATGTATAGTGAATCGTGTGACGTCATCACTCCCGAAAAGTTACTATAAGATCGGGCAATGAGCTGTTCAACTGGCGCCATTTTGAAATTCAGAGTTCGAAGTATTCTCCCTAGAGTAGCATTACTATTTTTTTTGTGCAGTAGTTTTGAATATTTTCAAAAATAGAGATAAACTAATAAGAAATACCTTTATTTTTAAAACTAAATTATTTAGGCCTAAATAATGTTTTAATAAACACAACTAAATCTCTATAACAGTATGTAAAAAAACTAACAAGATGAAACATTGTTAATACGATGGCTTGTGTCATACCTACATTCCCATACAATGACTTTACGGTGTTCAGTATCGTCACCACTAAACATTTCAATAATACCAACTTGACGGCGTGTTTCTATGACCCGATTAAAAATGGACTTTCTAAGAATTTATAAAAACTCTGCGTTTAATATTATTAAATAAAACTTATATATTCAGAATCAGCGTTTATTGGTCTATATGAACATATTTTTTTAAAGCCATAATATTTTTCACTGGAGTTCCTTATTCTGAATGCATTCGAAAACTAAAAACTGTTTTAGAAAGGTGATAAAATACACTTTGAAATTTTATAATTCGAAATAGGCATAAATTTTGAAATATTAAAATTTTGAAGGCAAACATAAAAAGTTTCAAAAATGGCTCACTTTAGATTTTTTCTACAATTATTAATTAATGAAAAAAATAAAAACATATACATTTTATTACGCCAATGTTATAAATGTTATCGTTAACTCACTTTTTTGTCGTTTCATGTAAAAATAATGAATAAAAAATTCCCAAAGTTTAATAATTTTTTTTTTCAAATTGCAATGGGAAATTTTCGATTCATAAAGGTGTACATTTAAATTATTTTTGGTGTGGTGTTTTCTCTGTCTAACACATTTAGATCATATTTCTAACCATTATAGTAAGGGAGACACAACGATTTCTATGAGACCTATACGAGTTGTTCCGAAAACCGAACAAATTAGCCTGTGGGGTTAAAAAATTTGCAAATTTTGGCAAATATTTTTCAAATTCTATTTTTTTTTAGCATGACGGCCGGCGTAGCCCAGCGGTAAGGCTCTTGACTAGCATTCCGAAGGTCGCGGGATCGAATCCCAGCGTGGAAAATAAATTTCATTTGATTAACTTGTGTTATTTCACAATTTATTCATTTAAAATAATATATAGTATGTTTGCGGCACGTTCCAGAGTGGAAGATAGTCTCAGTATCGCCCTATCGACCACCATTCAGAATTGAAACGTTGCTTGAAATGGCATTAGCCGTGTTTGGTGACCAGATCTGAATAGCCAGGTACTTCCCCACTTCCTCTTCTTATCTCCTTCCGCTCCCCACTACCTTCAGCCTCACAACATACCCCGATTGGGGATGCCATAGTCTCACTGGCTCCAGATGGGAGCAGCTGAGACTCTTGTGAGGTATCACTATAAAAAATTTAAAAAAAAATCTTTTATAAGTCTGTGTCAGGCTGGAAGAAATATCTCCCAAAAAGATTCTATGAGAAACATCTACCAAAATTGCTCTACGGATTACTTCTACTTTATGTTATTTTGTATCAATTTAGTTACTCCTCTAGCCTCAAGAACAAGAGGTGTGGGTGTGAACTGATGAGGTTTGGGAAAGTGCTGGACTGACCTGGACCCGAGTAGAGGTGTTCCTGCGGCAGGACCTTGCAGTCCAGGAACCAGGCCTCGCCCCAACACAGCGAGAAGGAGAGCAGCACCAGCAGCACCTGGAATACCGGCTGCGGAGACTTGGTCCACTACACGCAAACAAACAAACAAACCAACCAATTAAATTTCTTATCAATGTATCAACTAACTAACATGTCAACTGTAAAGAAACAATCAACTAACATGTTCATCTCTATTCAACTATAAAGAATCAGAATGAAACAAGTTTTTTGTTTAAAATCACTTTATTTTAATTTATATTCGTCAACCGGTTTCGGTTGATCTCAACCTTCTTCAGGACAATCTATAATAATATTATAAATGCGAAAGTGCGTGCGTTGTTATGCTTTCACACCTAAACCACTAAATCGATTTTAAAAATTATTTCACCAATAGAAAGCTTCATTATCAGCGAGTAACATAAACTTTATATAATGGTAAGTTCTGGCGATATGAAATTTGTATAAATGAAAAAGTGTGTAATTATTTAATTATTTGACGTGTGCTGTCATTTTGTTATTTATTAGAAAATTTGGGTTACAATGGATCCCTTCGATAGTTAAAATTCAAATATCTATACTAATATTACAAATGCGAAAGTGCGTGAGTTTGTTTGTTATGATTTCATGTCTAAACCACTAAACCGATTTTAAAAATTCTTTCACTAATAGAAAGCTACATTATCAGCGAGTAACATAGGGTGTATATAATGGTAAGCTCTGGCATTATGAAATTTGTATAAATGAAAATGTGTGTATTTCATATATTTTAGAGGCAGGGGGAAGGTGGAGTTCGCGGAGAGGGAAGAGACGAGGGAGGGGGAAGTGGAAAGGAACGGGGATGCACGGGAAAGGACACGCAGAGAGAATCAATTTATTTATTTGAATGGCATTGCAACGCATGCCGGGTACCAGCTAGTAAATATATAAACTGTTTAAATTTATTGTCCTGAAGAAGGTTGAGATCGACCGAAACAGGTCGACGAATATAAATTAAAATAAAGTGGTTTTAAACAAAGAACTTGTTTCATTCTGTATAATGTCGAGCCACAAAGTGTTTGTTTTCTTCGATAATATAAAGAATCAATTCAGACACTATGGTGAAGGAGTACTCACATCAAATATGAACACCTTGGCTATCAGGAATGTACACGTCCCACTGGTGGTTAACTGAAACAAGAGATATAATATATTATATAACATTACAGACATACACTTCTTCTTCTTTCGTATGGTGGGGGGTCAGAGGGGGACATCTAGGTCTGCGAGCCAGTCTAGGGCCTCAGGCGTTGCCCTGTGGACCTCATCAATCCCGCCGGGGAATGAATGGAGCGGGCATTCGTTGACCACATGTTCGGTGGTCTGCACCGCACCGCATTTACACGTCGCCGACTCTTTAAGGCCCCATCTATGCATCATGTGAGCACAACGGCTATGGGAGCACCTTATCCTATTGATGGCAGTCCAGAGTTTGCGAGGCAATGAGAACCCAGGCTGTCTCTCAGTGGGGTCTTGCACGAGATGGGCGTTTTTGACGTTGGCTGATTGCCACTCAAGCTTCCACCTATGGGTGAGAGGTGTTCGAAGGAGTCTTTCTCCTTCCGTCCAGAAGGGTTTTCGAGACTTTAAGCGGCATGCCGGGTGAGAAACGACATCATCGTGCAAGGGCTTTTTTGCAGCGCCTTCTTGTATTCCCTCAGTGTTGCAATCTCTCGCCTGATATTTGGCGGGGTTATATTTGCAAGTACGGGGAGCCAAGGAAGAGGAGTCGATTTTAAGGTTCCGCTGATGGTTCGCATTGTGGCATTAAGCTGAACGTCGACCATGGAAGTGTGGGCGCTTCTGGCCCATACTGGAGTACAGTATTCAACTGCTGAGAAAACCAGGGCAATGGATGCCGTTCTGAACGTGTTGGCGTCGCATCCCCAGCTAGTACCAGCCAGCTTATTGACTAAGTTTAGTCTTGTCCTGGTTTTTTTGCCCACTGTTTCCATGTGTTTCCGGTAATTCAGGCTCCTGTCCAAAGTTACTCCGCGGGGATGGGGGTCATGGTAAATATTTTTTCCATCGAACTGAACACAGACATACACTAATCTAGTGTCATCATCTTTCTAGTATCTTCTGTTTTTTTTTGTTTTCAAACAAGATGCATAAGAAGGAAGAGGGCGACTGTCGATGACATCCATACGAGCTCTCGCTGGGACTAGTGTACATCTAACATTCTATATACAGTCGATTCCGCTTAATTGGTACACCGGTTTATCGGGACAGCCGGTTATTTGGGACAAAAACCAAATAAAGAAACTAATATTGTGGTGTTTTGAAAAAGGCAATTAGTGTTTGTTGATATCAATAGATATCGTTAGGCTTAGAGCTTCTCCCAGATTCCAACAGATGCCGCCCGGGGTACCTGGCCAGCAAAAGGTGTCGGGAGCGGTTAAACGCCAGCATAGCAGCCAGATACCATTCGTAGCCCGTAAGAATGGTTGTGTGACCAGAGGTATAAATATTGTAAACACGTAAATTCATAATAAACCTGATATGATTTTAGATTTTCACGGCCAAAAGTATTTTTGTTATTTGTTTTTGGGGTGTTATGCCGTGTTGCGCTACCTCCTTCTTTAGCCAACGTTTCGGACAGCGTTAAAGTGTCATGTCACGTCGGCTTAGTTCATGTTTGTCCAACAGACCATTAGAAAATTTTACAAGGGGAGAAGGTTTTCTTTCATTATTTCAATGAAATATTATGATAGGTAAATATTAAGATAAAGCTATTTCTGTAAAGGTAAAGGTCACATTAGTTTAAATAATTCTTAGTGAAGCGGTTAACTATCATTTTTTATACTTTATTTTTTATTTGAAAGTGGAGATTGAACAAAAACTAAAATGGTCTGTTGGACAAATAAGAACTGAGGCGACGATAGAGTAATGTATAGACATTTACTCTATCACTTGTCAATCATAGAGAAATGTATAAACATTACTCTATCATATGTCCATCATCAGAGTAGACGTGTGACACATCTGCCCTGATGATGGGCACTGTAACGCTGTCCGAAACGTTGGCTAAAGGAGGAGGTAGTGCAACACGGCTTAACACCCCAAAAACTAATAACAATCATAATAAACCTGATTGTGACAAGGACCTATTATTACTCAAGAAAACCCTACACAAAAGTTAGTGTTTGCCTGTAGATAATGTAAGCATTACAAATACTACTTCACTTTAGTTATCTAGACACCATTCTGTTTAATTGGGACAAATTCCGATCTGAAGTCGATCTAACATCTCTCAGTAAACGAATTTTAGTTAAGAAGAATGGTTGAGGGGAGATGTGCTACGGTAATAAATGGTAAGAGTAGTTACCGCCACTACGGCCCAGTGGTCCATGTGGCAGGCGGCGTACGCCAGCAGCAGCAGGGAGAAGCGCAGGCTTGCCACGCCCACCACATCCAGCAGCGACGTGCTCACCTTGTAGCCCAGCACCTCATGGTTCCACAGATCGTAGATGGACTCGCCAGTCAGCTAAACACAATACAACTATATATTATTCACTAAAACACACTCTGAACATTACGAAAATAGAATCAGCTGGCAAAGGGCGAAAATTTAACATCGACACTCCAAGAGTTAAAAGTTTAAAAAAGTACCCTTTATCTAAAGCATCTTATCCTATTGATGGAATGATCTTGGAATTAAGGGGGTATTCTAGTCTAGAAAAAAAAAAAAAAAAAATACATCATTTTTTCGATAGTTAGATATTGAAAAATATCTCCTTAAAAAAAGGATTTTTCAAAATTCGAATTATTTTAAAAGTTATAGCCATTTTTAAACGACTTCGAAAAGGAGGAGGTTCTCAATTCGACTGTATTTTATTTTTTTTTTTTAATGTTTTTTTACCTCAGAACTTTCGACTGGGTGAACCGATATTGATGATTCTTTTTTTATTTGAAAGCTGGTGCTTCCCGTGTAGTCCCATTTTAATTTGGTCCAGTTCTAACAATGGCATCCATGAGAAAATCACATAAGTCTTAAATTTGCATCAAGTATGTGCGCGACAAATGGACGAATAACTCAATATCACGCCAACCGATTTCGATGATTCTTTTTTTATTGGAAAGGATGTACTTCAAGGGTAATTTGATGAGAGTTTGGTTAGGTTCTGATTATGGGATCCATGACAAAGTAACGGAACTCTCCAATTCTGAAGAACAAATTTACGATACTCGGCCGAATCTTAATCTAATTAGTTAGTGTACTTCAGATTCACTAAAAATCAAAAAATAAACAAAAATTATAACAAAACAAAAAAACGACTTCAAAAAATGCACTAAAAAGTAAAAAAATAATTTCGTATTCTTCTACAACTTTATAATCAACTTACCTTTTCTACTCATCAATATGTAGGTACGATTGTTATTTTTGGAGTCGGTGTCAACCAAGGTACCCGCGGCCTGGCGTGTTCACTTGACAGCTCCTTTCCCGCCGACACCGACTCCAAAAATAACAATCGTACGTACATATTGATGAGTAGAAAAGGTAAGTTGATTATAAAGTTGTAGAAGAATACGAAATTATTTTTTTACTTTTTAGTGCATTTTTTTAAGTCGTTTTTTTGTTTTGTTAAAATTTTTATTTATATTTTGACCGGCTTAGAGAGAATCTAACTAGAATCTAAATAGAGCAAAACTTTAAACACATGTTTCTCCAAACTACTTTTTTCAAGTTCTACTGAACCAATTTATTAAAATTTGGTGTAAGCCTTCTCTATGCATTACTCTATGGCACTAACTAAAACTATAACAAAATTCGATTTTTCAAAATTTGGAAAAGTCAAAAAAAGTGGTAAAAAAATGTCTTTTTATTTCAGACAGCCGCCATTTTTCGAAAAAAAAAATTTTTTTACTTTTCTTTAATTTGGGCCATAGCAGCATTTGTTTGAATTAAGAATTGATTGTGGTGTCACTGAACTGAATGGTGTTGGCGCTAATAAAAAACTGTCAAAAGAAACGAAGCTAGCAGTCCACAATGGAGTCCTGGTGCCTACCCTGATGTATGGCAGTGATGCATGGAAGTGGCAGAGAAAGGATGAAAGTCAACTGAATGCTGTTGAAATGAGATCCCTGAGGCGTATGTGTGGTAAAAACCACATATAATCGTGTACGAAATGTGGATATCCGCAAAGAATGTAAGGGTGACGTAAGCATAATGAGTAAGATTAAGAAAGGGACCCTCAGATGGTTTGGGCATGTAGAGCGAATTAATGAAAAAAGTAATGTAAAAATAATATATGACGCAAATGTGAATCGTAGAAGAAGTCGGGGACGCCCGAGGAAGACATGGCACGATCAAGTGAATCAGATACTTATTTCGGGCCATGTCAAAAGTCAGAATAATAACAGAGTATGCATGAGACGATGTATGAATGTGAGTGAGGCAAAGAGTGTGTGTCAAGACCGAGTTGTTTGGTGGTCCGTCCTCTCTGTCCAACCCTGTGGGAAACGGCTTAATGGTTAGTTAGTTAGTAAGAAATCAGACCCAGTTAATTAAAAAGCAGTCAAAAATTTTGATTGTCTATCAAACGTAATTGGAGGTTTGACGGTGGTCGTGCTAGTGACTGCCAACTAATCACCAAATACATGCTAGACATTCGATACAGGATAGTTTACAGGAGAAGGGGGCAGTCAGGGCTCACCATAACAGAGATAAGCCAGAGGAGAGTGGTGAAGAGGAGGTCAAAGGTGCAGAAGAGGCAGAAGAAGCGGCGCACTGAGGACATGCGCCCGTCCCTGCGAAACCCGCCCGCCGCATCCTCCAGCAAGTTCGCCCGCGACTGGCCTGCTGATAACATAATACATATTATTACTAATTACAATACATCGTTAACACTACCCACACTGGTATAAGTTAGTCAAGCTGAGACGGGACTTTGCAGCCTATCAGCCATGTTCATCTGCGAGATGCAACTGTAACCTCAGATACAGTAACCAGGCTCTATTGTGTACGCGATATCCACACTCTTTAAAAGTAACGGCGAGCTGGTGTAGAACGCCCTTTGAATCTTAAAAACCGACAGTCGTCGCGAGCCGTGAACACACCATGATTTTTGGTAACGGTTACAACTCGCAGATGAGTACACAGCTGAATATGTGAGAACTTGTAAGTATTTATTTTTTTTAATTAATAATGTATTATCTGTGCTAACTTCTTAACATAGTGTTTATTCGCAGCAAATATTTTGAAAGGTATCCATCCCAACAGAGTACCAATTTGTTGCTGTTTGTTTGTTTATTTAAAGATAACGATAAAACTACATAAGGATTAGGTAAACAGTAAAGATAAATTGATTTCCCCCTCTTCAAAGCACTAGAAGTGAATAGCACAAAACTGCACTACACAAGTTTTGCATTATTATTATTATTACATATTGCATTCTATGTATAATGTAAATCAACTGAAACCATGAATTAAATTTGAGATCTATTTGAAAGATTAAGCACCAAGATGTAAAAATCTAAGAAAATTGCAAAAGATTGCAATACAAAATCGCTAAGCAACTAACAGTGCCTAAATTAAATGTATTAGGTCTTGTGAACCTCGATCACGAATCTGTAGAACATTCGTATATGGAGATACTTACAAGCGCCTCAACTTTTGTACGCAAAGCAAACCAGCTTGATCAAAAAGTTTTAGGACCGGCCACCGTGTGACTCTGTCAGAAGTCCAATTGGAATTCTTTTTTTTGGTAGGTTACCACATCTGTCATTGACACTTCCCTCCAAATTTCAGCATCATAGCTTAAAATTTGTAAAAGTTAGGCTGTACTGAGTACCTCTACCTTTGTGCGTGTTTTCGATTTTTTCCCTGAAAATAGATCAATCTTTCCCTGGAAATTTGCACCACAACAATGCACCATCGCACAATGCGATCCTTGTTCGTGAGTTTTTGACCAAAAACAGCACGAATACTATCCAGCAGCCTTCGAATTCTACCTAATCTGGCTCCCTGAATGTTTTTCCTGTTCAAACGACTTAAAAAACCGCTTCGCGGAAAGCGTAACAGCACCCGAGACAATGTCATGAAAAAATCGAAAACGGATGGCTCTGATGGACATACTGAAAATTGGGAACCAGCAGTGTTTCGATGATTAGATCAAGGGCTGGCAAAGTGTGTTGCAGTTGACGAGGAGTACTTTGAAGGGAACCATATCGATTTTGATGAATCAACTTGTACATATTTTCGATTTTATGAATGAAGTCCTAAAACTTTTTGATGGAGGTTTTATGCATCGCTCGCACACAAGGGTCGATAAAGCGTTTGAAGTTAATTACACGCTTACATCTCAACAGCTGCACGTGAAAAAATGATCAAGTTAAGTATGATTTGGGTAGCGCCATGTATTTAAACCAGTTTTAACCCGTCTGCTCGTTTAGGAATAAATACATCCCAAAACACGTAATCGCGTTATACTTTCATAAGACCAAAAACGTCCCGAGCGACCTTACATTTTAAAAGCTATATAAGTCTCTTCCTCTCATGCAAACGTATGTATTTTTCTTTTAACCAGAAAGAGAACGAAATAGTGCTTCTTATGGTCTTAATCTCGATCCAAAGTGACGGTTTCAGAATTTACGCACGAAACCGAGGCTTCCGGATTGTGAGGTGCGAGTATATTGAGCCAAGCAGACGGGTTAAAGAATAGTATATCAGTAGGCAACTTGTGGTTGCATCGCAGTCACATAGCTTGTTATTATCTCTGTATACGAATGGCCTTAGTTATATGTTGATCTAAATTTCATATTAATAGGTTTTGTTTCATTACATTAGAGTTGTAAAAACAAATTATGATACTGCGAAGTGTTCTTCTATGGTATCCAGAGTATGCATGTATGTTGGTATGTACGTAAGTGATACTTACTGAGCATGTGGCGGGAATAGGAGGAGTTGCTGGCCAGCAGGGACTCGGCCACCTCGCGATAGTAATCTCTCTGCTGCTCCATCCTTTAACAACAACACAACAAGAACACTCTTTAATATGTAAAAGACTTGTCTTTCTCTTCTTTGACTATGTCATTTACTCAGGCAACAACATACAACGGCCACACACAGCCACATTTTGAATGTTCGGAGTTAGCACCACCTTTGAGTGATTGGCAAATTTCGAATATAGTTCAATGACATTACATAAATAAATAGACTCGCCATAGTCTCATATACTCACAATATAATGTGGAAAGTAAGGAACACTCTTTTGTTTTCAGCGATTTTCCGTATAATTTCTTAATTCAAAAGTTTATTCCTGTGTGATAAAGATAGACAATCAAATAATGTGTGTGTATGAATGCAATGAATATAGGAGCGGGCGGCGTATTGCTTGTCACTTTTTAATGGAACGTTCGCTGTCTTCTTTTCTTGAGGCCCACTAGAATAAAAGGTCCGGCTGCCTGTCGGAGTTTGATATGTCGAGTTATACAATAATTACAATAGGGCAACGACAGTTTTCAAATGGTGGCGATTGTCATCAATACTTGTTAGAACTACTGATTTATGTGTTGTTTTACCGCAAGCAAACAAATAAACAGAGTGTTTAGGCTGATTAGTATACTTTAAAACAGTGAAGTTTACTTAGCAACAGCAATTTGGCTATTGCGCGTCCAGACCCTTTACTTTAGTAGGACTTGAATTTTCTCTAATGACATGTAAAACCGCGAGCGGGAAACATGAAAATTAATTGTAATATTTATAATAATCGATAATATTAAGTAATTTGCGTGTACTTACAAATGAAATGTTATTCATTCGCCTTTACTATTATTTGCCGTGTAAATGAAATATTTTCTCATCACACAGGAGGGCATTTTGACACTTTTTAAAACGCAATTTACTTACTGGTAAGTGCTGGTAAGACGCAACCTTACTCGACGTGTAGCAGTTTAGTACTAAAGTACTAGATATCGAAATCGTGATGGTACGTTTCCACGCTTGCCAAGGCTTGGCAAGCCTCCACAAGCTCCAAGCGTCCACAAATCTCGCTTGGCATTTGGAAGTCGTTTACATGCTTGTGAATGCGTCAGTGCGCTACCTACACCCGAGCATGGCGGACACCGAACTTGTGTCGGCTATTGCGTTTGGTTTATCAAAATTTTATTTGAAATACAAGCAAAGTGTAACAAAAACAAGGAAAGCTCGATGACCACGAATATGGTGGATGATACAGATTCATAAAAATCGTCCCAGGTCGCTTCGCACAAAGAGGAGACATTATCTCACAGGCTAAATCCTATAGATTTTTGTCTCTTTTTAGTACCACTTTTTCGTTTCATCGAGTTTCAAATCACAACGGTGCTAAAGAAGTTTTCGCTTCAAAAATAATGATCGCAATTGTGACCCGAACACGAGGATCACTTGTCTTACATAAAATTGTCTTGTATTATAAAAAAAGTTATTCTAACAAAAATCATATATTTTTTACTATAATAAATAGTAAATCATCAATAAAATATTATTTATTTATTTTGACTTTTTAGGTAAATCCAGTCGCAATAAATTACATAACATAAGTGTATTAAAATTATGTACTTATACATTTTAATAAGTCTGGCATGCCTCATACGTCATACATATGTCTCGTAATGTTATAAATATTATCATAGACCGCATGGAGCAAAAACGGCGTGCATTCGCCGCCAGTTCGAAAGTTCCACTGAGCGTTTGCCGAAGCTTGCCGCTGGATCCGACCCCGACTGGATCGGCGGCAAACTCTCGCAAGCTCTCGCAAGCCTACGCAAGCCAAGCCAAACGACCTGTTTACACGTTTGCGCTTGTGGACGCTTGCCGAGACTTGGCAAGCGTGGAAACGTAGCATTACAATTGTCTTGTTCTTGTCTTCCCACTTTGAGATTTCTACCCCTCGTCTAATAGTATGTAACGTCTTAGATATAGTTCAGATTTAAAGTTATAAATTGTAGAATTAAATTTAAAATATTGGTGAAATACCATAGATTTTTAAACATCTTAGTCTTAGCAATACTATGGATAACACAAGTCCTTATTGACTTTCTTAAATAAATAAGATGAACATTCTGTGATTAATAATTAATTAACATCGCTCCGTGTAGTTAAGAAACAAATGACAAAATATATTTAGAAAATCCTATAAAGTTACATACTATTAGACGAGGGGTAGAAATCTCAAAGTGGGAAGACAAGAACAAGACAATTGTAACAATCTCGATATCTAGTACTTTAGTACTAAACTGCTACACGTCGAGTAAGGTTGCGTCTTACCAGCACTTACCAGTAAGTAAATTGCGTTTAAAAAAGTGTCAAAATGCCCTCCTGTGTGATGAGAAAATGTTTCAATTACACGGCAAATAATAGTAAAGGCGAATGAATAACATTTCATTTGTAAGTACACGCAAATTACTTAATATTATCGATTATTATAAATATTACAATTAATTTTCATGTTTCCCGCTCGCGGTTTTACATGTCATTAGAGAAAATTCAAGTCCTACTAAAGAAAAGGGTCTGGACGCGCAACAGCCAAATTTCTGTTGCTAAGTAAACTTCAGTTTTAAAGCAGACTAATCAGCCTAAACACTCTGTTTATTTGTTTGCTTGCAGTAAAACAACACATAAATCAGTAGTTCTAACAAGTATTGATGACAATCGCCACCATTTGAAAACTGTCGTTGCCCTATTGTAATTATTGTATAACTCGACATATCAAACTCCGACAGGCAGCCGGACCTTTTATTCTAGTGGGCCTCAAGAAAAGGAGACAGCGAACATTCCATCAAAAAGTGACAAGCAATACGCCGCCGCCCGCTCATATATCCATGTCATTCATACACACACATTATTTGATTGTCTATCTTTATCACACAGGAATAAACTTTTGAATTAAGAAATTATACTGAAAATCGCTGAAAACAAAAGAGTGTTCCTTACTTTCCACATTATATTGTGAGTATGTGAGACTATGGCGAGTCTATTTATTTTTATAACGTCATTGAGAAAATCCACAAACTGAAACTTCTCAGTGAGCATAAGTTTCAACTGAATTATTTTCTGGGGTCAAAAGTTCATCTGTACCATTCGTAAATAATTCAACAAAAGCACAATGAGTGTTTGAGTTGAATTGGGAATTTATCGATTATTAGAAAAGTGAGAAAGAAAACATCATAAACTTTGCATCAAGTTGATTTCATTGCTAATCGGATAGATCAGCATTGCATTGGGAATAAGTAAATAGCATTGAATCCAATAAACAGCGAATGATCCATTTACAAACGAATATAACGATAACCCAAATTCTTGAAAGAAAAAGAAGAATCGACTTCATTTACGGTAGGTACCTAGAGAAAAAATAATAATATTGTGTGCAAGAAAAGTACAACCTTAGCACAAAGACATTTTTATAACCTAACCTTTTGACAGATGTCAAATATGTCTTGTAATGTGAATTAATTATAATATCCGAGACAATTAAAAATGTGCAGCTATAATTGAGATATTTCTAGGAATATTAGTTACTAAGAAATAATGATCTGAATTGATAATTTACCAAATTAATAATAATAATTGATAATATAAACAATGACACATACGAAGACCTACCTTGAAAATTACCGAAGGAGGCAGAAGCAGAAGAGACGAAGGACAGTTTGTTATTTGTGATACATTTCTTTTTGACACTGACAATGGACACTGTCGCAGTGTCAAAAGTTGACACTGTCAAATATTGAAGAATGATAATATATAATTAAGTTGAAAGAGGAATATAATAATATTGGCACAGCTGACAAGTAAACAATGGTGTCCGCAGAAATACAAAGATAGAGATGGTCGATATTCGATATTTCTCTCCTGGTTACTTTGTCCCGGTGACTTTTCTGTCACTGGAACGCCCGAAAGCCTTTTTACATTTTACAGGACGGGACAGGACTTCATTCACAGGAATCAGTCATTCCTGGTCATTCCTGGTTTGTATATTTATGGTCATTCCTGACATTATTTGGAGTAAAAAATGTGAATGAAATTTTGATCATAAGTGATTTTTTTTTGTTCAACTTAAAACATAAAAAGTCAGTAGGTATTGGACAGTTAGGGCGGGTTGAGGGTTTAATTGGTTACTCGGCTGAATGAATAATGAAATGTGCGAAACATTTTTTTGTTAGGTTTTGAAGAAAAATGAAAAAAAAAGAAACATAGGAAAGTCAGCAGAGACTAAAATTTCATTCGCATTTTTTTACTAAAATAGGAACTGGTTAAAGTAAGTCAAGTGCCTCCAACGGCTCCAACACCCTGTAAAAAAGTGAATATCTTGTTTTTCAAGTAAGAGCCCATTCACATTTCCGTTTAAAAATTGTGTCGGAACTCGCTCGCTCATCAGAAACTGTTCACACTAACTTGCCGTTCACTACGGAGGCGTCTACTAATATCCACAGGAATTCCAAAAACTGAACAAATCGGACTAATATCTATGAGAACCAACGTGAGGACGAATATCTACAGCTCAAACTGCTGACTAATATCTATGAGAACCAAAGTGTGGACGAATATCTACAGCACTGGCAGAGGTTGGGTTAGGTTAAGTTAGGTTAGTTATTACGTAATTGAAGTAATTTATGCTTTTCCGTACAACCTCTTGCTCAGCTGCCCTCTGTACTCTGTAGAATTAGTCCAACCTACGCTCCATAGATATTAGTCACCACTGGAACCGTCATAGATATTCGTCCGACTTTAGGTCTGTAGATATTAGTTCTCACTCTGAAGTTCATAGATATTAGTCCAACACATAAGCTGTAGATATTCGTCCGACATACATGCTGTAGATATTAGTATCTGGAGTCGTTCACTACACCCCGCCCCTCAACCCGCTCGTTCCCAGTCGCTAGGAAACGTGCATGCAGCGTTTGCGTTTTCATCCGATTTTTTTGTTCCATGTTTACGGAAGTGTGAACAGGGCGTCCGATATCCGATTTTTGTCGTTCCGTTTTTTAAACGGCGCGGCGGTGTGAACGGGGCGTCCGACGTTCGTTTTCTTGTCGTCCGTTTTTTAAACGTAAATGGGAACGGACTCTAATACGCAACGAAAATGAAAAAAAATACACAGGGCATTCGATTCCAAAAATGTATAATAATAATTATATTGTGTCGTATTGGTGAAAAATCACCTCAAGGGCGCTGTACAAATAAATATATAGGTACTGGCTTACAACTAAGATTTACAAAATTATTTTTTAACATTAGTTTTGATTTGCAGCCATGGAGTTTATTTGGAGAAGATTTAGGTAAACCTTGTCAAATAAATAACATATTTTTGGTTTTTATAAAAGTTTTCTCCCACGTTTTTAATTTTTATATTAGTTAGGTATCTAGGTACTTACCTATCTTCTCGTCGTGATCTGTATTTCATTTAAAAAAACAAAAATATATTTTTATACTTGAATGTAGGTACCTATAATATAACATTACAAAAAGATGCATATGAGTTAACGCAATTTATAAATCGATTAGAAACAAAATTATTTTTAATTTGTATCTTCAGAACATAATAATGTTATTTCCTGTTATTTATTATTATTTTGTATAAGAGTTCGTTTAGGTATTTATTGTGTAAAGTTGTCAACCTTGGCATACGGCTTGTTGGTCTAGGGGTATGATTCTCGCTTCGGGTGCGAGAGGTCCCGGGTTCAAATCCCGGACAAGCCCGTCTGAAATTGTTTTTTGTTTTTTTATTTATTGATGGTGATTTAGATATAACAACTTCTTGTGGTTTATGGTAATGTAGTATAGTATTATTTGATAGAACTTCATCGCTAACCGACGCCTTTCAACATCACTGCTAAATTAAATCCTCCCCACTGTATCTTCTTCTTGAATGATTTTAAGAGAATATGTATTTTATGGGAAAATCAATAACAAAATACTGCAATAATTTATTATACGTCTGAAAACATTATTTTACTTTTACCATTTTTAATAATTAAATAGTACATACTACCGACATCTGTGTAATCTCCAAGCAGCGTTGCCGGTGTCTATTCTACAAAACTTTCGTACCAACAACTTTACTACCTACACTGCAAACAACTCACTACTTTTATTAAAAATAATATTTTATAGATTGGTGGTGAAGGTTGTCTCACGTGCTAATAATTAATAATGAAAAACGTGACCTGAGAATTAAATTTGATAAAAAAATTACATACTTTACAAATTTTACATGCTACCGACATCTGTGTCATATTAAAGACATTACCGTGCCATTCATAAATAGAAAATAAAGATGGCGGTGTTATTATAGTACAAAAAAACTACAAGCAGATGTTGAACAGGTGTTCATGAAAATGCTAGTATTGTCATATGAAAAAAATCCCTGTATCAGGGAAAATTGCACCAAAAAATTGAAACATGTAGCTGATAATAATAAATTTATTTTTATGCTTACATTTTATTATTACACATATATCGATACCTTAATTCCAAAATGTAACAACTCAAAAAACATAGTTCTAAGATAATCAGGGAACAAGATTTTGGGCAGGTATAGTACGCGTAATTTTTGTAGATTTTAATGAAATTCTAGGATTTCTGAAAAATATATTATAATATTGATAGTAATGTAAACATTGAGTGCCCTTGAGGCGATTTTTCACAAACGGTGCTCTAAAAATTATCCAACTATTATTTTTATTAACGGACCTCAAAATGATATCTATTTTTTTATTTAAAAAATGCTGAATCGCTGGTTAAAATACTTTGGAAATGTGCTCTTACACCCGGTGGCGTAGCTAGCATGGGTGGCACCCGGGGCGGATAACGTGGTGTTACCCCTCCTACACAATTCCAACTTCATAAAAAATAAAGGGCTAGATATTTCAGACACAGGATATTTTCGCCTGTAAAAAGACCGTCAGATACAAAATTCTCCCGTTTCGGGGCACTCCATGGGAAGCCACAGAGCTTCGAAAATATAAATAACAGATCTTTTTCAATATTTTTGTGACAATATCATTCGTAATTTATTTCCACGGTCGGGTGTCACCTCCCATAGGGTGGCACCCGGGGCGGTACGCCCCCCTCCTCGCTACGCCACTACTTACACCCCTGTATATATAGTATTCTTATATGTTATAATACAGCGAATACAGAGAAAAAATAACAAAAACTTTGCACCACCATAAAAAGGCAAAGCTCGTGTGTTTGGTGAAGTAAATCAAACGCAAGTAATAAAATCATAATATTTATTATTTACGCATTGAATATTGTAGAAAGGGTTTTACTAGAAAATGAAGATGGTTTTTTCAACATTACACAATCTTTGAATTATTTTAAGTGGATTTAAAATATTATGATCTTTCTAGCTAACAATCACGGCTTTGTTTGAAATATGAAATCAATCTGTTCATTGAAGAATACGGTGCAAGGGAAACAAGATCTTCTGGTTTAAATACTAATGATGAGACATAAAACTGAATGACCTTATTTGAAAGTGCTCTCTTTCTTGGCAACTTGTAATGAAGTGAATATTTTGAAATAAGTTGCAAAAATAATGTTGCCTACCTATCAAGGGAAAAGTTCTGTCCCTACTGGCAATACCAAAAATACCGCGAATTAGGGATATTCTCAATTCTGTTAGGCTACGAACGCACAGGCAGGTGGCTGGCTTAGCGCCTAGAGCCTGGTGGCTTGCACTCTGGCTACTTGCTAGGATACATGGTGGCCGCACTGAAGGTGGTTTGTGTGGTGGGTCGCTAGGTGTCTTGGTCATTTGCTTGTCGACACGTTGGCGAGATGTCACTTTCAAAATTAGTTCTAAAACTGCTACTTACAGAAAATTCATTTTTAAAATATTCATAACCATGTACGTCTTTAGATTTTCACGGCCAAAAGTATTTTCGATATTTGTTTTTGGGGTGTTATGCCGTGTTACGCTACCTCCTTTAGCCAAAGTTTCATCTTCCCATAGTTTCTGACAACTGTCTAATAATATTTCATCCAATTTTTTCTTCTAAAATGCCTCGCGCCTAGCGGCAAAAAACCAACACGTTGGTTTACCTGGATACACGCCAAGCGACTATCTACTACCTATCTAGGCGCCAAGCGCGCAGTGCGGCCGGTCGCTAAAATTCGAGAACGTTCGTTTTACTAAGCTACTCGCTAGGTGACTCGCTAGGCTCTAGGCGCTAAGCAAGCCGCCTGCCTATGCGGACGTGGCCTTATGGTAGCACTGCCGCCTGTTTCTTTGAAAGTTTGTTGTTTTATAGTGGTATAATCTCAGAGAAAAAATTATATTATTCGGTACAATAATATTCTGTATTATTAACGTTGTGTCAAAATACTTCAACAGTTTATAACGCGGAGCTGCAAATTGATAATTCAAAAGAATAATAATAAAGTGATTTAGTTTTCGATAAAATGTCCGAGGGTTGCTCCGGTGCTCGCGAACAAGACTTCATTTCGGCCCGCAACGATGTCGACTTCACAAACATCTCCAAGTCAAAGAATTACCAGGAAATCAACGTCATTGGAACCGGTAAGTCCTCTCACCTCAATAAAAATACGATATAAACTGAATATACCAAACAAATCAAAACTTTTTACCCCAACAAAAGTTTTACAAGTAGTGTCAAACTTTTACAACGCTAAATTCTACGGTTGGTTTTCAAAAAATAGAAGCTTATAAATTCCTACATAAAAATACACAGCTGGTTGCAATTTTAGTATAACGATGATGTTTCAATTGAATTCGTGATATTCCATGAGGACTGGATACGGCAGTCGCTAAAGAAAAGTTGTCCAAAGAAGCGAGGCTAATCACAATGGAGTGCTGATGCCAACCCCGAAGTTATCCATAATATTATATTTGATTAGATTTACCTACACTTATCCGTTACAGTGGCGTGTAGTCCCATAAAGGCCGAAAAGCTGTGCCTATTCGATGAAAAACCAATGCAATAAAAAAAGTGTTCATTTTTGGTTAGTTTTTGAAAAAATATTGGTATACTTTCGAAATCACTGGACTCGCTTAATTTTTTAGAAATAATCATTAGATTCGCCTTAATTACCATAAAAGACAACTGTTTACATTTGGGGCGATGGTAAAAGTTGGCTTTTACAGTAGTAGATTTTTAGTCTGAAGATTTTTTCTAAAAAAATTTCGTATTGCGTGTCCAGTGATTTCGAAAATTTACCAAAATATTTTTCATAATAAATCTGAGACTTTAGGGATTTTTCAAAATGATACAATCTTATAATAGTCATCACCAAGACTTGTTCAAGATACCACACGGCAGAACAGATGTTCAAATTCAAATAAAATCTTTATTGTAAAAAATAAACTCAAATTACTAAGGGTATAATAGCTTATTGCCACTTTCTATTTCTTTCAGCTAACCCAATTAACAGTAAGTAAAGTTTAATAGTACAGTGTGTAAAAAATATACACACCAAAGCAATGACTTACTTAAATAAAATTTACCCAAAATATGGCATGTAACAAACACTTTTTACGTTTCCAGTAAATTCTTAATTGAAAAATTGTTCATGTAGGTATAACAAAGATAGACATTCAATGAATATGTGTGTATGAACGAAATAGATGTAGAACCGGGCAGCGTTTACATATTTTAAAGTTGCGGCGAATACTACATTCTACGGGTGTGACTGAGATGACAAGATATGCTTATCGCTTACACTAAGACAAATACGGAGCGCTATATGAGACAACCTACGACCAGTAATAATATCATTTTCATAATGCATATTTTTACTGGCTGATATCTTTATGTATGTGGCTCTCAGTCGGAGTATGATACAGTTAAAATAGACGTAAGTTGGTGTGGTCGAATTAGCTCAGTGGTCAGAACACTTCCCCGGCAAGGAAGAGATCCTGGGTTTAATTCCCAGATGTGACTGAATCTTTTCTGTATCACATATTCCTTGAAGAGTTGTTAACATTGTCTTTTTTTACATTAGTTCAAAAAGCCCAAAGGAAAAAAAATCCTCAGGGCCTATGTCATCTTTGGGGATCCTGTGTGGAGGGTCTTTTATGGAAAGGAAGGAGAGGAGAAGTTCTGGGAATGAATAAGGAATCTGGGGTTCAATGTTTCCAGGAATGACAGACATATAAATCCATTCCTCCCACTATGGTGCAAGGTGATGGGTTAAGAGAGTCCGGCTGGAGAGGTCAAAATGTGTCCCTCAACCAGTCTCTCCTGATCCTGCCTGCCACGCATCAGGTGGGCAAACACATCCGTCGCCAAGACCTAGATAAGTCTCATCCCATGAACCCGGGCATCCCTGCTAAGTCACCAAACGTAGCGAACCACTTGTGATGACCTACGGCAGAGGTGTTGGTTATCCAGTAAATGGTTCCCGGGGGGGGCAGTACCCATACCCGCCTCCCAAATTGTAAAAATGATTAAACGTTACAATTTGAGGTTTCTCTTTAAGTTATTTCAATATAAAAATTGTGTTGCGTGTTCCAGGCGCCTACGGGACGGTGTACAAGGCCAATGACCTGATGAACCCCGGACAGGTGGTGGCCCTGAAGAAGGTGCGTGTGGCTCTCAATGAGGATGGGGTCCCCCTGTCCACCCTGCGCGAGGTCACCCTGCTCAAGCGGCTGCAGACCTTCCAGCATCCCAACGTAGTCAGGTGTGTGTCTGACCAGTGTAGATCAGCGGCGGCTAGCCTTAAGGAGCCTTAAAGCCGCATTCTGATTGGGCAAGTAATTTAGTCGAGTAGCGAGTAACTCTCCACTTGTCTGACCAAAATGCTCCTACTGACTACTAAATGTATGGTGTTCAGACACGTTTAGTTACTAAAATACTCGCTCCTCAACTAAAATACTTGCCCAATCAGAACAGGGCATAAGAGCCGTTCGCACACGCTGAGTATTTTAGTCAAATAGAGAGTATATTAGTAACTGAACACATCCGAACACCACGATTTTAATAGAGTAGGTTAGTCAGCGCTTTAGTAGATTCAATCCATTTCGTTCTATTTTTCGGGCGAGCAAGGACTTCCACCATGCGTCCCTGCGCACTGACATGCGCGAATCTGCCGTTTTAGCAGAGTTCATTTGTAGACGTGCGGAGAGGTCGTGACATTGGAGCGAAGATGTTACTCTAAAATTATTTATTTATAATAATAATAATAATAATAATTGGATAATTTATGGAGTGCCGTTTTTGTGAAAAATCACCTCAGGGACGCTGTACAATTTATTAAGGATTCCTAGGTTCTATCTAATTTTACTATTTACAAATGGATACAGAAACATACTTACCTGGCAGGTCACTTTCGATAAACACACTTTAATAAGAAAGTTTATGCTTGGAGAATATACGGCTTTGCATCACTATTAGTATTACATGTATGAAAAGATTAGTGGCAAAAGTAGAGCTGATATTTATTTTGAAAGACTGGAGAATTTAGGACTCTTTACGGCTGGAGAATGTTCATGAAATCAGGACTGGGCAGTATTTGAATTACTTGTAATTGAAATACGTATTTGAAATAGAAATACGTATTTTGTATTTCAATTACTTTCTAAAAATGTATTTCGTAATTGGTATTTCAATTACCTGATGCTGAGGTATTTTGTAATTTGTATTTCAAATACTTATGGCTTCAAAATACATTCTGACATAGATAATTCGTAGACTAAAAATGCTAGAATCCAGAGCAATATATTATTTTGAGTTGGCAACACATCCTGTGCTTTAATAGCACTGTTATTGTACATTTTTCATCATATTTGCATCATTTTATATTATGCTTGTCATTGCTTTGTATTGTATATTTTTGTGTCATAGTATTAGATCAAGCAATATAGGAATAATTTGACTGAATACTAGATTATTTTTAAGTTAATTACAGTAGAGCGCACTTCAAGTGAAAAAACACAAAACTGCACTAGACAAATGTCGTGTTATTATAATAATTATTATTATTTTCTAACACATGGGTCCTACACCACAAAACTTTACAAGTGGAGCAGAGATGAGATGTGTCTTTTGAGCAATACGATTGGTCAATTTTTGCACGTCTCTGTTTCACTCTGCTCAATTTTGCTTCTATGGAAATGCACTCTTAGATAGGGGTACTTACGGCAATTTATTGCAACCAAAAGTTCTACCAAAACCAAATGTATTTTGTATTTGAAATAAAAAAAATGGTTAACTTTTTACCCGCGTTGATCTACTCCGTTTTTTCAATACCCATACGCGGTATGTATATGTCATATTTCAAGTACCACGAGGCACGAGGACACATTCACTTGATTATAGATGTTTTTTACTTTCAAAATATGCCTGAATATGTCAGCATCGTGATAGTTACACGAATATTCTAGCGAGCGGGAAAAAATACTGTGACATAGTAGCGCTGTTATATCGTCAGTCGAAGTTAGCGTAACAAGGGCTGATACGGGCGCGTATGAGGCATGGCTTTTGCCGTATCAACTGTTGTTACGATCGCGTGGAAAAGGTTAAATACTGTATTTTGTATTTCGTATTTCAAATACACGACTTGAAAGTATTTTGTATTTTAAATACATGCGAAAAAGTATTTTGTAATTTGTATTTTAATTACAGCAAAGCATGTATTTTGCCCAGCCCTGCAAGAAATGACCTTTACCAACGCTTACAAATAGGATTTTTTTGAGCATTGTGCAGCTATTAATCTCTTTTCGTGTCCATAGTTTATTTATTTTCATCTCACTAATTTATTCTTCCACCTCTTCTAAAATAATTAAAATCAGCTTAATTAGCGTATTTACTTTAATGCGCCGCGGCCTGTTCAACTTCCAATGCGCCACTTACAAATGTACTCTCTACTGGATTGTAATGCGCCGCAATGTGAACGGTTTTCGGCGAGTATACTCGCTACTTGACTTACTACTTGTTCAATGCGAACAAGCCATTAGAGCAATATGCTTCGGTTAATCTGAAGACAATAATTATCAACCAATAATAACACCAAAAATCAAAATAAATAACACATAGTATATGAGTAACATTTAAGGAATATTAAGTTAATACTTTTGAATGTGGCTGTAACTTTGTGGTTATTCATTATAAATAAACTAGCAGACCCGGCCACACGTTTCTGTGGCTAACGAAACACAATGCCATTACCCAACCTTTATAACCAACGCCATCTGTTAAATCAAATCCATGCCGCTTGCATGCCAGCCCGCTGTCCGCTTGCCAGCCCAGTCCCTTTATTTATACATTTCAACCAATTTACACAAAACCTTGATAAATTATATAACTAAAAACCTTCATAAATCACTCTATCTATTGGTAAATACAGCGTGAAAATCCGTTGTGTAGTTTAAAAGATCTAAACGCACAGACAGCGGGAGCTACTTCAATTTTATACTATGTAAAGATTAAACAATATTTCTTTGTTTGAACAATTATATTTTTTACGCCGACCAGTTTTGGTACAACCGTTCCTTCCTATAACCGGATAAGTGAAGACTGGAGGGAGGATGTAATAATATAATATTGAGTCCATTATCAATAAAAAAAAATATTATCTTACCCATTATTAGTCCCATCTTAGACATATTCCCTTTCACCGTTCACGGCCGCTGTTACCAATCCTACTAATCAACTTCTAAGCTGAAACTAAGGTTCCTCACTGCTTAAATGCACAACAACGCTATTCCCAACACACAAGCATCGCTTAAGCAAGCCGCTTAGTCTAAGCCAGCCGGACTACTTGGTTAGCTATTTAAGCATAAATCTAAGGAAAGGACTAGTTATAAAAAGTGTCCACAGAGTGAAAAAATACCGCGAATGATCAAATTCACCCTGACAAATGACAGTCGGGTTTGCACTCCTTTCAGTTTTTTGTGTTGCATTTGTCAGTTTTATTGCTGTTTTAATAAAATTTGGTTCCAAGCGGCATCCTTTAATCTTGTATTCAATAGGTAATTGGGACCGCCCATTGACTTTGATAAGAGTATCGGCGATGCTGTGATGAGCTCTACAAGCCTCAACTTATCGTAAGGTGTAAAATTCTTGGTATGCTTTGTTTTATTTTCCATTTTAAAGTTTGTTTATTTGCTAACGCACAGAGAAAAAAACTTACGCCGATCCGCCAAATCAAATGGGAAGTACCGATTGTGGCATTACGTTCAGTTGTCGATTTATTTTTAATATATTATATACGTTTGTTTAAAAAATATGAAATACCAGTTTATGAATAACGGTTTTTAAAAGAAATAATGTGTATTAATAAGAGCTACAATAATTAACTCTAATATTAATTTAACATAGAAAGTTTTTAATTTGACGTCATTTTATTGTCTCTGGTAGTGTGTGGGGCCACTTAAGATTTTCAACAATAAAATGATTGGGAACACGAATCGAACGTTCCCTACAAAATGCTTAAAAATCGCTTGGCTGATCGAAAACTAAGATTAGAACTCAGATAATGATCGAAAAGTTGGTAACGGCGGCCGTTATTCTATCTTCACTAATCTCTTAAGTATAATTTCAACAGGATAGTAAAGCTTCAACCCTAGCCTTGTGTACAAGGGGATACTTTGATCACCCTGTCCCCCAGGGCGAAGCTCTTCCGTCTTCCATTGCACTTCGGTTGGGCTGAGTTATCATCCATAATGATGATAACTCAAGTGCGTAATTTCAGGTAGTAGTCGGGAGTCAGAAATGATTCTTTTGACTAACTCACAAGATTTTTAGCGTACCACCCATTTTATTACCCAACTGCCACTGTGTCTAATATCGCCATCCTATTTGCATAACACCCTTTAACTGATATTGTTATATCACATCCATAAAATGACCTGTTTGTTTGTTGGTTGATCGCAGATTGCTGGATGTGTGCCACGGGCAGCGCTGCGAGCGGGGTCGCCAGCTGGTGCTGTTCCTGGTGTTTGAGCATGTGGAACAGGACCTCGCCTCCTTCCTGGACAAGGCCCCCGCATCGGGTCTGCCGCAGACCAGGATACGGGTAACATTCACTAATTTCTAGCTCTTATTTCAATATTCTATGTGCTTCGGACCCAATCCACTTATGGACTTATTAATCCTCTGGAGGCGCCCAACGCTCTCCGTGCTTTCATAGGTGCACAGCCGAAGACAGACACTCCAAATGTAAGTCCATCATTTGTATATGGTTGACATTTATCACATTGAGAGGCTTCCATGTTTCCTTCCTCCGACAAATTACTGCCGCCCTGGGAACCATTCATTGGATATGACTTCTCTTTTATCAATAACTAGGTTATGTCAATGACGGTGAATGATGGGCCCATGTCCGTGGAACGGATTGTATATTTAACCAACACCTCTGCTATAGGTCATCCCAAGTGATTCGCTACGTTTGGTGACTTAGCAGGGGTGCCCGGGTTCATGGAATTCAGATCTTAGCGGCGGTTATGCTGGGGTTTCACACCCACTGTATGGCGGGTCGGATTTAGAGAGACCAGTTGAAGGAGATGTTTTTACCTTTCGGGCAGAACTCTCTCGACCCATCGCTTAGCACCGCAGAGGGAGGGATGAATTCAAACATCCTTCATTCGTGGACACATTGACCCTCAGATTTCTACCCACCCCTTTTACCCTTTTCCTTCCCAGATCTTCATCTCCTTCCTTTCCTTAACCACTCCGACCCGTAAGCGTGTTTACACTCCAATATAACAATAGCAGTCAAGTACAATACCCATGTTTTCACGTTAATACATGTGTTTCCACAGAAATCGTTATAACTGTTACTGTCCTAGTGACAACCCTAAAACAAAAAGTAGTAGATCCATATTGAATCAAGCTTCACATTTTTATTCTAAGTTGTCCATAAAAGTACATAAAAAAACTTATTTTGTAGAAACAGTTTTCACCCGCCAAATCGCCTATGCGCCGTTAGACATTGTTAATTTTATATTAAATATTCTTGTATGAAATGGTAAAAAAGTGAGGTGACAAAATTGTTTATTATACACTTATACATGCTTTATTTATATATTTATTTATATTTATATATTTTGCACTGGACATCTCCAAGGCCTTTGACCGGGTTTGGCACCGAGGACTTGTCAACAAGCTGCATTCTTACGGACTTCCCGCATCCTTGTGTACGTGGATTGCCGACTTCTTGAGGGGGAGGTCGATTCAGACGGTAGTCGATGGTTTCACCTCTTCCTCACACTCGATAAATGCTGGCGTCCCGCAGGGATCGGTTCTGTCTCCAACTTTGTTTTTGTTGCACATCAACGACCTTTTGTCATGTGCACCAATTCACTATTATGCGGACGACAGTACAGTTCATGATAGCTTTTTGTTTGACAAGCCCCCAAAGGGCTCACAAACTCCAACAGCTCGTAGGGCTTTGAAGCAAAGAATGGACGGCTACCTCGAGAGTGTTTTCTCTTGGGGTAAAAATAATCTCGTTGAATTTAATGTTTCAAAGACCCAATCTTGTCTGATTACGTCCAAAAGGGATCGAAATGAAAATCTAGTCTCTTTCAACGGAAGCAATCTTCCGAACAGGCCCTCCATTGATATGCTTGGTGTAACCCTAAGTGACCAGCTCAGGTATGGGGGCTCCATCGAAGCCAGAGTAAAGCTAGCCTCCCAAAAACTGGGCACACTGTACAGGGCCCGCAGATACTTTAATAGTACACAACTGCTAACCCTGTACAAATCGCAAGTGCGCCCCACGGTTGAATTTGGCAGCCACCTCTGGTCTGGAGTTCCAAAATACCTGAAAAATACCCTCGACTCTGTGCAGAAACGGGTGGTCCGTTTGATAGATTCTCCCATCTTAACAGACGGATTGCAATCTTTAGAGCACAGGCGTCGGGTGGGAATGCTATCCTTGTTCTACCGGTATTACAATGGAAGATGCTCCGAGGAACTAGCATCATTGATCCCTTCGGCACCGGTGCATAGTCGGGAAACACGCCAAACGCGTGCCCAACATTTGTACACAGTTGACATTTGTCACATGAGAACGGGTCGTTTCTTCGACTCATTCTTGTGTTCAACAGCTCGGCTGTGGAATGATTTGCCGGCCTCTGTGTTTCCTCCTTCCTACAACATGGGTCTCTTCAAGACCAATGTTCATTCCTTCCTCTCCTCAAAAAGACCCTCCACACAGCATCCCAGATAACATAGGCCCTGAGGGAAATTATTTTCCTCAGGGCCTCCTGTGTGGAGTTAATGTAAAAAAAAAAAAAAATATGCTGCATTCTAAATTTTAATATTTACATACGTTAATATTTATTTGTAATATAACAATTTGAAAGCTTATTTCATAACCTTTCAAAAACAATTTTTAGTATTCGGTTACGTTCAGAAATGTTTCATTTACAGAGGTTTAATTGCGAAGCGGAAATAACATAAAGTTTTTATAACAGTTCGTTTAACCTCTTATTTGCCGCTTGTGCGCCGGCGTGTCGTGAGACTTTACACGCGATTTTGACCCTTATGTATAAAGAAAGTGTATGAAGAACACGGTCTGAATCGCTTGCTCTATTATCGCTCTTTACCATAGAGAAAACCGCAATGTGCCTGGTTACTCCATATAATTTATATTAATGATTTACTGGAGCGCGGGAACGTGCGCAGTTCTTGCGCATGCGCGGGAAAAATTCCTTTAACTGCGGTTTTGACCTTTCTATTGTTCAAAATTTCTCAAGGACAGTGTCAGAATCGCGAGACGCGAAATGTCACGTGGTGTCATAATGCCGCGTTTTGATTGGTGGTGCTTTTTGCTGGCATACCCCGGCATTCAACGAGTTAAGACAAAAATGCATCTACCACGAGTGAAATTATTTTTCTCAGGGACTCCTGTTTGGGCATCTCGAACTGTCATTGTGGCGGCCGCGTCACAAAATGCCGATGCGTGACCTCAAATAACATCATAAAACCTATCAATTTACGTAAATAACGCAAGTAATGTTATTTTGGTAAATAGTTTATTGTTGTAGAAATGTGTTTCAGTCAATAAAATATACGATAGGTAAAATTTAATCCACAAAACATTCAATTGAAGATCGTGAAATTTCCGTGTTGTTCTGACCAAAAGCCTGGCCCTCAACAAGTTAAAAAGACTCCCCAAAAATGACATTTCTCTTCGGATGAGGACATATCATCAGTGAGAGAAATTAAAAAGGGAAATCCGATGACATTATAATGCACCTAGACTTGTTATTGTCAGCCCAAATTTCGGATATTGTCAGCACATTTTTCACATAACTCTGTTTTTCTGCATAATTCTGGGCTCGATTATGTTTGGTGTCTTCCAGGACATGTCTCTGGAGATCCTGTCAGGAATTGACTTCCTCCACTCGCACCGCGTGGTGCACCGAGACCTGAAGCCACAGAACCTGCTGGTCACTTCAAGCGGCCACATCAAACTGGCTGACTTTGGACTGGCCAAGACCTACGACTTTGAGATGAAGCTGACCAGTGTGGTGAGTTACTATTTACTTTCCATCGCATTCTCATCTGTTCAAAGTGATTTTTATTTTGGTTAATAGATGACAACTCAACGGAATTGGAAATTTGATATCCGAAGTAAAACATTATTACATACGTATTATTGTTGATTGTGCCGTAACATAGGTATTGCAGGTTGTCCTCGACGCACATTGTACTTATCATATTATGTATGGATAATTTAAAAAAAACAATGACAATTTGTCAAAATGTGCACAAACTATGCACTTGAAAGTACAAAAATGTCTGACTTGCAAATACTCTTATTAGAGAAAACAATAAATTATCTACAAAGGATTTGCAATAAAATGATCAACCGAGGAATGCCAACCAAACTCTATTTGTAATGTCTTGAAAATGTAATGTCAAATTATTAGTGTCCGACTGAACTTTCGGTTTCGGCCTAGTTTCGGCCAAAAACGAGTTTCGGCTTAGTTTCGGTTTCAGCCGCCATCCAGCCGAAACTACGGCCGAAACCGAAACTGAATTCGGGAGGTTTCGTTCTGCGATCGGACATGTTCGGTGCACTGAACTGCGAGCAACGAAATGTCATTTTGCTGCGTCCGCGCTCATAGTCGTGTCAGGACTTGATTCACTTGTTTGTGCTCGCTCCGCGAACTTTGCGGTAGTTTGGTTTATTTGTTGTGAAATTGGAGGTGTTTATACTTAACATTATTTCGAAATAGGTATGTTCATGATAGGCCCTGAGGAAAATAATTTCCCTGAGGGCCTATGTCATCTTTGGGGATGCTGTGTGGAGGGTTTTTTTAGGGAAAGGAAGGAGGAGAGTTCTGGGAAGGAAAAGGGGTGGGTAGGAATCTGGGGTTCAGTGTGTCCCGGTCATCCAGCTTCAAGACCCTAGGCAAACCTCATCCCAAGAACCCGGGCACCCCTGCTAAATCACCAAACGTAGCGAACCACTTGGGGTGACCTATGGCAGAGGTGTTGGTTATCCAACAAAGGTTCCCGGGGCGGCGGTACCCATTCCAACCTCCCAAATTATTTTGTTCTTAAGATGAAAGAGTATTTTTAGTGTACCTAAACAAATTAGGTTTAAAAAAAGTAATTTTGTTTTCTACCTTTTATTTTATGTTATTTGTTAATAATGTTAAAATAGGTAATACCTAATATTTCTTTTTTTAAATATTATTTACGAAGCGATTTACGATAACGATTTCAAAAAGCATAAATAATTTATTTGATATAAGGAGTGATAATTATGTTGTTTATTTTTACTTCAAATATTAGAGTCTGAATGATTAATAGGTATATGATTTTAAAATAAAGGCTGATTGATTAAGATCGACTATTTTTTTCCACGAAAACATGACCTTATATGGAAGTTTCGGTTTCGGTTTCGGCCGAACCTGAGACCGAAGCCAAAACTCAGTTTCGGTTTCGGCCATAAAAACTAGTTTCAGTCGGACACTACAAATTATAGTAAAGAAATGTCAAATATTAAATGCCTATCCATAAGTAAGAATAGATGGGAAACCTCCGGTAGCACATCCTGGCGGATGAGAACAGTACATTTCTCACAGGAATGTTTTGACTTATTTAGTTCCTACCCCACTGGCCGTACTTTTATTTATTTATTTGCAAAAACAGTATAAAAACCAACACATTGCAAAGGCGGTAAAGAAAATTACAAAACAGTTAAAGCACAAATAATAATCGCCTGCTTAAATTCGGTGTGGGACATGTGGATATCCACATTTCCTGCGAAGCAGTTAATTAATCTGGCGAGTCTTCCCAGAGGCATCACCATTGGTAAGTTAGTTCTGCACCTGGGAAAGATCAAAAGCCTGTATTGGCGACCTCGCATGAAATTATCTGAAACATATAGTCCTATTTTAGCCAGAATATCTGGTATTGAAAATAAACCATTCAGAAGCTTATTTGCCATCAGTAATGCGACATCCCTTCTGGAACTAAGGCTGCAGATACCCAGCATTCCCAAGATAAATTCTGTTGGAAACAGCCATGGGAAAAACCTAACTCTCTCATATAGAGGTATTGTTAAAATTTCTTTTGTATTTTCTCGACCATTAGTACATAGATGGTGTCCTCAGGCCCCCTCGAGAATGCTATGCACTAAGCTAAGTAAAGCATGCTTATAATTGCAAGGTTGGTCAACTCCTTTGAATTGTGTAGTGTGACAAAACCCAACATCTGATAATTTACTGATTTGCAACGTCTGATGTTTTATTGATTTACAACATCTGATGCTTGGCTGATTTATAGATATGATATTTTTAGATACGCTCCCACCAGAGGCGGCTCTGGGAGAGTCCAGAAGTGGAAGGTCATTTTAAAAAAATCATATTATCATACAATATCAAATTAAATATGATAAATCAAAATCAAAATCAACCTACGTTTATCAAACCATCTTTTTCAGATGCATAATATTCATCATTCTCTCTCCCTCACGGCAATGACCCGAACTGTCTTCAGAATCCGAAAACATCTTTATTAGGCGACATAGTGCCATCTCGTTTTTTGTATGGTGCATAAAGAAACAGAATACATGATATCGGGACATTTGATAAATTGACCCAGCCAATCATAGTGCGTGGGAAAGAAAGCTTCCATTTAAGACGTTAGATGTCACTGCTTGCCACTACCTGCTATCTCGCGGTGCATATCAAATACATTAGAATAATACTGTTTTGATTTGTTTTTGTTATGTTTTACTGTTATCTTACAATTGACCTGGGGGAAGGACCGCCACTGGAGACCACTACTGTAGATGAATCTGCTACCATTCACGTTTGAGGGGTAAACACGCATATAATTAATGATGAGGCTTGTTTGTGACCAGGTGGTGACATTATGGTACCGGCCCCCTGAGGTGCTGCTGGGCCGCGCATATCACTCGGCCGTGGACATCTGGAGCGCGGCCGCCGTGCTGTATGAACTGCACGCCCTCCGCCCCCTCTTCCCCGGCCACTCGGAGGGGGATCAGCTAGACAGGATATTTAGGTAGGTGCAACTTGTGACCAACTAAATGCGCCTCACAACAATAATCAACTGTCAAATACAAAATGGCGATTGCACAAGGTTAAAAGTGATGTTAGAACCTCGTAAAATAAATGGAATTTAAAAACTTGATGTTAGAACTTTATCAATCAAGTATCTACAGAAATACAACACTGTAAAATTATTTTGGTTTATAGCAATTAAAAAAAAAATTACATTAGCACCACAAAGTAGACCCTAAGGAAAATAATTCCACTCAGGGCCTATTTCATCTTTGGGGATGCTGTGTGGAGGATCTTTTTAAGGGAAGGAAGGAGAGGAAATTCTGGGAAGGAAAAAGTTATTAGGGGTGGGTAGGAATTTGGGGGCCAGTGTGTCCAGGAGTGACAGATGAATAAATACATTCTTTCCACTACGATGCAAGGCAATGTTCCGAGAGACTCCTGGTGTAGAAAGGTTGTGGTCAAAAGATCTCCCTCAACCAGTCTCTCCAAACCCAGCCTGCCACGCTGTTGGTAGCAGACACATCCGCCGCCAAGATCCGGACAAACCTGATCCCATGAACCCGGGCAACCCTGCTAAGTCACCAAACTAACCTAGTCCCTCGTGTATAGAGTGCCATTTGCAACGGGATAGGAATGCTACTGATTGGGTGGTACATTTGTTCATAGTAGCATTGTTTCATATTGTAGGTAAAAAGGTCTAACAATTTTGGTTGTTTTTTTAATTCCAGGGTGATAGGGCGACCCGTAGCATCAGCGTGGCCCGAGAATTCCTCCATCGTGTCAGAGAACTTCCCCCCGCACCAGCCGCGCGCCCTCTCACACATCTGTCCGCGCATCTCCTCGCAGGCACAGGACCTCATCACGGTAAGCAAGCCTCACACACTCACTCACTACACTCCACTCCATACATATCCGTACCAATAAACTGTTCAGATGAATAGTTTGGTATTTCCAACCTTCTTACATATGTATCATCAATTTTACAGAGAAAAACGAGCTAAGAAGCTAAACCACCTTTAACCTGTCAAAGGTCAGGCCCTAACACGAAAATTCCCTAACAAAGCACCACTTTGAATTTTGAATTGACTGTTTTGTGGATTAATTTTGTAAATTTTATTGACCGAAACACATTCCTAGAACAATAAGCTGTGTACCAAAATAACATTACTTGCGTTAATTTCATAAATTGATAGGTTTTACGATGTTTTCGTTAAGTATTACGCATCGGACTTTGACAGCAAATAATCGCGCCAAATTTGACATTTCGATTCCATAGATAAAATCATTTAAAAATATTCTGGGGTTGCCAGGTGAATGAAAATTGTGGCTTTATCATCACTGATGTTGGCGCAAGTGATTCTGACCTTGTCCTTCATACAAATTCTGTACACAGAAGGGTCAAAATCGCATTCAAAAATATTTTTATCAAAATGTTTTCGGCGCGCATGCGCACACACCGCGCGTTTCTGCAAGTCTCCGGCAAATAAGAGGTTAAACGAGCTAAATCTAGCTCTAAAGGAGCTGAGTTGGCAACACTGCTGCGAGTTTCTTTACCTGCTTTTTTTAGTTTTATAGTAACATGTCGTTTCTTATGATTTTTACTCACACTTTTTATTATTTTGAATTATATCATTTTACAACAGGTATTACAAAATTATAAAATTACATTATTTATATACTGTTCCAACCAAAGATATTGAAATATAAGTAGATGTGCTATCTGCTGTTTTTACTATGTGGGTCTGCGCTTCCGGGTGTCGCCGATATTGTTTACTAATTAACAAATAAACTAAAAGAACAAATAATTAACGAATAAACCAAACGAACGTTAAACTAAATGAACGAATTCTTTCCTTATTCAAAACATATTGTTAACCAATATTAATGCACATTTTCAAAAAATCAACGAATTGAACAAATTCTTTTTGTATGAAAACTACGCTAATTAGCGCGTTGTAACAGACGTATCAAGCCTTTACAAGACTGTAAAATAAGGGGCACCGGTTTTGTGCACGCCTTTCCACTGGTTCGCTGATTGTGATGATTGTAGTAGCTGGCCTCCCTACATCCAGGGGTAATGGTCCTGGATGCGCCTAGTTCCTGCCTGAGCGGTGCCTTGGCAGTGCCCAGAGTCAGGGCCGACTGCAGCGGTAGGCACCGAGTTCCCGTTCAGGCAGAACTTCGGCAGGAGGCAGCAGCTGGCAGCAGGTCGCCGGGGAGGCAGCGGGTGATAATAAACTTTCCCAGTTGGAATAATAACACGAATTGACTGAGAGAAGAACTGATTTATTACCGAAAATGGCCGGTCTTTTATACCCGATTTCCGGGATAAAACCGGTCACGTGGTACAATTTTAGGGTGGGAGGTTTTACCTAGCCCGTTATGTATATAAGGTGTGCCTTTCTGTGGGCCACCTATTTTGGCAATCACTTGTTTGAAAGTAGTCGTCTAAAATTGGTTTCTTTAAATAATTATACAGGTCATATTAAAGTATATACAATGTTTTCCTTAAAATTAAAGTGGTTCTACGGATATTCTTTATCCGTAGAATTTTTGTTTGACGAGTTTAGGGTGATTTTAAGGCTGTCATACCAGCAAATCATAATTTCGATTCCGACTGCACCGCTCACACATCAGCCGTTGCAAGCGGACGTTTTTGGAACTAGATTTCGTTCCGCTAGAAGCCGGGTTTCACGTACCTATAGTTCACGCGAAGCTGGACCTACAGTATGGTTCAGATAAAGATGTTGAATTCTCGCTTCCAGAATTTTAATAAGTAGTAGTTATTTGTAATTTGTGTATTGAAGTGCGTAGACATAAATAGATACATAAACACAGTAGGTATAAAGTAGATACCTACACAAAAAAACTAAAAATTTGTTATATTTTTTTAATATTTTGGTTTTTGTTTTTTCATTTTATTTTACGGCCATTAGAGTGGAAGAATTGAAACGTTACTTGAAATGGCTTTAGCCGTGTTTAGTGACCAGATCTGAAAAGTCAGGTACTTCCCCACCTCCATCTTCCCTAACTCCTTCCCCTCCCCCACTACCTTCAGCCTCACAACATACCCCAATTGGGGGTGATAGTCCCACTGGCTCCAGACGGGAGCAGTTGGGACTCTTGTGCGGTATTCATGAAAAAAAGAGTACCTAATATTCAGTTGGATTGTAAAAAATATCTCATTTTGAAATATTTATTCGTGTGCATAATTTTTAATTTTATATTTATGTGAATACCGCACAAGAGACCCAAATGCTCCCGTCTGGAGCCAGTGAGACTATGACATGACTATGGGGTATAGTATGAGGCAGAAGGTGGTGGGGAAGGGCAGGAGATGGGGAAGAGGAAGCGAAGAATTACTTGGCTATTCAGATCTGGTCACCAAACACGGCCAAAGTAATTTTTAGCAACGTTTCAATTCTGAATGGTGGTCTTACACCAGGGCGATACTAAAGTATCTTCCACTCTGGAACGTGACGCAAATATATTATTTTTATATGAAATAACCCAAATTAGTCAAACAAAATTTATTTGCCCACGCCGGGATTCGATCCCACGACCTTCGGATTGCGAGACAAGAGCCTTACCTCTTGACCACGCCGGCCGTCAATAAATAGTATCAGTAATTTGGAAGGCGGGTATGGGTACCGCCGTCCCGGGAACCATGTATTGGATTATCAACACCGTACGGGTAGCCCGGGTTCATGGGGCGAGGTTTGTCAGGATCTCGGCGGCGGTGGAATCTGCCCCACCAACTACGTAGAAGGCCGGATCGGGAGAGACCTTTTTTTACAATCGCTCGACACATTGCCTATCTCTTCTTTGGGGATGCTGTGTGAAGGTTCGTTTCAGGGAAAGGGAGGAGAGGATCTTCTGAGAAGGAAAGGGTATTAGGGGTGGGTAGAAATGTGGGGGTCAGCGTGTCCAGGAGAGCGGATGTATGAATCCATCCCTCCCACTGCGATGCAAAGCGATGTTCCGAGAGAGTAAGGCTGGAGAAGTCAAAGGGACTCCCTCAACCACTTTCTCTAGATCCAACCTGCCATGCAGCTGGTGCGCAGACGCATCAGCCGCCAAGACCTGAAAAAACCTCACCCCATGAACCCAGGCACCCCTGCTAGTCACCAAACGTTGCGAACCACTAAGGATGACCTACGGCAGACGTGTTGGTTATCAAAAAAATGGTTCCCGGGGCGGTGGTACCCATACCCGATTCTCATGTTTGTTATTTTTGTAATACGAAAAATGGATATAAAAAAGCCTACCCCCCATCCCTCTCAACCCCCTCCCCCTCTCACCCCACAACCTCTAACCACCCTCCACCCCCCCGCCTCTTTTACCCCCCCCCCCCCTCCTATATAAAAATCAATTGCTGTTTGTTAGTTTCACTAAAACTCGAGAACGGCTGGGCCGATTTAGCTGATTTTGGTTTTGAAATGTTTGTCGTAGTCCAGGAAAGGTTTAAACGTTGAGAAAATATGGAAAAGTTGTGAGGAAGATAGTAAAATCAACAATTTAATTCTCCCATATAAACTGTTCTACATACTTTCCTGTGAATTGCTAACCGTTCATCCGATTGCGATGAAACTTTGGTGAGTTGTTGTGAGCACGCCCGCAAAGTAGTCCAGTCAATAAATGCTCCAAAAGGAGGTGTAGAGTGCGTGAGCAGGGACCTAAGCGATTCCTCCAGAAACTTGTTTAGGGTGCTTAGGGTGTGAACATACTAAAAGTCCTGACGTCTTGGTGGTGAGCTAGGGGGAAGGGGGGGAGGGGGAGGTTCCAATTTTCGGGTTTCCGCTTATATCTCAAAAACGGTGCGTCACACATGAAAATTTCCTAAGGATAAGTAAAAAAAGCTCATAAAATTATCTACAACTTTTATTCTTTACGTAATTTTCGAAATCACGTCCATTTTTGACTTACACGCTCCACAAATGTAGATATTTTTGAAAAAAATTATTTTACCTCACATTTTTCATCAAACATTCCTTCATATCGTCTAAAATATTCATCAAAGAAAGAAATTTATTTATAAGAAGTTGTAATAAATTTAATTCCCTTTTAGAATATATATACATACATATGCAAATAAGTCTCCAACCAGTAAATATTTACAGCAATTTTAAGGTTTTGCGTAAAATGTCGTCATTTTCAGAAAAAGCTGTTTTTATCTTATTACTGACACACCGACGTGCAACGACGATTATGCGACGCTCTTTTAGTAAGGCGTATGATCAGATATGACCATGGAAACCACATTGATGCTATCATTCAAAAGCCGAGAAGGCATAACAGGAGGCAGAGGTATTTTGCACAATGTACTAGAAGTGGTTAGTTGGTATGAGCGCAACTCATGAGATCTGCACTTCCCTTGAAGAGTATTGTGGAGTCTTCACGTCCAGTAACAACACAAGGACCTCGGACAAGCCCACCGAAGTAAAGATGCAGCAGACATTTTCAAACTCAGTCAGTGGTTTGATGCACATCCTCCCTTCCCACAAGCCAATGAAATAATGTCAATTCCCAATGTCTTCTGTCAGCTCGTCGATAAAAAATCACGATGAAAAGGTTGCAGTTGACCCAACATTTCTGTTTCACCGGATGTGTATAAGCAAACGATCAGATGAGGATTTGAAGAAATTCTTTGAGTATGAGTTGGCCCCATTTCCCTTGGCACTGTTCAATGAAGGTGGGATGTGGAAGACAACTAAATCTGTCCTGTACAGCTTATTCGAGCCTACCAAAAAACTGGTCTACTGTCTCAGGTGAACATAGTTGTGGACGGAAAATTTCTACTACACAGAGTAATTTAGCAAAAAGATGCCTTCCTTGTCACAATTTGTGATCGTTACATCAACTACGTCAACCACCACTATCCTGGATGACTCACACTGTGGTATTTGATTGGTACCCAAACCCAGCCAACGGTACAAAATCACAATAACAGATGCGATGATACAGACTGAGAAGGTCAGCTGACATCAATTTGACTTGGAACACTTCAATACCCGTTAAAAAGGAAGATTTGTTATCCAATCCTACCAACAAAAGTAACTTCATCTCTTTACTACAGACGAAGCTTCGGGAGAATGGGATACAGACTCTTCAGGACATGATGCTGACTTCCTTGTTGTGAAGATTGCTGTGGAACATTCCTCTCACAGTTTTGTGAGAAGCTTTCACTTCCTTTTGATTGCTTCCACTCCTCCCACCCAAGATATTCTGCTGCTGACAACGGACGAGGGAAAACCAAAACAATGCCACTGTCCATCCAAAAGATGCAGCACCGTGCATTTGAACACATCCTGTTCTTACATTCATTTACCGGCTGCGACACAACATCTGCAACTTTCAGGAGAAGCAAGGTGGGCTTCTCAAAATTGTACTTGGAGTCAGAATTCATCAAGCAAGCGGCAATGATCTTTATAACCCCTCCTCTACTCACGGCGAGGTTGAAGAGGCTAGAAATAAATGTTTCCTGAAATGGTATGCGGCGCCAAAAAGACAGACCTTCCTTAACCAGTACCGCTTTTAGTCGTTCACAGGGTTGGTGGCAAATATGAAGCCTGACATCAGCTCCCTCCCTCCAACAGAGAACGCAGTTAAACAGCATTCCCAGTGCACCGATTGAGCTGCCCCCTGAATAATGGGGGTGGAAACATGAAGGAGAGACCCTGATGCCAAATACAACAAAAGATCCACCAGCGCCGGAGGTCCTTCTAAATATGATATTTTGCCGCTGCACCAGGGATTGTGCAATTGGCAAATGTGGATGCCGAAAAGCAATGCTGACCTGTTCTGCAGCGTGTCTCCGAGTCTCCTGCCAAGGGAGATGCCTCAATAGCGTGCCTGTTGCCGAGGACGACGATGACGACGACATAGAGCCCATTCAGCAAGAACCATCCAATACTGAGGATGAAGATGCCATGGATGAACAACGCTTGCGAGGACCCCCACGTCCAAGGAGGATGAGAATGTAACATGATGTTATTGAGAACAGTGATAACAATGAGATCTATAATTTTATGTGCTTAATGTAACGAAATAGAATAAATATTATGATTATAAAATACAATTATGTATTTTTCAAGTAATATGATTTTTACCTATTTTATTTAATAACTGGTTTTAAAGTGTGGTCACACATATTATTAGGCGAACGAACAAGTGTTGTGTGTCAGTAATAAGATAAAAACAGCTCTTTCTGAAAATGACAACATTTTACGAAAAAACTTCAAATTGCTGTAAATGTTGAACGGTTGAAGATAAATTTACATATGTCTATATATTCTAAAAGAAAATTAAATTCTTTACAACTTCTTTCGAATAAATTTTTTTCTTTGATGAATATTTTAGACGATATGAAGGAATGTTTGATGAAAAATGTGAGGTAAAATGATTTTTTTCGAAAATATCTACATTTGTGGAGCGAATAACTCGAAAATGGCTGGGATTTCGAAAATTACGTATAGAATAAAAGTTGTAGATAATTTTATCAGCTTTTACTTATTATCAAAAAATTTTCCTCTGCGGCGCACCGTTTTTGAGATATAAGCGGAAACCCGAAAATTGGGACCTCCCCCTCCCCCTCCCCCCCCTAGCTCACCACCTAGACGTCAGGATTTTTAGTATGTTCACATCCTAAGCACCCTAAACAAGTTTCTGAAGGAATCGCTTAGGTCCCTGCTCACGCACTCTACACCCCCTTCCTTGACTGGACTAAAGGTTTCTGTATATACTGGTGAGCTCTGGCATTATGAAATTTGTATATAAAATTGCAATTGGTGCCACGCAAACTGTTTGAAAACTGAATGTACCGGGAGTGAATGTATGGAATGCGGGAGGAGGTGGCGGATGGGAGAGGGGTGAAGGATGAGGGAGGGAAGGGGAGGGGGACAAGGGAGGGGAACTCGGGAGAGGGGGCCCGCGGGATGGGTTGGGGAGGGGAACCCGGGAGGTGGGAGGGGAACTCGGGAGGGGGGAGAGGAAAACGGGTGGGGGTTTAAGGGATAGGGGAAGCGGGCGAGGGGAGTGAGGAGAGGGGAAGGGGACGTTGGAGAGGAAGGGGAGGCAGAAGGGGAACGGGACGAATGGGAAAGGACACGAGCTCTGGCATCATGAAATTTGTATAATAAAATTGCAATAAGTGGCACACGAGCTGTATGAGAACTGAATGTATCGGGAATGAATGTATGGAATGCAGGAGGGGGGAGGGGAACCCGGGAGGGTGGAGGGGAACTCGGGAGGGGAGAGGGGAATTCGAGAGGGGGATCCGCGGGAGGGAGGAGGTGATTATGGGAGGGGGGAGGGGAACTCGGGAGGGGGGATCGCGGGACGGAAAAGGGGGGGAGTAGAGTGAGGAGAAGGAAGGTGGAGGAGGAGTGGGAACGCGAAAGGGGAAGGGGACGCGGGAGAGGAAGGGGAGGTGGAAGGTGAACGGGACGAATGGGAAAGGACGCGCAGGGAGAAACAATTTCGTTATTAAATGGCAAAGGTTGGTACCCGGCATATATATAAATGCTAATAAATGAAAATGAATCGCCGAAATGTATGTACGCGCATAACTTCCGAACGACTACACCAAATTGGATAATTCTTTTTTTGTTGTGTTTGTTATTGCCAGGACAAGGTTTGTATATAACTACTGGTGAGCTCTGGCATTATAAAATGTGTATACTAAAAATTCAATGGGTGGCACGTGAGCTGTTTGAAAACTAAATGTACCAGAACTGAATGTATGGAATGCGGGAGGGGGGATAGGAACTTGGGTATTGGTGCCGCGGGTGGAAAGGGACGGGAACCAGGGAGGGGGAGGGGAACCTGGGAGGGGGGAAGGGAATTCGTGAGGGGAGTTGGCGGGACGGGGGAAGAGGAGTGGAGTGGGGAGTCGGAAGGTGGAGGAGGCGGAGTGGGAACGTTTGAGGGGAAGGGGACGCGGGAGAGGAAGGGGAAGCGGAAGGTGAACGGGACGAATGGGAAAGGACACGCAGGGAGAATCAATTTTTTGTTGAACGGCATAGCAACGCATGCCGGGCACCAGCTAGTATATAAATGAAAATGAATCGCCGAAATGTATGTACGCGCATAACTTCCGAACCCATGCATGCCGGGTACCCGCTGTATATAATTTATTTATTTATTTATTTACGGACAAATAGTCCATTAACAATATAACAATAACACGAATAACAAGCGAGCCTAAAGGCCCGACCCGCCTAGCAATTGATCACTGTTCGCATCGATTACCGTTCGCATGTCATTTTTCGTAACCAGCACCACTTTTCGTAACAATCACCACTTTTCGTAACGATTCACCAGTTAACCCCATGTGTCGAGCATGCGTAAAGAAGTTTTACTTTAAAAAAATGGGGCATTTGGGACTCTTGTTTTTTGTATCGTATAATAAGGGACAAATAAAAACATTTATTTTTAAATATAAAACTTTTTGCATAAAAATATTCAATGAAAATGAAATTCGGTCAACCCTGTAGATTTTACGAACGTGAAACAAGGAATTCGTATGTATTTACATTTCGTTTCCAAAATATTATTTCAAACTGTTGTAATTCAGAGCGACGCGGACACGTCCTCGTCTGGCCACGTTTCGGACCGTAATGAACTGCGAAATTTTGTGTTTCGGCGCTATGATAAAATCGTCAAATGCGAAGCTGTTAATTAATTAAAATTAAATGCTTCCCAAAATTATTTTTCGGTCAAACTTATTTATGATTTGTCAATAATGTCTTAGCACAATAAGTATGTAAAAAAATATGAAATATATTAGTTTATAAGTGCGCAAATAAATACACAAATGGACCAATTTTCGTCAAGAAACACATGTACGTACATATTTTTTAATGATTTTATTGAAACTAAAATTAAAATTCTAATACATAACTTTGCTAGATAATGTATTGATTTATTTCACTGCATGATTACATTATTTGAAATGGGTGTGGTATAATACAAAAACTTTTTTGAAAATTTAACAAATCTGCCAACGACCTATGGAATAACCTTATTATACTAAAAATTAAAAAAAATTCTAAAAATTTATTACATAACTATGCTAGATAAAAGAACAATCTTTCGAAATCCATTTATAATTTTTTGTGGAAAAGAGTCAATACGTCTAAAAACTTTTTTGAAAATGACATATTTCTGGGTTTCTCTACCTATGTCCTCTTAAGGATGTTTGACATTTTGTCGGTAGGTATTTACATTTTAACAAGTAATCTGAAGTGTTACAATGAAGTTAATATTTTTCCCAGGTCCCCCGTAAGCCTGGCTATCGAAACCTTTTGGTTCCGTCGCCTTACGAGGTCCTGGGATTTTTAAAATGGAGAAAAAGTGATTTGATGCAAAAGTCTCGAAAATGTGCGCAAATGCTGATAGCGTTGGCAGTTTAAGAGTTACAAGGTTGATTTATGTTTCTTTGGATGCCCCGTAGGACTCTGCACTGAAACGTCTTAGTTTCAGCGTCCTACGGGGTGTGTAAATGAAGTTATGTTACAAAATGATGATATTGTAAGCAAGATGAGGGCCCTTAATGGGGCCGCCAAACTGGTTTTTTGGCTTTGGAGCCGGGAAAATGGCCCTGAAGGCGAAATAATAACGATGCTAGAATGTCTCCCGGTGGCAACTTGGTATACAAGCTTTATTTGTGTCACCGGGGCATTTTACATTAAGAAAAGACATTTTAGAAATGATAAAATGTGTTTGGCAAAGGATCGTTGCTGGCCGCACGGTATTCATGAACTTAGTGGCCAGAACGAAAAAGGCCCTTAAAAGGGTCGTAATTAAAAATAGAGAGCAGCCCGCTTGGCGGAGCCGGTCTTCCTGCCGTGCCATAACAGCAGAACGGCAAGAGAGGGAAGGCAGTCCGCTTGGCGGAGTAGCCGCTCCTTTGGAGCCGGAAAAACGGCCCTTCTCAGGGGTATAAATAAAAAGGAGGCTAGTCAGCCTGGTTGCCTTGGAGGCGTAAATAAGCATAAATAAGCATAATTATTGAAAATGTAGGAGTCTAGAATGTCTCCCGGTGCAAACTTGGCACACAAGCTTTATTGGTTGCACCGGGGCATTGTACATAACTAGCAAGACATATAAAATTATAATTTAACAATGAGGGAGAGCAACACGTCCGTTACACGCGTAGTCCGGCTACAGTTGCGCGGACACCATAGCATATCTCTTCTGTATTTGAATATCTTTGGTTCCAACCAATAGACTGTTGGCTAAACTTAAATTCCTAGGTATAAGAGGACGACTTCTCGAATGGATCGAATCCTACCTCACTGAGAGAAAGTTACAAGTTCGAATTGGCAACCAACTGTCATCTGAGCGAAACGTGACCAGTGGTGTCCCTCAAGGATCAATTTTCGAATTATTTTCTCGCGCATGCGCATATTACGCGCGCGCCCGCGCGCTAACGGCCACTTAGAGGTTAAGGACTTTTTAAAGGGGTGTTGTGATGCCTCTTTGTTGAGTTGCAATTTTGCCAAAAACCGGTTTCAGTTTTTAATCAAATCATAAAGTTATGTTGTGATTTGCTTGTTAGCTGACCATTCAGATGTTAAAAATTAACTAACCCATATTACATTCTTTAAATTCCTACCAATCAATCATTATTTTCTCATTGCTTCACCAAACTGGTTTTATTTAAGCCATTGGTTTTACGTTATCATTTTCTGATACATCTGTAAGAAATACAAATTGCTACATATATTGACATGCAAACCAGCGAATACATAATACAATTCCATGTGCTAACATCGTTCCAATTCTGCTGTGTAAATTATGACTTATAATTATATATAATTATGTAATTTACTTACATGCTGGCTTATGAATTATTACAAAATAGATTTATAATAGAATATGTAACATTTCTCTTATGTAGCATTACAACACACGTTGCTGATTTTGACAGGACACTGGATATCAATTTTCTAGAGTTGTTGATCAAAACCTTTAAAATTATTTTAGCCTTGTTTAGTGAACAGAACTCACTTTTTTTTTTACACGTATACCGCACAAGAGTCCCAACTGCTCCCGTCTGGAGCCAGTGGGACTATGGCATCCCCAATTGGGGTATGTTGTGAGGCTGAAGGTAATGGGGAAGGGAAGGAGATGGGGAAGAGGGAGGTGGGGAAGTACCTGGCTATTCAGATCTAGTCACCAAGCACGGCTAACGCCATTTCAAGTAACGTTTCAATTCTGAATGGTGGTCTTACACCAGGGCGATACTGAGAGTATCTTCCACTCTGGAACGTGCTGCAAATATACTATATATTATTTTTAATGAATAAATTGTGAAATAACACAAATTAATCAAATAAAATTTATTTGCCACGCCGGGATTCGATCCCGCGACCTTCGGAGTGCTAGTCAAGAGCCTTACCGCTGGACTGCGCCGGCCGTCAAAGTTACTAGTTGGTTACTCTATCTTTCCTCTTCTCCTTTCTACTTCCTACAACCTATTAGGTCATTGAAATCATTGAGGTCAAATTTTATTTTAAAAATCATTATTTTAAAGTTTATTATACAACGTGTCCGGAAACTCGTAGTACAAACGGGAAACTGGTGAATCTGCATCACGTAGAGAACCCAAAAAATTTATTTTTTTCGATCTGAGCATTTCGATTTTAATATTATTTTTTTTCTATTTTTCCATTTTTTCGGCAACTAAAGGGTTAAAAAAATTTTTGAGCCCAGTTTACCCTTCGTTGCATTTTATAAGACATTACACAGCTGAAATCAACCCCCTAGTGAAAATTTTTTTCAAATTTAACCTAAAAAATTCCAACTTCGGACCCGATTTACTCGAAAACGAAAGCTCAAATCAAAAAAAGTTAAACCACAAAATCGACTCCAAATGTGATGTGGATTCTCCAGTTTCCCGCTTGTACTACGAGTTTCCGGACACCTTGTATAGGGTGGGCCATAAACATTTGCACTTTTGAAATAATCCTGAAAAAAAAAAACTGATTGTACAGGGTGGCGCAAAATTAATCATCCAATTTTGTTTTTGAATAATTTTTTTACTAAATAAAAAAAAATGATTTTGAGTAATAGAAATCTTTATTTAGACTTTTAAAATTTTTTCTGTTAAGTGAAAAAGATGATATCCGTCAAGTGGCTGCCGCCAGTGTTGATACACATTTGTGCATTTTATCGCATTTTCCATGACTTTCCCGCAAAATTTCCGGTGATAACTGTTCGCATTCCTGTCGAATATTCTCCTTAAGGGCTGCGATTGTCTGAGGCTTGTTGGCATAAACCCGTGACTTCAAATAGCCCCAAAGAAAGAAGTCTAGGATGGTTAAATTGGGCGATCTTGCTGGCCATACCAAATCGCCAAAGCGAGAGATTACGCGACCAGGAAATGCTTCCTTCATAATATCCATTGTGGCTCGTGCTGTCTGCCGGGTTGCACCGTCTTGTTGAAACCACATATTCACCAAGCCTCGCTCATCTAATTCCAGAAGTAAGAAGTCGTTTATCATGGCCCTGTAGCCTTCGCCAGTAACAGTGACCGTAATGCCAATGGCGTCCTCAAAAAATACGGCCCAATCACTCCTCCCGCGTTAACCCGCACCACACTGTGACTTTGAGTGGACTGTTATCATGAAAAAGAGGATGTGGGTGTCATGTTATGGTACTTGAATTGGGGTAGGGTTTAATGTAAGTTATTAAACAGGGTGTTAATATATCAGGGTTGTAGAATTCAATGTAATGCACTGGAAGTGCTGTGTTGTGTTTGTACCTACTATGTGATCAGTTATCATGACATTTACACCTCTTATTAAGTGGGTGTATTTAATGATAATTATTCAGGGTTATATATATGAAGGTACACAGTTATCAGCTTTAATCCCATGGGATTTTTGGACGCCAAATCTCGTAGGTACGAGATATGCTGACTGTGTCGGTAGGCATGAATACTCCCGTCAGAGCGTGGGCACTGTTATTTTAATCATTGTTGTGAAGCTTGGAAAATAAGAAATAAAAGAGTGGATGTAAAACAAGGTTATTATATTGGAATATTAACATACCTGTGGACCATACTAAGAGCTAGCTAAAACCTATTATTTTTATGCGACGATTCCGGATGCCTAATATAGCACCGTGAGGGGCCCCTTTCCTCCCTCACGTTGCCTCCGCGCCAGGTTTGCAAGCTTCTCCATCCATCTGGGTGATTATTACGTTTGATACATGGTGTCCTCCATCATGTGGTTGCAGTACTGGAAATGTCCTCCATCAGGTTGTGAAAATAATCGGCGGGGACTACACGGACGGTCGTGTCCCTTTGTATAATGAGAATCCATCTCGTCGAATGACGGATGATAAATATAATCGCAGATTACAGTAAAACTGGGTCGGTCAAGCCGCCATTATTGCACCACGGGATTCCATACTGGAATACCCGTAAACAAGAATTCTCCAGTCGCGATAACCATGTATCGGCTGGGAATAAAGAAACTCGTTCACATTTTAAATATACTTGAAAACAACCCGCCGATTGAATATTTTACATATTATTAAATAAATTTAAGTCCACATTTTCGACTGTCGGATTTACATCCTGCCCAGGAGATGCAAATCCAAAAAGTGAGGGGAAATCGATTATTATCCCCCTATCGACCGAAAGTAAAACCACTCGGAGAAAAAGTGTAATTTATAAGTGGCCAGTAAAATAGTTGAATTCACAACTATAGACAAATATCAACAACCCTGGGGCAATTTTGAACATTATTCAATTATTTTCATAACAGGACGTAATGACTTTTCGTGCATCGCACGCGGATTTTCAGTGCCCCAGAAATGAATATTTTGTTTATTGGCGTAACCGTTTACCTAAGTGGAAATGCGCCTCGTCGCTCATGATGATTTTCGACACAAAATCGCTAAAAGTGTTAAATCTGAAATCGACACAATTGTTCCACGCTCTTGCGGAGTACAGCGCTCCATTGCTTGTCAGCTTGTATTCGGCAGCTGTCTAGTTCACAAATGTCAAACATGATTGACATACAACGCCATTTGCAAAAATTATAACATCAGGGTGATTAATTTTGCGCCACCTTGTATTTAAATAAATGATAAGAACAAAAATATGCTGGAAAATCATTTCGTAAAAATAATTTCATCAAAATGGCCGCCATCTCGTCGCAAGCATTTCTTAAATCAGGCCCATAGATTTTCGAAAACTTTTCGACACAAATCTCGGGTAATGTTAACCATTTCTTGATGGATGTTCTCCTTTAATTGGAGTATAGTCGCCGGTTTATTTACGTAGACTCGACTTGTAAGATAAAATATATCCCATAAAAAAAAATCAGCTGGGGTTAGATCCGGGCTGCGGAGAGGTCATGGAATATCTCCTCTGCGCGAGATCAGTTTGTTAGGGAAAAAAAAAATTCCTGCCGGTTTCTTTGAAATTTTTAAACCATTTAAATTAACACTAGGTCACTGATTAACTCGTTGTGGGCCGTTCGGACACCGGTGTCCGCGAGGTGGCGCGGCACTTTGAAATGCAATTTTGACCCTTATGTATACAGAAAGTGTATGAAGAACAATGTCAGAAACGCTTGCTCTATTATCGTACTTTACCATAGAGAAACCCGCAATGAGACAAGTCACTTCGAATAATTTATATTAAATTTTCCGTAGTCCGGGATGTAAAAAGATTCTGCGCATGCGCGAAAAAAAAAAATCTCCTTTCTACTATTTTGACCCTTCTATGTACAAAATCGGTAAAGGAAGTGTCAGAATCACTGCCGCCAACATTCCCTATGGTATGCGTAAAGATTTCATTCATTTAGTAGCCACACAATATTTAAAAATAATGTTTGTCTGTGGGCATCTCCAACTGTCATTTTGGCGGCCGCGTCACATTGCCGATGCGTGACATGCGTGTACCTCGAATAAAACATCATAAAACCTATCAATTTACGTAATTACGCAAGTAATGTTATTTTGGTAAATAGTTTATTGTTCTAGGAATGTGTTTCAGTCAATAAAATATACGATAGGTTAAATTTAATCCACAAAACATTCAATTGAAGATCGTGAAATTTCCGTGTTTTTCTGGAAAAAGCCGGGACCTCAACAGGTTAATACTCTGTAATTGGTGATACAAACGAAATAGGCGGCTTGCGTCATTGTTTTGTAAAACAGAATAGAATCATTGTTGAACAGAAAAGAACAAAATCATTGTTTTTGTAAAAATATTTTACCCAGAAAGCGCATTGCTCTCCCGTAAAGCGATCCATTGTGACTAAATTTCCAAGAAGCGAGGAGCCACGCATAAGAAACCCTGCTGTCCTCTTCTGTTTGAAATCCTCGCTAGTACGATTACAAGAATGCAAATGTTTATTACCCACACTATGGTAAAGTGCACTTGAAATGCAATATGTAGCAGACAAATGCGCTACAAGTGTTATATTATTTGTTTACTTGAAACTTAGAAGCATTAGAGTTACGAAAAGCAAAAAACTTTAATAGCAAAGTAATCATCAACCAAATAAACCTAAATAAAAGTCAGATACTTAGGTTGTTCCCTATTGACTGTACCCCAACCTCCTCTGCTGGAGCTCAGCTCAATTTTTTCATCCCACCGAAAGCATAATATGCAGTGAAACTCTCTTAACCGGTCAAAGGCCGGCAAATTCCAGGAAAAATACGGAAATTTCGTAACAAAACACCATTTTGAATTGAATGTTTTGTGGATTAATTTTGAGCTATCGTATATTTTATTGACCGAAACACATTCCTAGAACAATAAACTATGTACCAAAACAACATTATTTGCGTTAATTACGTAAATTAATAGGTTTTACAATGTTTTAGTCGAGGAACAAGCATTGACCTTGACAGATAAAATTCGCGGCAATTTGACATTTTCATGCCACAGATAAAATCGTTTAAAAATATTCTGGGATTGCAAGGTGAATGAAATTTTTACCCATCTTATGTGATAATGTTGGCGCAAGCGATTCTGACCTTGTTCTTCATACAAATTCTGTACATAGAAGGGCCAAAATCGCAGACAAACATGTTTTGTTCGAATTTTTTTTGAATTATTTTCTCGCGCCTGTGCACAATACGTGCGCGCCCGCGCGTCTCCGGACAATAAGAGGTTAAGAAGTTTTCCAAGAGATTGGAAAAAACAAACTTCTGAGGCAGGAAATCTTTATACATGGGAAAAATGGCACAATTTTGGGCCGGGGGACCGAAAAAACCCAACTTTCTAAGCCACGAAACTTGTTAAGAGGATTTCACTGAATATAAAACACAGGTTACTAAACTTGTAAATTTTATATTTAGTAGGGTGTTGTGCTGCTGGTCACATAATACAGTCACATGGTTTGCCATTGACATCCAGAACCCTCGACTCTGTTCAGAAACGGGTGGTCTGTTTGATAGATTCTCCTATCTTAACAAACGGATTGCAATCTTTAAAGCACAGGCGTCAGGCTGGAATGCTGTCCTTGTTATACCGGTTTTATAATGGAAGATGTTCCGAGGAACAAGAGTCATTGATTCCCTCAGCACCGGTGCATAGTCGAGAAACACGCCAAACACGTACCCAACATATGTACACGGCAGTGGCGGTTCGTGAGTTTTCAGTGAGCTAGAGTGCTAAGGTTGGAAAATATGACATTATTGGCGCTGAAAATGAATTTTATTTTTTTTTCAAAATTTCGCCTTTTTTTATGAAGCTATACTGAAATGTGGATGCGGCCATCCCCAAACTAAAAGAATTCTGAAATCTTCATACAAAATATTGGAAATTTGAAAAAAAATTAAATTTATTTTCAGTTACAACAACATCAATAACATTGTACTTTTAAATCTTAGCACTATAGCTCACTAAAAACTCACGGACCACCACGTACACGTTTGACATTTGTGACATGAAAACAGGTTGTTTCTATGACTCGTTCTTGAGTTCAACAGTTCGGTTGTGGAACGATTTGCCGCCCTCTGTGTTTCCTCCTTCTTACAATATGGGTCTCTTCAAGATCAATGTTCACTCTTCCTCTTCAAAAAGACCCTCCACACAGCATCTTCAATGATGACATAGGCCATGAGGGAAATTATTTTCCTGGGTGGAGTTAATTTTAAAAAAAGATTAGGCAAGTCTAATCAATTTTGATGTCTATTATTACTACACTTGTTTATATATGTGTTGTCATTTTGTTTGTTTAGGAGATGCTTTCATTCGACCCCGCCCAGCGTCCCTCCGCCCTCATGTGTCTGCAGCACCCCTACTTCACCGAGGAACTGGTCTCATAGGAGATTGGAAATACATCCATGTCTCAATATCAGTGAGGAGTGATCTAAGAGGGAGACTTATTTCCCGCCAGTGCAGGAAGCGAACCTTCCAAAGCACGTGGTGAGCTTATACGGCTTGTTGGCGGGCAGTTGGCGGGCTCGCTTCAGTATGGAAGTTACTTCCTCATCTCTATCTCTGTGTTCTCTGAATAACAACTTATTGTGTAATTAATTATCTCAAGTATAAATCATCAAAAGGTTGTAAGTGCCGCTAGCTGAATTCAATCAAACCTATGTCCGTTCAATCATTTCAAACAAATATAGCAGAATCTCCTAGTAAATAATAATGTCAGGTTAGTGGCGAAGTGATAAGAAGCATCGGGTTTCCACTGCGGAGTCACTGGTTCAATTCTCTGTTAGCTGAGACCTCCAGCCATTGTGCTGGCACCATTTTCCCACTTATTTGAAATTTTTGTCAAAAAAGGTAATGCATACAAAAAGTTTTCTTTTTACAATTTGTTTATTCATAATTCAAAATTTGTTTTGGTCGACTCACAAAATTGTTTGATTTTTATTTACATGTAAATGTGTCGTATATTTACGAAATAGCTTAAATATTTGCGCCGACTGCAACTGTAATCGGTCGCGAAATTTTGATTTATGAGGAAATTATTATCTTATATTTCTATTATTATATTTTTAGTTTACCTCCAATATCTGAATTGGAAGGTCCTGCCGCAACAGTAATTAAAACATGTCATATTTTTCAAAATTTACCCTGAGTACAACCTAAATTTATAAGGGCGGCAAACTCAATTTTCGGCTAATTTAATTTTTTTCTTAAGATTTTGAATTATGTGAAAGTTTGTTAATTTGAAATTTGGTTCTCGATGTCCCGTGGATTTTTATTTATCGAGCTTTTACTGTGTAATGATGGTAGAAGGAGTTACAGTAAAATTACCTTAAGATGTTTTCCGAGGGACCGGTAAACTTCTTAACCAGTCAAAGGCCACGCCATTTCACGAAAATTCACTAAAAAAGCACCATTTTGAATTGAATGTTTTTTGGATTAATTTTGAGCTATCGTATATTTTATTGACTGAAACACGTTCCTAGAACAATAAACTATGTACCAAAACAACATTACTTGCATTAATTACGTATATTAATAGGTTTTACGATGTTTTAGTCGAGGAACATGCATAAATTGTGACAGGTTAATTCGCGGCAAAAACTGACATTTCTAAGTCACAGATAAAATCATTTAAAAATATTCTGATGTTGCAAGGTGAATGAAACTTTTACGCGTCTCATAGAGTAATGTTGGCGCAAGCGATTCTGACCCTGTTCTTCATACAATTTCTGTATATAGAAGGGCCAAAATCGCAGACAAACAGTTTTTGGTCGATAATTTTATTCAAATTTTCGAATTATTTTCTCGCGCATAAGATGCGCGCGCCCGCGCGTAAACGGCCAATTAGAGGTTAAGCAGGAGAATTTCTTAAGAGGTTTTCACTGTATTCAAATACTGTTGGGTTATTCGCATCCTTGCAATGTTTGTAATGAGTTATATTCTAGTGTATTTATTTGTTATGATTTGGATGAAAAGATTTATTAATTGTGGAAATGTATTCTGAGCTTATAACCTTTTAGTGATTTGAGAGTGTGATCTGTCCTAATTATTTAGATTTGTCTATGATTGTATTATTATATATGTAACTACATATAATTAATTTGTCACATTGTGGAAAATGTATGTTATCATTCACTGAATTATTGTAGTGCGGCTTTTAACTATTATGTTATGTCCCGCAAATAAATAATGGCATATATAATATTAATAATTTGTATGTACATACTGATAATGTTTTGTATTAATTTCTATAAGTATTTTTACCATACATGTAGTGTTTTGTATGAAAATTTTGTACTTGTTTGATAATAATGAAATATTATTGAATTTGTGGAGTTATTTTTAATACCGTTTGATTCGTTTTGTAGTTTATTACGTTACGTGATATGTCACTGTTTTGTAATATATGTGTTAATTAACATTTCTTGTTAAGCGTTAAGTGCCACAGTTCGCAGTAGCTGCATTAATGTCAGGGATTTAGTTAAAGAATTTCCTACGCGAGATAGTACTGTCCGCAACCGCAGTAGAGCCTCCTCAGTAGAATGAATTGTAATGAATGTTACAAACTATTGCTTTATTAACTAACACGGCCCAACTGTTAAAATTTGATAAACTTTGAAATATTTGCCTTATTACCTTTATATTTATCTATGTATTATCATCGGCCTAACTATCAAATGGCGTGTCTATGCCACAGGTTAAAATTAACTAAAATTGTCATTTTCTTGTGAATTCTTGTGATATGTACTAGGTAAATAATATATACAGAGTGTAACAAGACTTACCGACAGACTTTAACCACTGATCCCTTAGTTTATTTGAATTAATAAAAAATGTAGATGGTATTTTGAATTCTGGAAATCTTTTTTTTTAACCTTTGAGTGCCAAGAATTCAGTTGCACCATGCAATAATCATGTTGATCCATCATACACACAGTTATGAGTATTATGTATTAAAAATTATATGAAACTAGCTGGTTCCCGGCATGCGTTGCTATGCCAATTAATAAAGAAATTGTTTCTCCCTGCGTGTCCTTTCCCACTCGTCCCGTTCCCCTTCCGCCTCCCATTCCTCTCCCGCGTTCCCTTCCCCCTCGCGTACTCACACCGCCTTCCCTCTCCCCACTCCCCTCGCCCGTTTACCCCGTTCCACGAACCCTCCTTCCGAGTTCTACCCTCCCGCATTCCATTCATTCAGTCCCGGTACATTGAGTTTTCAAACAGCACCTATTGCAATTTTTTATGCAAATTTCGTAATGTCAGAGCTCACCAGTAGTTTCATACAAACCTTGTCCTGACCATAACGAACACAACAAAAAAAGAATTATCCAATTTGGTGCAGTCGTTCAGAAGTTATGCGCGTACATACATTTCATCGATTCATTTTTATTTATTTAGATTTTCCTGGGTTTTACGCATAGTTTTTCGAAATCAAACTTAGACAATGAATGACCTTCCTCTTGTCTTGAAGGTAAAGTGTGCAAAATTTCATCGATCTCGAAATATAAATGTAAATTTGTATAAAAGTCGAATCCACACCACCCAACAGGTGTCCGCCATGCGACCGCCTGCCCGGCTCGGGGCACAGACACTCTCCTTTATATAAATAGACTATCTGAAGCACCCGGCGTTGCTCGGGGTTTATACAGAGTTTTCTAAAATCAGATGTAGACAGTGTGCAAAATTTCATCAAAAATTTAAAATACTGCTTTTAGAGGATGAGGTGGTTTTTAAAAATCTCATTTAGACAGTCACCTTTCCCTTGTTTTAAAAGTCAAGCGTGCAAAATTTCATCAACTTCAGAATAAAACTTAAGAATAGATTTGCATGCAAATCACATTCATTTTCTTCTATATATATTAGATTTGTCAATGTTTCAATTTTATAATTTTTCTATAAAGAGTAAAGTTTCTGTAGAGTATTTTTGAATAAAGTAACAATTTTTTTCATATTTATTACAAGGGCCAACCTTTATTCTATTTCTTAGTGTCAGATTATTTTGTTCTAATGAGAATAAACACCCAATCTCCCGCATCTACCCTGAGTGTCTAATACCTACTGATTTTTAAAGACTGGAGACCAAAATGTCATCTACATTTTTACTCCAAATAATCTCAGGAATCGCTGGCTATGTATTGAAAACAAATTAAGTCTGTTAAAATCAAGTATTTTAATAAGCCTAGAAAAAAAATAAAGTATTAGGTCTATAAAAAAACACTTTCAAGTTCAAATTCTTCTACTATTGTGGCAAATTCAGTTTTTTTTTAATAGTCACAAAAAAAATTATATTAACTTTACAAAATAAAATAAAACATGAATTTAGGCAATAATTTTTTTCCAATGGATTATAAGAGGTGTTACCCAACTACGAATTTCCACCTTATGCCATCTGCAGAAGGGCTGATAGCGCATCGTTTAGTCACCTCCCAGATGCGGAGGTGTGTGGACACTTTTAGACTAGTTATTATAATAAACAATGCATAAAAATAAAACAAGAGTTAATGTTTTTTTACACGCCTTTACGAAATCAACATATGAAATACAACTCTCAAAAGCCTTCTCCAACCTTTCCAAAAACTTTTTCTCAAGTATTTTTAAATCCCTCCCGAAAAGAGGCGGGGATTCCGTTGTCGAATTCCTCCAGGACTAGTGGATCGCCTTAACTTTTCTTTTTACACTCTGTATATTCGAATGTACTGGTGATTAATATTTTTTTATAAATTTATCAATGCATTTTTATGCACTTTTGTAGGAAGATGAAAGTGACATAAATAGGTGCTACTGAGAGCTTCGTTGCAACCTCTCTTTCTGCTACATGTATCGTTTATAACAGTGGTTCCCAACCTTTTTCTGACCCGGGACCACTTGCACGTTTATTTTTTCGACAGGGACCACAAGCAGTGGCGTAGCGATGGCGGGCGGCGCCCCGGGTGCCTCCCGACCGAGTTTCAACCCCCAAGACCACAATTCTCTAGCCACCCCCCCCAGGATGGACCAATTTTTATGAAGTCGAAATTTGTGTTTTGTCAACTTTAATGGGGGGGGGGGGGGAAGGGGGGTGACATCACGTTATCAGCCCTATCCGTCCCAGGTGTCACTAGCCTAAGCCACTGCTTGTGGTCAGTGGCGTGGGCTATCGTGGGTGGCGGCACCTGGGATGGATAGCACAACGGGAGAGGCGTAATGGGATAGACTAGGACGGGTTCTAACAGAATATTGGGTAGGAATATGGGTAGGATGGGGTGGGGCGAAACGGAATACCATGGCCACTGACCACAAGGTACAATAATGATATGAATATTGGAATATTGTCCAGATTTTTTTTTATTCAGACTTCTTGACCAGGGACCGCCCGGCCCGCGCTGGCTCGTTTATTGACCGGCTGACCATCGCGGACCGTCTTCTAGCCTCTTGCGGACCACTAGTGGTCCGCGGACCAATATACGGAAACCCTAGTTTATAAGGAAGAGGGAGAGATAGGTTTGAACGAATCTATCGGTGATGTGCTATGAGGCCATTTAAAAATAATATATGTACTATGAATAAAATGTAATAATTAATAATACATACTGTGTGTAAAGGTTTCCTTATTTTGTGCACTGATACGGGATATTGATAGTTTTGTCAATCATACAACTGTTAAATTGAGCAGCAACTGTCAACAGTCAATTGTGTACGTACATGTATTGATTATGTATATATTTTTACACCCAATTGCTCTAAATGTCTGAATGTCATTATTTGTATGTTGTGTGTATTTGTAAATAAACGGTTGTGCACTCCACTGTTATATTTGTGTGATTGTTGCATTGTATCATCAATAATAATGATTTTTTATTAAATTAAAATGAACCATGACCTCGAAAATTAATTAACCCTTGGAAAGCCGAGCTCCCGTGACCTAATACCCAAAGATATTGAAATATAAGTAGATGTGCTATCTGCTGTTTTTACTATGTGGGTCTGCACTTCCGGGTGTCACCGATATTGTTTACCAATTAACAAATAAACTAAAAGAACAAATAATTAATGAATAAACCAAACGAACGTTAAACTAAATGAACGAATTCTTTCCTTATTCAAAATATATTGTTAACCAATATTAATGCACATTTTCAAAAAATCAACGAAATGAACAAATTCTTTTTGAATGAAAACTACGCTAATTAGCGCGTAGTCCGGCGACAGTTGCGCGGACACCATAGCATATCTCTCTGTATTTGAATATCTTTGCTAATACCTCTTTTGTATGCTGACGCAAAATTTTGGCATGTCTTGCCTTACGCCACCTAATTCTCTTTTAATAATAACTTCTTTGCAAAATGGGTGTATACAACGTGTCCGGAAACTCGTAGTACAAGCGGGAAACTGGTGAATCTACATCACGTAGAGAACCCAAAAAACTTATTTTTTTCGATCTAAGCATTTCGATTTTAATATTATTTTTTTTCTATTTTTCCATTTTTTCAGCAACTAAAGGGTTAAAAAAATTTTTGAGCCCGGTTTACCCTTCGTTGCATTTTATAAGACATTACACAGCTGAAATCAACCCCCTAGTGAAAAATTTTTTCAAATTTAACCAAAAAAATTCCAACTTCGGACCCGATTTACTCGAAAACGAAAGCTCAAATCAAAAAAAGTTAAACCACAAAATCGACTCCAAATGTGATGTGGATTCTCCAGTTTCCCGCTTGTACTACGAGTTTCCGGATACCTTGTATGGGGTATATATACGGGGTGTCCGGGGGTAAAGTGCATTAACTTCGGGAGGTGATTCTGCATGATGGTAGGAGTAAAAAAGATTAACAACTTTTTCCAAAATTCCAAATTTTTTTTTACATACAAAAAGACGTACCTACTAAAAATCCTCAGTGTGAGATACGATCTTACTTGCTGAGAGTCTGCCGGGTGCCCGACTCGATTGTGATGGCCCGTATCATAACAACGGAAAATAATAAATCTGGCCGCACAAGCCGGACTAATTTTATCTTTTTACTTCAAAACTACCCCTAAAAGTTGGAATTTCGAAAAAGTTATTTATCTTTTTTACTTGTACTATAATGTAAAATCACCCCCCGAAGTTAATGCACTTTACCCCCGGACACCACATATAGTTTATAATCTACCATAAGTAGTGTAGCTAACCAGAACAGCCATTTTTGCAGAGAAAGGTTGATTTTCTTTCTTTTTTTACATTAGTCCACGCAGTCTCAGGAGGTCCTGAGGAAAATAATTGGGGATGCTGTGTGGAGGGTCGTTTTAGGGAAAGGAAGGAGAGGATGTTCTGGGAAAGAAAAAGGTATGAGGGGTGGGTAGGAATTTGGGGGACAGTGTGTCCAGGAGTGACAGACGTACGAATCCATCCCCTTCACTGCGGTGCAAGGCGATATTCCAAGAGATTAAGACTGGAGAAGTCAAATGGACTCCCTCAACCATTTTCTCTCGATCCGGCCAGCCATGCAGCTGGTGGGCAGACGCATCCGCCGTCAAGACGCAGATAAACCTCACTATTTCGTCTTGTATGGGGTGTCTTTTCTGGGAAGAAAAAGGTGTGAGATGTGGGTATGTATTTGGTAAATGTATTCAGGAGTAACAGAAATATGAATCCATCCCTGCTAAGTCACCAAATGTAGCGAACCACTTGGGGTGACCTGTGGTAGAGATGTTAGTGTACGGCCTGAGTGGTTAGCGTTCGGCGTGGCAGTCAGCAGGGCGGTGGAGCGGTTAAGAGCGTGCTCACTGAGTGGCCTTAGTGCACGCTCAGCGTTGACGGTCACCGCTATTGTTTTAATCATGGCTTCTGCGTCATACGATATTGTTGATATGTATTTGTAAGAAAGTTTGTGGTTAAAATATAATTTTAACTCAAGACAAGGTCCCAGTGATATTGTTATACAAAGAAAGCGGTTTGGAGAGTTTCATATGTTTGAAACATTAAGATTGAATGGAGATAAATTTTACGAATATACGCTCTTGCTTTAACTATATTATTCTTATATAAAGAATGAGAAGATAACCATTTTTCAGGCTTATTTTGTATTTCTGAAATGATTTCTTCAAACGACGCTCTTGTCACCGCTGCAAAATCACAAACTCGTTTGAACCTGCACGCGACGCCCGCTCGACGCAAACATGCACGCTGCTGCCACCGCGCCGCTCAGCCCCCACTCAGGACGGTGCCGCAGTATTTGAATTACGGTACTATGCAAAAACATGTGTTTGACATGAACGCCGCACGCTCCGCCCCGCCCCACGCTCAATTTGAACGTGCACTCAGGCCGTACACTTAGTTATCTGATGTATGATTCCCAGGGCGGCAGTAGCTATACTTACCTCCCAAATTGTCAATACCCACCTCCAAATGGACTTAGCCAGTCCTTAATTCAGTATGAGAAAGAATATTTGGAGAATGGCGTATATGCATACGCAACATGTTTATTACACAACAATTGTAATTATAATAAACTAGGTTAGCAGGTTAGGTTGGTATCTAGCTTAAAAAGGTATCATTACTTTTTTTCACAAATTACACAATAAGTTGTTAATTAAAATTACAGGTTTTATTTCACAGAACAATGTCAATGTGAGTAACTTAATATAAAAACATAAATAAATTAGATAGTGATTTGCAAAAACCATAGGAGTTTTACCCCTTTTGTCAATGGTACATTCCTCCTTACAAAAACCATAGGAGTTTTACCCCTTTTGTCAATGGTACATTCCTCCTTACAAAAACCATAGGAGTTTTACCCCTTTTGTCAATGGTACATTCCTCCTTACAAAAACCATAGGAGTTTTACCCCTTTTGTCAATGGTACATTCCTCCTTACAAAAACCATAGGAGTTTTACCCCTTTTGTCAATGGTACATTCCTCCTTACAAAAACCATAGGAGTTTTACCCCTTTTGTCAATGGTACATTCCTCCTTACAAAAACCATAGGAGTTTTACCCCTTTTGTCAATGGTACATTCCTCCTTACAAAAACCATAGGAGTTTTACCCCTTTTGTCAATGATACATTCCTCCTTACAAAAACCATAGGAGTTTTACCCCTTTTGTCAATGGTACATTCCTCCGTTAGATGCAGTGGATGATGTCAAGCAGCCGAATTACTCTACATATCTACTTTTTAAGAAAGACAAACATAACGGTTATGAGTAACTTGACAATATTTGAAAATCTTCTACTATCACAGTAAGCAGAAAATGTTGCTTACGTTGTGATGGAGGAATGTTTAATTTGGCAGTCTTTCTGGTCTGGAGCCGCAAAATATACGAAAAAAACCCTGTACTCTGCAGAAACAGGAGGTCCTAGATTGCCCTATCTTAAAAAGCGGATTGCAATCTTTAGAGTACGGGCGTCAGGTGTGTATGCTGTCTTGTTCTGCCGGTATTGCAATGGAAGATGCTCCAAGGTACTAGCGTCACCGATCTCTTTGGGGAGGCGTCTACTAATATCTACAGGAATTCCAAAAAATGAAAAATCGAATTAATATCTATGAGAACCAAAGTGTTGACGAATATCTACAGCTCAAACTGCTGACTAATATCAATGAAAACCAAAGTGTTCACGAATATCTACAGCACTGGCAGAGGTTGGATTTGCAATTATGTACAGCATATTGGAATAACGTAATATTGCGTATGCAGTTTAAAAAACTTAATTTATGTAAGTATGTATGTAAAAATCCCTAATATCGGACTGTTGGACACATTTAGCTGATTAGTCCAACCTACGCTCTGTAGATATTAGTTCAACCTACGCTCTGTAGATATTAGTCAACACTCTGAAGTTCGTAGATATTAGTTCAACATATGAGCTGTAGATATTCGTCCGACATACAGGCTGTAGATATTAGTATCTGGAGTCCTCTTTAGCACTGGTGCATAGTCGGAAACATGCCAAATGCGTGCCCAACGTGTGTAAACGGTTGACATTTATCACATGAGAATGGGTCGCTTCTACGACTCGTTCTTTAGTTCAACAGCTTGAACGATTTGCCGGACTCTGTATTTCCTCTCCTCAAAAGACCTACACAGCATTTTCAAAGATGACATGTCCTGAAGGAAATTATTTTCCTCAGGGCCTCCTGCAAGGGCGGATTTAGGGGGGGGGGGCACGGGGGCACGTGCCCCCCCCCAGAAAGTATTTTTTTGTACTGTGGAGATTCCATCACAATACAGAAAACTGTCCCTATCAAACATTTTTTTGCCCGTCCGCCCCTTGTGCCCCCCCCCAGAAAAAAATCCTGGATCCGCCCTTGGCCTCCTGTGTAAAGCTAATGTAAAAAAAGGTACATAGTGTATTTGACATAAAATTGGAGTTTATTCCCCGAAACCACCTCCCCCTTAGTAATTTTAAACCAAAACAGTTTGAGAACTCTAATATTTCAAGATTACCATTTATAAATAACTAGCAGACCCGGCCACACGTTGCTGTGGCTAACGAAACACATCGCCATTACCCAACCTTTATAAAATCCACACCACCCGTTTGCCAGCTGCCCGCTTTACTATAATAAGCATGTATTATACATATAAACCTTCTTGAATCACTCTATCTATTGGTGAAAACCGCATGAAAATCCGCTCCATACTTTAAAAGATCAATGCGCACATACATTTTGAGCAACTTCATCTTATACTATGTAATGGTGTTTCATTTAAAAGACATTTTGTTATTCGTAGGCATAGCTCAATTTTTCAATTTTGTAAAAGCCAAAAGGGACTGACCAAAAGTGGCTGTTTCATTGGAAAATATTGTCCGGTTATCAATTATTTAATTGTTTGGTTAAACATTTATCTTTTTTTATTTTGTTATTTGAAGTATGTTAACTTTATTGTTAGAAAATTTGTGATCTAGGAAAATTATGTTTTTCTGAAAAAAATTCTGCTAAGAAAATCGGAAAATAAGTCAGGAAATCTTAAAAAAAAAACATTTATCTTTTTTATATTACTAGCTGACCCAGCCACGCGTTGCTGTGACTGACGAAACACAACGCCATCTACTGGATGGTTATCAATTTTTTTAACTCACCGCCGTATGTTAATTTGCATACAAATCAAATCCACACCGCCCACTTGCCAGCCTGCTCGTCACCACATACAGACATTCTCCTTTAATTACATATTTTCACCAATTTACACAAAACCTTGACAAATTATATAGGTACCTAATCGTTCCTCGTGAATCACTCTATCTGTTGGTGAAAACCGCATGAAAATCAGTTCAGTAGTTTTGAGTTTATCGCGAACACACAGACAGACTCGGATATAATGTTAGAGATGATAAATTTGGAAATTGTTCATGTTCAGAAATTTTTCATTTTTCTGAAAAATTTTTTTTTATGAAAATTGGGAAAATCGGAAAATTTCGTTAGGAAAATGTGTCGGAGAATTTTTATATATATTTAAATTATCTTTTTTTTTCATTTTGTTATTTTTTGAAGTTTGGGAACTTTTCATTTGGTTAAATTTTGGATCCTGGAAAAATATTTTGGGAAAATCGGAAATTTAAAAAAAAATTATCTGTGTGATATTATGGGAAGTTTGGGAATTTTTCGTATTGGGTTATTAAAAAAAAACAATCTAAAAATTTTTGATAAGTGAAATTTGTAAACTTTTGATGTTGGGGAAAAATAAACCTGGAAAAACCGGAAAATTGGTCGGAAATATTTTTCAAAAACTGCACGTAAAAATATCTAAGACATATCTTTTCAATATTGTTTGTTCATGTTTGGCAATTTTTTTTCTGGAAAAATTTCTTTGGGGAAAATTGGATAAGTCGCATTTTTTGTTAAGAAAATGAGTCAGGTACTTTTTATAAAAACATTCAACTTTTTGATTTTGTTACGCGGTGTTTGGAAAAAATTTCCTGCTTTAAAAGTTTGAAAAATTTCTTCTGCGAAAATTGGAAATTATGAAAAAATTACTCGGAAAATGGGTCGGTAAATTGTATAAAAGTTTTTGAAACTGAGAAATTTAAAGTTTTATTAATATTATTTTTGCCATTGCATTGTTTGGGATGCTTTTTGAAATGTCAACGGTTATTTTTAATAACAGAGGGCGCCACTTCCGTTAAGAATCAAAAATGCAAATTCCTTTAGATAACAATAGTATCAGATAAGACGTGGGGTGACACCGTTTCACAAAGTAGGAGTAACACCGTTTCAAAGATGAAACAGAATCCGTCTGCAGACGTAAAGGACTGACTTCATCATTGAAAGTGAATTTAAAAAGGCTCCCTCTATTCTCAAGTAATTTCTCATCAGATCATCAGGTTCCAATTTACTTCCAAAGACAATATAATATGTATTATTTATTTGAAGATTCCCTCGACACAGGAATAATATATTTGATCTGGTTTCGAAGTTATTCATCGAATGGACAAACATGATGAAGAACAATGAAAAAAACATACCCAAATGATAATAATGATTCATAATGATATTGATATTATGAAGATTAATGGAAAACATCAAACAGTTCTGCAGAGTCGCAGACCGCAGTTCTCACGATATCCCAGGGAATTTCAGAGAAGAATTTCCCCAGGAGCGGGGTGGCTACAGAATATCCCCAGAATATTTCGAAATTTTCCTAGAATATTTGAAAATTCCCCACATTTTTGTTAATTTTCCCAAAAAAAGTTTTTTAGATCTAGATCTAGGGAAATTTCCATAGGCATCACTGCAGCCAACCTTCATAAGAGTACCACACGAATATTGGTCTCTTCCATAGAGAAATTATACCTTACCTATTTTAAACAAAATAATAGTTTTTTTTATTCGGTTAACAAATATTTCTTTAATACGTACCTACCTACTTACCTATTTACATTTTTGACGATTCCGTGATCCTTAATCCTCCGACAGTTGATTAAGTCGTCTTTTGTTATTCGGCGGTATATCCTCTCTGCATACTTCTTAGGAAACACGTCATTGTTGTCAGCACAAATTTTGGTTCATACGTAGGGAGAGGATTTTCACTCAAGACGCCTGTAGATATAATAAGAAAACTAACTAACTAACCATCACGCCGTTTCCCCGCAGGGGTAGGCAGAGACGACGGACTGCCAAATAATCCGATCTTGGCACACACTCCTTGCCTCGTTCACATTCATACATCGTCTCGTACATGCTCTTCTATTATTCCGACTCTTCACATGGCCCGACTCAAGTATCTGATTCACTTGGTCGTGCCATGACTTCCTCGGGCGTCCCCGACTTCTTCTTCCATTCACTCTTTTCTTTTTCTTACACTCCTTTCCTCGTTCATTCGCTCTACATGCCAAACCATCTGAGCGTCCCTTTCTTCTTATCTTACTCATTATGCTTACATCAGCCTTGCATTCTTCGCGGATCTCCGCATTTCTCACACGATCGTAAATGGTTTTACCACACATCCGCCTCAGGGATCTCATTTCTACAGCATTCAGTCTACTTTCATCCTTCCTCTGCCAATTCCATGCTTCACTGCCATGCATACATCAGGGTAGGTACCAGCACTCCATTATGGACGGCTAACTTCGCTTCTTTGGACAGTTTTTTGTTGGCGCCAACGGCGTTCAGTACTCCATAGAGTTGCCTGCATTTACCCTTCTTTCGATATCTCTGTCAGCTAATAAGTACCTACCTATAGCGACCTTTGTTGTATCTGCATAAGTTACCAGGGAGGAAAACAACAGAAATAATCCTTTAGGAATCAAGTATCCGAGGGATCAATTGTCCGGGAAACCAACTGTCGGGAAATCAAGAGTCAGGTCACCATTTTGGACACATATCTATTATTGCGTATTTAGTTCAGTGGGTTGCATAAACCAGTGAAGTTTCCGCATAAAAATGATGTCATTTACCATGTAAAAAATAACACAAAAAATAATGTTCATATTTTTTATTTAACATTAGGTAAAGTATTTACAAATTCACTTCATTTCCTTCTGTTGCAAAAAAACGGCATAAAATGGTTCGTACATCCACCAAATACCTAATTTCGCAATAAATGAATTCAACTTCTTGTACAAAGAAATACATTTCCTGTTTTATAATATTAGAATGCACAGTCAAATCTCTGTTAAATGGGATTAACTGTAATTATAATGTTTCATCACGGTTTTCTATATTTATATAACTGTAGAGAAGCTGCACAATGAAGGAAATGAAATATTAGTGATGTGAGTAGGGTTGCCATCTTCTAAAATAAAAAAGCCTGACTCTGCGCTCTGTAAGGCCGGACATTTTGCCCTAAAAGCCGGACGTACGTACATAATTTTGGACATAACTTTTATACATAGATAATAATAAAAAATCTGTTATAAGTTGCAGTTGTTTATTAATCGCGCATTAACCAATTTAATAACAACAATCATTAATCAGTTTTATCCTTGTCATCAGTTGACTTTTGTATTGAATATAACGTCAATAACAAAATAAATAAAAAATTGAGTCTGTAGACATACTAAATTTATAAAACAAACAGACAAAACATAACTTTTTTTCTGGTTAAACAGTTGACTAAAATTTTTCGTTAAATAGATATAAAATGAAACATATTTATCTTTGTGGACAAAAAACGAAAAACATAAATTAAAATGAAATCTCGACTTCTCCAAATTATTCAAAAATTACAAAAATCTACCATTTTGTATATTTGGCGTTTTCACCTACTTTATCCAAAACGTCGTTTTCTTTGGAAATCATTTAATAAAATCCTTGACATGTCATTTTTAAATTATTCAATGTGTACACCATCTTAGCAATTGTTTGCAATTTATTGCGTTCCTTGGTCCACTGGGTGTTTATTAAAGAGAAAACTCTTTGAAAGTAATATTCCGCCAATTTCAGAAGTTCGGAAGACAAAACCCGCGCGAACCAAAAAAGCCTAACAAAAGCCGGACAGGCCGGACACATAAATATTTAGCCGGACACGACCTAAAAAAGCCAAACATGTCCGGCTAAAGCCGGACAGATGGCAATCCTAGATGTGAGTCAATGGGAGGCGTCTACTAATATCTACAGGAATTCCAAAAACTGAAAAAATCGAACTAATATCTATGAGAATCAAAGTGTTGACGAATATCTACAGCTCAAACTGTTGATTAATATCTATGAGAACCAAAGTGTTGACGAATATCTACAGCACTGGCAGAGGTTGGATTTGTAATTGTGTATAGCATATTGGAATAACGTAATATTGCGTATGCAGTTTAAAAAACTTAATTTATGTAAGTATGTATGTAAAAATCCCTAATATCGGACTATTGGACACATTTAGCTGATTAGTCCAACCTATGCTCTGTAGATATTAGTTCAACCTAAGCTCTGTAGATATTAATCAACACTCTGAAGTTCGTAGATATTAGTTCAACATATGAGCTGTAGATATTCGTCACACATACAGGCTGTAGATATTAGTATCTGGAGTCAGTCAATGTATCTCCTTATTGGTTTTATTTGTTTTAATTTAAATGCGATTACAATAATAAAGCATGCAACTTAAATAATACTGACTAACAAATAATAGTTTCTAAATTACTGGTTATTGTTAAAATATTTGTCAATAAGACTTAGACATTTGGTACAATTCTTAATAATGACACGTAATCTAACTTCTTCCTAGCATCATTTGCTGTTGTATAAATACTAGGAACAGTACCCACCTACCTACAGCAATGGGCTGTAAATTGAGATGTTTTTTTTAAGTAAAATCTTCGTTAGCATCGTTGTGATTTGAAACTCAATGAAATGAAAAAGCGACATTAAAAAGAGACAATCACATACATTTATAGGATTTAGAATAAGATAGAATTATTACTCTTTGTGCGGTGCACTCTTGTCTACTTTATTTTTCTGAAGGTTTCACTTCTACCGCGTGTGAACTCCACACTTTGATTTTTTTTATCTCTTCCATTTTTTTCAGTTTTTTTTTTAATTTCACAAGGCCTGTGTAGAATTTTTTCTATTATGATTTTAACAATTCATTAAATATCAGAAGTTATTTTTCGCGTTCTGTGAATATTCTATTCAAGTTTTGTGGTTATTTCAGTTTTATGAAGCAACTGGTCTATAATGTTATAATAATAGAACTCACACAGAACATGAAAATTATTTGTAACAAGTATTTGATGAATAGTTCAATTTTTTTAAACAACCCCTCCTTAATGTAATTTATTTATTTATTTATTTATTGTTTCTTTACACTGTAGGTAAAAATGTTTACAATACAATTTGTTACCTCACTAGGACAAGCCTGTGTTGAGGTTAACAATAATTATACAAGTTAATAATTGACCCCGAACATCGAAAAATCCTTTCTCGAAATTGAAAGGTACTTTTAGAATTCGGAAGATAGCTTAATTTTGTGATGAAATCGCGAAAAATATACATTATATTATAGAATACTGACATTGGCTCTTTTGGAGGCAAGCCAAAGATTTTTTTTGTGAATATCCAACTGCTCCCAACCATCTGAGCCATTATATTATAGAACACTGACATTGGCTCATTTAGAGGCAAGCCTCAGATTTTTTTTGTGAATATCCAACTGCTCCCAACCATCTGAGCCATTATATTATAGAAAACTGACATTGGCTCTTTTAGAGGCGAGCCACAGATTTTTTTTGTGAATATCCAACTGCTCCCAACCATCTGGAGCCAGTAAGACTAGGTATTTTGTGAGTGAAGGTAGAGGGGAAGAAAGGAGTTGGGGTAGAGGAAGGTGCGGAAGTACTGGGCTATTCAGATCTGGTCACCAATTACGGTTAAATTACATAAACATAAAATAATACCCTCTCACTACCCATTTAAGGCTCCAAAGACTAAGGTGGACCGGACATGTGCACCGAATGTCAAGCACACGAGTACCGAAGAAGCTTCTAACAGGACATCCAGGAGGTAAACGAAAGGGGCTGAGATGGGAGGATGGCATCAGGAAGGATGCAAGAGGACTACTCCATGTTGCAGATTGGAAGATGACAGAGGGCGGTGGAGGCCCATCTTGAAGAAGGCCAAGGCACGAAATGGGCTCTAGCGCCATTGAAGAAGAAGAAAATAAAATAAATTGGACCAGGGCGATAGTGAGAGTTTCTGAATTGAGAGTGAAAGAATTATTATGTAAAAATAAAATAAACAGTTAAAATACTGAAATAATATACGATCGGTCATTGGTTGAGTGGGCATAGCGCTTGGGTCCCTCCTGGGCGTCGCGTGTTCGATTCCTCGGCTGGCTAAGTCCTCCATTACAACACAAGCAACATTTTCGGCTTTCTGTGGTGGTAGTAGAAGATTTTCAAACATTGTTGGGTTATTCGTAACCCGGGAATGTTTGTCTTTCTTTTAAACAAAAAAAATAGGAAATTACATTAGAAAGGCATGCCGAAAAAAGGTTTTTGCCGCCCTAGGTAACCCGAAATATTTGAATAAGAGATATTTAGGTATCCAGGACCCAGACGGAATTATCTCAACAACCTTCAGATTTAGACTTCCCGTGTGTCTTCGGTTTTTTTCCCGCAAATGGCTAAAGGCATCCATTTTTATGATGCATTTCTGGTGATTCAATCTTTAAATCTCCGCTGGAAATAGTCGGGAACAATAATTTAATCGCAGTCCTTTCTGAATGATCGTTTTGCTTAATTTAGATATTTTTTCTTATCACGGACGGTAAGGTGAGGTGAGGCATCACGTCGTGTTACATTCGGAATCGTGCCGCTAACAATAACACTCTTTATGTAGATGGCTTCCCGCATGTTTACCGATTTATTACATAATTTCCTCAAATACTTTAAGTTTTAAAGCTAAAAAAAGTGTTGTTCTTGAAGATAATATTATCTATGCATTCCCTATGCCGAACGGCAATTATATGAAATTCCCTCGATAGAATGCTGTAGAAATGAGATCCCTGAGGCGTATGTGCGGTAAACCATGTACGATCGTGTGAGAAATGTGGAGATCCGCGAAGAATGCAAGGCTGATGTGAGCGTAACGAGTAAGATTAAGAAAGGGACGCTCAGATGGTTTGGACATGTAGAGCGAATGAACGAGGAAAGGAGTGTAGGGAGAATATAATATGACGCAAATGTGAATGGTAGAAGAAGTCGGGGACGCCCGAGGAAGACATGGCACGACCAAGTGAATCAGATACTTGAGTCGGGCCATGTGAAGAGTCGGAATAATAGAAGAGCATCTATGAGACGATGTATGAATGTGAACGAGGCAAAGAGTGTGTGCCAAAATCGAATTATTTGGCGGTCCGTTCTCTCTGCCTACCCCTGCGGGGAAACGGCCTGATATTTAGTTAGTTAGTTAGTCCCTCGATAGAAAAAAAATCGCAAAGCATGCTCCGAAAATGATTATAAACACGTTTTTTCAGTTATTTTACAACTTATGAATAAATTCACAATGTTTCTAATGCTATTTTAGGCAATCCCCATGAGATTTTTACTCTATTTTAAACGAATTGTGTTTTATTAAACATTTTCACAATTTTCGCTTAAATATTATCGTTTTTAATATTAGCGCGCTCTCTCTAACATTCGTATTTACATATCTCTCTATATTGTATTTTATTTTGCAAAATTCAGGTAAAAATATTAAAAAAATTTCGATCATTTTCTAAATAACTTAATTTGTCACATTGCACTAAAAAGACATAAGGGGTCGTCCATTAATCACGTGATTTTTTTGGCAACTTTTTAACCCCCCCCCCCCCCCCACCCCCCCTGGTGATATGTGGTGAGGTTTTAGACTACCCCCCCCCAAGCGTTTTGAAATTTTCAGAATATTATCACGAAAAATAAATACACGTGATATCTCATTATACCCCCCCCCCCTCGTGATATTTCGTGATTTTTTCCGAACCCCCCCTCCCTTTCGAGCCTCACGTGATTAATGGACGACCCCTAACCGAGAAGAGGTTCATTTCATAAGTGATACTTAATTTTTTCTGGGTTTAAAAAGATTTATTTAAAAAAATAGTCGATTATTTAAAAGGTCAAGCTGTATATACGTGCAGTATTTAGTTAAAACATCTTAAATATTTGTAACCGATCAAATTTTCAAACCAAAAACACAGCATTACTTCGTAGTGCAAGTCCTCAGAAAATTCAAAATAAAATTTTAATTGACGCCATCGAGACAGACAAGGATAAATGCCTTGGCTTGTAGATATTACATCACCTTATTATTTTATAGGTTACATCATTCATCTTTATTTATTAGATCACCTCCTCAAATGTCCATATTACAATAATATTGTGGGTAATGATTTGTTTACAAAAAAACTACTCGTAATAATGGACGTACCTGACTAATGTAAAGTTAATAGCTCCTTTGATAGTTAGCACGACTCCTCAAGGTGGGCTTTACATAGGTACTAGATACTTCTATCTGGTACATCACATAGCTAGGTTAGGTATTTATAGCCGGCCTTGGGACTTGGGACATCGCATACCATTCAATAATAATATAGGTAGATGTAATACATCTACAACTTGAGGCACCGGCACCCTTTGTGCCTTTGTTTAACTAAACCATAGTTTCCCAATTGATGGGTCGCGAGTCGCGACCCCAAATGGGGTTCGCCCATGGAGGAAAGAAGGGAGGTGGTCGTAAGGATTTATCACAATATTCCGCACATTTTCTACGAAACTTTGGTCGCTAACTTGACGGACGGAAGCCTGCGGTGCAAAAGATATGAAAAAAACACAAAAATAATATTTATTTTATTTATTTATGTAAATATGATGAGAGGCATCTAGCGGAATTAAAAGAAAACAATGGAATCAGCATGGCGTATCGAATTTTTGTAATGATAGGAATGAATCGAAGAAAAAATGAAGCTTTCTTCAAAGCCGTAATAAAACTATAATATTGCATAAAATTCCTGAATCTTTTTCTCCAAATGAGTCTGCTGCACATACCTAGCTGAAGAGGAGCGATTTATTATTTAAAAAAAAACTGTAAAAATACTTTCAAGTGAAAATAATGCCATCCGTGGTTTATATACATATATTTATATAGATTTACACTAGCTTAGAAAAGTATATAATACTCCTAATGTGGGTGGGAGGGCACGCCTATTTTCTTAAATTTACTTTCGATGATGTTTTCCTTACCTACACCTGCAAATATCATAAAACTGTGTAAAAATTTTTTTGGAGGTGATAAAATTTCAGAATCCCCAGCACCAGACGAAATTTCCGAGGGGGGAGGGCGGTCCCTCTCGAGGTCGTGGTCGTTTGGCTTTTATAAAATGGGGTCGCGACTGAAATAAGTTGGGAACCCCTGGAATATTCCATACAATAGTATAGCACAGCGTTTCCCAAAAGGTGTTCCGCGGAACCCTGGGGTTCCGTAGAAGCATCACAAGGGTTCCGCGTTCCGTCCGGACAGTACCGGATTATCCCTAAGGCAGAGTAGGCAACTGCCTAGGGGCCCCGCATCGGCTAGGGGCCCCGCGTCGGCTAGGGGCCCCGCGTCCCGGGAAAAAATGACTTGCTTCAATTAGTGAGCAACGAAGTTTCGGAAAAAGTCAGCTTTCAAGATGTTTTATTATTATTTTTATTAGCAACATTTACAGGTTAATAACATTAGGTACACGCATTAAAGAAAACAAGAAATTATAATAATTAGGTTATTACCCAATAAATAACTAATGTTTACATCATGCACAAATAATAATTTAAAAAGTCTATAATTAAAACAAATATGTAAACATAGTTGTATTTTACTTTTCTTTCCTTCTATTTGTTGCAACATTACTTAGTATCTGAAGTGATTGAAGGTGCCGTGTGTGGTTTATATTGACATTTGTTTAATTTTATTTTTGGTTATACATACCTACATATGTTTAAAATATAATTGTTGTACAAGCTTCAGTATGCACTACCTATCTGCTTGGGAAAATAAAAGTGAGGGCCGGTCGCTTGAAACGCTGTACCATCGTTAGTTTTGCTCCGATTTACTTGAAATTTTGACACAATACTCAATATACCGACCGACATGTTTTAAATTCAGAAAAAAGAAAAGTTTTAAAACCTTACCCCCCCCCCCCCCCCCCCCATTAAAGCCTTGTTAACAATTTGATCAAGGGAACAAGGAGGCGTTTGGAAGCCCTTCAACCCCCCCCCCCCCCACCCCCGTTATTCCGCCATTGGTAAAGGGGCCCCGAGACGTGCATTGCCTAGGGGCCCCGACATGGTTAATCCGGCCCTGCGTCCGGATTGTTGCAAGGATCATTGCAAGGAAGAAACACAAATACTTTTACAGTAAACGACAAAATCTCTTCTCTTAGAAAGAAACTTGTCTTCTGGATAGAATGTGTTGAACGTAAACAGTATCAATGTTTTTCTCTTTTAAACGAGTTTCTGGAAAAAAAATGAGTTGCAAGTAACCTCAGATATTGAAAAAGGCATTTACGAACATTTGATGACCCTCAACAAATCTCTGGAAGAGTATTTTCCCGAAAAAAAACCTGCAGGATATTGACTGGGTACAGAATCCATTCCTAGTTCACAGGAAACCGTCGACTCTTACAGCAACAGAATACGAGACTTTGATAGATATCAAATGTTCTTCTTCCTTACAACCAAATTTAATTCAGAAAAACTAATCTGGATGAGTTTTGGATCGGACTTAAAAACAATTATACAGAAGACTTCTGGAAGGCTATCAAAGTTTTGTTACCGTTTATGACCACTTACCGGTGTGAAACTGGCTTTTCGGCTTACGCTTACACAAAAAACAAATACAGAAACAGACTGGATGCAGCTCCAGATCTTCGTATTCAGCTATCTGATATAAAGCCTGATTTCAATGCTATTTTAACAAAAAATTTAAAAAGATATCACTCTTCACATTAAAGTAAGTTTTACACAAAACTTTTGATCTTTCTTTTCAAGGTAAACATGAAAGTATTCAAACTACAAGTTAATCTTTTTCTTATAAAAATAGGGTTCCGCCTAGAAAAGTAGGATCAATAAGGGTTCCGGGGCGAAAAAAAATTGGGAAACGCTGGTATAGCATGTCGATACTATACGAAGATATTCTTGCGATTATCTCCGTGGTAGTTGAATTGCATTTTGGTTCCTCTTTGAATTGCGAAAAACTTATTTTAAATGAGTTAGGCAGGTACCTACGCAAAATTTATTGTAAATGTCGTTTTCACCATTACAGTTGAGTGTAATTTTCGCTTCAGGTTACCACCAATTTTCATTACCTAGGACCTAGGTTTTTAAGTCCAACAGACTTCCGGCAGACAACGTTTTAAGTTACATCCGCTTAGTTTTTGCGGCTCAGATTCTGTGGTTGTTAAGATTCTAAGTGGTTAGTGAAAAACGAAAAAAACTAGTTTTTGAATATCTACTCATGTTTCACTAAAAAATATTATTGGGGATATGAAAATTTCCGTTTTTCGGTGACTTTCGCGTAATTTTTTTGGGAAAATCAGTGATATTAATTTTGAAACAAAAGTGATAATTTTTCTTATTTTAAATACCAGAATATCGCGCGAAAAATACAATTCAGGTTATTTACCAGAAAATTGCGAATTACGCGTCATTACAATTTACGCCCCGGGAACAAATTATTGGATAACCAACTCCAACTCCTCTGTCACAGGTTACTGGCCTGTGACTTAGCAGAGGTTTCCGGGTTCATGGTTTGACCAGTTTCACCAGTTGCGTGACAGACCGGTTCGGGAGAGACCGGTTAAGACTTTGACCTCTCCAGCAGGACTCTCTCGATCCAACGATTTGCACTGCAATGGGGGGAGGGGGGGGGGGGGGGGGGGTGCATTCATACGTCACTGGACATTCTGACCCCAGATTCCAACCGTCCTCTCATACCTTTTTCCTTGACAGAAATGAATCTTTTTCCTTTCTTTAAAAATGTCATCCACACATAGGGAAATCATTTTTCTCAGGGTCTCCTGTGTGAAGTTTATGTTAAAAATAAATTAAAATCGCGTGAAAATAGGAAATAACCAGACCCAGCGGGCGGCTTTTGGTTCGGCTTCGACCAGTTAATGTTGGTGATCATTTTGTAAATCCAATAGGAACTGGTTCCAAAATTAGCCCGTTCCTCGTATCCACTGTCAACGTGTCAACCGCGAAAAAGTAACAGGGACGGGCGATGACGTTGGTAAAACTGAGTATTACCGTCAATCTTTCGAAAATCGGGAGATACTGAAGGTTTTCAAATTCGTAGAACTTATACTTGTAATTAAGCGTCTTGCCGACGAAAGTGGCGACATCTCGTGACGAATTCTTGAATTAGAAACGGAATTACAACGGTGGCTTTGTCTGAAAATCCACGCACACGGATGTTTTTATGGTGTGATGGATGAGGCGTGGCGGCAGACATGCGTTCGAAGCCGGATTCTTAAAATCAACCACACAGACGCTACGGTATTAATAACGTTCGATGAATAAAGTCTGGTCGGGTTGTAGGTATTACCAACGTATTATATTATTCTATTTTTTTATTTTAACTTTATGAGTAAAACCTCAAATTGTAATATTTAAATAAATGAAGACAATATAAGCGAAACTCAATCGAAAATCTGGAAACAGAAAAATCAGAAAAACATATTGACACCTCTGGGACTCGAACCCAGGACCTCTTGCTATCAGACACTATCTAGAGAGCATTTAGTTCGGGTTTGAATCTTACAATCATACATAAAAATAGTTGCCAATAATATATGCGTTAAAGAAAATGGTGATAATGCAGGTGGTTCTTAGTCGAAGTATGGTACAGTTAAACATGACCAAATTTCATATCGACACCGTGGCGCAGTGGTTAGCGCGTTTGCCCGGAAAGCAAGAGATATTGTCTTCATTTATTTAAATTTTATATTATTATTTATTCGACCAAAGTAAAGCAAAGTCTTCTGCTAAAGGTAAATTATTAGGTAGGTGGTTCCATGACAACTCAGAATCAATTCGGCACTCCTTTGAAGTCATTAAAAACTATGAAAAAAATTGAAATAACCTAATCTAACGTAAACAATTTTTAAACATTTCTCATTACTTTCAATGAGTTTTCAAAGGAGGTGTTGAGTTGAATTTGTTCTGAGTTGTCCGATCACAATTTATTACAAAGCTTGCTTGCTCAGTTTACATTGATGAAAACCATATTAGTCTTTCAATGGCTGTCGGAGAAAATTCCCACGGATAATAGAATTTGCTAAGTGGATTACAAAGCCGACAAAATCTAATATTGTCCCAAAACTACAACAAAGAATAACGAGTCAATAATAAAGCAGTTTTCTAAAGTGACTTAATTAATGCACGTTGTTTCCTAACTAGAAAAAGTAAGTACTTAACATTGTATATTTTCGTAACGTTTAAAAAGGTAAACTCGTTGCCAACACGAAACCGAAAGAATAGGTAGGTACACATAAATTATAGCGAAATATTGGTCTTGCATCATAAAGCACGTATTTGTACACATATCGCTAACTTAAAATTCACTTTTTACACATTCATTATTCATACGAAGCGGTAGAGATCATTAGCAAATCCATTCTGAATTCTCAGGATATAACAAAATAAGATTAGGTAAGTTTAAAACAGAATACAAAAAAGTGAAGAGTTTGACTACTTCTACACGTCATTAATCTTTGCTCACATAGCATAGTCCCTGCCATGCGATTCTAAATCTTTTGTGGATACGGAATCGATTTCAAACGTAATCTACTTTTAAATTTGATTGTCTATGGCTTGTAATTGCTTTTTCTACGGACTGATATGTCACCTGTCGTATTTCAACTAGTTTAAAACACGAAATGCTGCAATAATACATAATTATTTATTATTTTGCGGAGTTTCAATCTAAATACGCAAGAAATACTTAGTTTGCCCAAATTAAGAACCTAATAACCTATTTTGCGTACGTAAATAGTTGTTTCTAGCCAGCGCGGCCGAAAATTCACATTTCGTCGAAAGTTGTTCTAACGATCGTGCAGGGCGGTTACAATGAGAAAGATTAATTATTCTCCTTACCGGCTTTTTTAAATTATAACTCAATGTCGATTTTATTTCATTCCAAATTTGCTTTAATTTATACCTACATCCAAAAATGCTGAAAGGCGTGATGATAAAACCATTAAAATAATATACTTTTTGTAACTATTTTTTGATTATAAGTATTTATCATTTTTCGATAATGGCTAAGTTAAACAAGAATGTTAAAAAAATCTGAAATATATTAGTATGTAAGTGCGCAAATAAATACACAAACGGACCAATTTTCGTCAAGAAACACATGTACGTATATATTTTTTAATGATTTTATTTAAACTAAAATTAAAATTCTAAAACATGCGATACCCACATAATGTATTGATTTATTTTACTGCGTGATTTGAAATGGGTATAATACAAAATCTTTTTTGAAAATATAACAAATCTGCCGACGACCTATGGTATAACCTTATTATAGTAAAAATAAACACTTCTTCTCAAAATTTAAAACATGCGAATGCTAGATAAAAGAACAATCTTTCGAAATCCATTTATAATTTTTTTTGGAAAAGAGTCAATACGCCTGAAATCTGATTTAAAAATGACATATTTCTGGTTTTCTCTGGTAATAAATACCCTCTCAAAATGAAGTGTAATTCCCGTAATCCCTGCCTAAAAGTGTGGCGGTTAATGGAATAATTAATGTATATCGTCCCCAAATATCCGTATACTGCCTCAATAGCTTTTGCCTTAATAAGGTCCTTAATTTGGGCAAACTAAGAAATTCTTGCATATTTAGATTGAAACGAAACTTCGCAACTGTCACATCCATGCTATACAACTTTAAACGTACATTACATGTATAAATAATCATGTATACTTGCAGCATTTCGGGTTTTAAAACTAGTTGAAATATGACAGCTGACATATCAGTTCATAAAAAAAGCTATTGCAAACCATAGACAATCACACAAATTTAACAGTAGATTACGTAATGGGATGGATTTCGTATCCACAAAAGATGCAGAATCGCTCTTCTGGTAGCGTAATTTGTGATATAGGCACAGCAATCTCTACCAACCTCAAATAATACATCATAATGTTTTTTAAACACAGGAAAAAACACCTTTGTTTCACAGCAAGTCAAATGTAACATTGTCATCAAATTCCATTCAGCTCCATTTTGTTTTTTTTGACAGTTGAAAGGTTTCCATTAACCCCTCATTTATTTTGGGCCTATTTAGTCGGAAGGTCAAAATATTTCCGATTTTTTTTATATGAATACTTCACAGGAGTCTCAGCTGCTCCCGTCTGGGGTATGTTGTGAGGCTGAAGGTAATGGGGAAGGGAAGGAGGTGAGGAAGAGGAAGGTGGAGAAGTATCTGGCTATTCAGATCTGGTCACCAAACACAGCTAAAGCCATTTCAAGCAACGTTTCAATTCTGAATGGTGGTCTTACACCAGGGCGATACTGAGAGTACCTTGCACTCTGGAACGTGCAGCAAATATACTATAAATTATTTTAAGTGAAATAACACAAATTAATCAAATAAAATTTGTTTGTCTAAGCCGGGATTCGATCCCGCGACCTTCGGATTGCCAATCAAAATTATGCCGGCCGTCGCCGTTGCAATAAAATCCGAATAAAGGGAATATTTCTGAACGCATCCGAAAACTAAAAACTGTTTTTGAAAGGTGATGAATTACGATTTCAAATTTTATAACTCGATAAAACATAATATATAGTTTTTGGAATCTATAAATTTTTAATGCAAACAAAAAGTTTTAAAAATGGCTCTCCTTACATTTTTTCTAACTAAAATTACTGATAACGAAAAAAACACACACATAGCTGTTTATTACGCAAGTGCATTACAAACGTTATCGTTAACTCAGTTTTTTTGTCGTTTTATGTATAAATAATGAATAAAAAATTCCCATTTTTTTTTGCGTTTGGAAACTTTTGAGTTCATAAAGGTGTACATTTTAATTATATTGTGAAAATTTTAGATTTGAATATAAAGCGAGATTTTTTCTCTTTTTAACACCGTTTAGACCAAATTTCTAACCATGATAGTAAGGGAGACACAAAGATTTCTACGAGAACTGTGTGATTTGTTCCGAAAAGCGAACAAATCACCCTGAGGGTTGAATGCTGATTCTAAGTCCGTTTCGGCCTTTTAACAAATTGTGATAAGTAGAAAAGATAACTATCATGTTGTTAAGCTCATCAGCTTATTACGATTTGATAGTTACCCGAAACGCACTTAGAATCGACCTGTCTCAAATGTAAAACAATAACGATATGTAGCTGAAAGGCCATTTGATGACAACGTTACTTTTGAATTTCTGCGAAGCAACTGGACCTAAAACATTGCTGCTTCAAATCCGTTATTAGTTTAACATAAAATCAATTTGACATTGTCTTAAAGATCAGTTCATTTATAATAATTATCATTTGAAAGTTGACAAACGTGCGACAAAAACTCTTTCAGAGATTGCTGTATTTGTTTTTATACTCCTCACGTATTTTTTTCAATGTTTGTTTATGTCATCAGAGATTTCTAAATACGTTGTTATTTATATCTAACTCTCTTTCCTGATCTTGGATCTCTCATTTGGCTGGAGTAGTTTTGTCTTCGGCTGCAATTGGTTCAGGGACGTCTTGTTGAGCATTTGAAGTATCTTCCTGTTTGTTTTCAGCGGGAGTTGTTGCCGTTTTGTCTCCTGCTTTTCTCCTGTCGAATGTCAGCATTATCTTGTCGAGGTCGAGAGTATTTTGGTCGTAGATAGGATACTCGTGGGTGTCTCCCCACGTACTTTCCAAGGACCTGTCGTTGTCTGGGTGGTTGATTGTTGTAGCAATTGTTGCGTTGGTTGCGTTGGTTGCATTGGTTGCGTTGGTTGCGGTGGTGGGAGAGCTTTGTATGAAGGTTCGTATCCTTTCCCGGTACTCTGCTCCGCTCTCTTTTCGAGGAAGATCAGCCGCATCTGCATTTGCATCTAAAACCAACAAATCATTCTCCTTTTGACTAGTTCTCAAGAAGAAACCTCCGTTTTCTTGCTGAGATTGAAAGAATTTCTTTATTTTGTTATTTTTGGGGTGATGTTCTATCAGGTCTGGTTGTGGTGGTAATATTTTGGTATTCTTTGGAAGGTGTTTGGTGTTATTGCCCTTTATCTGTGTGACTACTTGCACAGTGGGGCCTCTCCGGGACTCTTCAGCAGGGTAGTCCGCCCTCATGCCTCTCCAGGCGATCTTTACACTCAACAGGCTCCACAAGACCTCCACGGCCGCGGCTATCAGAATGTTTATGGAAAGAACTTTCCGCGTTCTGCTTTGTTTATTGTCATCTTCGCCGAGGAGAGGAATCTTTCTCGACTTCAGCTCTTCAACGGGAACCTTTATGATGTAAAACCAAGAGTGATTACCATTCCCCGATACGTTGTTCACATTTGCGTCACTTTCAGGAATCAGGTGAACTTTCCCGAAAAGATTGCCATCGGAGAAGTAATCGCAGAAGTTGAGGCTGTTTTCGCTTGCCGAAACTATCCACGATACCATCATGCAGAGCGCCGTTAGGGCGAGCAGAGTGGAAGCTATGGATGAGAGGAAGAACCAGGTGATATTGTGGTCCACGTACCATCTCCTGGAAGCCAAAACGGCTGCTAATCCAGCTGCCAGGGCCCCCACTGCCAGGAGCACGGGAGCCAACACGAGGTCCAGCGAGTAGCCCACACTTTGCATGGTCTGATTGCTCGATACTTGCAGCTCGTCGTGTTGATTATCGCCCGCATCTTCTGCCGTTACATTATTGTCTTCCAGCAACATCTGTCGATGTGAGTTGAAAAGATTTGTGTTGACATCCAGGGTGGGTTTATACAAAGCGAGACCAGCCAACAGAATGGAGGTGGCAGCCAGCACCAGGTGCAGCCAGGCCAGCCCGAACACCGTAGAAGCCGAGTATCTCCGCTCCGAGGGATATAACCCTCGTGGATCAAACTGTCTCTTGACCTTTATTGTGTAAATATGCTCCATCTTGAAGCTCTTTTGTTGTGAATCGTATTGTTCCAGTCTTTACAATTCGTACATTCCTCAAGTCGCGAGTGAATGCATTAGTCCGTGTAAGCTGCCGAATATAAAAAAGTGTCAACGGTTTTTGTCGTGAACAGTCCGTTGCTAATAGCACGTTTCGTAATATTCGAACAATAACGACCACCTAAAGACCTTTTCCTGAACGCGCGGACATGTCGTCACAGCAGGTATATTATTTAACGAATAACCTGTCGAGGAAAGCGAATTGACAGATCGGATGTCAACAAATCTTTGCCGACCAAAAAGCCGCCGGAACCGACTGCTTACACTTTCACTAGTTTTTAAACAGAACCGGAAACTAATGTGTCTACTTTAGACATTTGTTAACACACCTTTATTATTACAGTTTCACTTTCGTTTTTGTATAGCTAATACCAAATAGAACAACTTTGTTGGCACTACGTTGCAACGAACATAACTTTGATTACATACTTAATTGTTAAAACCTATCGAACAAAGTCATTCATTACAGAAAATAAAATCTTTGTTAAACTTCATAAGCCGTTCACAAGACAAACGCAGTGACTCAACGCGATTTGCATTGGTTTTTGTACTGTTTGACTGTTTCACCAACCCACAGAGGTTTGTTTAGCAACACGAGGCAACGCACACACGGGATTGTCATAACTTCATAACATGCATAATATCGTTCACAACGGATTGTTATTATTTAATTCGTTTCAACGCGGATTTCTCTATTTTAACATAAAAAAATACAGGCGTTACGTGGACCGTTACGCATTTTTGAAATCCCACTGTTTCGAGGTTGTTAGATATGAATTTTATGGTAAACTTTAGCAATGAATAACACAACATTCAAGACAGCGCTGAAGCAAGACTATACGAAACACGAACTAGCGGCTTCGCGGCCCGCGAACAAGTGGTAGTCGTAGTGGTAAGGTAAGTTAGGTAAGTGTAAGTGGTAATGTGGTACGAAAACATAAATGGTTTGTTGTTGCTTAGTAAGTTGGTGCCTTGGTGCCTACTCCCTACCTCTACTACTAGTACGATCGTAGTTCTGCTGAATGCAGTCAGTCCACAGTCCTCACGAAACACATCCAGAGAAGCACTGTTGTGATAAGGGCATCGATGTACAGGGTGTTAAGGGACGAACTTGACTTACTTTAAACAGTGATTCCTGACATTATTTGAAGTAAAAATGCGAACGAAATTGTGGTCTCCGTGGACATTTTTGATAAAAACAAAAAAAAAATCGGTAGCTATTGAACAGTTAGAGGCGTGGTGAGGGGTTCAGTGGTTACTCGGCTGAATGACCAGTAGAGTAAATGTGGATTTTCACATTTTTTACTCTAAATAATGTCAGGAATCACATTAAAATCAGGTTAAAGTAAGTCAAGTACGTCCCTTTCGAAGAAAAGCCATCATCACTGCCACGATTACCTGGGTAGAGTCCCTCCTGAGAGCCCTCTGGACATAAATATACCAAACCACCCACCCTCTGGAGATGGGAGACAGTCAAATATCATCCGTATACGGCTGCTTGCAGTCATGTCTATTTTTTTGTTATTTCGAAATTATGCAATGTGCACTGCACTAACCCAGCATATAAACTGAAATAAATAAGTACTGTTATTATTAACACTGTATTATACTTGACTTCGTGCGCTATCCCTTGAATAAAAAGTATAAGTAAACGCCCTTGCAATAAAAGTGAGTTGATGATAACGTTTATTTACATTATGCCTAATAGAATATGTGTGTATTTTATTGTTTTTCGTAACCGATCGTTGTTTTAGTTAGAAAAACGTAAGGTGTGCCACTTTTAACACTTTTATGTTTCATTAAAATTTTGATATTTCAATAATCATATGTTTATATCGAATTATAAAATTTGAACGTGTATTGTACCATCTTCAAAATTAGTTTTTAGTTTTCGAATCTGTTCAGAAATATTCTTCATATTCGGATTTTATTTCAAAGCCGAAATATTTTGACATTCCGACAAAATAGGCCCGATACCCTCTTGGTTAAATGTATGTTACCGTTTTGTCGTAAGTATCAATTTAAAGTGTAATTCAGTCAACCTTTCTCTGAAAACTAAGTACCTACCTAGTTTGGATGTTTTCTATAGATTGTCGATGGCTGATTTTGTAATTTCGATAGACATTTAGGTACATGAAACTTTTTACGGCTGTTTTAAGCAGAACGGAATATTTTATGTAAATTCGCCAGTTTCCTGCTGTTTCTGAACACCTTTAATTTCGTCACCTTAGTAAAAATGTCATATGAATGCAAAACCATTTCTTTTGTTCATTTCTATAACGAAAATACTTATCAGAGCTATCTGTGTTTTATTTCGGTAGATGCTTGTGTGACGACGTTTTAACATCAAGTTTTTAAAATTTATTTTACAATTTGCTAACATCACTTTGAACCTTTTGCAGTTGCTTTTTTGTTTATACTCTTGATAATTTTTACGAGGAGCAGTGTAGATCGTCACTTTAGGATTATAACTTCGCCTAACCACCAATAACGTGGTTATCAAAGTTTACAAAGACAAATTCTCATAATCTATTTAAAATTTTCTGATTTTGAGGTTCAATCGTGTGTAAAGTATTTTAGTTTAAAATATTTTACAGGAAAATATTCAATTAGAACGTTATCTTCAAATGACATTAGGAAAATGTGGTTAGAACCTTATGCAATACATTATTATGCCCAAGCTGGTTGCATATAGTTCTAAAATGGTAAGATGTACGTCCTATTGAAATATTTCCATTTAAAATATGTTAAACTTAAATACTTTTCACAAGATCATAAATCGATAAATATGTAGATAACAAGAAATCGTCTTCGCAAATTTTGACACCTCATATCTCAGAACAAGGTAAAGTGATGTCAGAAGGTAATATGCGTTTTAAACCCGCGACAAAATATCCTCCGACAAAATGTCCTACGGACAAAACATCCCCCAACAAGATATATACTAAAACTTAACCTAACCTAACCTAACCCAACTTAACCTAGCAAAAAATGGGGCAAAAATAATACAGACTTCCTGTAAAGACAATAAATTTATTGTTCAAAAAGGTTAGGTTAGGTTAGGTTAAGTTAGGTTTTAGTAGATATTTTGTTGGGGGATGTTTTGTCCGTAGGATATTTTGTCGGAGGATATTTTGTCGGAGGATATTTTGTCGGAGGATATTTTGTCGGAGGATATTTTGTCGGCGATATTTTGACGCGGGATGAAAAGTCGCAGAACCAAGTCAGAATCCTGTCTAACCAAAGTGACGATACGTTGAGCACAATAATTCGTTTTTTTTTTTTTAAATTTATTTTGTGGACTAGCTGCCTTCTGTAGAACTGCACTGGTTGGTAGATGGTAGGGTGGAGTGTGGTGTTTGTGTGTGTGTGTGTCAAGCATGAACAGCAACAGGTATGGTGGTGTAAGTGAGGTGTTCGTTCAACGGATATTGTGATTGCAAATTCGCGGCCAACCGTTGCGCCGTAATAATAATAATAGCAGTGCCCTGTTTGTAAGTTGTAACAATTGCCAACGGTCGGCGGTCGGTGTCGGCAGGTAATTGAGTCAAGTTCTCGGGCCAATGGGTCAACAATACTGTCAACTATTGTCTGGCCAATTGCTCCGAATACCAGACTGACCGTTGGTTTAGTCAGACCCGCCGCCTGCCTTTTTCCTTGGTTCCAAGAATTTTTATCCCGCGTCAAAATATCCCCGACAAAATATCCTCCGACAAAGTATCCTACGGGCAAAACATCCCTTAACAAAATATCTACTAAAACTTAACCTGACCTAACCTAACAAAAAACAAATGACAATAATTAATCGTCTTTACAGGATCTCTTTAGACACAGCTTTAGAAAGAGTCGCGGAAATGAGAGATCTTGGAATCATTTTGGATAAAAAACTAAGTTTCGCCAATCATATCCACCAAATTATGAACAAAGGTATGAAAACACTAGGATTCGTATTAAGAATAACTAAAAACTTTAGTTCCATAGAAGCCATTTAACATTATATGTATCTCTAGTTAGAAGCCAAATTGAATATAACTCGGTAGTTTGGTCTCCATCTTACAAAATTCACATTAATAATATTGAGCGAATGCAAAAAAATTTCTGCGTTTTATAAAATTTAAATTAAGTATCCCACTAGAAGACTTAAAATATAATCTATTACTAAATATTCTAAAAATACATACACCAGAAGACAGACGTAAAGTAAAATAAATGACTTAACATTTTTATTCAAAATACTTAACTCTAAATTCGAATGTTGCGAACTCCTACAACTCATAAACTTACGAATACCGACAGTAGCCACGCGACAAAATACACTATTCTACTGCAGCATTCACAAGCGGAACTACATTGCCCACTCTCCTATACAACGATTTCACACTATGGGGAATCAGTACTTAGGTGATGTCGACATATTTAACATTAACTTGGCGAATTTTGTGGATCTTGTAAAAAACTTATTCCAAAACTATTCCTAAACATATCTGTATTTTTGTTAACTTACCAAATCGCTGTATTTTTTTTTTGTGATCTGTGTGCATTTTTTTATCTAATTTTATTTTTGTTATTTCTTTATCTGTTGAAAAATCATCTGTCATTTAATTGTACTACCAAACATGTAAAAGCTCTCTGGGCGTTGAATAAATAAATAAATAAATCTCTGTATTATTTTTGTCTAATTTTTTTTAGGTTTTTGGTTAGGTCAAGTTTTAGCAGATATTTTGTTGGGGGATGTTTTGTCTGTTTGTTGGAGGATATTTGGTCGGGTATATTTTGTCGCGGGATGAAACGCACATTACCCTTTTCCTTGTCCGTTTTACTGTGCTTCGTGCGCCAGAGCACGGACAAACGACAGACCGCTTACCCCAGAGACTATCGACGCACAGGTCCTGGCGTCCAACTGCTGTATCTACCCTGATAATTACTCTAACCGTGTTTACGGAAAGGAAGGAGAAGATGTTCTGGGAAGGAAAAAGTATGATGGGTGATATATTCCACTGCGGTTCAAGGTGCAAGGTGTACGGGTCAAGAGAGTCCAGCTGGAGAGGTCAAAGGGTCTTCCTCAATCTGGCCAGCCTCGAAGCTGGTGGGCAGGAAGCACAAGACCCAGAAAACCTCATCAAAAATGTGTTCATACCTGCTAAGTTATCCCGCCTTTCCTCTAAACCACATGAAATGCACACATTCTTCAAACTACTCGCGTGCCACTCGTTGCAAATTTTGTATATAAATTTCATAACGCCAGAGCTTACTATAACATATAGAAACCATAGCGGGCATGCGCCCATCAAATCCCCAAAGTTTCATCGCAATCGGATAAATGGTTTAGGAACGCATAAGGGACAAACAAAGACACATTCATTTTTACGTACTTAAGTATTAAGATTGTAGATAATTTACTTGAGGGGCCATTCATTTATTACGTAAGGCGATTTAGGGTAGTGGGAGGGAGTCTCTACTAAAGATTACAAAAATACACAGAGTTAAAATTATTAGTACCTTTGTAAGTACAAATAAACATTTCTAAAAATTGTTACTTTGAAAAATAAACATTAAAACAAACCAAACGTGTATTCATTTTTTCTTTTAGATTCTTACGTAATAAATATTAAACAGGGGGGGAGGGGGTCGGCCTATTCTTATTTTTTCTTAAAGTAGGGGGGAGGGGGTCGAAAATTAGCAAAATTCGTCTTACGTAATAAATGAATGGCCCCTAAGTAACGTTGTTTTCTTTCAAAATGTGTGTTGGTGAGGAAACTGGGCGGCATTTTGTCCATACAATCGTATTCTCCAATAACATTTGTGGATTTTGACACTACTACAAATATATATTTTTAATAAAATGTAGATATCGACCAATATAGACCAATATATTGTTACTACTAGCGTGTCGGTACGTTTTGCTTTTTTTGGTAAGTTGTTCTTATAGGAGTTAGGACACTCCAAAATTCGTTAAAATTGGCTGGTTTAAACGCCACCGAAAGACGTTCAGTATACAAACTAGACACACAAATACAAACTAGACAATATATTTTTTGAAAAAGCTAAACGCACAGACATAAAGTATTTTCTTCTAATACAGTTAGAAAAAAACATTACAAATCGGTCCAGTTTTTTAGGAAAAAAGATGGGGAATACAAAACCTCGATTTTGATAATTTTATATGTGTTATCAGGCTGAAGTGCAGTTGCCCCTTTCGCTCAGTATTCGATGGAGTAAGAGCGACATTGAAAGCAACAATTTGGTAAAGTCATTTGGAGTTTGCGTCAGTTGTTTGGTCTCCATTTTATAAAATCCATACAAACAAAATTGAAAACCAATTCCTCAAATATCTTTGTAAGTCATATGTAAGATTTAATAATTATGCAGAGGCAGCTTCATACTTTAAAATTGATTCATTGAGTGTACGAAGGCATCATATGGATGCAATATTCCTATATAAATTAGTTAACAATAATATTCAATGCTCAGAGTTGCTAAATAAAATTCAATTTAATGTACCTGCGCGTACAACACGCTCTTCTGTCCTGTTCAGGGTTGATCAATGCAAGACAAACTGTAAGCAAAATTCTTGTCTCAACAGACTATGCAATAGTTACAATAGCATATTATCCAAGGTGGACATTTTCAATTCCGAACTTAAGTAAATATAGGGGGTACATAAAAGAGTATTTCTCTGATGTTTCATGAATGTGTTATGTGTCTATGTTTCCATTGGCGGATTTAGGGGGGGGGGCATGGGGGCAAGTGCCCCCCCCCCCCCCCAGACGGTATTTTTGTGTACTGTGGAGATTCCATCACAGTACATACTTATGAGCAAGAACTGTCTTTATTAAACATTTAATTTTTCTATTGTTTTGACACTTTCATAAACCTTCAAATACAAGGTGGCGCAAAATTAATCACCCGATCGGAAGATGTTATAATTTTTACAAATGGCGTCGTACGTCAATCATATTTGATATTTGTGAACTAGACAGCTGCAGAATACAAACAGACAAGCAATGAAGCACTATACTCCGCAAGAGCGTGGAATAATTGTGTCGATTTAAGCTTTAACGCTTTTAGCGATTTTGTGTCGAAAGTCATCGTGAGCGACAAGGCGCATTTCCACTTAAGCAAAATCTTCATTTCTGGGGCACTGAAAATCCGCGTGTGATGCACGAAAAGTCATTACATCCACTCAAAGCCACTGTGTGGTGCGGCGTTCACGCGGGAGGAGTGATTGGGCCGTATTTTTTAAGGACGCCATTGGCAATACGGTCACTGTTACTGGCGAACGCTACAGGGCCATGATAACAACTTCTCACTTCCGGAATTGGATGAGCGGGGTTTGGTGAACATGTGGTTTCAACAAGACGGTGCAACCACGCACATAGCACGAGCCACAATGGATATTGTGAAGGAAGCGTTTCCTGGTCGCGTAATCTCTCGTTTTGGCGATTTGGTATGGCCAGCAAGATCGCCCGATTTAACCATCCCAGATTTCTTTCTTTGGGGCTATTTGAAGTCGCGGGTTTATGCCAATAATCGCAGCCCTTAAGGAGAATATTCGACAGGAATGCGAACAGTTATCACCGGAAATCTTGCGGAAAGTCATGGAAAATGCGATAAAACGGGCACAAATGTGTATCAACAATGGCGGCAGCCACTTGACAAATATTATCTTTTCTACTTAACAGAAAAAAATTATAAAAGTCCAAATAAAGATTTCTATTTCTCAAAATAATTTTTTTTTTATTTAGTAAAAAGTTATTCAAAAACAAAATTGGATGATTAATTTTGCGCCACTCTGTACATACTTGAACTTGTAGTTTAATTCTAACAGTAATTGTTGATTTTTTTGCACGTCCGCCCCCTGTGCCCCCCCCCCAGAAAAAAATCCTAACAGTAATTGTTGATTATTTTGCCCGTCCGCCCATTGTGCCCCCCCCCCCCCAGAAAAAAATCCTGGATCCGCCCTTGTATGTTTCTATCGTTTATAATTTAACTCTTGATTTTATTTACATGTACAACCTGGCTTCTTATGGTTACCAATGTATTGGTATTTTTATGTTTTATGAAAATTTTTGTTTTATATACTTAATCTTTTGTTTTATAAAATTTTTGATCTCATACTCCTTTATTATAAATTTTATTATTTAATTTTTTTTATTAGGTATGCTGTTTAATCAGAGGAAGGAGGAAATCCATAATTGGTTTTATTTTGGCTATACAAACATGTACAAACTGGAAAAATGTAAACTGTCGATTTCCTGAAAATAAATAAATAAAAATAAATAAATAAAAATAAATAAATAAATAAAATACCTAATGTTTAAATTTTTCAGTGTTTCCTTTTAAACGTGTTTTAATTTTTATTTTTGACCACCGGTTCCAACACTGGCTTCTTCCTATCGGAGATTAGCTATCATCACGCATTGGGCTATTTTCATCCTTCACACAGAGATCGGCCCTGCATTTCTCAATCTAAAGTCATCATTCACTAGCCATCAATTACAGACACTTGTGGAAAAGTGTCACGTCTTCCCCATAACTGTGGTGGGTGCTTCCTATTTGTGTTTACATTTTGCATATATCAGTCGCTACCCACTTACACCTGTTTTATACTCGTACCCACTAACAACTAACAGCTGTCAATTAACGTTTCACAGAAATTCTTCTCCTTCGTTTCCCTAAAAAGACATTCCATACAGCATTCCCAAAAAAGATGACTTTTTCATGTTTTTTTAAATTTTAATGTAGAGGTAATGTAAAAAAAGTTTTTTTTTTGTAGTGAAAACTTCTTTAGCTCCGTTTTGATTTGAAACTCGATGAAACGAAAAATAGCGACCCTAAAAAGAAACAAACACATACATCTACAGGATTTAGCCTGCGAGAGAATGAGTCTCCTCTTTGTACGGTGCTTCGTAGCCTATCGGTCTCCTCTGTGTGCGGTGCTACGTAGCCTCCCCACTCTTGTCTTAGTTTTCTGAAGGTTTCACTTCTACCACTTGTAAACTGCACACTCTGATTTTATTTTACATGAGCTACACAACAGAGGCCCCAGGGAAAACAATTTCCCTCAAATTTCAAAGTGATATTCAAGTACTGTGAAGGTCCTATTAAGGCGCCGCATCCGCGCTCAAAAAGAAGAAGTTGGAGAGATATGTAATTAATTAGTAATTACGAATGTTAGAGGAGCGCGCTAATATTTAAAGCGATAAAATCGACGCGAAAATTGTCAAAATGTTTATTATAACACGACTCGTTTAAAATAGAGCAAACATCTCGTGGAAGGCGTCTTAAGTACCTATCATTTAAAGAAATATTGTGAATTTTTTCACAACTATAACTTGTAAAATAACTGAAACAAACGTGTTAATTATAGTTTTCGGAGCATAATTTGCGATTTTTTTCTATCGAGGGAATTTCATATAATTTGCGTTTCGGCGTCGAACACTTACGTCACACGTCTAGATATTATCTTAAATAATAACTTTTTTTTAAGAGCTTAAAAACTTCATAGAAATCGCTAGAAATTCGGGTAGCGGCGGCTTCAAGTTCTGTTGTTATCCAAGTACTGTGAAACAACCGGCCCACGATGAAATAATAACAGTACTTGAATAGAACCTTCACAGAATTTTAATATCTTTAAAATTTGATTCTGTGAAAACCCCATCCTTAGTGATTGGAGTTTTTTTTTACATTTTATTTCTATAACAATGTTTAGAAATATTTGTATTAGGTATAATGTTTAGAGGTATTACATTCGATGAATAACTTCTGTATTAGTTAGCTAGGTACCTATTAAGGGCGTAGCGAGGTATGGGCAGGGGGGGGGGCAGCTGCCCCCCCCCCCCTAGAAGGTGCAGGAATGCTCACAAACCGTAAAGTAATATTACGTCGGTAGCCTGTGAGAATCAATTTAATGTTTATTATTACCTTTTTAGTTGATCATGATTAATGAAGCATCAAGAAAACGTGCCTATCAGTTACATTGCGCTGTTATTAAATCAGTTTTCATTATATGTGTTCAACTCAAAGATATTCAAATACAGAATAGATATGCTATGGTGTCCGCGGACTACTGTCGCCGGACTACGCTCTAATTAGCGTAGTTTTCATACAAAAAGAATTTGTTCATTTCGTTGATTTTTTGAAAATGTGCATTAATATTGGTTAACAATATATTTTGAATAAGGAAAGAATTCGTTCATTTAGTTTAACGTTCGTTTGGTTTATTCGTTAATTATTTGTTCTTTTAGTTTATTTGTTAATTGGTAAACAATATCGGCGACACCCGGAAGCGCAGACCCACATAGTAAAAACAGCAGATAGCACATCTACTTATATTTCAATATCTTTGGTTCAACTGATAGTCAAGTACTCAGGCATATTGGAACCTATTGCCAATGCTTTACAATCGGAAACTATCGATATGTACGCATGTATGAGTCATATTAAAGGTATAATTTCTGTTATAAATGATCATCGAAGCAACGTAAACATAGAGAGCCAAAATATTTTAGATATTTAAATTAGAACTGCAGCTGCCTTTGGAACTAATATACAAGTCCCACGCATTGTATCTCGCCAACAACCTTGCTAGATTCCCTAATATCTGCATTGGAGCAACGTTTTGGTGACCAAATTTGCCTGCTTTCGGATTAATGTCGCTACATCCCTGTACAATGTCGAATATGTCGTTAATTGATTTCAAAGAAAAAACACAAAGTTTTTGCGTACGATTTACTTAATTTTAATCAAGAAGCCGAACTATGGTATAAAAAATGGCAGAACAAGGGTATGATCAGAGAAGATCCTGAAAAACTAGATTTTACTGAAGTGTTAAAGGAGGCGAACATTTTCTTTCCCGCAACAAAAAAAGCAATACTTATTTCCTTGGCACAACATTGCAATACAAATAACATAGAGAGGTCCTTTCTTACACTGTGTCGTGTTAAAACATGGCTGAGATCAACTGAGGGAATTTCATATAATTTCCGTTTCAGCGAGGGGAATGTATAGATATTATTATTATTGTCAAGAACAACATATATATTTTTAAGAGCTTTAAAACTTGTAGTATTTTAAGAAAATATGTAATATTTTTTTTAAATTTTTTTTTATTTTTAGAGTCGCTGATATTGCCTTCAATAATTAAATATTTGGAATGTAATTTCATTGCCGGCAACCCGGGCAAATGTTGATTTTTTACATAAACTATTCACATATGGTCTGGTCACCCTACACGTTTACATTGTAATAATGTACTATCGCCTTCAGCTTAGTAAGTACTAAGGGTCGACCGAGATGTCGGTCTCGGTCTCGGTCTCGGCATTCTCGGCTACAAATTCTATCGAGAACTCTGCCTCGGTTCTCGGCGAAAAATCGCCGAGATTCTCGGCCATAACCGAGACCGTTGTAAGTAGGTACGGTATGGGATAATGGGATTCAAATCTACCGCGAGCGTCCACATTGTCTATTGTGACACTCTTTGAAGGGTGAAAACACAGAAAAATTTCTCTTTATATGCTACAACATCATGTTGTTCAATTTTGATTATTCAAACAAATTATTATTACATTCTTAAATATACCATATTATGCAAAAATAGCGCATTTTCATTTTTCCTCAATTTATCTATTCTCGCTCTCGGCCGAGATTTTAATTTATTCTTGGTCTCGGTCTCGGCCGACCCTTAGTAAGTACTCATCATACTCATAATCTGTAAGAAACATGCAACAATATTGTTCTTCAATAACTATATTATTTTTGTGTTGTTTTATAAGATTGTAGAGTTGTTAACCTCGACACAGGCTTGACCTAGTGAGGTTATAAACTGAATTGTATACATTAGACCTAGGTACCATGTAAAGAAACAAAATAAACCCAGGTAAGTTGTTTTTGTTTGTTATCATCAACAGTATTAATAGCCTAGCGACTGTACATTTGAAATTTAATAATCCGGCTAAAAATATAACTCTGACGCCGCGCCCTACGCAAAACCGTTTTTGTACGTGGACTTTATATACAAATCTACAATTGTAATAGAACAGAATTGAAGCCAAAAGATGGCGCCTGTGCGCTATCTCTAGCTAGCGTGAGGAGCATTGCCAGACGCTATTGCGTTATGGCGTATTGGATTTGTAATTTCGTGACTCTCTCCGGATATGGAGAGATTGACTATTATATGATTAGGTATTGTAACTATATATTTTTTTACATGAGCTCCACACAGGAGGAAAATCATTTCCTTCAGGGCCTATATCATCTTTGGGGATACTGTGTAGAGGGTTTTTAAAGGAAAGGAAGGAGAGGAGAGTTATGGGAAGGAAAGGGTTTAAGGGGTGGGTAGGAATCTGGGGTTCAGTGTGTCCTGGTCATCCGCTTCCAAGACCTAGACAAACCTCACCCCATGAACCCGGGCGCCCCTGCTAAATCACCAAACGTAGCGAACCACTTGGGGTGACCTATGGCAGAGGTGTTGGTTATCCAATAAAGGTTCCCGGGGCGGCGGTACCCATTCCCGCCTCCCAAATTATAAGCATGTGAATAATAATACCACGCATCTTTATGTTATACATGACGTCATTGCCTGTTGCGGTTACTTCCCATCCCGCTGACTAGCTGTCACTGGATACCAGTGGATCCGAGGAACCGACTATTTTTGGATCAGTTCCTATCGGATTTATAAAATGGTCACTAACACTCAAACTGGGCGAAGCCGAACCAAAAGCCGCCCGCAGGGCCTAACAGCAAAAACCTGCGGAGTGGGTTTTTAATTGGTAATTTATGAATATTAATTACACGATGCCCTTGCGTAGGGTTACTGACCCTGACTGTATGAGTAGCTACTGGATGAGCCGACATCTTGTTTGAAGCCTCAAGCCCTGATCCAACTGCCTCTGGCACTGACATAGTCTTACAACCCAGCTACTGGGTCAAGACCGCATCTTCGTCATCATCATCACTTATTTATTTATCATTATCATTTATTGTGTTTATCAATTAAACCAAATCAAAACTGCCCACGAACAGTTACAATAATAGGGAAATATTATTAATGAAAAAAAGTGTGCAATTCCCACGCGGTAGAAGTGAAACTGTCAGAAAGAAACTAAAGTAGACAAGTGGGGGGAGACTAAAAAGCACCGCGTAAAGAGGAGACCGATTATACTATCTCATTCTCTCGCAGGCTTATAGAGCATAGGTTCTCAACGTGGGCGATAACGCCCCTTGTGGGCGTTTGAGACTTTCAGGGGGGCAGTAGAAGACACAGAGAAAATTAGGGGGCGTTAAGATTGAGCAAAAAACACGCTAATCACGTACTAATAAAGCAAAGTATTCTATAATACTGGTTAATTTTTGTTATTAATTGTACCGATATGTATTGTAATCATTTTTATCACGTGTGCGAAAATACACATATTTCAGTAGTACAGTATTTCGGGAAGTGGATGAAAATTGAACTGAAAGATTGCATTACATTCAAAGCTATATTAAATTGGATGATATGAAATTTTTTATTTTTTATTAAGTACTAGCTTTTTCCCGCGGCTTCGCTCGCATGGTATTAGGGGTTTCCCACTCTGCCTCCTCCTCCTTCCCTCTCCCCACTCCACTCCCCCCATCAACCCCCCTCCCGCTCTTCCCCTCTACCCACCCCTCCCCTCACTCCTCCCTCCTCCACCTTTCCTCTCCCCACTCCACTCATCCATCAACCTCCCTCTCCCTCCCCCTCCTACTCCACCGACACCCCCCCCACCCCATACCCCTCCCCACTTCACCTCCCCCACCTTCCTCCACCCCTCCCACTTCCCCTTCCTTCCCTCCCACCTCTCCCACCCCACTCCGCCTACTCCACCTTCCCTCTCTCCACTCCACTCTCCCCATCAACCCCTCCCCCTTTCCATCCACCATCCCCTCCCCTCACCCCCTACCCCTCCACATTCCCTCTCTCCACACCACTCCACCCATCAACCCCTTCCCCCACCCCCTACCCCTCACCACACCCTCCTCCATCCTTCCCCTTCCTTCCCTCCCCCCTCTCCCTGCCCTAACCCCTTCTCCCCACTCTCTTCCCCTCCCCCTTCCCCCTCCACCAACACCCTCCCAACACCCCCTCCCTCCCTCCCCACTCCCCCCTCTCACCTCTCTCATTCCACACATTCATTCCCGATACATTCAGTTTTCAAACTACTCGCGTGCCACCTATTATAATTTTTTATACAAATTTCATAATGCCAGAACTCAAGGTAGTTTTATACAAAATAACGAAAAAAAAAGAATTATCCAATTTGGTGCAGTCGTTCGGGTTTATGCGCATACATAAATTTCGGTGATTCATTTTTAGAGATAGTTATTAAGAAGGATTGTAATAGGTACTATTTTTCACACAAAACTACATCGAAGGCCTCTAGCGGACGTGATGGTCCTTTTGAGATATTTGGAATATTTTTGGTTTCAAAAAGTTTGGTTTGTTTTCGAAAGATGTCGCTAAAAAACACGTACATTAAATGAATTATTTCAGCGTTGTCATTATACATAGTGCGTGTGGTGTATACTATTTTAATTATATATATTTTTATATATTGAAATAAAAGTAGAAGAAAACATAAACAAAAAGTTTTTAATTTAAATCACGAAAATATTCACACGCAAGGTTCGCGTAATAATATTATATTGTAATAAAAATAATATATTTATTATAACAAATTATTATCAAAATCTTTATAATAAAAAATAAAAAAAAATTAACGAACGTCGCGCGTTTTAGAGAAAAACCTTCATAGAATTTATAAGGATTTTCATCATTTATTTAAAAAAAATCTGATTTGTTTTTGATAAAAGCTAAGCTAAAAAAAAAATTCCAGTTAAAAACATTATTTTTATCGTATTGCGAAATAATATTATCGTTCTTTCTAATTAATTAATCTTTACACTGCACCTAATGTCTCTCATGCTCAGTTTATTATTTACTAGCCGAAGTCCACGGCGCTTTACACAGATTTTTCGAAATAAAATGTAGACAGTGACTTTCCTTTTGTTTTAAAGGTCACATGTGCAAAATTTTATCAACCCCGGCATAATACTGTAGTTTTGCATACAATCAAATCCACACCACCCGCTTGCCAGCCCGCTCTAGTACAGTATTTCTCCTTTATATATTATATATTTAAACCTTTACACAAAACCTTCAAATTATTTACCCAAACCTTTCTCGTGAATCACTCTATTGGTGAACACCGCATGAAAATCCGTTCAGTAGTTTTTGAGTTTCAGACAGACAGACGGACGCGGCGGAGGACTTTATTTTATAATATACGTGTTGTTTTTATTGCTATGATGCTACTGTACAACTTACCGATATTACATGTTTTTATTGCTATGATGCTACTGTACAACTTACCGATATTACATGTAAAAGCCTTCAAGGCGTAAATAAATAAATTACATTTCAAGAAACTACAGTTACAGTTCAAAAAAAATTCTATAATCTACAACCTACAAAAAAACCGTAAAAAATGTTTTTACCATCTACTTTAAAAAAACGTTTAAAAACTTAGAAAAGAAATTGAATGACCTGTGATTTGAACCTCTCTCTCAAATTTGAACGCCAGTCGACATTTCTACTTGCAGGTAACTAAAATAAAAACGGACCATAAAAACATTTGATCCTTCCATTGAGGCGCATTGTATACATGTCTACACGTGGCAGTCTTTCGACCAAGGGTAAGCAACCGTAATCACGAATAATAATAATACTAGAACATTTGAAAGCGTATCGATGTTCCAGACCTCGGTGGTCGAACGGTTACGATCCTTGGCTACGAATCCGCAGGTCGCAAGTTCAAATTCCGGCGTGCGCAAGTAAGGGAACGTACCCATACTACGTGACACGTTTAGGGGGGGGGGGTCTTCAAAATGTCACGCTCCATACAAATGAGCGGCGGGTTGCTTAGGATTTTGGTCACCGGGGGGGGGGGGGGGGGTTAAAAATTGCAAAAAGTTGGTCACGTAGTATGGGTACGTTCCCTAACTATCTACATTTTATGCGACTAATTTACAACTTACAACACAAACAAAGTAGTCCAGTGGGTAAGACTCTTGGCTCACAATCTGGAGGTCGCGGGTTCGAACCCGGCATGCGCAAATAAATTTTATTTGATTAATTTGTGTTATTTCACAATTAATTTATAATAATATGTAGTATATTTGCGGCACGTTCCAGAGTGGAAGATACTATTAGTATCGCCCTGGTGTAAGACCACCATTCAGAATTGAAACGTTGCTTGAAAATGGCTTTAGCCGTGTTTGGTGACCAGATCTAAATAGCCAGGTACTTCCCAACCTTCCTCTTCCCCACCTCCTTCCCCTCCCCGCTACCTTTAGCCTCACAACATACCCCAATTGGGGATTCCATAGTCTCACTGGCTCCAGACGGGAGCAGTTGAGATTCTTGTGCGGTATTCACTGTAAAAAAAAATATGTATGTATCACTGAGAATTCTCTTTTTGATAAACGCAGTCTTAGACTCAAACATTTGAAAACTCGCGACCACGTGGCAATGGCATGATTTGTGCACGGTATGGTACCTAAATGACCCTGTTGAAAGACCACGTTTCCGAATTTAGATTGTTATATATATAGACCTCATAAATACCTAGCGATAGGTCTACATAACGAAAATTAATAAAGTAACTTTTTTATTGTGAATACCTCATTAGGGGCCATCTATAAATTACGTCACATGAATTTTAAGATTTTTGACCCCCCCCCATCCCTGTCACGCATTGTCACATTTGGCATTTGACATTTGACGACCGGCGTGGTCTAGCGGTCAGGCTCTTGACTCGCAATCTGAAAGTCGCGGGTTCGAATCACTGGCTCCAGACGGGAGCAGACTCAATTGCGGTATTCATATAAAAAAAAATGTGGGACCCCCTCCCCTCTAGTGTGACATCACAAACAAATCACCAAACGTATCGAACCTCTTGTTGCTCGTTATCTAATAAATTTGGGAGGTGGGTATGGGTGCCGCTGCCCCGGCATCATTTATTGGATAACCAACACCTCTGCCATAAGTCACCCCAAGTCCCAACTGCTCCCGTCTGGAGCCAATGAGACTATGGAATCCCCAAATTGGGGTATATTGTGAGGCTGAAACTAGTTTGCAGGGGAAGGAGATGGGGAAGCGGAAAGTGGGGAATTTAGCTAGCTATTTAGATCTGGTCACCAAACACGGCTAAAACCATTTCAAGTAACGTTTTAATTCTGTTTGGTGGTCTTACACCAGGGCGATACTGAGAGTAACTACCTACTACGTCCTGTTCTTCAATATTTTCATTATTTTTAATACCAAAGCAAATAAAATTAAGAGGAAATGTAAATAAAATTAACTCTAATTTACCGACGTATGTGATTGATTCAATTTTTAAAAAATGTTTTAAACACAATGTAGGTACATACAAATAAGGATTGTATTAGGACAATAGGTACCTAACTATGGACCTATTTGATAAAACCACAAACAAAAATATAAATATCAGTCCACAAAAAACTTTTTTTTCTATAATCCATCTATTTCAAAATGTCTTTTGAAATCTACAAAAAACACATTTTATGTTTCTGTCGAATTCGTTGGAATTAATTGTTAGCACTAAGTTATGTGTTAAGACAGAGATCCTATACCTACTGATTTATTATCGTTTATGATGGTCAAACACCATTGACCATGCACAACTATTCTCAAATGGTAAAACGCCATGTACAAATCATACCATAAAACGAATAGGTACCTACATGTATAGGCAGATGGTTGAAATTGTCTCTCCAAAAATGAACATAATAATATCTGAGGTTCTCACCGCGATTGATTACTGCCATCTTTTGAAATAATTTGAAAAAAGCTTTTAGTTTCAAATCTAACCGTAAACAGAAAGATAAATGGGCGCCACACGACAGAGGGCTTTTGCTAGTAATTAAATTTCCCGGTTTTCATTGTTAAATTGAAGTTTAAAATTATAAAATTGTCTTTAAAAAAAGGAAATATATAATACCAACAATTTATCGTAACGTTTTTTTAAATAAACGAATCCAATGATTTGTTATCAGCGTTTAAAAATACACGAAAATTGGTGTTTTTGAAAAAAATAAACTAAAAACATATTAATTTATCTTCTTTAAATTTCTTTACGTGGTTTTAAAGAAAACCCCTGAAGGTATACTTTGAGGATATTCAGCAATTAAAAATATTTTTTAAAACATACGAAAAACGGTCAGAATAAGGTCGTATTTCTGATTTGGTTTTGATAAATGCTAAGCCTACGTTAATTTTAAAAATGTATAAAAAATGTTTTTCTTATTAAAAACATTATGTTTATCGATTTGCGTGATAATATAATCATTATTTCAAATTAAAAAATGATTACACTTGGCCTTAAGTACGACGCCAACAAAGCACTCTTTTTAGGGTGAGTTGCCTAATTAATTAAAAAAACATCGTTTCCAAGGCGACAATTGTTTTGCTATTTTCTGACGTTGCAATAAATCGATTTTGTTATTGACAGAAAACGTATGATAAATAATTTCATAACGCCGGAGATTATTCATAACGCCAGAACTTACCAATATATATAGCCTATAGACCTCGCAAATAATGTAGTTTTCTATTAGTGAAAGAATTTTTAAAATCCAGTCAGTAGTTTTTGCCTGAAAGACTAACAAGCATACATCCATACAAACTTTCGCCTTTATAATATTAGTAGGAAGTAAGAAGTAGGATTTGTTAGGGACAGAAAACGTAAGATAAATAATTTCATAACGCCAGAGATTATTCATAACGCCAGAGCTTACCAATATATAATAATAATAATAATAATAATTGGATAATTTATAAAGCGCCGTTTTTGTGAAAAATCACCTCAAGGGCGCTGTACAATTTATTAGGAATGCTTAGGTTCTAACTGATTTTACTATTTACAAATGGATACAGAAACATACTTACCTGGCAGGTCACTTCCGATAAACACACTTTAATTATAAGTTTATGCTTGGAGAAGATACGGCTTTGCACGCGGAGGACATTACAGTTAACACACTGGACATTGCGTGAGTTTACATTATTTGCTACCCTCATCGCTGTTAGTACCTATTACATTTGTGAATAGATTAGTGGCAAAAGGCAAAAGTAGAGGTATTTATTTTAAAATACTGGAGAATTTAGGACTATTGGAGATTAGTGGCAAAAGTATAGTTGATATTTATTTTAAAATACTGGAGAATTTCGGAATCTTTAGGGCTGGAGAATGTTCATGAAATGACCTTCACAAACGCTTACATTTTTTTTTTTTTTTTTTTTTCTTCGTTTTTACAGGTTAGTTATTTACGGTATCGCGGGCATTGAAAGTGAAGGTGAAAGATTTTGAGTTTATGGATACGACTGTCTGAAAAGGTGAGTTTTGAGTCTAGCTCTAAATTCCGCCGCGTCTGTGATCATTCTTAAGTCATGTGGCAGTCCGTTCCAGGCTTTAGGTCCTGACACTCCGAAAGCGCGCTCACCGAACTTAGTATCTGGTGTGCGCTTTGGTTCCTTTAACCTTCCGATAGCTGATGACGCTGCTGACCTCAGGGTTGACTGTCGATGATTGGAAATTTCTGGAATACACAATTCCGATAAGTAAGCCGGAGCCATTCCGTTAAGGGACTTAAATACCATCCAGCAGAGCTTAAACTGGATCCTTTCAGGACATTTAAGCCAGTGTAGATTTTTGAGATGCTCTGAAATATGGGAATATTTTGATACGCCGGTGATAAGTCTTGCCGCAGCGTTGAAAACGGATTGTAATTTGTTAATTTGATATTTTGGAAGACTTGCATATATTCCGTTGCAATAATCTAAACGTGAAACCACATACGAATTGACTAGTAATTTAGTCGCCTCTGTTGGCAGGTTTCTCCTTACTGCTTTAATTTGCCTATAGATCTCGCAAATAATATAGCTTTTAAAGAATTTTAAAAATCCATTCAGTAGTTTTTGCGTGAAAGAGTAACAAACATACATCCATACAAACTTTCGCCTTTATAATAATATATAATATTACATTATTAGAAACATACTTACCTGGCAGGTCACTTCCGATAAACACACTTTAATTATAAGTTTATGCTTGGAGAAGATACGGCTTTGCACGCGGAGGACATTACAGTTAACACATTGGACATTGCGTGATTTTACATTATTTGCTACCCTCATCGCTGTTAGTACCTATTACATTTGTGAATAGATTAGTGGCAAAGGTAGAGGTATTTATTTTAAAATACTGGAGAATTTAAGACTATTGGAGATTAGTGGCAAAAGTATAGTTGATATTTATTTTAAAATACTGGAGAATTTCGGAATCTTTAGGGCTGGAGAATGTTCATGAAATGACCTTCACAAACGCTTACATTTTTTTAATTTTATTTATTTATTTTTTTCTACGTTTTTACAGGTTAGTTATTTACGGTGTCGCGGGCATTGAAAGTGAAGGTGAAAGATTTTGAGTTTATGGATACGACTGTCTGAAAAGGTGAGTTTTGAGTCTAGCTCTAAATTCCGCCGCGTCTGTGATCATTCTTAAGTCATGTGGCAGTCCGTTCCAGGCTTTAGGTCCTGACACTCCGAAAGCGCGCTCACCGAACTTAGTATCTGGTGTGCGCTTTGGTTCCTTTAACCTTCCGATAGCTGATGACGCTGCTGACCTCAGGGTTGACTGTCGATGATTGGAAATTTCTGGAATACACAATTCCGATAAGTAAGCCGGAGCCATTCCGTTAAGGGACTTAAATACCATCCAGCAGAGCTTAAACTGGATCCTTTCAGGACATTTAAGCCAGTGTAGATTTTTGAGATGCTCTGAAATATGGGAATATTTTGATACGCCGGTGATAAGTCTTGCCGCAGCGTTGAAAACGGATTGTAATTTGTTAATTTGATATTTTGGAAGACTTGCATATATTCCGTTGCAATAATCTAAACGTGAAACCACATACGAATTGACTAGTAATTTAGTCGCCTCTGTTGGCAGGTTTCTCCTTACTGCTTTAATTTGCCTATAGATCTCGCAAATAATATAGCTTTTAAAGAATTTTAAAAATCCATTCAGTAGTTTTTGCGTGAAAGAGTAACAAACATACATCCATACAAACTTTCGCCTTTATAATAATATATAATATTAGTAGGATATAATATTATCTTCTTGCGTGTATTATTATTATTAAGAATTGACACTACAGAGAGTTTTCATTATCTTTTCTTGCAGATGCTTGCTGCATACACAAGATGCCATTACCCTGCGAGCAGCCGCCTTTTATGTTTATCTGCTATCTTTTTAAAAATAGTTTATCCCCGACTTGCGGAGGGGGAGGGGGAGGGGGAGGGGGAGGGGGGAGGGGGAGGGGGGAGGGGGAGGGGCGACAGGCGAGGGGAAAGGGGGAGGGGGAGAGGGAACGCGAGAGGGGAAAGGATACGCAGGGAGAAACAATTTAGATCAAGGTATGGTATACGCAGGGAGAAACAATTTAGATCAATTCAGCTAATAAGTTGACAACAGTTTTTGATTCTGAGGCGGTACGAAGTTCGCCGGATCAGCTAGTAATTTTATATAATTTATGTTTGTTTTGTAATGTTTTTTTTGTCTATATGTACTTATTTGTTAATTCTTGTTTGTCTATTAAAAAATACATACCACAAGCAAGCTCTGGAGGCAAAATGCTAACCACAAACAAAAGACTACCGTGTGCTTGTGACAAGCAGCTTGATAGTGTCCGAAGCTCTTAAAATATTATAGGGAACGTACCCATACTACGTGACCAATTTTTTGCAATTTTTAACCCCCCCCCCCCCCCCCCCCGGTGACCAAAATCCTAAGCAAACCGCCGCTCATTTGTATGAAGCGTGACATTTTAAAGACCCCCCCCCCCGAAGAGGTCACGTAGTATGGGTACGTTCCCTAAGATGAATTAATTGTTTGCGCCCGTACATACGCAACATGAATATGCATATGTAAATGGTTTTGTCCACAAACAAACTCAAATCTTTCAACAACGGCTTAAAAATACAATATTGTATGGGTGATCAATCCAATATTGTATTTGTTAGCTTTCTTGAAAGATTAGAATTTTTTCATGGATTACTACTTATTCAAAATTGGGAAAATTCTTTATAAAGTAATTTCCCCCTAAAACCATGCGATCGAAGCCGCGGGTAAAAGCTAATCTCTACATCTCTACATATTATAAAGTAAAGTCCCCCGCGCCGTCTTTCTGTCTGTCTGTCGGTCTGTCTGTTCGCGATAAACTCGAAAACTACTAAACGGATTTTCATGCGGTTTTCACCAATAGATAGAGTGTTTCGTGAGGAAGGTTTAGGTATGTAATTTGTCAAGGATTTGTGTAAATTGGTTGAAACATCACGATAATTGTTAGAAGTGTCGGAAAAAATTGAGCCGCCTGGGTAGCTTTAATCGAAAACGCTGCCTAATCCATTTGGGATATAATAAAACAATTAATGGTGGGATATTCCTCATTTATAGATCTACAATTAAGTCCGCGATGGCATATATATCTATCTTTTACGGATAGCATACTATACCCATTATATCTTCTAAAAAAATTGTGACGTAGGTACATTGCGGTAATTGGAAAGTTATTTAGACGGATACAGTATTAATCCTTATTAATTTAAATACGTTAGTTACCTCAAGCATTTCATGCATGTTATTATAATCTTTCACACCATTATAAATAAAAGTCCTCCGCGGCATATGTCTGTCTCTTAGCGATAAACTCAAATACGGCGGTGGTTATAAAGGTTGGATAACCATCCAGTAGATGACTTATGTGTTTTATTAGCCACAGCAACGCGTGTCCGGGTCAGCTTAATAATATTATGAAAATAATTTCATATTTAATTTTTCACGGTTTTGTGTAAGTAGGTTGAAATATAACGATAATTGTTAGATGTGTCGGATGTGTTTTCATCTTACTCTTTTAAACTATGCAACGGATTTTCATGCGGTTTTCACCAATAGATAGAGTGATTCAAGAGGAAGGTAATTTTTCAATTTACACAAATCCTTGACACGAGCAATTCAAATATTCAATTCAGGCAGCGGGCAGCGGGCAGCTGGCAAGCGGGTGGTGTGGATTTTATAAAGGTTGGGTAATGGCGTTGTGTTTCGTTAGCCACAGCAACGTGTGGCCGGGTCTGCTAGTATTAAATAAATAATAAAAATATCCGTGAAAGATCAGATAATGAATCACCAAGGACAATTCCTTATTCTAAGAAGAACCGGAATTGTCTCTCAAGTAACTATAGTGATATTAATCCATACCGATGCAAATAACGAACTTTCTATTGAATGTAGGTATATATATAATATAATATAATAGTAGTAGAGTGCGGTGATTGGGTTCAAGTGGGTTTTCTAACCTCTCTCGACCTCCACCTCCTCCAACACTTGGTGCTATCCGCTATCGTGTCAGTGGCGGAACGTTGTAGTCATGTAGCCCCGAGGCGTCGTTAATTATAATTAACGACGCCTCGGGGCTAATAATTATTAACTACACTGTTTTTTTTACGTAAGCTCCACGAGAGTAAAATTCCCTCATGCCATCTTTGGGGATGCTGTGTGGGGGGTGTTTTTGTTGTTGTTTTTATGTTTTTTTTGTGTGTGTTTTTTTTTTAATTTTAATTAAATTAAGAAGAAAATACAAAACAAACTAGAGAACTCACCTGCATCCAAACTATTTCTCACGAATTGACAAACAGCAGATAAAAACATGATAAACAAATATTTTTACTTTCAAGTTCTTAGGTAAAGTAAGGATAGGAAGTTCTGGGAAGGAAAAAGGTGCGGGGGTGGAGGACAGGAGTGAAGGACATATGAATACGTCCATTCCTCATTGCGGGGCAAGGCGATGGGTCGAGAGAATCCGGCTGACGAGGTCAAAGGGTCTCCCTTAACAGGTCTCTAACGATCCGGCCCGCCATACATTAGATGGGCAAACGCATTGGTCGCCAATACCTAGATACACCTGACCCCTTGATCCCGGGCACCCTTGCTAAATCACCAAATGTAGCGGACCACTTGGGGTAACCTGTGGCAGGGCCCCGAGACATACATTGCCCAGGGACCGCGACATGCTTAATCCCTGGTGTTATATACAGACTCGGAGTGTAGGCTAGGTTATTTTATAATGATACGCGAATTGGCGAGATGGATATTTATTGTACTTGTTGGCTAGAGTAACGTCCTATCTATTGTGCTGGCAGTAGGAAAAGAGCGCGAGGAGATGTCTGCCTCTCCTTTTATAGTGAGATCACCTGTCTCGCTCTTGCATTGACGGAAACAGGTGTACCAACCCAAAAACCTCTCTCACACCTGGTCAGTAGCCGAGCGAACCAATTTTGTGGGTTTCCACCCAGGCGTCACACGGGTTCAATCATCCACTAGCTGAATCTTCCATATATTTTTTAATGTGAGTAGGTACCGCAAAATGTCCCAACTGCTCCCAACCAGTCTAGAGTCAGTGGGATTATGGCATCCCCAACTGGGGTATGTTGTGAGGAGTGAGGAGGAGAAGGAGAAGGAGATAAGAAGGAGGAAGGTGGAGAAAGTACCTGACGTTGAATGTCATGTCGGCGAAATGGCGCCGTGCAAGTTGCATTACGCCAATCCACCGAATTCTAATAAAAACCATCATGTAATGAAATCGAAATTGGCACATTTTAAATCGTTATAGAAGATTTGCCGTCAACATAAAAATAATCTCACTTTCGTAATTTTTTTATAAAAAAAACAGTGAAAATACCCTATTTAAGGGCCCGCAACCTGGATTTGTACCGATTTATTACATATTTCCCTTAAACACGGTAAGTTTTAAAGCTCTTAAAAAATATATATGTTATTCTTGAAGATAATATCTAGACTTTGCCCGCGCCGAAACGCAAATTATATAAAATTCCCTCGATAGAAAAAAATCGCAAAGTATGCTCCAAAACTTATTATTAACACGTTTGTTTCAGTTATTTTACAAGTTATGTGTATGAAAAAATTCACAGTGTTTCTTTAAATGCTGTTTAAGATAATGCCCGCGAGATTTTTGCTCTATTTTAAACGAGTCGTGTTTTATTAAACATTTTCGCAATTTTCGCATCGATTTTGTCGATGTAAATGTTAGCGCTCTCCTCTAACATTCGTCATTTCGTATTTCTCCATCTTCTTCTTTTCGGGCCCGGTTGCAGAGCCTTAAGGGGTCTAAAATTATAAGCTCCGCCACTGGGCGGAAGCTGCGTGTTCACTTTTCTGTGTTTATAATGCATAATCATATCCCACAGCCGAGGTGCGAACAAATTAAGAAATAAATTAGGTACCTAAACATACATTGTTTTATCACATGAAGAATTTATAATACCTAACGGAGATTCGTGTTGAAGATTCTCCCGGTAGGTACCTACCCCATCCGGGATCTGGGTATCTGACATTATCTGACACGGGGTATCGATAAAGGATTTATCGGTAATGTCGATAACTTTTGATCCCGAGCACGACTGCAGTTCGCTAACGTACAAACAACAGTTAAACCAAAAACCCAAATAAATGTGTCCAATAGTCCGATATTAGGAATTTTTACATACATACATACATAAATTAAGTTTTTTAAACTGCATACGTAATATTACGTTATTCCAATATGCTATACATAATTGCAAATCCAACCTCTGCCAGTACTGTAGATATGCGTCCACACTTTGGTTCTCATAGATATTAGTCAGCAGTTTGAGCTGTATATATTCGTACACACTTTGGTTCTCATAGATATTAGCCAGCAGTTTGAGCTGTAGATATTCGTACGCACTTTCGTTCTCATGTATATTTGTCCGATTTGTTCAGTTTTTGGAATTGCTGTAGATATTAGTAGACGCCTCCGAAGATTCTCCCGGTAGGTACCTACCCAATCCGGGATCTGGGTATCTGACATTATCTGACACGGGTATCGATAAAGGATTTAACGATAATGTCGATAACGCTAGTTCACTAACATACAAACATCAGTTCACCTCGAATATGTCAGCAACGGTGACCGGACAACTCGGAACCTCCCTTTAAAAGTCATTAAAAGTGATGAAAAAAATATGTAAAAAAATTGGTTAAACAGGTTACGTTACGTTATTTTCAAATTATTTTTTTCATAGCTTAAGAGCGTTTAACCAGCCAGCGGACGAAAATCCACATTTCGTCGAAAGTTGTTCTTACGATCGTGCAGGGCGGTTACAATGAGAAAGATTAATTTATTCTCCGTACCAGCTTTTTTAAATTATAACTCAATATCGAATTTATTTCAATTCAAATTAGCTTTAATTTATACCTTCATCCAAAAATGCTGAAAGGCGTGATGATAAAACTATTAAAATAATGTACTTTTTGTAGTTATTTTTTGATTATAAGTATTTATCATTTTTCAATAATGTCTAAATTTAATAAGAATGTTTAAAAAAATCTGAAATATATTAGTTTGTAAGTGCGCAAATAAATACACAAACGGACCAATTTTCGCCAAGAAACACATGTACGTACATATTTTTAATGATTTTATTGAAACTAAAATTAAAATTCTAAAACATACGTTTGCTAGATAATGTATTGATTTATTTTACTGCATGATTTGATTATTTGAAATGGGTGTGGTATAATACAAAAACTTTTTTGAAAATTGAACAAATCTGCCATCGACCTATGGAATAACCTTATTATACTAAAAATTAAAAAAAAAATCTCAAAATTTATTACATACGAATGCTAGATAAAAGAACAATCTTTCGAAATCCATTTATAATTTTTTGTGGAAAAGAGTCAATACGTCTAAAAACTTTTTTGAAAATGGCGTATTTCCGGTTTTCTCTGGTAATGCCCTCTTAATGACTTTTCAAAAAAGTGTTCAGTTGACTTTATTCTAAGTTGGCATGGAACCATTTGTGAAACTTTATTGAATCATTATCACCACGAATTTTGGTAATAGGCATAACAATCGCTTGTCTCGAGTCAAAAAACGGTTGATTTTAGCGCAAAAGTGAATTTTATATATTTTTAGAATAATTTTATAAGAAAAAAGTTAATCAAGTGAAACTATTATAGATAATCTTAGTCGTAAAATTAATTTTTTTAAAGTTGTTTTTTTTTTATATGCGTTTATGCAACTCTAGTGAAAGTTTTTTTGTTTGTTTGTGGTTATGTTTTTATAAAGTAATTTAAAATCTTATTTTAATTCTATTGAAGCGGAACGATGAAAAAAAAATCATTTTATCTATCTAGCACGGAGGTTCCTAAACTTTTTTTTCTCGTAGACCACTTTCAAAATTTTTCGGTGGACCCCCTGCTGCTCCATTTCTACCATATTCCCAGAACCCGTCAAAAAATGTGAAGATAGATCTAACGATGGAAATTTGCGTCGCAGCTGAGTTTCGACCCTAAATTCGGAGTGGTAAAATGAAAAGAAAAAAAGTATATTTTATGGTGTTCTATTTAATAAAATAATATTATGACAGACTTAATAGAATTAAAAATAAACATTAATAACGTAACGTAATTTCAACAATGCAAACCAACAAAGAAAAGAATAGTCATAATTTTAATGGGAGGGATGTACTTGATGGATTGACAGCAAATCTATCTACCTATCTTATATCTTATATCTATCTATCTATATAAATTGAATCGCCGAAATGTATGTACGCGCATAACTTCCGAACGACTGCACCAAATTGTATAATTCTTTTTTTGTTGTGTTCGTTATTATCAGGACAAGGTTTGTATAAAACTACTGGTGAGCTCTGGCATTATACAATTTGTATAAAAAATTGCAATAGATGGCACGCGAGCTGTTTGAAAACTGAATCCACCGGGAAAGGGGAGTGTGGAGTGGGGAGAGGGAAGGTGGAGGAGGCGGAGTGGGAACACGCGGGAGAGGAAGTGGAGGTGGAAGGAGAACGGGACGAATGGGAAAGGACACGCAGGGGGAAACTATTTATTTATTAAATGGCATGGCAACGCATGCCGGGAACCAGCTAGTTATCAATATTTGGCTTCAGTTTTCAAAACTTTTTTCGACAAAGAAAAATGATGAGGGAAACGCTATCAAAAGTTTTCTCGCAATTCCCCACAGCCCAGGATATTTTTTAAATTTCACATTCAGCTCCTCATTGCTGCTAAGCTCGAGTAGCTCCTCTTGTAAACTTATAATACCACATTTATGATGCATGGTGATATTTCCATTGTCAGAATATCTTCAAACCACGGACATATGAATATATCTGGACCTGCCCTAAGTGATAAAAACGTATTATTTCCCCCTCCACATGACTCCGGCTGGAGCTCCTCCTTGGAACCGGCTCGCTCCATGGGGAGGGGATAGAGCCTCGCTTGAATCTAAAATGTGTGACGTCATCATTCTTGCCGTGAACAGCGAGAAGCTAACATCCATACATTTAACGAAATAACACGCTAAAACGATAGCTTGTGCTATACAAAATATCTACATATCAATGTGCACATAGCGAATGTGGGCGGTTCTTCAGTGTGCTCGTCGCTGGTTACAGGGGTAAGTAAATTATGAAACATTTGTTAAAGTGTTTTAACTAAACACGGCAACAAAATATTGCTATGTGTATCGGGGCGAGTCTTTTTGGGGCGAGCATTTGGCCTTAGCAAATATGTTATTAACGTGGCAAGCAATTCGCGCTCCCATGTAAAAAGGTCTATTCATTCAAAGCAGATTTTGCTTTTAAGAACTAAATGGTGATATTGTAATGCGAGATGCCTATATAGGTACTGTCAGATTGATTGTATAACGAATCACAGTCATCTTTCCCCTCTTCGCCCTCCATAGTTTTGTTTTACCCCTCATCTGTAACTTCTTGTCTATCCATTTGGATGTCTATGCTTCAAACCTATTTTTGAAGTCATCATGGAGGGCGTTTAAATGTTGAACGTATGTCTGAATATCCTTATCAAGACATTCTCCTGTGATTGTTATATATATATGTATGTAAAAGCCTAAATGGGCGTAAATAAATAAATAAATAATATCTCATTCTCTCGACGGCTAAATCCTGCAGATGTATGTGTTTGTCCCTTTTTAGTGTCGCTATTTTTCGTTTCATAGAGTTTCAAATCACAACGGTGCTAAAGAAGTTTTTACTTCGATAAAGCTTTTCGCAAAATCTAAGCCATGAGCATTCCATGGACAGACAGACACGCTAATACCAATTTATATTAATTGTGGAAGAGCTAGCCATCCAAAACAGGTTATCAACTGTATTTGTAGGTACTTATTTACCTGCTCTGGACACGTTGCTCGCCAAACTGGGAACTTACCCTGTAGAAGTTTTCGTATAACTGTATGGGTGTATTCACATTCAAATAAATTTAAATAAACTACAGGATTGGTGCAAAACTAACAAACTTTATCTTAATATTAGTAAAAGCCAGATAATAAGATTTTCAGAATAAATCAACCTCTAACCCTTCGAATTATAAGAAAATAATATCTACAAACTTTTGTCTGTCAAGGATTGCGCGCAAAATTCTCGGTTCTTCCCATGCATCTATCTATCTATTTATCGATCTATCTATCTATCTATCTATCTATCTATCTATCTATCTATCTATCTATCTATCTTCTTCTTCTTCTATCTTCTATCTTCTTCTTCTATGTAAATAAAAATGAATCGCCGAAATGTATGTACGCGCATAACTTCCGAACTACTGCACTAAATTGGATAATTATTTTTTTGTTGTATTCGATATGGTCAGGACAAGGTTTGTATAAAACTATTGGTGAGCTCTGGCATTACGAAATTTGTATAAAAATTGCAATAGGTGGCACGCGAGCTATTTGAAAACTGAATGAATGGAATGCAGGAGGGTGGAACTCGGGAGGAGGGTTCGCGGGACGGGGAAAGCAGGCGAGGGGAGTGGGGTGAGGGAAGGCGGTGTGGGAACGCGAGAGGGGGAAGGGGACGCGGGAGAGGAAAGGGAAGCGGAAGGGGAACCGGACGAATGGAAAGGACACGCAGGGAGAAATAATTTCTTTATTAAATGGCACAGCAACGCATGCCGGGTACCAGCTAGTTTTAAATATTCATTTTTATTGGTTATTTTTAAATCCTTTTGCACAGAAAAAAATGTTCTCCAGATTAAATCTAGATTAAATAGTCTTGTCGATGTGTTTATCAGAAAACAACATTTTTGTTTCTAAATATCAAAATTTACATATTTGAAATGTAAGGTGGCTAAAAAATACATACCTGCGAATATTCGAATTAAAGTAGTTCAAATAGAATAAACTTAAAATTTTAAACACAGATTTAATTTTTTTGTAATAAAATTATCACTTCACTTTTTATCACATTTATACAATTTTATTTTTAAATTAAATGTGTGTCACGTCACAAATTGGCGCGAAATAAAACCGTCACTTATGATCGGGTTTGTAAAATATCGTACAACATACAGTTTGTCAAATAAGAGTAGAAAATATATGAGGGCGCCACTGTTGATCAAATGGCAATACTAAACACCTAACTCATAGTGTTAAAGTAAAGCTGTGTAACCTACATTTTTATAAAACGTTAAAAAGGCATAATAGTGGAAAAAATATTTTTTCATTGCAGTATAGATACCCGCCGATCTCTAAATTAGAATTGCATATAGGTATATTATTATAATACCTTTGCAATTTTGTGTTAACTTAATGAAGAATAACTATAATGTAATAAAATATAAAGCACAGTTTAGAAATGGCTCACATTTATTTAATACTAGATAAAGTACCTAGCGTTGCCTGGGCTTTAGATCATGTCTCTAATTTTAAATCTGAATACATTTAACTCATTCAGATCTAAAAGTAGTGTAACTAAACTCACCATTAGTGATTCTTCCTTTCTATCTATTGTTAAATTCAAATTTATGTTAAAGCAAATCGCTTTATAAATCACCTTTTAATCAAATTTATGTCATGAAGAAAAAATGTTTTTTACAATGTGGTTTACTGTGTTCTATACATTCAGTGACATTGCACTTCAAAAAAATATTTGACAGTTAAATTGGTGTTGCCAGTCTACAAATTTAGTAGTTCCAGTTTTTATATTTTCTACTCTTTTTTGACAGACTATAAGCTCGTATATTTCCAACGCAACGAGAAGCATTATTTCTTTCACTTTCTAACATAAAAGAAATCACAAATGTTCGTGTGATAGGAAGAGAGATATCTAATTTTTAATAATGCACGGTCGCTCTGGAACAATTTGGGTCTTCGTTTATTATATCGGCATATGGTTTGGGACAATCTGGGTCTTCTGTGATTAGACGGGTTAACTATCAACATAAACTTGACAATGTTTCCCTCGTCTCTGTCAGTGAAATTAATGATCTTGGCATTATTTTCGATTCCAAATTTAACTTTCTTTCACATATAAATGCAGTTACCAATAAAGGACTAAAAATGCTAGACTTCATTCTTCGAAATGGCAAAGACCTTCAAAATATTTCAACATTAAAAATCCTATATTCCTCTCCAGTTCGAAGTCAATTTGAATATAATTCTTCTATTTGGTCCCCTCACTTCAAAATCCACTCCGATTCCATTGAAAAAATTCAACATAAATTCCTAAGATTCATAAACTATAAACTCGGTCTACCAATAGAATCAATAAATTACAATCACTTGATGAAAAATTTAAACTTATGTACTAAAGCGCGCTACGTTGCGAAATAAAAAAAGACAGCAATTCTTGTGCATCGCATACGTCTCTTAGATGTAGATTATCTTTCTAGGGTTTAAGGCAACAATGAACTCTATACTAAATTACTCTATTTATAACCAATTCCTAGAATTGAACGATTTGCAAATAAATGCGAATGTATAAAAAGATATACTTGATTTCGCTCGATTCTTAGATTCCACTTGCTATCAAGTCACCCTTATTTACATATTTTTATTCTGCGTAAATATAATGTTCTGTTATTTTAACATATTACCTACAACATTCTATTCCTTAAAATTTCACATTATTTTTTTGGGTTGTAACACATATTTGTATCGTATACATACTATATACTAGCTTTTATAATACATACTTTACTGCTCTCTTGTAAGATCGCAGCTGGAATATGCATCTCCTGTATGGTCTCCGATTTATACCTGTAACTTACACCGTTTGGAGAGAGTACAAAGAAAATTTCTTCGATACGTTCAATTCAAATTGAGACAGCCTGTAATTGAAATCCGCTACAATGCATTAATGTCTGATCTAAACCTACCACTACTTTCTACCCGGCGTACTATTAATGACATTCTTATACTTTTTAAATTACTGAACAATCTCATAGACTGCCCTCAAATGTTAAGTGTTATAAATATTCGTGTCCCTGTTAAATCAACTCGACTCCACCACCTTATCCACAGTGACAATCATAGCACTAACTATTCCTATCATTCACCGCTAGTGCGTTTTCACCGAACTGCCAATACGTATACAGACCTTTTCGATATTTTCAATATCTCACCGTCTTGCATCAAAGCAAAAATAATTAGTTATTTATGTAACTGATATGTTTGTACTAATATGCATCGTATGTATGTACTGTATGTTATTCTATATATATATAATGTTTGTAAATGTTCGATACACTTGTAGTATGTATGTAGTAGCCGTATGTACGGGCATTTAAATAATAAATAAATAAATAAATACATCATATTCTTTTATGTCAGGTCTTATAAAAAATAGTATATTATTTAAATATTTAACTATTTTATTATTGTTATTATTATAATACTGATATCGACCTGCATACCTCTGTATCATATCACTTGAGTGTAAAAGCCATTTTATGGCGTTTAAATAAATAAATAAATTAATAATCTATTAAGGCCCGGCTTCCCGCAGTTCTACCGATTATTACATATTTTCCAACGCTCTTAAAAAATATATGTTATTCTTGAAGATATTATTTATATATTCACCAAGCCGAAACGGCAATTATATGAAATCCTCCCGAAAGAAAAAAATCGCAAAGTATGCACTGAAAATTATTAAAAACACGTTTTTTTCAGTCATTTTATAAGTTACGCATGAAAAATTCACAGTATTTCTTTAAATGTTATTTTAGATATTCCCCGTGAGATTTTTGCTGTACTTTAAATCAGTCGTGTTTTATTAAACACTAGTTGGTCCCGGCATGCGTTGCTATGCCATTTAATAAAGAAATTGTTTCTCCCTGAGTGTCCTTTCCCATTCGTCCTGTTCCCCTTCCACCTCTCCTTTTTTTCTCCCGTTCCCACTCCGTCACCTCCACCTTCCCTCCCCGATCCACTCTCCCCCCCCCCCTTCCACCGTCCTGCGAACCCCCTCCTGAGTTCCCCTCCCCCCTCCCACGTTCCCCTCCCCCTCTCTGGTTTCCCTCCCCATCTCTCCCTCCCTCCCGCTTTCCATAGCAATAGCCGCTTCCCCGCGTGCCACCAATAGCAAATTTTTTATACAAATTTCATAATGCCAGAGCTCACCGGAAGTTTTATAAAAACTTGTCCTGACAATAAAAAACACAATAAAAAAATAATTATCCAATTTGGTGCAGTCGTTCGAAAGTTATGCGCTTAACAACACATTCAGCGATTCATTTTTATATGTAAGATTTTCACAATATTCTCTTAAATATTATCGGTTTTAATATTAGCGCGCTCCCTCTAATATTCCTATTTACATATCTCTCCTTCTTCTTTTTAAGACGAAATATTGGTCCTTGGCTCTCCTTGCAGCGCAGGATCGTGAGAAGTGAAGGAGCCTTGTTCATCATTGGAGTGGGGGCCACGTTCCTCACAAGATTGGCTCCTGTACAAAAATGTTATTGTATTTTTGAATTATAATAATATAGCCCATAGCATCGGTAATATGCGCTCCTCCCGTCTTGCGCCCAACTTTCAACCTTGGGCAAATCATATCGTGTCTAGCTTTGGCATTATAATATTACTGGCTGACATGTATCCGGCCTTGCTCGTGGTTAGTAAAGTTTTGAGGTTGTGAAGTAAGATGGGTATAATAAAACTTTTTGAAAATAAGTTTACTTATTCATATTAATTATATAACAGAACTGAGTTGTTCGGGTTGGAAGTGGCTTGTTGGGGATCTTGGTGGGATGAACTCGGCCCGTTAAGGCTCTGCAACCGGGCCCGAAAAGAAGAAGATGGAGAGATACGAAATTACGAATGTTAGAGGAGAGCGCTAACTAACATTATCTTAAACAGCATTTAAAGAAACACTGTGAATTTTTTCATAGATATAACTTGTAAAATTACTGAAACAAACGTGTTAATAATAATTTTTGGAGCATACTTTGCGATTTTTTTCTATCGAGGGAATTTTATATAATTTGCGTTTCGGCGCGGGCAAAGTCTAGATATTATCTTCAAGAATAACATATATTTTTTTAAGGGCTTTAAAACTTACTTGAAATATGTAATAAATCGGTACAAATCCGGGTTGCGGGCCCTTAATAATATTACCTAATATTTAATGTCATTAACACAGGATTGGCATACTATTTTTTCATCCTTGTCCTTTTTAAATAATAAGATTTCAATTTTTAAATAATAAGATTTGTTTTTAAACGACTTCAAAAAGGAGGAGGTTCTCAATTCGACTGTATTTTTTTGTTTTTTTTTTGTTTGTTACCTCAGAACTTTTGACTGGGTGAACCGATATTGATGATTCTTTTTTTATTTGAAAGCTGGTGCTTCCCGTGTGGTCCCATTTTAATTTGGTCCAGTTCCAATAATGGCATCCATGAGAAAACCATATAAGTCTTAAATTTGCATTAAGTATTGCTAACAACCTGGCAGCGGCTACATGGTGTCAGAGTTGCGCTCGGGGACTACGCCCCGTATAGGAACCAGAACCTCGCTGGGCCCGGGTGCCACCAGGAGGGCGGCACCACAGGGCGGGCTCCGACCTACCTTGCAGGCGGCTAGCTCGAACCAACGGCAAGCAGGGGAGACCCTCGTCATCAGGGTGGTGTGGTCGCCGGTAGGCTGTTTGGAATGTTTTACATGGGGGGAAATACTGGCCGTGATCACCCTCGAACAATCTCCTCAATAAAAGAATGGTATTTAGGTAAAACAAACAAAATGTATTGTGAGAAAACACAGAAATACAAGGTTAAAAGGCAGTTCCTGGCTAGAATGTCCCTACACGGTAAGTCTCTCAACCTGTCCTCTCTGGGGTCGTCATTGCTCAGGTAAAATCGCGAGGGCAAATAGAACACATTAATTTAAGGGGGCTTACTGCGATGGAGGCGGCAGGTCCAATCCTCGTCCGCAGCAGAGGGGATCTCGTTCCAACAGGAGTCTCCAGGTGAAACGTCCCACACACGTAAACATTGTCACTGTACTTTAAATTACGCCTCGGCCTTGTCTGCCGTAGCATCTAGAACACGCATTTGCGTATTAAATTCCCGACGCCATATTGCGTCGCGGATGACTCGGGCCACAAAGGTGCCCTGCGGAGAGAATTTCTCCTTAACAAAACAATCGACTGTTCGCGGAGCGCTCTGCCTAGGTAGTGTGGAGAGTCGGCGGCTTCGCCGACCGTTGCTCGCATTTGGCTCCACTAGCGCGCGCGGCGCGCTTGCGGCGAAAGAGCGAAACTGTAGTCTGTGCAGTGGCGTAGGTAAATAATTAGTAGGGGCTTATTTGTGCATCGTAACACCTCCCCCCGCGCTCGGAAAAAAAGCGACGTGGCAATGGAGCAATAGGGCAAAAACCCTCTACGTTACCCACGGGAGTTGAAAGAGAGATTGTAGACCAGAGAGAGAGCTGACTAACAACTAAAAACTAGCTTATGCCATGGGCTAGGTACAATGTTGGTCAGGGTAGGGAGGGGGGTACATAAAATATGAGGAACAGGCAGTTATCACAAAGAGGGGTGAAACAACATACATATTTATGCAATTGAAAGAACAAAAACAAGGTTATGAAAATGTGAAACAAAGACAAAAATGTGAAAATGCGAAAACAAGGACAAAAATTATGAAAATGTGACTCTAGGGTTTCATTGGTCTGGAAGCTAAATTTGCGGTGCGTAGATTTGTTTTTTTGTTTCGATGGTTTGCGGAAAGTTTCGAAGAATTGCGAAGAAAACGAGGGTTCACAGACTCTAAAGATTACCTTATCACTGTAACCTGACCCATTTGAGATAACACTCAAGAGTACACTAGGGTCTTGTGAAAACACTTGTTTCGTTGAAGACGTCGAAGGTTGCGGAGTGGAGACTGTGGTTGCAGTGCGGAGGACTATGGTTACAGAGGTCATTGAGGAGAAGAATCCAGGGTCTGCAGACATGCCAGTACGAATCCTAATGTGCCAATATGGTAAGCACGGATCGTGTATAATGGTTATCGAAGCATAATGTAGCTCGGGATAACTTGTGAGGGTGCGCATTCAGCGAATACTGTAGAGTCAAGGTATTAATGGTTTACACATGACATTGTGTGCGTCACTGCGTGACAGAGCAAGAGACGGAAAAACTGGCTTGGTAGCGAGAGCAGGAACAAAACCCAGGGGCTAGCGTGCCCAAAGGTAGTCCAGAGTGTCATTGTATAGTGGGACAACTCGGCTCGCAATGGTGCAACCAGACAACATACATAAGGCGGTATGATCTGTGCTTTCAGGAACAAATATGTAGAAAGTGGCGGCGGGGGACCTCCGTAACCACAGCGAAGGCTGCCAGGAAGTGAAGCTCAGCTCGGCTGCCGATGGGGACATCCTTCTGGGCTTCTTTTTTAAATCCGGGAGAAATTATTATTAAAAGAGCAAGATTCTTGACATTTACCTGCCTAGAGACCAATGGACAAAAAGGGTTTGGAGAGAAACAAAATGTGTTCAGAAAAAAGAAACGAGGTTTTTGACGATTGCAGACCCAGAGAGAACGGTAGAGAGTGAGAGATTCCTAACTAGTTTACAATGACATGTTCCGAATGTTATCCTTTGCTAGGATAACCTGGCGTTTGCCGAGAGACAAAAACTTGGATGAAAAACAACCGGCCTTTCTTGGCCTATGTTAACATAAGATGGTAACATTTTTGTAGAATTTCAAAGAACAAGGCAAAAAGTCGTGAACAAGTCACGGCAAAGCAGAGAAACTGATTCATGAATAGAGGTTGTCAAAGAGACAGACGATACGCCAAGTGCATACCGTACTTATCCAACATTCATGAATGTGCTTCTATACGACAATGATGAGGATGATGAGACATACGTAGAGAGTGAGGGAGAAAGCCTGTTGATAACCGGCCTGTTACCGATTCGAACTCCAAGTCAGGTCGAAATATGGTCAACAACAGATTTTCCACTTCATAACATATACCTGAGAACATGGGGATGGGGAAAGGAAAAGGACAGGAGTTGAGTGACGAAACCTGCTAGAGACTGGACTAATTTCCAATTCAAACTCCATGTGAGAATGAAACATAATCAACCAGCAGATTTCCTAACTCTTTACATTAACCAAAATGGATATATTAAAAAACAGTGAGATGAGCATGAACATGAGAATAGACGAAATACCAAAAGGCTAGTCTTTCGCGTGTATGACGAAAGATTAGGGGTCACTTAAAACTTCTCCTTGATTGTGAGAAAAGATAGACCCTTGCTCCAATTTCACAATCCTGGGATTTCTTTTATTCGCTTCCCAGCCGACGAGTTTGGTGGTTTTGTGCCCATTCGATTAACTCCCACGGCACTATGCCCCATAGCTGACAGTGAAGCTGACAAGCTAGTCCTTTTGAGATAGTAGATATTCCTGGGCTTCTTTCCTTTAGAGAAAGAAGTGGCAAAACAGGAAGTCCACGGGCATTGTCGTTGAACAATTTGCAAAAAGGTTGTGGACTACTTTGTGTAGTGCGCACAAAAAGGGTTGATATTATTTCGTTCGCACGAATCATGGTGAGTATTGTAACGTCTTCACGTTTGGTGCACAAATTATATAAGTACACAATTATAAACAAACAAGGCGGTTCTCATGCCAAATTTAATGACACACGACCAAAAGGGGCGGTACTCATGTCCAATTAAAGACACACGACCAACTCAATAACAAGAGCATAAGTGATTATAACGAACTTCTCGTATCATGGTGGATATTTTAAGGATCTCTCCTATGATGGTGGATATTGTGAGGATCTCTCCTGTGGTGGTGGGTGCATTTAAATATAACACAATAAATGATAACAGTATTTGTTTAAACACTGCTCTTAAAGATTTGTTAGATAGACTAACTCCGTAGCCCAAAAGGCGTACGATAGAATAACAGAGAAAATATACGATATAACGTTACTTCACATGTCAACAAGGTGCAGGGCGATGGCAGAGTAAAATTCTGCTTACACCAAGCAAAACAAGACAGACCTATAGTGGTTTTACATACTGTCGGAGGTAGCAATCTTCATTGAGAAGAACAAAAGGGACCAATTGAGGTTTTACATGCCTTCTGTATAGCTACAAGTGAACCGTGTGATTTGCGATTTTTGGGTCGCAAACACTTTGTTTAAGTGGCAGAACATGGGATGCCTGAAGTTGTAGAACGATGATCAGACCACACGTTGCTGATTTACGTAATGTTACAACTATTTGCGTTCGGGAACCAGGATGACCATGAGGTTTTATTAACCTGTCCCATAGGACTGAAACGTGTAATACAAGACATACGTGACGTGACAGTAAGGATTTCGCTAAGACACAAAAGACCGGATTGTTCGGTTTTACATACTTTGGTCGAAACGAGTAAGAATAGATTTGTTTATGCAAATCTACAGACCCTTTCTTGGTTTTTTTTTTTTAAATATATGCAATTTCCAAAATGGATGTGTCAAAATCCAATTTCGGGTAAAAATGAGCACGGGTAGGACGCCATCAATTTTTTAAAGAAAAAAGATTGAAAAACTATATGTACATTAGGGGTGACTGTTTAAGTGACCACACTTTTATACTTGAGACCAATGTTGGGTTTTACATACTCAAGATAAACCAAAAACAAGAAAACAGCAATATTTTACCAGGGTAGGTAGAATGGTAGGTTGCAGGAATAATTAACTGGTTCCGAGTCGGGATTTAACACTTTGGAATTTACAAAATCCGATTCCTTGGAACGAACGCCGAAGGGCAATTGTTAATTATTTTAACCTTTACGAGAAAAAATTGGAAACGGTAAAGAACAGGGGCAATAACAGGCTTGAGTTGGGGTTTTTACACTCTGGATTTACAAAACCCGAACAAACAGAAACCTACGCCGTTGACCGATGTTGATTGCCTTGCAATTATAACGAGAAGCGTGACATTGTTTCCATCACGACATGTTGATAACAAAACAAAAAAACAAAAAATTACATGGCATGAAAAGACGGAGCAAAACAGGCCTGCACATTGCGTAGTGTAGGGGATGAGAAACAACAGTTGGGCTCATGACTTCCCAAGCATTATGACTCGGAGGTGCCTCTGTTCAGAGGTGATCAGTCTCGGAACAGGTGAAAAAAGGAAAAAACAAAAACACAGCACAATGTCGTGAAAGAAAGAAAGTTAGAGCAAAAACAACATATGAAAATGTATATGAAAATGTATAATGAAAATGTACATTAAGAATATATATGTATATATCGTTTTGTCAACGAAAGAGTGGACATGTAATTAACACTTTACACGTCTAATATATGCATATTTATTTATTTACAAACAATGTCTAGAGATCGCTCGGAAGCTGACTCGAGACCTGCCTCACGCTTGAGGACTTGTGCCACAACTCCATGACTCGGGGTGTAACTCTTGTAAGGTATGCACGCTGCGAGGGAGGTAGTGATACTTATTGAATTAATTTGTGGTTCCGTCGATAGTGGGAGTGATGTCGGTTATCTCCTCACTTCCGGACTTTACGATGTCTTTAATATGGTAATTACTGACATGTTTGCCAGAGGTGTCGGACAAAGAGTAGACTAAGTCCGATATTTTCTTTACGACCTTAGCCTTGACAAAACGGGGGGCCAATTTAGCAGAGAAGTACAGAGCTCCTTGGGAGAGGGTATTATTCCTTCTCCAGACGACATCGCCTACGTTAAAGGTGACATGTTTTCTGCGTAAGTTATACCTGTCCGCACTCTTTTGGTGGGCCAGCAGTAGAGCATCAGTAACCTCACTGTAAATGGCTGATAATTCCTCCAAACGGTGGGCATAATCGGAGGTGGGATTATTTGTGGGGGTGGTGGACGTAGGAAAACTTGTGTCCCAATGTAGTGAACCATGGACAACCTGTTCCATGCCGTGTTTTAGAAAAAAAGGGGTGTAACCGGTGGTTAGGTTAACCGTGTTGTTCATGGCGGCTTGGATTTTATCCAAGTTTTTGCACCAAGTACGTTGGTCCTTGTCAACCAAAATGGCCAAAGCTGTATTGATGGTTTGATTGTACCGTTCAACGGTGTTATTTTGGGGGGTGTACAAGGTATTGTAATAGATATCCTTGATCCCATATTTGGCAAGGAAGTCTTTGAATTCTTGGGCTATGAACTGTTTTCCATTGTCAACTATCACCGTTCTGGGTGTCCCATATGGTATGAAGATATGTTTCTCCAGAAGTTTGACAATGGCGGTAGCGTTGGCTCTTTTTAAAGGGAAGATCCAACAAAATTTAGTGAAAATGTCCACTACGCTGAGTATGTGCATATGTCCGGCATAGCTTCGGGGAAAAGGTCCTATGAGGTCCATAGACAGCGACTGTAGGGGTCTATCAGTGCGTTTGGGTTTGCCCATAAAACCGGCGGGGGATGCCGTACTATGTTTGTAAGCTTTACATGTTTCACATTTAGAAATATAATTGCGAACTTGCTTGTAGAGGCCGGGCCAGTAGTATTTCAAGGAAATCTTTTTATACGTCTTGAAAGTTCCTGGGTGTATGGAGCCGGGAGCGCTGTGGTTGTCGCTAATTATTTGTTCTCTCTTTTCGGAGGGAACAACGAGTTTCCAAGAGTGGTCCTCAAGGATGGATAGAGGGGCTTTACAATTGCGGTATAGTTGTCCTCCTTTTATAATAAAATTGGGAAATTTTTGTTGATTATTTTGGCAACCCTCAAAAATTTTGAGGTACCATTCATCCTTTGTGGGTGGTGTAGTTGCAATTGTACCGGTATTTAGAGTGGCTAATTCAATTCTTGAAAGTGCGTCTGGGACAGTGTTGTCCGCGCCTTTACGGTGTATGACGTCAAAATGTATTGCGACAGGCGTGAGGCCCAGCGAGCGAGCCTGCCAGAGGGATTGTTTAGAGAAATTAACCATTTCAAACTACTGTGGTCGGTGATCACAGTGAATTTACTACCGTCTATGTAGCCGCGGAAATGGTGAACAGATTCCAGTACGGCCAGTAACTCTTTCTCGGTGATACCGTAATTCTTTTCGTGCTTATTTAAGGAGCGGGAAAAGTAAGCCACTGGGTGTTCGCCGTCAGGGAATTCTTGTGTCAAAACTCCACCGATTCCAACATTTGAGGCGTCCGTATGGAGGGTGAACGGGAGTGCGAAATCCGGACAGTTTAGGACGGGAGCTGTCTGAAGAGCGTTTTTTAAGGTTATAAAAGCTTCTTCAGTTTCATCAGACCAACAAAAGTTACTGACGCCTTTTCGGGTGCCGGTAATTTTGTTGAGGGGTGCCGAGATTGTGGAGAAGTCTTTAATGAATCTCCTGTAGTAACCTGTGAGTCCGAGGAAAGCTTTGACTTCTAACGCGTTTTTGGGACGAGGGAAATTTGCCATGGCTTCCACCTTAGCAGGGTCTGTTCTTAGACCTTTTTCGTCTATGATGAATCCCAAGTAACGTAAACGAGACTTGCAGAATTCAGATTTCTTTAAGTTGATGGTTAAACCAGCCAACTTAAGTTGGTAGAAAACTTTTTCCAGCATTTGTAAGTGTTTTTCAAATGAGTCGCTAATGATGATGAGGTCATCAAGATAGCAGAATAAGTTGTTGTCGGCTTCGGGGCCAAACAATTTGTCCATTAACCTTTGTAACTCGGCGGGGCTGTTTTTTAGACCAAAAGGTAATCTTTTAAAATGGAACATTCCCCTGCCGGGTACAACAAAAGCGGTCTTTTCGCAAGACTCAGCGTCTAGGGGTATTTGCCAGAAAGCCTTGCTTAAATCAATTGAAGAAATGAACTTGGCATTACGCAATTTGTCCAAGATTGCATGGACATAAGGCAAAGGGTACGCGTCGGCCTCTGTGCAAGAATTAAGACGTCTGCTGTCAAGGCAAAAGCGAGCGGAGCCGTCTTTTTTGGAGACCAAGAGAGTAGGGTTGGTCCACGCACTTCTGCTGGGAACCACTACTCCTAGTTTCAACATTTCGTCGAGTTCTTTTTCTAGAAGCTTGAGTTTTTGTGGAGCTAAGTTATAATAACGTTGCTTAATTGGGGGACCATTAGTTTTTATATGGTGCTCTACCAAATTGGTCAGACCCAAACCACATTTTTCGAAGGATATTGATTCGAATTTATTGACTACTTCCTTTAATTGACGAGCTTGGTCAGTACTTAAGTTCTCGTGAGGTATGATTGTGCGAATTTCGCTAATTTGTGCAGTCGGCGGCGCCTCACCAAGTGTATTAAATACTTGGGGGGCAACGCTGAATGCCTTCCAGAAGTCAACACCAAGGATGAAATTCTGGGATATAGATGGCACTATTAGAAAATTAATTGTAACTATTTTATTGTCACACTTGATTGGCAAAGCAAGGGCACCGATGACTGACTGAGAGACATTATCTGCAGTTGTAACGTGCGTGTGTTGGGGGGAGATCTTAAAACCATTGTTAACAAAAGGCAAGTGGGCATTGTTGCCGAGACAGCTCACCGATGCGCCACTGTCTAGCAGACCGGAGAAGGGTACGTTGTTAACAGAAAAAAGGGCAAAAGGTCTTCCGTCCTTGGCTTGCTTGCAACACACTGAAGAAATATTCAAGGTCTGATTAAAATATTTAATGTGGGATAACCAATCAGTCCATTCCTTAGACCTTGATACGGAATGTATACCTGAGAGGTTGCCATTTAGTTTTTTGGCTTCTTAGAGAAGTAGTTGGGTGGTGGTTTAGAAAAATCCACTGGGGGTTTGGCATTGCTAGTATCTTGCAGCCTATCCATGTTATATTTGGATCTCTTGAAAATTTCGCGTAATTCATCGCGAGGGGGGGAGCGGTCCTTAGAGCGGTGCCTCTTGAAGGTCCTGGGCTCTCTAGGTTCCCGTAATTTGGCTTGCTTAAAAAAGGTATTTTCTTGCAGAAGGAGCAAATTTTTTTGTTGTCATATTCCGGTTTTAATTCTGAAGAACGACTTGGCACAGTTATGTTGGTTGAAGACGCTTGGGTATTCTTCCTGTCTTGGTAAGATTCTAGGAGTGTGCATACTTCGCTTAATTGAGCCAGTGACGTGATTTTCTGTGAGGTGATAATATTCTCGTATTTGTAGAGAAGACCATCAGTTATGACTGGTAGTAGTTCAGCTTCAGGGATCGGGAGAGAAAGTTTGATATTGATGGATTCGGCCCTTTCTATAAACGTTGCCACCGTTTCGTTTACTAACTGTTTAATAGATAGTAAAGACAGTTTTATTCGGTGTTGTGCTTCAGTTTTGCCGAAACTAGAAATTAAAGCTGATCTGAGCTTATTCCAATCCTTGCATTTTAATTTTTGAATGCGCTGCCAAGGGATTAACTCCGGAGAAATGAGTTCTATGAAATTTTTTCGTAGAACGTCAAGCGGGATGCTCTTAATTGATGCTGTTTCTTCGATTCGATCAATGAAATCCATTACATTAGAAACACCGTTATATTTGATTTTCCAAGAGGAAAGATCGTGGACTTTTCCTTGTGCCGCGATGGGTACAATATCTTGTTTCATTTTGACAAGTAGCTCCGGCTCTTTATTTGTCACCGTGACTTCTGTATCCTTGGTGAGGGTGCATGGATTTTCTTCAATTGTTGATGCAAGGTTTATTTTCTTGACGAACTTTTTGTTGAACAAAAATGCATACGCTCTTAATGCAGATTTCGACTTGTTTTCCAACGAAAGACCTCTGTCTTTTAGAACAGATAGGAGGTTGGCTTTAGATAAACTGTGGACGTTGGGAATAATACCCAAGTCCGATGACATAACCGTTCGGCTGGCTTCCATTGTGGTGTTGTGTAAAACCGTGCTCCTTGGAGAAGAGAAGAAAGAAAAAAAAAAATTTTCCGAAATTTCCCAAGTCCAGGAATTTTTAAATTTTTGGCCAGGGGTTCCCCTAGGGAAACAAGAAATTTAATTTTTGTAGTGCACTTTTGTTCACTTGTCACTAACTGCACTGAAAACTGGGAAAACTTCCAAAATGGCACTTCCCAATAAAATGAAAAAAGAACACTAATTTTCCGAGGAGAAAATCACTTAAATGCGGCTATTATTTGAGCACACCACTAGTTTATTTCATTTAAACAACACTTTTTTAATGAAGCACTGTTATTTGGCGTTTGATAATCACAACTGTCACTTTGACGTTTGATAATCACAACTGTCACCTTGACGTTTGATAGTCACTTATTTTGTAGAAAAAACAGAAAAAAGAACTTAATGTACCTGTATAAGCACTGGGAAAAAGGTAAGTTATTAATTAGACAGCATTATGGATTTATGAAAGAGGCAACTTGAAATTGCTTGGGCCAATTGAGTGATGTACTGGAAGGTTCCCGCTAGAGGCTACCTTTGTTATATAACATAGGAACTCCTTTTTGCTGCGTCAACGAATGATGTGTACAGACGATGTGCTTATAGAGGCACTATTGTTGTATTCCGTAATTATTTTAGTTGCGAAAACAGACAAAACAAGAATTTCCAAGCAATACATACGAGAATGTTTGATTCATATCTCTGCGTATCAGTGATTTACAAGTTCTACCGCAGGGCGGCAGTAACACACCAACTGCGCACGAATTCTGCGCACAGGGCAATTATGCTCCAAACGGCTAGCTTCCGCCGTGTGTAAAAAAACGTTGGAGATTTCGCGCGCACGCAATGCTTCTGGAATGTTTGAAAATGGCGGGCGGCGCAAATTATGATGCAATGTTGATACAATTTTCGACAGGGGTTTTTATGAATTTTGTAGCTTCCGCACGTAATAGGTACAATATTTTGAACCGTAATAGTTAGTATTACAGAATAACATAATTTACAATAATAGAATATCGATGGATATTCCGTAAGTTCATGCTAGAAGCCACAAAATTTGCCATTAAAGAGATTTTTTATAGCTCGAGAATCTTGCTCGAGGTCATCACAGTGCCAGTTAGGGTAAAAAATCCAAACAAAAAGCAAAAAAAAGGCCTCCACGTTATAGAGTCAGTGCTAACACAACGTGGGGGAAAAGATGGGGAGAAAAAAAATGCCCCAGAGTTGGCGCGCCAGTGCTAACAACCTGGCAGCGGCTACATGGTGTCAGAGTTGCGCTCGGGGACTACGCCCCGTATAGGAACCAGAACCTCGCTGGGCCCGGGTGCCACCAGGAGGGCGGCACCACAGGGCGGGCTCCGACCTACCTTGCAGGCGGCTAGCTCGAACCAACGGCAAGCAGGGGAGACCCTCGTCATCAGGGTGGTGTGGTCGCCGGTAGGCTGTTTGGAATGTTTTACATGGGGGGAAATACTGGCCGTGATTACCCTCGAACAATCTCCTCAATAAAAGAACGGTATTTAGGTAAAACAAACAAAATGTATTGTGAGAAAACACAGAAATACAAGGTTAAAAGGCAGTTCCTGGCTAGAATGTCCCTACACGGTAAGTCTCTCAACCTGTCCTCTCTGGGGTCGTCATTGCTCAGGTAAAATCGCGAGGGCAAATAGAACACATTAATTTAAGGGGGGCTTACTGCGATGGAGGCGGCAGGTCCAATCCTCGTCCGCAGCAGAGGGGATCTCGTTCCAACAGGAGTCTCCAGGTGAAACGTCCCACACACGTAAACATTGTCACTGTACTTTAAATTACGCCTCGGCCTTGTCTGCCGTAGCATCTAGAACACGCATTTGCGTATTAAATTCCCGACGCCATATTGCGTCGCGGATGACTCGGGCCACAAAGGTGCCCTGCGGAGAGAATTTCTCCTTAACAAAACAATCGACTGTTCGCGGAGCGCTCTGCCTAGGTAGTGTGGAGAGTCGGCGGCTTCGCCGACCGTTGCTCGCATTTGGCTCCACTAGCGCGCGCGGCAGTCTGTGCAGTGGCGTGGGTGAATAATTAGTAGGGGCTTATTTGTGCATCGTAACAGTATGTGCGCGACAAATGGACGAATAACTCCATATCACGCCAACCGACTTCCATGATTCTTTTTTATTGGAAAGGATGTACTTCAAGGGTAATTTGATGAGATTTTGGTTAGGTTCTGATTATTGAATCCATGACAAATTAACGAAACTCGGCCGAATCTCTTAATTTGACCCTAACGTCGCTATTGTCAAATTATGTCTGTCTCATATGAGCAGCACGTTTAGTAAAATTAGTTAGTGTACATCAGATTCACTAAAAATCAAAAAATAAACAAAAATTTTAACAAAACAAAAAAACGACTTAAAAAATGCACTAAAAAGTAAAAAAATAACATCGTATACTTCTACAACTTCATAATCAACTTACTTTTTCTAATCATCAATCAATATGTAGGTTCGATTGTTATTTTTGGAGTCGGTGTCAGCAAAGGTACGTGCGTGGCGTGTTCACTTGACAGCTCCCCGCGCCACCGCGGCCCCGCTATCGCCTCTCGCCTCGTCAAGTCGCTTTTGCGACACAAGCACATCTCATCTATAACTATGTATGTAGTTACAAACATACCCACCAAGAAACAAAGCTAGTTCAAAACATCTAGGGTGACACTCCAATTTTGGCAAATGGAACTCAAATAAAATCAAATTATTTAAAAAAAGCTTATTTTTATAAAAAAAACAAACATTATTAAAAATAAACAAAAATTTTAACGAAACAAAAAAACGACTTCAAAAAATGCACTAAAAAGTAAAAAAAATAATATCGTATTCTTCTACAACTTCATAATCAACTTACTTTTTCTAATCATCAATATGTAGGTACGATTGTTATTTTTGGAGTCGGTGTCAGTAAAGGTACCCGGCCCAGCATGTGTTCACTTGACAGCTCCCGCGCCGCCGCGGCCCCGCTCTCACCTCTCGCCTCGTCAAGTCGCTTGTGCGATACAAGCACAACTCACCTATAACTATGTATGTAGTTACAAACCTACCTTGACTGACACCGACTCCAAAAGTAACAATCGCACCTACATATTGATGATTAGAATTATAAGTTGATTATAAAGTTGTAGGAGAATACGAAATTATTTTTTTCTTTTTAGTGTATTTTTTGAAGTCGTTTTTTTGTTTTGTTAAAAATTTTGTTTACATACTATGTAATGCAATTCGAGCGATCGCCACTAATTATACAGTGCTTGCAATGCAACACTGGATATTTGATAAACAAAAATTTTAACAAAACAAAAAAACGACTTCAAAAAATGCACTAAAAAGTAAAAAAATAATTTCGTTTTCTTCTACAACTTCATAATCAACTTACTTTTTCTAATCATCAATATGTAGGTACGATTGTTACTTTTGGAATCGGTGTCAGTCAAGGTAGGTTTGTAACTACATACATAGTTATAGGTGAGATGTGCTAGTATCGCACAAGCGACTTGACGAGGCGAGAGGCGAGAGCGGGGCCGCGGCGGCGCGGGGAGCTGTCAGGTGAACCCGCCCGCCCGGGTACCTTTGCTGACACCGACTCCAAAAATAACAATCGTACCTACATGATGATGATTAGAAAAAGTAAGTTGATTATGAAGTTGTAGAAGAATGCGAAATTATTTTTTTACTTTTTAGTGCATTTTTTGAAGTCTTTTTTTTGTTTTGTTAAAATTTTTGTTTATTTTTTGATTTTTAGTGAATCTGAAGTACACTAACTAATTTGTCTGAATATGGGTAAACCTACTAAACGTGTTGCTCATATGAGACAGACATAATTTGACCATAGCGACGTTAAGGTTAATTAATTAATTAAGAGATTCGGCCGAGTTTCGTTAATTTGTCATGGATCCGATAATCAGAACCTAACCAAACTCTCATCAAATAACCATTGAAGTACATCCTTCCCAATAAAAAAGAATCATCGAAATCGGTGGGCGTGATATTGAGTTATTCATCCATTTGTCGCGCACATACTGAATGCAAATTTAAGACTTATATGGTTTTCTCATGGTTGCTATTGTCGGATCTGAACCAAATTAAAATGGGACCACACGGAAAGTACCAGCTTTTAAATAAAAAAAGAATCATCCATATCGGTTCACCCAGTCAAAAGTTCTGAGGTAACAAACATAAAAAAAAATAATAAAAAAAAAATACAGTCGAATTGAGAACCTCCTCCTTTTTGAAGTCGTTTAAAAAGGGAAAATCAAATACCTACTTACTCTAGGACATCTATTTTCCAATTTCTTCCGTAGAACGAATTTCAAAAGTGACTATAGTACGGCCCGCCAGCCGTTTTAAATCGCACAAAAATGAGTTTTCTTTGAATTTCTAGGCTTTTCTCTAATATAATTTACATGATTCATACATATAAACATTCCTCTTCAATCACTCTATCTATTGGTGAAAACCGTATGAAAATCCGTTGGGTAGTTTAAAAGATTAACGCGCACATACATTTTGAGCGACTTCATTTTATACTATGTAATGAAATGATGATGATATGTAATGATGATAATGATTTTAGTGTTTTAAATGTAGTGTTATGTATTTTATTTAGAATTTTGTGTGTGTAAAATCTCTCAAATTTATAAATTTTAACCTCAATACAGATTGTTAGTCCTAGTGGTGTTAATTTTTTTTTGTAAAAATTTAAAACAAATAAGAACATATGTATGGTGAGAAGTTATAAATAAATAAATTCCGTTTATTCACGTTTTAATAACGTTTCAGAAATCTAACTAACTAACACGCAGGGGTAGGTGTCACTCAATCTTGGCACACACTCCTCGCTTCATTCAAATTCACATTGTCTCAAGCATACCTACACCTAATAATAATAATAATAATAATAATAATTGGATAATTTATAAAGCGCCGTTTTTGTGAAAAATCACCTCAAGGGCGCTGTACAATTTATTAGGAATGCTTAATTTCTAACTGATTTTACTATTTACAAATGGATACAGAAATATACTTACCTGGCAGGTCACTTCCGGTAAACACACTTTAATTATAAGTTTATGCTTGGAGAAGATACGGCCTTGCACGCGGAGGACATTACAGTTAACACACTGGACATTGCGTGATTTTACTTTATTTGCTACCCTCATCGCTGTTAGTACCTATTACATTTGTGAATAGAAAAGTAGAGGTATTTATTTTAAAATACTGGAGAATTTAGGACTATTGGAGATTAGTGGCAAAAGTATAGTTGGTATTTATTTTAAAATACTGAGGAATTTCGGAATCTTTAGGGCTGGAGAATGTTCATGAAATGACCTTCACAAACGCTTACATATTTTTTTTTTTTTTTTTTTTTTTCCATGTTTTTATAGGTTAGGGAACGTACCCAAACTACGTGACCAACTTTTTGCAATTTTTATTAACTCCAGACCTACTCTTATTAACTCCAGATTTATTATGACCCGGCTCAAGTAATTTAATTTTTCTATTTTTTTATTAATATATATTACTAGATGTTTCCCGGCATGCGTTGCAATGTCATATTTAAAGAAATTAATTGTTTATCTCTGCATATCCTTTCCCGTGCTTCCCCGATCCCCTCCTGCATCCCCTACCCTCTCGCGTTCCCCTTCCAACTTCCCCGCCCACTCTCTCCCCCTTCCCGCTCCCACGTCCCGCAAATCCCCTCCCGCGTACCATAAATTCAGTCCCAGTACATTCAGTTTTCAAACAGCTCGCGTACCACCAAATACAATTTTTTTATTCAAATTTTCATTTTTCGAATATTACAAATATTCATTGTTGTATATTATAAAAACAATCAATCAAATTTAGTAGCTAACATAGGTACCAAATTAAAATATCTATAAGTTTAAAAATCCATAGACTATTCTTTATGTTTATTTACTATTCTTTAAATACAAAATAAACAGCTACCTGCTAAATTCAATTTCATTAAACGCGCGAACTGTCAAACGCGGGTGAAATCCTATTTAGATACTATTTTGATTAATCTTTACGACGAATCGGCTTACAGTATGAACATCAAAAATATGCTACGGATAAATTGAAGCTTTAACTACTTTATCTATGTATTGGAATTACAATAAAATTATTATTTACGTAACAAAAAATATAAGCACAAACCACTAAAAAAAATGTTTTCTCATGACTTAACTATGAAGTAATGTAAGTAACAATTTTTAAAAAATACCCCTTTATGGCTAAGACTATTTTTGACTTTATCTATGTTCTAACTTTTTTTCGTTCTTATAAAATTATGCACAAAATAAATAAAAACCACTTTTTCGCTTACTAGCCTCGTGCAAAAAGACGCTCGATTTTAAAATTTTGCAGGCATGACATTCGACATATTTCTAGCGTTTATATTCCTCTTAAGTTTTCTGAAATTATGCAATTTTCTTAATTTTTCTTTCCTTAAGAAAGTATTAGTAAACTTAAAAAAAAAGATGAATGAAATAGGTAAAGTCGTTCTGAAGTTATGGCGTGACCAAGGGAACAGGGGATATTATTAGGGATATATATTATTACATCACCGAAACATCATTCAATCTTTGCACCCACTCTTGCTTTATTCTCATTCGTACATTGTCTCATGCATACCATCTTGTCTGATTTATTATGACCCGGCTCAAATAATTTTTATTTTATTTTTATTTTAGCGACTGTATAAAATAATTGTGTATACAAAATACAACGGTGAATTTATCTAAGTATAGATGTTGTATTACTCATGCTCCTCATTAGGGGGTCCTGTGCCGAGGCGGACTAAAGTTATTTAATTACTGTTTATTATCATCTATTTCGTTTTTAGTGTCTTTATGAGGGTTTTTTCATTGACCTCTTTCTGTCATATACACATATTTGTTCTTGATTTGGATTTGATTTGAAGGGTGTTGTGGAGTTTTGTTGCAAAGTAGTTTAATTTCTTTGTCCGAATGTGATTTATAACTTGGAATATTTTTATGTCATTTTATTCGATCTAGATTGATGAATACCCGATCTAGTAGAGGATTCAGTATTTTTGTTTGGTTCAATAATATATTTTTGGCATAGATTCGTTGTACATTTGGTACGGGCATTCTAGTTTGGGAAATTTCAATATAATCTTTAGGATTCCTTTTTGAATAGTATTCAGATTGTGTATGTACTTATACGAAGCAGATCCCCATCCTTTTTACCACATTCACCCCATCCTATAATTCCATATTCAATTCGAGTATTAACATATTCAATTGTTTCCCTTGGTCATGCCGTATCTTTCTTGGGCGTCCGAAATTTTTATACCATTCATTTCCACGTCATACAATCTCCTATTTTTACTTAAAATCTATTACTCTTGCAAGCCGTGCAAGAATTTTCCGAATCTCCTCATTTTAACACGGTCATACATGGTTTTACCAAATACACGCCTCATTTTTACAGCATTTTGCAGCCTCCAGTGACCTCGAAGGTCAAGTTGAAGTACAACATATTGTTGATTTTAAAAAAAACTACATTACCCCGTATCTTATTCCAGGTAGTAATAATAGGTAATAATGAAACGTACATAGATACACATATCAAAATTAATATATTAGATTTATTAATACTTCAAGGACAAGCTTTAGCCGTCATCACAGCCTCCCGCAGAGCTGAGATTACAAAACACTGCGAGGAGAAGAGAGGCCTCAATAATACAATAAACACTACACGAGGTGACTACAGCCTACTATGGGTACTATGTACATTGTACATACACCCATCTGTTTGTTACCTGTTCGTTGTTGCTGTTGGTACAATACACAATGAAAAGTGAAACTGCTATGATGAATGGAGAGTGAACTTGATGTTGAAGATGTAGGTATTTCTTGTAGAAAGTGATATATATTACATATTGTTATTGTTTGCGCCTATTAGTGTCAAAATTATTCTGCAGCCTTGACCGACTATAAAATTTAAGATTTAGAAAGGTTTGTTGTTATGAATTTTCACATTCTTCTGTACGATATCGAAACCTGAGGGACGATTCCGGTTCTACTTAAGGCCTAGTTAGAGGGAGTGCGCTAATATTAAAAACGATAATAACAGAGCGAAAATTATGAAAATGTTTAACAAAACACGACTCGTTTAAAATAGAGCCAAAATCTCGTGAAGATTGAAGAAACCCTGTGAATTTTTTCATACATGGAACGTGTAAAATAACTGAAAAAACGTGTTTATAATAGTTTTCGGAGCATACTTTGTGATTTTTTTCTATCGAGGGAATTTCATATAGTTGCGGTTTCGGCGTAGGGAATGTATAGATATTATCTTCAAAAGTAATATATATTTTTTTAAGAGTTTTAAAACTTAAGTGTGGAAAATATGTAATAATTCGGTAGAAATGCGCGAAGCCCGGCCTTAAGGATAAGGAATTGCCATTAACCTTAAAATTAATGACTTTTCGCTGTCGTTCGAGAAAAGTAGAATAGCAGTTAATATAAAAATCGATAATTTTAAGGTTAAGGACATTTCCATATCCTAAGTAGAACCGGATTCGCCAATAAAGTCGTTAATTTTAAGGTTAAGGACAATTCCTTATCTTTGTATACCTATCATTTCATTTTTATTGGACAACCAAAAAATATTCCATAGGTCATCCCAAGTGGTTTACTAAGTTTGGTGACTTAGCAGGGATGCCCGGGTTCATCAAGTGAGGCGTGTTCAAGTCTTGGCGGCGCCTACCCACCAGCTGCGTGGCGGGCCAGATCGGTTTGGTGAGACATGTCCCGTCTCCGAAAATGTTCCTATTAATTTCGTAAAATTCCGCCATCATTTATTTTTTTTATATGGCAACACTTTGATTTCAGGCGAATTTTTGAATTTGACATTTAACGTTCACTAGATTTATTGTTTGTTACCTGCGAACTTATCATTTGGTTTGACTTTTTGACAGACGTTATGAAGAGAACTCCGTACATTTAACGCTGTCTGTACGTGTTTTAGAGGTATAATGGTAGTGTTGCTGATTTTAACAAAATCAAATTTTATAATATTCTTATTATTATTATAATTTACAAGAACAGGTATATTACATTGGATTTAGTAATATAGACGTTGAACATTATAATGATTTATGTATGATCAGTAAATGGATCAAGGAAAAAAATATTTATGAGATGTAATATTTTTGGTATGCCTCGTTATTCTCCTGTGCCATTTCTTGTGGAAAACGTTCTTTTTTAAAATGATTTTCGCCTACATAATTATGGTTTTTTCGCACCCATAAAATTATGTCCCGTCTTCCGGTTTATAAAAATTGGCCGATTTTTCAGATTGAAATTTTCATAAAATCGCCAGGGTTTCAAAAATACGATTTAAAAAAATACAGAATGTCTTAGAATATTTGCCTAAACCGGAAATAAAAAAAAAAATGTGATGCAAGTGGCCTATTCTTTTATAGACAGTGACCTTCCTCTTGTTTCGTAGGTCAAGTGTGCAAAGTTTCATCAGTCTCTGAATATAAATGATTTGTATAAAAAAGCCACACCCGGACACTTTTCTTCATATTATGAAGTAGGTTGGTATTGGGTTAAAGTAGAAGGGATGATAAGCGTCAATGGAACCATGATTAGGCAAACAGGATGCTGTCTGTATTATGTCTTGTATTTTAGCACTAGTAGTTGGTAGGTGGTCTGGTCGGGCTCGATGAACCTATCACGCCAGCGGCCTTTCCCCGCTCTGCATACCCACGCCCAGAACTCACGACGGGTAAGACGGTAGGTAGAACAAGAACAGGCAACTGAGGCAACAGTCTACAGACTGGCAATAGACTGACAGCTGCTGGTAACGTGGCCCCAGGCGACTGTGACTCAGAATCATGATGCAGTATTATGTGGGAGGCAAGCTAGGTACTTATATCCGTAATCTGTGTTATACTCATATGTTTACTTATGCTAATGTTATATATTCAGCGGGATATTTGCAAACAAATAAAAACGCTGCAAAATAGTAGAAAAGAAAGGATTTTTCCGCACAATGACAACATTTTACAAATCGTGAACACACATCGTAGCGCCAGTTTTATGATCTCTCAAGGGAACGGTGAAATTCTGCTTCTCAGTTCTGAGTTCTGAGCTTGGCAAGACACTTTACAAATGACGGAGGGAAGAGCAGGGCGCTGACTTGACAGGGCGCCAAAGAGACTCCAGATACTAATATCTACAGCCTGTATGTCTGACGAATATCTACAGCTCATATGTTGAACTAATATCTACGAACTTCAGAGTGTTGATTAATATCTACAGAGCTTAGGTTGAACTAATATCTACAGAGCATAGGTTGGACTAATCAGCTAAATGTGTCTAATAGTCCGATATTAGGGATTTTTACATACGTACTTACATAAATTAAGTTTTTTAAACTGCATACGCAATATTACGTTATTCCAATATGCTATACACAATTGCAAATCCAACCTCTACCAGTGCTGTAGATATTCGTCAACACTTTGGTTCTCATAGATATTAATCAACAGTTTGAGCTGTAGATATTCGTCAACACTTTGATTCTCATAGATATTAGTTCGATTTTTTCAGTTTTTGGAATTCCTGTAGATGTTAGTAGACGCCTCCGCCAAAGATCCAATGAGTCAAGGCGTTTATAAGGAGGCGTCTACTAATATCTACAGGAATTCCAAAAACTGAAACAATCGAACTAATATCTATGAGAACCAAAGTGTTGACGAATATCTACAGCTCAAACTGTTGACTAATATCTATGAGAACCAAAGTGTTGACGAATATCTACAGCTCAAACTGCTGACTAATATCTATGAGAACCAAAGTGTTGACGAATATCTACAGCACTGGCAGAGGTTGGATTTGCAATTATGTATAGCATATTGGAATAACGTAATATTACGTATGCAGTTTAAAAAACTTAATTTATGAAAGTATGTATGTAAAATTCCCTAATATCGGACTATTGGACACATTTAGCTGATTAGTCCAACCTACGCTCTGTAAATATTAGTTCAACCTACGCTATGTAGATATTAGTCAACACTGGGACCGTCATAGATATTCGTCCGACCTTAGCTCTGTAGATATTAGTCAACACTCTGAAGTTCGTGAAGTTCAACATATGAGCTGTAGATATTCGTCCGACATACAGGTTGTAGATATTAGTATCTTGAGTCGTTTATAATAGGTATATAAGATTAAATACAGCGTGCTTGAGGTTTTTACTAGCGCCAGGCGCCGTTTGGCTCAGGATGGCTCTGGGGAAGAGGGAAATTAAAGATTCTGCGCCCTTCGTTTCTTGAGTTCAGTTCAAGAGCTTTTCCAAAAACCATTCTCCGAGGAGGTAGGTACCAGAAGAAAGTGCTTTCTTTAATAAATAAATACCTAGGTTTAGGTACCTACTCAAAAATCCTTTATAACGGACAATTCGAAAGACGAAAACAAATATTGACAACCAATATAATAAATCAAATTGTGGTTATTTCCTTTGGTAGATCTGTTTCGGAAATAATTCGTAGATACGTAAAATATATCTGCATTGGTGGTGAGATGTCGATCTCATTTGTCCATGTTGTTATAATCCAGTGGTTGTTGAACTTTGGGATAGGGCAAGTGTTCGCGGTGGAGTATGTCTACGAGGGCTGGTGCGACCAGAACTTCTCCATGTTCACGGAGCATAGCGGCGACGCCGACGGGTATAAGTTTCTCCTTTTTGATAAAACGACGCACGGCGAGAAACCGGTTAGCTGGGATTCAGAAAACATCATGCTGGAGGTAAGTCTTCGAACTACGTTCTAACGAACTTTCTAGGTCTTGTAGTTTTTGCCCTTTATCCACTGCAGCAGTATCATATTGGGTTTATTCGAGTTGCAGGGAATAAATTCGGTTTTTGGGGGAAATTCCTAAAAAATAAAACTAGTTATTTTTATACTAATTATGGGCCGGAAAAACCGAATCTGAAAGAATTAGGCGGCGGAAAGCAATATTAACTGAGTTACACGACTTTAAAATTTTTTATACGCGTACAGGAAAATAGCCATTTTGGAAGTATTCTGATTCCTACAAAATCAAACTAATAGTTATTTTTATACTAACTTTGGGCCGAGGAATCCGAATCTGAAAGAATTAGGCGGCGGCAAGCAATATTAACTGAATTACACGACTTTAAAATTTTCAATACACACAAAACATGAAAATATTCATTTCGGTAGCTGAATTTGACTCATTCAGTACAAAATCATAGATAAACAAGAAATCTACGAAAACATGTGCCAGCAGTGTTACCAGCTCTCAAAAATATTAATCCCAACTATCTCAACGGCCGTATTCTTAAACCAAAAGTATGAAAATTCGTAGTCTTAAAAATGCGTAACCAAACCTAACCTAACGCTAGATTTGTGTAACATGGTTTGTACCCCTTTATACCGCCTGCTCGCGTCAATTTTAAAAAACATCCCTGTTTTCAAGTAGTTTAACGGCTACGCGAGGTTTGTGTAACATGGTTTGTGCCCCTTTATACCGCCTGCTCACGTCCCTAACCTAACCTAACCTAACGCTAGGTTTGTGTAACATGGTTTGTGCCCCTTTATACCGCCTGCTCGCGTCAATTTAAAAAAACAGCCTACGTTTTCAAGTAGTTTAGCGGCTACGCTAGGTTTGTGTAACATGGTTTGTGCCCCTTTATACCGCCTGCTCGCGTCAATTTAAAAAAACAGCCTACGTTTTCGAGTAGTTTAGCGGCTACGCTAGGTTTGTGTAACATGGTTTGTGCCCCTTTATACCGCCTGCTCGCGTCAATTTAAAAAAACAGCCTACGTTTTCAAGTAGTTTAGCGGCTACGCTAGGTTTGTGTAACATGGTTTGTGCCCCTTTATACCGCCTGCTCGCGTCAATTTAAAAAAACAGCCTACGTTTTCGAGTAGTTTAGCGGCTACGCTAGGTTTGTGTAACATGGTTTGTGCCCCTTTATACCGCCTGCTCGCGTCAATTTAAAAAAACAGCCTACGTTTTCGAGTAGTTTAGCGGCTACGCTAGGTTTGTGTAACATGGTTTGTGCCCCTTTATACCGCCTGCTCGCGTCAATTTAAAAAAACAGCCTACGTTTTCAAGTAGTTTAGCGGCTACGCTAGGTTTGTGTAACATGGTTTGTGCCCCTTTATACCGCCTGCTCACGTCCCTAACCTAACCTAACCTAACCTAACCTAACCTAACGCTAGGTTTGTGTAACATGGTTTGTGCCCCTTTATACCGCCTGCTCGCGTCAATTTTAAAAAACATCCCTGTTTTCAAGTAGTTTAACGGCTACGCTAGGTTTGTGTAACATGGTTTGTGATACAAAAGTGAGTAAAATTTATAAAAAATAAGTACTTAAAATATAAACATTTTATTTTACGTTATTGATATTACTGGTTAATGGCAACACTTAATTTTGTGTGGTAAAAACATCTATGTTATCTTGTTTTCTATGGTCTTTGTACTACGTGTGTCAAGTCAAAATCAGCTTGCGAAATGAATATTTTCATGTGCACGATGGAAAATTTTAAAGTCGTGTAATTCAGTTAATATTGCTTGCCGCCGCCTAATTCTTTCAGATTCGGATTCCCCGGCCCAAAGTTAGTATAAAAATAACTATTAGTTTGATTTTGTAGGAATCAGAATACTTCCAAAATGGCTATTTTCCTGTATGTGTATAAAAAATTTTAAAGTCGTGTAACTTTGTTAATATTGCTTTCCGCCGCCTAATTCTTTCAGATTCGGTTTTTCCGGCCCATAATTAGTATAAAAATAACTAGTTTTATTTTTTAGGAATTTCCCCCAAAAACCGAACTTTAGCCGAGTTGCAGAGAACTCAATCTCTATTTCTCGAGAACTGAGGGTGTAAAAGTACCTGGGGGATGGTTTTTTTCTACCCGAAGTGTGGGCTGCCTATAGCAACTTATAGGGCTTTAATACTATTTTTTTTTGTAATATTGTTTTTTTTGTTTTTTTTTTGATCGGTAGGTATGATTTTTGATTTGTGTTGATATATAATTTTTTGTAATATTGTTTTTTATTTTTTTTTTTATTTTTGATCGGTAGGTATGATTTTTGATTTGTGTTGATATATGTTGTATATTATTTTTTATTTTTTTTTTGTAATACTATTTTTTTTGTATTTCTGGTTGCGTTTTGTACTTTTTTATTTGAGTCATATTATATGTATATTATTTTTAATTTTTTTTTTTGTAATACTATTTTTTTTGTATTTCTGGTTGCGTTTTGTACTTTTTTATTTGAGTCCACACTTCAAGGGGGGAATGTGATGGAGACGGGATAGGGGAAGGTCGGATTTTCGTCGGGTCTTAGACGCCCGAGACAAGCTATACTGGGATTTTTATGTATAGGAAGTTTTGCAAAGAAGGATTTGGCTAATTCTACCATATGTTGTTTCAGGGGTGGCACATTTGTGCCGGAGTTTATGATAGAGTTTCGGACAAACCAGGGACTTTTTGTAAATTTTCTAAGTGTGGCATTTTGGTACGATTCGAGTCGCTTGGTGTTTCCTGTAGCCCATATGGGCGATGCGTACTCGATAGTCGGTCGGATTTGGGTTTTGTATACTAGTAGTTTGTTATGAATTGAAGTCTTTGCGTTTGAATTTAGTAGGGGGTGTAAAGAACCGGATATTTTCTTTGCTTTTGTCAGTGTGTTTTTAATATGAGGTTTCCAATTTAGTCGTCTGTCAAGTGTAACTCCAAGATATTTGGCGGTGTTTTGCCACGGTATGACCTGGCCGTACATTTCTATCACCTCTCTGGGTACGCTGTCTCCCTTTTTGCGGGTGAAAAATACAGCTACACTTTTAGAGGGATTCACGTCTATGCGCGACAGGTCATACCAGTCTTGGAGTTCTTTTATGTTGATCTGAAGTCGGTGGGTTATCATCCTGGAGGAACTGTATCTCACCATAACGGTGGTATCGTCTGCATAGAGAGCGGTATGTGAGTTTTTGTCAACTGAGAGGGGAATGTCGTGTGTGTAGACATTGAAGAGGATTGGTGACAGCAGAGAGCCTTGTGGCACCCCTGCTGACATGAAGCGTTTTTTTGAGAGGGCGCCCTTGTATTTCACTTGGAAAGTACGTAGGCGAAGAAAAGATTTTAGGACACCGAGGAGTTGAGGGTCGATGCCTATATCGTGGAGTTTGAGAAGGAGGCCGTTTGTCCAGACCTTGTCGAAAGCTTTCGCGATGTCTAGGAAAATGGCACCAGTTGAACGATTTGAATTAAATCCTTCAATGATTATTTCCGAGACTCGCAAAAGTTGGTGGAGGGTGGAGTGTTTTTCTCTAAAACCGTGTTGCTCTTCAGGTAGGGTTGATACCTCGTTAATATGCTTTAGGAGCCGAGTGAGTAGGATTTTTTCATAGATTTTACCTATATTTGAAAGTAGACTGATTGGTCGATGGTTTTCGCAGAAGAGTGGATCTTTTCCCGGTTTCGGGAGAACAATGACGTGCGCATGTTTCCAACTTTTGGGGAAATAGCGTAGTCTGAGAGCAGTATTAATTAGGTTAACTATTGCTAGTATGCCTTTCTTGGGTAGTGCTTTAAGAGCGAAGTTTGTGACGCCATCCGGACCGGGAGCTTTCTTATTTTTTCGGCCGTTTATGGCACGAATAACTTCGGCCGGAGTCGTGAAGTGGATGTTTGTGGGGGGGAGGTGATTTAATATACTATTTATTTTGCGGTTTACATTTGCTATGTGATTAAGATCTGCGTGTTTGAAGCTGGGGCTGAATTGAATTTCTAGGCTGTCGGCGAACGCTTCCGCTTTGCCCAGGTCGTCGAAAACTAGGCCGTTTTCGGCGTGAATAGGGTGGTTTGGAAAAGGGGTGGCTTTGAGAGTTTTGGATAATTTCTACAGGGATCCATCCTGTGGGTTTATCTCTTGAAGTTTCATATTCCACGTAGAGTTTGAATGATCTTGTAATTTTTTCCTAATGAGGGCTTGAGTGCGATTGATCGTGGTTTTCAATCTTGGATTTTGATATTTTTGCCAGTGGCGGCGAAGGGTATTTTTAGTTTTGATGAGATCTTTAATTGAATTTGGGAGGTTTTCCCTGAGATTTATTTGGGGTCGTTCGGGGAGGGGTCTTGAGGAATTTTCTATTGCGGACATTATGGTGTCTGCGAAATTGTCTACCGCAGTGTCAAGTTCTTTGGGATTTTTAATGGATGAATTTATTATTAATTTTTCCCCGACTCTGTGCGAAAAATACGTCCAATCAGTTTTTTTGTTGATTTTTGTGGGGGGGAGGTTCGAGAATTCGTTCAGGGTTAGCAACACGGGATTGTGATCCGATGAGAGATCGCTGATGGTTTCGATACAGTACGTCCAGGGGGTTTTGTATAGTAAAGCGATGTCTAAAATATCCGGTCTGTGGCCCATGGATGAAAAGAAAGTCGGTTCCACGGGTCCAGCGATGTTTAAGTCGGGATGAGATGAATAGAATTTATGAAGTATGCGTCCGTTTTTGTTGGTCAGCCTAGAATTCCAATCCGGGTGTTTCGCATTGAAATCCCCCGCCAGAATGGTAGGGGTGTCACCTCTGAGAAGTAACTCGATATCGGACTTTTGTAAAGTTTTGTTTGGTGGGTGATAAATCGAGTTAATTCTCAGAGGCCCTGACTGTTTGGTGAAAATGGTGATGGATGTACTTTCTAATGAAGAAAGTGTGGGGGTGATGTTGTGTTGGTGAGCGATTTTTGTCTTCACGTAGATGGCGGTACCGCCACCACGTGAATGTAGTCTGTCGTTTCTGTAGAGTGTGTAATTTGCTATTTTTGTTGTATGAGATGGGTTTAGATGAGTTTCGTTGATGAGTAAAATGTCAAGGTTGTGTGTATTGGTGAAAATGCGTAGTTCTTGTATGTTTTTGTCTAGACCGTTTGCGTTCCAAAATGCCAAACGTAGCGCGGAGGGCAGGGTGGTAGAGTTAGCCATTTTAGTTTACGAAAAGGGAGATGATCTGGGGGGCTGCTGATAATATTATTGTAAGATATTCCGCTGGAGAGGCGGCGGATAAAAAATTTGGGAGTAGGTCGGCAATGAGGTTGCCGACTTTGGTAAAGAATTCATTTTTTAATATATCAAAAAAGCTAAATGGGGTTGCTGAGGGCTGGGGGGTTGCTGAGGGCTGGGGGGTGGTGGGTTCTGGGAGGAGGGGTGGGAGGGTGGTTGTGGGGGGGTCGGGGGTTGGTATGGATGTTTGGGTGTTTGGATGGAGTGCCTGGGCATATGAAGTGGAAGGGTTGGTTTTGCGGGAGGTGAAAGTTGTTTTGGGAGGTACCTCAGTTCGTCGAGAAGAGGGGATCGAGCTCCCTGCAGGTCGTTTGGGGCACTCCTTATAGTTCGCCGGGTGGGGGCCGCTGCAGTTCGCACAGGTAGCCGGGCCGTCCTCTCTCTGCTTGCTGCATGCTGCCGTGAAGTGGTCTCCGGCGCATTTCACACATCGGGGCGGCAGGTGGCAGCCCTTGGCGGAGTGCCCGAAGTATTGGCATCGGTGGCATTGGGTCGGGGCGTCCTTGTGATTTAGATATTCCACCTTGATGCGTAGGTGGAATATGCTCTGTAGTGTGAAGATCCTTCTTCCTTCCTCTCCGTGGGTTAATTGTACCAGGACCATCGGGACATTAGTACGGTCAGGGCCTGCTCTCATTCTGGTTACAGAAATTGCAGGGAGGTCTAAGTCTTGGAGCTCCAGGAGGATTTCCTCCTCCGAGATGGTGGTTGGGATGCCTGGAGCTCGAACGTGTGGAAATCTGTCTTTTTTTCTTGAAGTAGCTTGGTGGCCAGGCGAAAGCTGTGGGAGTTGGCGGTGTTGATTACTACTCCTGTCGGAATGGCCTTCGCATGAGATATTTTCACTCCGGCGTCCTCCAGCATTTTCCTTTGGGTGTTCCAATTTTTTGTGCATTTGGTGATTATGCACAAAAAACGTTACTATGCGTTACGAGGGGGGGGGGGGGGGGGGTTCGAACAACGCATTATGTAACATGTTTTTCTTTATTTAGATAAAAAAAAAACTAGGGAATTAAAATCTTCCAAGTTGGCCATCCTTTTCGTTCTCGATATCTCTTGTTTTATTTATTACCGCAAACGCGATTAAAACAAGAAAAAAGGTATTTAAGCGACTTTCCAGTACTTTGCGCAACTTAATTGTGACTTTCAGGTAAAAATTGTCACTTGGGCGTTACGTAACTTTACGTTTCGGAGGGGGTATGAAAAAACGTTACAGCGTGTTACATGGGGGGGGTCAAAAATTGCGTTACGTAATACCAAGTGAATTTCCCCTCATCTCAGAGAATATCACCAGACATTAGTAGCATTAATTGGTTCAGGCATCTCGATTTCTACAAAAGTACTGAATGGGAATACTGAAACGCAACCAGAAATACAAAAAAAAATAGTATTACAAAAAAAAAATATATATATATACATATATATATCAACACAAATCAAAAATCATACCTACCCATAGACATCCAAATGGATAGACAAGCAGTTACAGATGAGGGGTAAAACCAAACTATGGAGAGCAAAGGGGGGAAAGATGACTGTCATTCGTTGAACAATCAATCTGACAGTATATAGGCATCTCGCATTACAATATCACCATTTAGTTCTTAAAAGCAAAATCTGCTTTGAATGAATAGACCTTTTTACATGGGAGCGCGAATTGCTTGCCACGTTCAAAACTTATTTGCTAAGGCCAAATGCTCGCCCCAAAAAGACTCGCGCCAATACACATAACAATTTTTTCTTGCCGTGTTTAGTTAAAACACTTTTACAAATGTTTCATAATTTACTTACCCCTGTAACCAGCGACGAGCACGTTGGAGTACCGCCCACATTCTCTATGTGCATATTGATACGTAGATATATTGTATAGCACAAGCTGCCGTTATTTCGTTAAATGTATGGATGTCAGCTTCTCGCTGTTCACGGCAAGAATGATGACGTCACACATTTTTGATTCAAGCGAGGCTATATCCCCTCCCCATGGAGCGAGCCGGTTCCAAGGAGGAGCTACAGCCGGCGCCATGTGGAGGGGGAAATAATATGTTTTTATCACTTAGGGCAGGTCCAGATATATTCATATGTCCGTGTACCTACCGATCAAAAAAAACAATAATACAAAAAAAAATAGTATTAAAGCCCTATAAGTTGCTATAGGCAGCCCACACTTCGGGTAGAAAAAAACCATCCCCCAGGTACATTTACACCCTCAGTTCTCGAGAAATAGAGATTGAGTTCTCTGCAACTCGTATAAACCCAATATGATACTGCTACTGCTGATTGAAATATGTTCAGGTCAGCAAGGACTTAAAGTTCTGCCACCTGTTCCATGGCACGCGGGGTGACATGGACGGCAATAAGGAGAGCGTGCTGCGCGTGTTCCTCAAGAGCCAGCAGCCTGCCTTCCGTCTGCTGGTCACCAACGGACGCTCTCACACCCTGGGCAGCCTTGTCTACTCCAACTCCAGCTGCTGGGATAGTTTCCCGGTGCACTTCATCTACCCTGAGCTGAAAGTGGAGCCTATCGTAAGTACCTCACAAAAGTATGTTATGTTTATTTATTTATTTATTTATTAACGCCGATTATAACGGCTTTTACAAAAGAATTACAATTATTTTACATATGAATACAGAATATACATACAAAGATAAAAAAAATATATATATATAAATATAAAATTCATAAAAGAGAACAATAGAAATTGTAGTATCAACATAAAAAAGTACAATGAGTAGGTTATCATAAATACTATACAACATATTATAAATCCTGGATATTATGTATTAAGAAATTAATACTTTAAATCTGTATTTGATTATAGTCAAACTTAGAAGCGCAGTTTTAATTAAGTAGTGTTTGTATGAGTTTAAACTAGCAATGTTTATAGATTCATCCAAAACATATTTATTTCCAAGTACATGCAGGCGATTCATTATGGAATTGAGTTCAGCGTTTGATCCTGTATTGTTGCAATGATACGGTAATTTGAAACGAACTGATCGACTAGGTACATGGAAACATATTAGCCAAAGAAGTTCAGGGGAGTTCAACAGGTTGGTAACGATTTTAAATAAATAAAATAGGTCTGAACAAATTCTTCTTTCTTTTAATAATAATAATAATATAATAAATATATTATGATAAAACTATACTAACAGACAGAACAATTAGTCATAATAGACCTGATATAGTTTTACATGACAAAATTAAAAAAAATAACTTACATCATTGATGTAGCTATTCCAAATTCCTGTAATATTCAAAAAACTGTTTCTGAAAAAATTTGAAAATACACAGATTTAGGAAATGAGATTAAAAGAATTTGGCATTCTAGCACTATAAAAATATTACCATTTGTTATTTCGGCCACTGGCATAATACCTAGGAATCTGATTCAAAATTTAAGCATATTAGATTTATCAAAGAATTTGTATATAAAAATGCAAAAATCAGTAATTTTAAATACATGTAGGATTACAAAAGATTTTTTAAATATTTATATTGAGGGATCAGTAGGATTTATAGGTTCAATTAGAAATGCCACAGAGCCGAACCCTCTGATATGAAAATATCTGGAGTCGGTGAATTATATTCCCATTTGGTCTCTAGTAGGTTGACATGTTGTTCTTGTATTATTTTGTATTTATAATACTTATATAGTGCAATTGCATAGCGTGGGTTGACTAGATGATCATTTGGGGAAGTGTGTTCATTTTTCCAGAATGTATGCAGGGGAAGTGCAATGCAATACATTCCATAATGTAAAATAACAAAAAAAAGATAAATAATAAGCTAAGATAAAAATTAAATAACAACACATAAATTAAATGTATCGAGTCCCAATAATTGTAACAGAGAGGGATAATTAATGTTTTCAATGTAAAAATTTATGTTGGACTCGCTCAAGAGAATTCTCATGTACACTGTATTAAGGATTCCAAATGGTGGAGTTAAATTCTAGTTGGCTTCTAACAAGTGAAGTGTAAAGTAATATGACAGTTTTTAAATTTTTAAAATCCTTTGAAATCCGTAAGACAAATCCTAACATCTGCATTGCTTTACTGGTTATATTATTAATATGTTTAATGAATGTTAATTTAGTGTCAAAGGTTATACCAAGATCTCTTATTTCATCAACAGATAATAAGATGTGATTATTGAGAAAGTAGGTGAACAACAATGGGTTTTTTTTTTCTGTGGAATCTCTTAAGTTGACATTTTTTACATTAAGAGTTAGTTTGTTGATAAGACACCAATCATAAAAGCTATTAATATTAGATTGAAGTGTCAGACAGTCCTCGATATTATCAATAATTCTAAAAATCTTCATATCATCGGCGAACATTAGAATGAGAACACGGGTGAATATGTTTGTTACGTCGTTAATGAATAAATTAAAAAGTAAAGGACCAAGATGCGAACCCTGGGGTACGCCACTGGTAGCTTCGAACAATGTTACAAATCTTTCCAGAAATGAACTACTTCAAATTGTCAACATTAACCCTGCCCGTCTGAAATTATTTTGACTGAAACTGACCACAGTAACTGAATTAATTGTGGTGCTAAAATGAAATAATTAGTATCAATAAAAACCCTGAAGAAGTGAGCATTGCTCACGAAACATGTTGGTTTTGTAAACAATAAAAGTGGTAAAAACGAAGTAATTTATTAATTTAAATGATTATTTTGTTAAATTAAACCTTATAGAGACGGTCCCGAACAACAATGTCGGATTTTTTTTTTTTTACATGAGCTCCACACAGTAGGCCCTGAGGAAAATAATTTCCCTCAGGGCCTATGTCATCTTTGGGGATGCTGTATGGAGGGTTTTTTAAGGAAAGAAAGGAGAGAAGAGTTCTAGGAAGGAAAAAGGTTTAAGGGGTGGGTAGGAATCTGGAGTTCAGTGTGTCCTGGTCATCCATCTCCAAGACCTAGACAAACCTCACACCATGAACCCGGACACCCCTGCTAAATCACCAAACGCAGCGAACCACTATGGCAGAAGTGTTGGTTATCCAATAAAGGTTCCCGGGGCGGCGGTACCCATTCCCGCCTCCCAATTGGATGTGCGATTTCGTAGGTTTGCGGTAGAGCTGTTTAAAGTTCGGTTTCTGCACTTTTATAGTTTTTGAGATCAAGAAAGATATTGATGTATTGATATTTGGAATTTCATTAAAAATTCCCAAAGTACAGACGTTTAAATCAACAAAATAAGCTAATAAATAAGTCATCAGAACGATTTGCAATTTTTAGCAGATCCGACATTGTTCTTCGGGTCCGTCGATATAAAAGTCATTAAAAGAGAAAAAAAATAGTATAATCATATATATATAACCTAACCTATTTTTTTCATTAATTTTTATACCACTTTTCAAAGGCGCGTTGAAATGCCAATGTGTTGAGTTGTCCGGTTAGGGAACGTACCCATACTACGTGACCAATTTTTTTGCAATTTTTAACCCCCCCCCCCAAACAGGTCACGTAGTATTTTTTTTTTTTTTTTTTTTTTTACAGTGAATACCGCACAAGAATCTCAACTGCTCCCGTCTGGAGCCAGTGAGACTATGGCATCCCCAATTGGGGTATGTTGTGAGGCTGAAGGTAGCGGGGAGGGGAAGGAGGTGGGGAAGAGGAAGGTTGGGAAGTACCTGGCTATTCAGATCTGGTCACTAAACACGGCTAAAGCCATTTTCAAGCAACGTTTCAATTCTGAATGGTGGTCTTACACCAGGGCGATACTGAGATAGTATCTTCCACTCTGGAACATGCCGCAAATATACTATATATTATTTTAAATGAATTAATTGTGAAATAACACAAATTAATCAAATAAAATTTATTTGCGCATGCCGGGTTCGAACCCGCGACCTCCGGAATGTGAGTCAAGAGTCTTAGCCACTGGACTACGGAGGTCGTCAAATGTATGGGTACGTTCCCTTAACCAAATAGTATGCAGGGTGTAACAGCACATACCCGAAGGAATTTAACCAACGATTCCTGAGCCCCGTGTAACTATTAATGTTTTAGCAATAGAAATACTCAGTTCAAATCATGTGCTCAGTAAAATAAGGGATATATGAATGAAACAGAAGTTCAACTTTAACATTTATTGTAATCAAATAAACAGTTTGCAAGCATGAGACTATTATCTATTCAAAGATTATTATTATTATTCATCAAAACTCAGGATGTGGTCCAGGGTTCCTTGAAGAGGAATCTCCTGTGATAACTAAATATGCAAGTCACTTCAAAAGAAACAAGGATCAGTGATGTGTGAACATAATTATCTGAACTAATAACTAACCTTTAACCTGTATGTCGGGCGCCAAGGCCAGTGTCAATGACATGACCATAAATAAAATATGAACTCCTATTTGAAAACCAATATAAAGGAAACTAACGCCAATCCACGATGCCAGAAGCCATGCCAGCCGGAGACAAGGTTTTTCAGCACCACCTTTCGGTTCACGAGAAATCCGTAGAGTCCCCGCTCTTCCGTCTCCCTCCAGATGTCGCCACTGTCCCGTCCGAGGTTAGCAATAACAAACTCATAGAGTAAGGTGTTTTTGTATCGTCAACATCCAAATAATCAGGGTAAAAAGTTAAACTGTTACACCTGGTCACCAGATTTGAATAGCCAGGTACTACCTTCCCACTTTACTCTCCCCACTACCTTAAGCATCCCAACATATCCCAATTGGGGATCCCATAGTCTCACTGGTTCCAGGTGGTTGGGAGCAGTTGGGACTCTTGTGCGGTACTCGCATAAAAATAAAATGATTTTACCACATTCATGTGAGGTAGTGCGAAGATTCTCACTGCACTGATGGACATAAGCAGAACCCCCGTTGATAGTTGATGTTGGCTTCTAGACAACAGGTCATTTCTTTGACTCGTTTATATGTAAGTCGGATCGTGTGTGGAACTAGCTTCCAGCATCTGTTTTTCCTCCATATATTCCGGGCTTATTCAAGCCTCGCATTTATAAATCCCTTCGTAGTGCCCCCACCTCAACCTGTCTCACAACGTAGACAACCGGGTGGAGCAGGGATGTTCTGCCCAAAAAAATTATTTCCCTAGATTTCGAGGTGAAATTTCCCTAGATTTCGCAGGAACAATCTTGGCAAATCAAAACTATCAGGGGGGGGGGGGGGGGGGGGGGGGGTGGCGGTTGGCGGTCTTTGAAATAAAGGACTTGGAAAGTGGTAATCCTTTTATATATAGTAAACTTTTTTTGTGTTTCTTGGACATTAACTGTAAAAATTTCTAGACATTTTGTTTTAAAAAGTTTTATTTTCTATGTACATTGGTTACTTAAACATTTTTTTTATTTAAGAAAAAATTAAATAAAATTCAAGTAACAAATGTACTGCTAACAACCTGGCAGCGGCTACATGGTGTCAGAGTTGCGCTCGGGGACTACGCCCCGTATAGGAACCAGAACCTCGCTGGGCCCGGGTGCCACCAGGAGGGCGGCACCACAGGGCGGGCTCCGACCTACCTTGCAGGCGGCTAGCTCGAACCAACGGCAAGCAGGGGAGACCCTCGTCATCAGGGTGGTGTGGTCGCCGGTAGGCTGTTTGGAATGTTTTACATGGGGGGAAATACTGGCCGTGATCACCCTCGAACAATCTCCTCAATAAAAGAACGGTATTTAGGTAAAACAAACAAAATGTATTGTGAGAAAACACAGAAATACAAGGTTAAAAGGCAGTTCCTGGCTAGAATGTCCCTACACGGTAAGTCTCTCAACCTGTCCTCTCTGGGGTCGTCATTGCTCAGGTAAAATCGCGAGGGCAAATAGAACACATTAATTTAAGGGGGGCTTACTGCGATGGAGGCGGCAGGTCCAATCCTCGTCCGCAGCAGAGGGGATCTCGTTCCAACAGGAGTCTCCAGGTGAAACGTCCCACACACGTAAACATTGTCACTGTACTTTAAATTACGCCTCGGCCTTGTCTGCCGTAGCATCTAGAACACGCATTTGCGTATTAAATTCCCGACGCCATATTGCGTCGCGGATGACTCGGGCCACAAAGGTGCCCTGCGGAGAGAATTTCTCCTTAACAAAACAATCGACTGTTCGCGGAGCGCTCTACCTAGGAAGTGTGGAGAGTCGGCCGCTTCGCCGACCGTTGCTCGCATTTGGCTCCACTAGCGCGCGCGGCGCGCTTGCGGCGAAAGAGCGAAACTGTGGTCTGTGCAGTGGCGTGGGTGAATAATTAGTAGGGGCTTATTTGTGCATCGTAACAGTACATAGAAAATAAAAAAATTCAAAACAAAATACATAATAATCACATTTATGCAATTACCTACATAGTCACCTGATTGTGTAACGTAATATGATTAATTAATTGGAAAGATATCGGAACTTAGTAGATGTACTTCACTAATTAATGTAACCATAATATTTACGCAATGAATAAAGAAAAAAAAACTAACTAAACTACTGTGAATTGTAACGTAATTATTTTCATGGTAGTTATTCAGTCGGTACCTACTTGCTCAGAAGGAGTATTATTATTTTAAGTGTGCCGTTGGAACGACTAAAAAAAATTCAAATTGCCGGAACGTGGCTCAATTGTTTTGAAAAACGAAAAAGGAGAAGAAAAAAGGTTTATAAGGGCCACGTCATGACATAACGATGGAATTTGTCAGAAGTTTGATTTTGTGAGGAGTTTTGATACTCGGAAATGATTGTGTAAATTTGCAATATTATACGTGTAACAGACGTGATGCCTTTACAAGACTGTTAAATAGTACCGGGTCGCGGTACACGCAGGATGTCGATGATGAAGGGGAAAACAATAAGCGCTGGCCTCCGTGCACCCAGTGCCTGCCACGTACAACTCATTATCACCGAGGACAACTTTGATAAATATTGCAGGCGCTTTTTAAATGACATCAACAATCTAGAACTGCGGGTTATATCCTTTCAATGCTCAGAGATGGCCATCGGACGCATTGTGATCAGCAGGCCTTTGTGGATGGACTGGAATCTCGGCTGCTTCACGGTGTCATGGGCTTGCGAAGCGGCAGCTCTGGGGCTCTTCTCCAGCTATCTGGAGCCCTTGTCGCCGAGGCTGGAAGAGGTGCGCCATATTATCTATCGCAAGCTACGAATGATCATTTGGAGTGGATTCTACTGAAATAACTGAATTATCTCCTTCTCTCTCTTTACACCTTTCTTTATGAGTTTACAAAGGTATTTATGTAGATTATGTTATAGTAGATTATGTTTTTTTGCCTGTCAATAATAACAAGTTCATTTTGTTTTATGTGAGTTCTTTTATTTACATCAGATAGTAGCTTTCTTTTATCCCACGCAGGACCCTGAGATGATGATAAGAGCTCATGCATACGGAATTTCTCTGCTAACTGATAAGATGCGTGTCAGCTTTTCCAAACAAAACACTTTTTGCTAAGTGAAATAATAATTTCAAAGTATGAATACACTCGCCACTGAATTAGAAACGGAATTTCAAATTTAAAAAAAAAATACTTTGCAAAATAAAAATCAACCGCAATCACCGAAAAAACGGAACATAAATTAATTTTTTTTTTCAGAGGACCCCATTTATCTTTTTAGATACATAATATCATTTAGAGTTGTCAGTGTTAAAAATAACATTGCATGCAAGCACATCAACAATATTTAAGATTCATGGGAATCCCAAAAAATATTATATCGTACGTAATAAAAATTTTGCCAGAGTTCGAAATTTCCCTAGATTTTGTGCTGATTTCCCTTTTCCCTAAAAAATATTTTTCTCCCCTAGATCTAGGGAAATTTCCCTAGACATACCATCACTGGGGTGGAGTCATGGTTCCCCTGTCTTTACACTGCACAGATAGGAGCGCTCTTGTGAGGTATCACATTAAAATAATAAAAAAAACTAGCAGTTAAAACCCGCACCGCATGTTTTTGCTGCTAGGCCCTGCGGACGGCTTTTGATTCGGCTTCGCCCAATTTGAGTGTTTGTGACCATTTTATAAATCTGACAGGAACTAGTTCCAAAAATAGTTCCTTGGATCCACTGGGATCCAGTGACAGCAATTCACCAAGATAAAGTAACCGCAACATGCAATGACGTCATTCACGTCATATATAATATACAGGGTGTCCGGGGGTAAAGTGCGTTAACTTCGGGAGGTGATTCTACATGATGGTAGGAGTAAAAAAGATTAACAACTTTTTTCGAAATTACAACATTTTCCCATACAAAAAGATCTACCTACTAAAAATTCTTTGTGTGAGGTATGATCTTACTTGCCGGGATCCTGCCGGGCACGATCGTGGCTATATTGTATGGTGGTGATTGGCCCATATCGTAACAGCGGAAAATAATAAAGCTGGCTGCGCACGCCGGTCTAATTTTATCTTTTTACCACAAAACTATCCTTGAAAGTCGGAATTTCAAAAAACAGTTATTTATCTTTTTTACTTATACTATCATGTAGAATCACCTCCCGAAGTTAATGCACTTTACCCCCGGACACCCTGTATAGATGCGTGGTATTATTATTCACAACTGCTAGTTACAATAATAATCATATTATCATCAATTTTTCCATATTTATTTATTTATTTATTTAAACGCCCATTGGGCTTTTACATACATTGTTATAAGTATTATTACATTAACTATATGGCATATAAAAGTTTAAGTACGTATATGAATAAAATAATTATTATATGTGTAGTACCTACATAAATGTTTTACAAATAATATAGAATACCATTATGGAGAACAGTTTTTTTTTTTTTTTTTTGTACTTACAAACAAAAATAATGGGATTGAAATTAATCAGCATTAGTACGGACTTAAGCATAATCGAAATATAAATTAAATTACAATATTAATTTGTAAAGTTACATATATATATTAAAGTTAAAAAGTCTAAAAGAAAAGAGTGAAATAGATAGAAGCTAAAAAGGGTTTTTCACTATGGAATGGTGAAGTCATACATTTCAGCAAAGTGTTTATGTAGATTTCGTTTAAGCACTGCTACGGAATCTCTAAATATATCAACGACATTACCAAATTTATTACCAAAATTTTGTATTCGATTTAGGGATATGTGCGCTTGATAATTTGTTTTGAAATTGTCACAGAAAAACGTGGAATTTTGTCTCGTATTTTTGGAAGGTACAAATAATTTTATTGTGGCCAGAATTTCAGGCCTGTCGATTCTATAATTAATAATTTTATTTAGTAGAACAAGGTCGGAGATAATTCGCCTATCTGACAGCGTAATCAAATTTACTTGGTGCATCAGCTGGATATAATTTATATTTTGGATTGGAATATTTAGTTTAAAGTTAATAAATCGTAGAAATTTGTGTTGTACCCTTTCAATATTGTTGGAATGTATTTTATAAAAGGGGGACCAAATAGGCGAATTATACTCTACTTGACTTCTTACTAAAGATGTGTACAGTGTTTTCAAACATTCTAATGACTTGAAGTCGCATGCGGTTCTACATATAAAACCAAGCATTTTTAAGGCTTTATTTGTGATTTCATTTACATGCGGATTGAATGTTAACTGTTCATCAAATATAACACCCAAGTCCCTGATTTGAGTGACAGCTGTCAATTTTACGTTATTTAGCGAATATACATAAATTATATGATTTCGTATTTTACAAAAACGAATGACCTGACATTTTTTAATATTAAGAAACAGAGAGTTGATGATGCACCAACGATATAGTTTATTTAAATTAAGTTGCAAAGTATAACAATCGTCTAAACTACGTATTGTTTTATATATTTTCAAGTCATCTGCGAAGAGAAGAACTTCCACATCTTTAAATATGCTAACAATATCATTAATAAATAACAAAAAAAGAATTGGTCCCAGGTGAGACCCCTGAGGAACCCCACTTGTGGCTTCGAAAACGTAAGATTCCACAGATTTTATTTTCACACATAGCTCTCTTTTACTAAGATAACTATCAATCCAACTTAATAGATTACCCTTGATGCCCAACATACTTAATTTTTGTACAAGGATATGTCGCCTTACTTTGTCAAAGGCTTTGGAAAAATCAGTGTAAATTGAATCCACCTGATGCTTCAAGGCAAGAGAATCAGTTATGTAATTTTCGTATATGATCAAGTTACTTAGAGTGGATTTACCTGTGATAAAGCCATGCTGGTTGGGTACAATAATATTATTAATTTGTTTAATAATGACATCTAGGACTAACGATTCAAATAGTTTGGGAATAGCGGACAATATACATATTGGTCTGTAGTTAGATACATCGCTTTGCTATCTGGAGAGATTCACGAAATCACAAGTCCAATAGTACTTACGATGCTCCTCACACTAGCTGTTAATGTAAAGGCGAGAATACACATGCCTGTAAAATGGGACAGTAGCTTGCATGCCTGTTAATGGCATGTACAAGTTACTGGAACAATGTGGATACATATGCAAGTTAAACTTGCATGCAATTTGCGTCCTTGCATGCCTGTAACTTGCAAGCAATAAGCTAGTCACGAGACAGTAAGTGTCTCAAGTCACTCAGTTCTCAAGCTTTTTAGCAATGGAAAACATTCGAAGTGAATTAAATATCATCGTATTGCAATTGGCAGTACAATGTGTGTCTAATTTAATGAGAGAAAAAAAGAAGAGTAAAAGAAGATAGGCATATAAGATAGATAAAGAAGAAGGCTATTTTATTTTTATAAAGAGAATTATTGGGGTTCCAAAGACATTCGAATCCTCTATACAAATTAATAAATTGTATTGTTTTCTCATCTCCCCATCGTGACATGGTGAATACAAAAAACAAACACAAAAACAAACCAAAACGTGCGCCCACGGCGACAACAAGTCAGCTACTGGCATGCCCGTACCTGTCGCGACGTTCAAACATGCCAGTTTCGTAGCCCCCGCGACCCCTCCCTCATGTTGCATGCCAGTAGCTGCCTAAAAATCAAATGTTGTGCTATCTACTTGCATGGCAGTTACAGGCATGCAAGTTAGCACATGATAGTAGCTGGCATGTGCAAGGAGCTTGCATGCAAGTGTGCCAGCTACTGTCATGTGTATTCCCGGCTTAAGTGACACTATCTTTTGGCAGTGCTTTAATTAGGTTCCATTACAAAAGTAGATTTTTATACAAACTCCACATATGAAAACGGTTTTGCCTAAGGCGTGGCGTCTTAAATTTCAACCGTACAGTCGTTAGGCTATTAATACTGTTTCGTGATAGAATTAATCGGCGTAACTAATTTCATTGGCCTGTCTGGGGTCGAAAGTTCCTTCTATCGAATCAGTACACATCACACTTGTAAAGATCTTCTATTCAGTTGATGTGAGAATTGTAACATACCTAATTAATTTGTTACAGAAAATATGCGTTGAATTCAAAGCTATTCCCGAGGGTGCTACTTTCCTGGCCTTCGTGGACCACATCACGATGAACAACAACATCAGTGTGGAGCCCTCCTCCAGCTCTCTGGGCCCCGAGACTACAGGGGCCCTCTCTACCACCACACCCCGGAGCATGGGGTTCAACGTGGAGTCGTCCACCATGCTCATGAGGTACGCCGTGACGATGCTGCTCTTTAGCATCGTTTACGCGATCGTCCTGGCTGCTTTCATCTGCATCTAGGCCAACCACCAATAAACCAACCTGCTTTTTACTATGGGTATACTTATAGTCTATCAATTAAGAGTATTTATTTATACTGTGTTTTACAGATTGTTCTCATACACGTGTGAACAACCCAGTTATAAAAACGCAGTTAATTATACAAATAAGAACAAGTAGAAAATATTAATAATCGAAACAAAACAAAATTTATAGGCTGGCAACACCAATTTAACTGTCAAATTTAATTTTAAAGCGCAATGACACTGAAAATACAGAAAACCGTGAATCACATATTTTTGTTCTTAAAGAAAAAAAAATAAAATCGAAGAACCACTGTTGTTATGGTTTTGATTAAATGCTGTTTTACAATGTGATTTGCTTTCATTTAACATAAACTTGAATTTAACAGGTAGAAAGGAAGAATCTCTAATGGTGAGTTTAGTTACAATACTTTCAGATCTGAATGAGTTAAATATATTCAGACCTAAAATTAACATCGTTATTCTTTATCACAAAATTGCAAAGGTACAATAATAATATCTGAGAAGAATATGTGGACCCGTGAAAGAGGGTGAACAGTGGCGCATCCGGCACAATACAGAATTGTATGATATATATAAGGCACCTAGCATCTCAACACATATGAGACTCCTCAGGCTGAGATGGGCTGGGCATGTACAGAGAATGCCGGATACACGCGTCCCAAAAAGAATCTTGACTGGACACCCAGGTGGAAAGAGAAAAGTGGGAAGACCCAGACTGAGGTGGGAAGACGAAGTAAGAGGGGATGCAGCACAGCTTCTCCAGGTACCAAATTGGAAGTCAGCCGCTGAGGACAGGAGGAGTTGGAGGCGACTGTTGCAGGAGGCCAAAGCTCGATATGGGCTGTAGCGCCATCGAAGAAGAAGAAGAAGACAATAATAATATACCTATATGCAATTCTAATTTTAAGATCAGTGGGTATCTATATTGCAATGAAAAAATATTTTTTTCACTTTTATGCCTTTTAAATTTTTTATAAAAATGTAGGTTAAACAGTTTTACATTTTCACCATGAGTTTCATTCTTAGTACATATCGCCATTTGAACAACAGTGGTGCCCTCCTATGTCTTCTACTCTTATTTCTAAACTGTTGGCTGTTGTCCCACGGGTCGGTAAGGAATTGAAAAATGGTGAGTGCTGTAAGAATGCAGTATGCAGAGAGCCGACCGTACTGTATATTTGTATTAAGACTGATGAAGGGGTCGGGGACGGTAGCGGTACAACGTGCTTCCCGTACAGCTAGCGGTACTTGGTTTCAGTGGACGCTCTTTATTTATCGCCGATACCACATAATGAACCTCTAATTATCATATTTATTAACCCTTTTTAGAAGAGCATCATGTATATATGCCAACCGATCGCATGCCTAAAAGACGAGCGTCATCTATACATGATGCATGTGTATGAGAATTAGAAATATCAGTCCACGGGTATCGCAAATTCTTTAACGACATAGTCTTTAACCTGTTGAATGTTGGGCATATTTCAAAAAACCGCGCAGATTTTCCCTTGTTGCTTTCTGATCGAATAATATCCATATAAAAATAAGGGAATTGATTTTTTTGAGATTGTTTTGTTTACCAGAAAATATATCTGATTATTCATGTATATTACGTGATAATATTGTAAACGATTTTTCCAGAATAGCTAAAAATTTTAAAAAAAGATTAAAAAATCTCACATTTTGGAAATAATTGTCAAAAAATATAATCGCACAAATATAAACTGATTCTATTTTTTCTACACAAGTCTGAATACATACCCAACATGAAAAAACACAATTCAAAGATGTTTGCAAATAAATAAAGATCTTTATACGCATTTTAAAATGTAAAACTTAAATTTTTTCACCTTTGACAGTTTCCAAAATTGACCCGCCAAGTCATAGAAAATTAATTAAAAAATATTCTAGAGTAGCTAGATCAGTGGTTCTCCTTGTTGGAGGTACTGAACCCCAATTTCATATGCGCATTCACCGAACCCTTCTTTATTGGAAAAATTAAAATACGATTTTAATTTTTCCAATTAAGAAGTCAGGGGTGTGTATTCACCTCCGCCGAACCCTCGAGACTCACTCATGGAACCCCTGGGGTTCGATAGAATCTAGGTTAAGAACCACTGAGCTTGAATAACCCATTGGCCACAAACCCCGGCACGCTGACGGGCTAGAGTAGGTCCGCCAAAAAACGGAAAATGAGCTCAACAATGACATTTTTTAATAAAATTTTAAATGTCGAATATTCTGTAGGTAATTAATCATTCATTTCGTAGAATTGGCAATAAAATGTTTCTCATATTTTTTCCCTGATATTTGTGTTCCAAGTTTTGTATGCTGCCAGCCGTCATTTAATTTCTTCAAAATTGCAAGTGGTTCTAGGCTTTTGGTAGTGAACCCGAACGTTCCTGATTGCTTTGAGGACTATCATACCAAATTATTTTATTAGTTATTAGTATAAATGTAAAAAATAAAAATTATTATTGTTCGATTTATGAATATTATGTTTTTATGCAACTTTTTGAATAAAAATGTGGAAAAAAACTTATGAAAAAAGAGAAGGTTACGTTTGTATCCTTATTTACACATATTTTATTATTTTTTAAAATTATATTTTAATGTTTTTCTTTACCTCAATCGAATATGAAAATATATTTTTAAAAATGAATTCATTTGAGTTTATGGTTTAAAAGTAACAATAGATTTAGTACACCAATGCAGGTTTTCAATTTTTGGTACAAAATTAATTCAGTGGTGAAGGCCAATTTTTTTGCTCATTAATTCTGTAGCCAATGGGTTAATGAAACCATCTGTTCAGGATCTCAACTTCCGCTCTCCTGACAAAGCAATCCGGCGTGGTAACACCAGATTCCAAGGGAAGTGTGGCTGGAGTAACTCTTCAATAATAACTCCAGCTCTTGAATAATTGGTCTTTATTGAAACAATAAAAGACCCGTAGGGTAGCTCATGTACGGTGAGCCCAATGATGCTATCTCTCTCCGCGGTTTTATAACCCACATGAAGTGAAAACCTGGCAGCAGACGTTTTGCCCAAAAACGACCCGCCCAAGACGGATGGTAACAAGAGAAGAAGGAATTAAAAAATCCGTGGCAATACGAAATCGCCCTGGCAATTGCCAACACAAAAAATGTTGCCACAACCATTAGGGTGACAATCACAAATATTAATATTTCAGTACCTGAAATCTTAACATATTCCCGCCCAAAACGAGTATTAAGGAATAGTCGTTTTTCATAAAATAATATATTAGAAGAGATTGCAACATTGGTACTCAGAATTTACCCAACGAGTTCACATACAAAAACAAACAATATTCAATGTATGGATATCAAAATAATAACAAAAAACTTATAACTAAGTATATAACCCTATGTCAGACTTGACATTAAAAAATGAAAGTTTAATAACGTAGAACCTTCTGGTGCGCTGCACCCACTTATGTGAAAATGGTTTAACACTTGGCACTGATGAGCCTGACGGCACTTTGATTTACACATCACATCACTTTTAGCGTTGTAATTGGTTCTTAATCCAGGTTGGAGGAAGCATCCTCCATGGGAAGTAGACAGAGCTATGTCACGGCTCTTTTGGTGACACCTCTGGCCGTCCTCAAGGAGACGACGCGGACGCGTCCGTCTTGGCCAGGGTGGATCTCCGTCACTCGCGCCATCCTCCAGTACTGCGGAGGTAGCTGGTTGTCTTTGATGATGACCATGTCACCAGGCTGTAAACTGCGTTGACGTCCTTCTTGCCATTTGACTCGGTTCTGCAATTCTGCTAGGTATTCCCGGCTCCATCTGTGCCAAAAAGATTGAACAATGGTAGACATCTTTTGGTAAATATTAAGCCTGTTTGTAGGCAGATGATGGATATCAAGCTCAGGCAATGCTAACAGGTTGTCGCCAATAAGGAAGTGTGACGGAGTGAGGGCGTTTAAGTCATTTGGATCTGATGTTAATGGAGTCAGAGGACGGGAATTTAAACAAGCCTCAATCTGTATTAGTATGGTATTCATTCCTTCGTATGTCAAAACAGTTGACCGCATTGCTTTTTTTAAATGCAACTTGGTCATTTTAACTGCACTTTCCCAAAGTCCCCCGTGATGCGGTGAGCGGGGAGGCAAGAAACTCCAGCTAATATTCTGCTGGGCCAAAAAATTATGGATTTCTTTATCAGATGCCTTCAAAAAATCAAATAGTTCAGTAAGTTCCCTATAACTACCTGTAAAGTTAGTTCCATTATCAGTAAAGAGTCGTGAGGGTTTACCCCTCCTAGCTATAAATCTTTTCAATGCATTCATAAATGCCATTGAAGTTAAATTAGTCACTAATTCTAGGTGAATTGCCTTCGTTGAAAAACAAATAAATAAACATATGTAAGATTTTACACTCTTAGCATTTCTGGTTAAACCAGACTTAATTAAAATTGGACCTGCAAAATCTATGCCGGTTACATAAAATGGTCTTTGGATTCGGAATCGGTCAGCAGGAAGGTCACCCATGAGCTGGCGACATTCGCGCGGACGGACTCGGAAACATACAATACATTTATGCAGTGCTCGCTTCACTGCGTTTTTACCATATATTGGCCAAAAACGTAAACGCAGTAATGCGAGCAGAGCATTACATCCTAAATGTAAATTCTCATAATGCAGATGGGTTATTATTAAGTCAGTCAACTTATGATTTTGTGGTAACAAAATTGGATGTTTTTGAGAGGCTGAGGTAATATCGGATTGTGATAGTCGACCTCCAACACACAACAACCCATCCTGCATAAAAGGATTTAGTGCCTTTACTTTGCTCTGCCTAGATACAAATCTTCCATTACTCACAGACGCTATTTCATCATGAAATGCGAATCGCTGAGCGTTCAAAATCAATACATGCATGGCATGTTCCAGTTCGATTACAGAAAGCTCGTCGACCCGCATCGGTCTTCGTTTAGAACAGTTATGTATGAAACGTAACATATAAGCAACTACGCGCCTCAGTCGTCTTAATGAAGAATAATTATTAAATATTTCCCAATCGACAGGACTACTAGTAACCAAAACTATCCTCGCCATTTCTGGCAACTCCGTGGGAGTATCAAATGTAGAACGTGGCCACTTATCCTCGTCGGACGTGAGCCATGGTGGTCCTGACCACCATAATGAAGATGTTTTCAACTGCTGAGATGTTATTCCTCTGGAAATTATGTCAGCTGGGTTTTCAGTTGAACAAATGTGACGCCATATAGCGCCATCACCTTCACGTTGTATTTCTGATACGCGGTTAGCAACAAAGGTAGTCCAACGGTACGGTTCTCCTGCAATCCAAGCCAATGTTATTGACGAATCACACCACAAAGTGGTGTCAACCGTTACTTGGAGAGCTGCCGTCACCCGCTTCATTAATTTAACTAATAATTGTGCTCCACATAACTCAAGACGTGGTAACGATAAATTTTTTAGTGGGGCTACACGAGATTTAGCGCATATTAACTGTGATTGGTGAATGCCGTGTTCATCGGTAGATCTTAAATACAGACAAGCGCCATATGCTACTTGAGATGCATCGCAAAAACCGTGTAAGCTAAAAGATTTTTTATTAAAGCAGAAAATTTTCCTCGGTACCCGAATATGATTTGCTTTACGGAGACTCAGCGTGTAAATCTGCCAGGCCAATAAAAGGTCATTGGGTAGCTTGTCATCCCAGGATGTTTTTAGCTTCCACAATCTTTGCATAATTATCTTACCGACAATGATTACTGGGCCTACCAGTCCTAAAGGGTCAAACACTTTTGACATTAATGATAAAACTTGACGTTTTGTTACTTCTAACTTTGAGTCTATGCTTTCTACCTGATAGGTAAACTCATCAAGTTTGGTGTCCCATATTAATCCGAGAATCTTAGCTTCATTGGATTCATTTGGCAATAATTCTAAATTATCTTTAGAATCATTAATCGAGGGCGCATTAGACCTCCATTTTCTAATCTCCATGCCTGCTGTAGCAAGCGAATTAATGATTTGTGATTTAAGCAAGTGACAAGTATCAATGGAGTCACTACCAGAAAGAAAATCATCTACATAAAAATTTTCCCTAAGGGATTTACTAGCTAATGGATGAGTAAATGAAACGTCATTACCTAGCTGATGCAGACAACGTATTGCTAAATAAGGCGAAGGAGCCAAACCATATGTCACCGTGTTTAGCGTATAGTGTTTCGAACAATCCTCCGCATCCTTTCTCCATAATATACGTTGGTAATTTCTGTGTTCCGGGTTGATATTAATTTGGCGGTACATTTTTGCAATATCTGCGGTGACTGCATATTGATGTTTTCTGAAAAATACCAAGTGGCAAAATATATCATTTTGAATGGTGGGCCCAATCATTAGAGCGCGATTCAAAGAAATCCCTCGAGCGGGTTTAGCCGACCCGTCAAAAACAACACGAATTTTAGTAGTTGTGCTTGATTCTTTAAATACAGCGTGATGTGGTAAATAATAAGTAGTTTCATCACGTATTGGCGGTTCACATTCAGTCATGTGACCTAACGCAAGATACTCATCAATAAATTCCGAGTATTGTTCCTTTAAACTAGGTTGTCTTAAGAATTCCCTTTCCATTGATACTAATCTACTTTTAGCAATACTAAATGAATCTCCTAATTGAGATAGGTTAGATTTAAATGGTAAGTTCACTACAAATCTACCATTTGCATCGCGTTTATGCGTGCCTTTGAAAATCTTTTCACATTCACTATCTTCCAGAGAGTGATGCTTACTATTTTCAATTTCTTCAACCTTCCAAAACCTTTCTATTTGATTCTGCAAAGAATTTAATGAAATATGACAAACTTTAACTGGCCTCGTATTTTGACGCCTCTGTACAGCTCCTGATATTATCCAGCCTAGCTCCGTTCGATGCAATGTAGGTTTATCCTTTCCTAACTGTATCTGATCCGTACGAACCACCTGCCAGAATATCTCTGCTCCGATCAGCATATCAATAGCAGCTGGCTGGTAAAACTGCGGATCAGCTAACTGGATGCCGTCTGGAATGTTCAACATTTTTGGATTAATCAAGGTCTGTGGAAGATTGCAAGAAATCTCATCTAATACCAAACAAGATATTTCATCCCGGTATTGAGAACATAATGATTTAAATTTAATGTCAACTGTTTCCTTTACATGAATTAAATTATTATGCAAACCTGAAACAGGTATATTCAACTTTGTACAATGCAAATTTAATCTTTTACAAGTATCCTTTGTAATAAAATTAGACATTGAACCCGAATCCAAAAGTGCGCGTATTTTGTGTGTTCCACCATACGCGTCTTCTATTTTTACTATTATGGTAGATAGTAAAATTTCCCGCCCGTTCATGTCACTATGACATGCTAAATTTACTGGTGCCTCCGACTGACCCTTGCCAGTTGAAGTACCCGCTTGTACATTATCAGTATTGATATGTAACAGAGTGTGATGTTTTCGATCACAAACACTGCATTTTTCCTTCCACCTGCACAACTTTGAAAGGTGCCCCGGTTTTAGGCAGTTATAACATAAATTGTTCTCTGAAACGAGCTTTCTTCGTGCCGCTGGTTCTTTGTTAACAAATATTTTGCAAGAATAAATGAAATGACTGTCATTACACAGCATACAATTAACGTTGCTCGACGCTAACGTAACCTTGTTTGTAGACTTCTTTTCCTTAAAATTAAAAAACTTTGCTTTTGTTGCAACTGGTTCCGATTTCTGTTGCATTCCACCAATATCACCTTGGATAGTTTCCAGGATCTGAGACCTTTGTGAAATAAAATTGCTAAACTGCACGAACGTAGGATAAACTTCGTCGCATTCTAATGATTCCCAAAGGCTACGTGTGTGATTATCTAACTTTGAGGTTAGAATATGAATAATTAAAGTATCCCAATGTTCGGTTGGTAGCTTAAGGTTGTGTAAAGCTCTCAAATGAATGTTTGCTTGATCAATTAAATTCCGTAATTCATGATGATTCTGTCGTTTTAACGGTGTAAAACTAAATAAGAAATTCAAATGTCTATTTGCTATAAGTCGGACATTTTCGTATCTCGAAATAAGCATTGTCCAAGCTGCACTATAATTATCCCCGGTTATTTCTAGAGAACTAATCAAATCAAGTGCCTCTCCGGACACATAACTAATAAGGTAATGAAATTTCTGAACATTATTTAATTTACTGTTATCATGAATTAAGGCAATGAACGAATTTTTAAAAGTCAACCATTTATGGTTGTCACCTGAAAACACTGGTATAGAGATTGGTGGTAAATTTACTGATATATTTGGGACATTTTCAATCTTCTTAAATTTTGATAACATTTCCTGTCCTAATGCAATTACATTAAAATATGTACCTTCAAAATTATCCCTCGCGTCATTATCTTCTGATTTGTTCAATAAATCAATCTCCAGCTGAATTTTGGAGAATTCTATCAGAGAAGGTTTAATGGCTTCCAACCTCGATGACAACACGCCAGGTGTAATATCATTTTCGTTGCTTAAATAGGTTTCGAATCTCGTTAATGAACCTTTCAAAACCCCGCGCCGTTTAATCAACTTGTCGAGTTCCATTTTTTACAAACGAAATAACACTAACTTGATTTCAAAACTGAATACACAATACACAACGCGACAGTTTGACGTAAACAACAATGAATAATACCATAAATAATATACTTTGGATCATAGAGAAACCACTCACAATACTATAGCATACAAAGACGAAACTTGCAACCGCGTGGCTAGAAATGTAGGTAGGCAAAAGCAAAGTTATTCTGCAGACTGAATACAACAATAAAAATTATTATCACCAACAAATTTATGCTATGTAATATTGAAAGCATCTGATTATGAACACCCGAATGTAATTCGATATAATCAATACGAAATAATGTGGCATCTACACAGATTTTTAGCTTTTTAAATGGAATTTGAAAGGACAATGAAAGGAAGGCTACAACCTGATTTGCTGTGCATGCGAGCGTCGTGATGAGGCTCGCTTGATCAATCCAATGATGGTGATGAGGACGCCGACTGGACCAATCCCGATGATGATGAGGCCGCCGACTGGACCACTCCCGATGATGATGAGGCCTGACTGGGCCACTCCAAATAATGATCTTCAGTCTCAAATGGATCAATCCAAATAATGATCACCCAGCTTGAATGAGTCAATCCAATAATGATCACCCGGCTCGAATGATCAATGCAAATAATCCCGGCTCGAATGACCAATGCAATGATCAATGCAAATAATCCCGGCTCGAATGACCAATGTTCAGGATCTCAACTTCCGCTCTCCTGACAAAGCAATCCGGCGTGGTAACACCAGATTCCAAGGGAAGTGTGGCTGGAGTAACTCTTCAATAATAACTCCAGCTCTTGAATAATTGGTCTTTATTGAAACAATAAAAGACCCGTAGGGTAGCTCATGTACGGTGAGCCCAATGATGCTATCTCTCTCCGCGGTTTTATAACCCACATGAAGTGAAAACCTGGCAGCAGACGTTTTGCCCAAAAACGACCCGCCCAAGACGGATGGTAACAAGAGAAGAAGGAATTAAAAAATCCGTGGCAATACGAAATCGCCCTGGCAATTGCCAACACAAAAAATGTTGCCACAACCATTAGGGTGACAATCACAAATATTAATATTTCAGTACCTGAAATCTTAACACCATCGATTACAAGAGATTCTGACCTTGTCCTTCATACAGTTTCTTTATTCATAAGGTTTAAAATCGCATTTAAAAAAAAGCAAATTTTTTTTCATGGCCGCGGGTGGGCTTCCGTCAAATGACATTTGTTTTAATTAAAAAATCTTTTAAAATATTCTTACAAATTTATTAATTAGGCACATTAGCCCCTCGGGATAATTTGTTCAGTTTTGCAAATAAACAGCTAACTCATTTAATGCTGCCAATTTGTTCGCTTTTGGGAACAGCTCATATGGTCATTCGTTAGGGATGCAACAATTTATCGGAAAACTGATAAATATTGATATATCGACCCCTAAAAATATCGATATTTATCGATATCGACGATACGCCGATATCAATATCGAAAAACTCAATATATGGTATCGAAACATCGAAAAAAAAAAACTTTTTTCAAAGGCAGGAGCCACTATAACTCAAAGCAGAAACCGGCTACAAGGAAGCAGACTGTCAAAGTTACTATTTAGTTACTTTGTAGTTTTATACATAGTTTATTAATAAATAGTTACGATAGCTGGTACAAAATCATGGTATTAATATTTTTAATTAATTAATTTATATAAAAAAACACATTTTATATACTTATTATAATTTTTGTGATTATTCACATAGGTAAGTGTAAAAAATTATATCCATACATAATCGATAAACGTTTGGTATAACTAAAACTACATTGGATTTCCATAAGCTTCTCAAAAAAGAAGAAATATCGGCCTAATAGACCGATATATCGGCGTAATAGACCGATATCGACTTGCTTCGATAATTATCGATATCGATATTTTTAAAAACCTTGCATCGCTAATCATGGTGAGAAACATGAAATAAATGGTTATTAGAAAGAGAAAACACCATGCTTTCTATTCAAATCAAGAAGTTAACCACAGATGAGTTACATACTCCTCCATGAAACCAAAGGTTCGACCGTAAATTGGGAAAGATTTATGAAATTTTTAATTGAATATTAATCGCTTAAGGACGATGCCCGAATATACTCAGGCGGCTATTGTCTGCGAAAATGCGCAAGCCTGAGATATCTCAGGCAAGCTTTACCGGAAGTTTTTTACACATTTATATTTTTTAATGATTAGGGAACGTACCCATACTACGTGACATACTTTTTGCAATTTTTAACCCCCCCCCGGTGACCAAAAACCTAAGCCCGCCGCCGCTCATTTGTACCAAGCGTGACATTTTGAAGACCCCCCCCCCCCCTAAACGTGTCATGTAATATGGGTACGTTCCCTTATTGCAGAGGTTAATAACCTCTCAAATTGAAATACGCTATACGATATTAAAAAAAAACTGAATAGAAAGTCCACATTCGTGTGTTAATACTGCAAAGAAAACTAATGTCCTCAAGTAACATAAGCTCTTTCGCCATCAATAAAATTCATCTGTAAGAATTTCGACATTCTAAAATGTTTAAAAAATTATTATTATTCTTGTGATAAATTTTTGGGTTATTACGGTGTGTTGCGCTTCCTCCTTCTTCAGCCAACGTTTCGGTTAACGCTACAGAGTCCATCATCAGGGCAGATGGGGTGAAAATGAGATTACTTTTGGTACACGGAAACGCCCACGACATACTTTAATCTCTCCACTGTAAAGACAATAAGATATTAAAAATAAAACACGGTCTTTATTTACAATATTTAATGATAGGTTTTCATAAACTTTGGTTTTTAACTCTAGTAATATGTAATAATGATTAACATAAGGCGGTACTAACAGGTCAACACACGGTCAATTCCCTCCCAAGTCCATTCTATCCGCGCCACTAATTTAGCAGCCTCATTTGGTAATACCAAACTGATACAATAGCTTCATTTAACGGCCATTTCGTGTAAGACCGCAGTTGGGAAGCGAAATTGTTCAATTTCTCCATTTAGCCAAATGATCAGTAGATGGCAGCTGCTGTGTTTGGTGTTTGCTCAGGGCCGGCCCCCGGGCAAAGACTGGATGAAGCAGGTGGAGGCTCTCCAGCGTCAGGTGGGCGCGTCCGAGGAGTTGTTGAGGCTCGGAGTCTCCATGGCCGTGTCCTCGGAATCAGATTCATGTTTCTGCAAAAGAATAACACGGTTAGAAATTTCTAATAGTGATTAAACTGTGATGGGTTGCCCTCATACCCCTTGCTACATTCATACATTCATTCAAGCTGGAGTACGCGAGCGATGTTTGGGCACCGTACCACCGTACATTGATCTGTTAGAGCAAATCTAGAAGAAATTCCTCAGGTATGTTTATATGCGGAAGCATGGAACTTATCCAAGGTTCATGCACCATATTGACTTACTTGAGGAAACTGATTCAGTGAGCCTAGAAACTAGAAGGAAAGCAAATCTTGCTATTCTGTCTTTCAAAATTTGGAACAATTTCATCAATAGCCTATTTCTCTTGGGATGCTATGATTTATATGTACCAGACCACTACAGCCGAAGTTGACATCATGACTTATTTAAAGTACCGAACGGCAGAACAGACGTCTTGGCAAAGCATAGCATGACGAGGGGAGTGGTGCTGTTAAATGAAATTGCAAACCATTTGGATGTAAGTGACTGTTCTTTATATGCCTTAAAAACATTATTGAAGAGTCCCTTGCCTAAATGCTGATAGGGTAACTAAATTGTACTGTAATTGGAATTATTCTGTTGTACAATAATAATAAAAATAAAATAAAATACATCATCTCCTACGTATTCTTCTGATATTCTGATTCTTTATGACCCGATTGAGTTATTTGATTCACTAGATCGTGTCATGACTGGGTGTTACTTCTTTTTCGCATCATATACTCTGCTTACACTCCTTTCCTTGTTTATCGGCTGTACATGTTCAAATCACCTGAGCGCCCCTTTCTTAATCTTGTTCATTGCCCTTACAGTGTGGCGTAGCTAGGGAGGGGGCGGCCCCCTCCATGTGTCACCCCCCATCGGGTTGCATCCGACTGTGAAAAGAAACTTACGATGGTAGTATTCTACCATCGTAAGTTTCATCTACCACAAAAATATTTTTCACATGAACACCGTCTGTTATTTATATTTTCGTAGCTCTATGGCTTGGTCGCTCGTGAAGTGAATTGTTGCATATTGATTGAAGTGAATTAGCGAAAAAGTTGTTAACCTGTCAAAGGCCATCAAAATCCAGGAAAATTACGGAAATTTCCTAAAAAACCGCCATTTTGAATTTTGAATTGAATGTTTTGTGGATTAATTTTGAGATATCGTATATTTTATTGACCGAAACACATTCCTAGAACAATAAACTATATACCAAAACAACATTACTTGCGTTAATTACGTAAATTAATAGGTTTTACGATGTTTTCCTCGAGGAACACGCATCGACTTTGACAGATAAAATTCGCGGCAAATTTGACATTTTCATGCCACAGATAAAATCGTTTAAAAATATTCTGGGGTTGCAAGGTGAATGAAATTTTTACCCGTCTTATGGGGAAATGTTGGCGGAAGCGATTCTGACCTTGTCCTTCATACAAATTCTGTACATAGAAGGGTCGAAATCGCAGAGGAGAATTTTTTTCCTGCGCATGCGCCCAATACGCGCGCGCCCGCACGTCTCCGGCAGATTACAGGTTAATCTGCTAGTGTTTTTAAAAGTGTTGAAAGACATAATTTAAAAACAAGGCGAGTGGATTAGATAGTATATACATAAATTTAAACATCTGTCACTCCTGAACACACTGACCCCCAGATTCCTACCCACCTCTCACATCTTTTTTCCTTCCCTGATCTTCCTATCTTTTCTTTCCTTAAAAAAATGACATAGGCCCTGAGTGAAATTTGCTAATATATAAAAAAAAAAAATGTTTTGTATGTTTTAAAATCATGTCGGGTGTTAGGTAAAAGAAGGTATTCTTGATTAAGTATGTTTTTGAATTTGCTCTTTTGACAATCCCAGCGATATATAGTATCTTGTGATATCTCCGGAGACTAGGGCCTGCAATGGACGGAGGCTGCCCAAGTAACCAGAATAAGGGAAGGTACCTTGAGTATGAAGGTCTGGTACGGCAGCAGGTGGTGGTGCAGAGTGCAGGTGTCGCTGGGCTGCAGGGCCGGGATGGGCTCGCGGCACACGAGGCCCGCTCGCCGCGCCCCGCAGCGCCGAAACAGCACCTGGTGACGGTCGCCCAGGATGTGCTTGGCGCAGTGGCGCGCCGACGGCACCGCCGCCAGGCAGCATTTGACGCCGCCCTCGCAGAACTGGCAGCGCCCCCCCGACACAGCACTCCCCCTCACAACGCCCTCGCTTATCTGCAACATAACACGAGGAGGCACAGATATCAGAAATCATTCCACAAAAAATCTGTAGCAGGAGTTGTGGGTTCTTGTGGCTCAAATAATGTCAGCTGTCCACCGGTGGTCGAAGGATACTAATTCTTTGGAGAATCTTCTATTGAGATACCGGAAAAGTGTAAAGTCTTAACATCCAAATGAGTATTTATTTTAAAGACCTACAGCCTTACTCATAATGAAACCCTAACACAGCGCTGTAGCGTCGCATTAGCTATACAGGGCTTACACTTCTCAGGTTAAAAATCTTTACTCATAATCATAAATTTTGTCAAAAATTTGCTCGACAGCTGGATTATGGGTTATAATTTTTTTACAGTAGCAACACTCTGCTCCAAAGCTGAAAAATGCGGTCAATTTGGCATTTCGCAGCATGTTGTCAACTTCGCGTTTATTCATAAGTCAAGTCAAAATATTATTCGATGAGATTGTTTTGTGTTTCACGTTTTAAAGTGGAGTTTTAACGGAGGGGGGAGGGGAACTCGGGAGGGGGTTCGCGGGACGGGGGAAGGGGGGGGGGGGAGTGGAGTGGGGAGAGGGAAGGTGGAGGTGACGTAGTGGGAACGGGAGAAAAAAAGGGGAGGCGGAAGGGGAACAGGACGAATGGGAAAGGACACGCAGGGAGAAACAATTTCTTTATTAAATGGCATAGCAACGCATGCCGGGACCAGCTAGTTTACTATAAAATTATAATTTTTTGCGCATTGTTTACCAATTTAAAATGTAAAATCGACTTCAAAAATATCTTTAATAAAAAGTTGGTATGAATATCAAACGAATTTATACAGTGTCGATTTTTTGTACATGCATGCTGGTATAAAAGTATATAAGTAGTTTAATCCTTGATGCATTTGAATGAAAATGTTTTACACTTTTGTTATTCGGCGGTACCTCCTCTCTGTGCATCCCGTCGGGGTCACTAAGATATATTTTGCATAATTAGGTATAACATATTTTCCCTAAACCGACTGCACATTGTATATAAATATGCCGGAGGGCCAACTGTCAACTGTCATGGAACTTATTTATATGGTGAAATTGTTTAACTCTGAATGTGCAAAAGAACGTTGGTTCGATGGCATAAAAAATAATTTTTCTCTCTTCCTTTGTTTATGTTTATTTTATGTTTATTTACAAAAGTCTATTTAACAGGCTTAAAAAGATAAATAAATAATCGAGTTGCAGATTACTGAAAGAGTATTATACTTCCAAGCAGAGCCCAAAGCCAACTAGCAGAATATGTCAACACTCACAACTACAAAACAGCGTAAGATCAACAGAAATATACATTGGAGTGAACCTGGATCCCCAAGGGACACATCCAGCAGAAGTAAAAAGCTGTATATGTTCTATTGACAGCAATCCATCCGTCACAAGTTAGGAGAGTATATCAAACCGATTGAGGATAGCGCGTGATGAGAATGTAACATTTGTTACCTTGGCCCTCTTCTCTTGAAGTTTTCTCTGCAGGACAGCGTCCACGCCAGTCTTGCGGTGGTAGGCGATAGCAGCTTTGAGCGTGCTGAGGTCATGGCGGTCCTCTAGTGTTTGAGGCTCTTGTGCCGTAATGCTGCCTGCAATCAATCAATACATAATATTATAACATTTTACAACATTCTATACCGAGAATACTTAATATTCTTTTTTTTTTGGTTGTAACATAAATTAAATAATTGTATCCTATACCTAAATACTAGCACACACTATCGCACACACAACATACTTTGTTTTATGTCAGGTCTTATATAAATTGTGAGGGACATGTCCGCCACCCACATAGACTGTAGATAGGGGCGCCGGTCAGTCCTGGTTAGCCGCCAAGATGCTTGCCAATTCACCGGAGTGGTGGCCCTCAATGGGAAGAAGCTGGGTCCCAGGAAGGCAGAAATGAAAACTCCAAGTTTCAGATCAAGTCCGGGAGAGGTCCGAGGCCAGGAAGGAGAGGCGAAGAAGTGCTTGAGACGGTACCAGATCGAGTTGTATGAATGCGTAATGTTCCCGGGGTACCACTCTATTTATAGCCAGACCCGCCACTCTTGCCACCGGCGGGGGCGGAGCCCAATTCTTGCCCACTTTTCCGGCGGTCCGAGTTTTGGCGGGTCGTAACCTCTGCTGTGTTCCACACAGCAGAGTTGGCTATTGTCTCAGCTCTTCTCCTTATCCTTCCCTTCTGTCTGACCCCCATGACCCCTTTCCCGCTAATTTATTTGATTTATTACATTGGTTTATACAGCATTTGGTGGGCCCCCCGAACCCACATTATTCGGGGGAAACTTAAATAACTCTCTTATTTCTAAGTGTACATGAATGGATTATAGAAGTTTACATAAAGGAGAGTCCGGTCTATCTATCCATATCATTTATTTGGTGATAGATTAGACCGAACTCTCATAATTTAATCAAACGCAAAAAACTCTCTTTGTATTCAGCGGCCAAATTACTTAACCCAATAGCTGCCCAAACAAAAACATTGTTTCACTACCGTACGCCAGCCATTTCAGTGATTTTTAACTTGTCATTTAAATTAATCTTTATAGCATTGTCCTTGCCTTTGAGGGCTTTGTTTATATTAGACACTCATAACTGATATCTATACTACATACTTCATACAATATTTATCCTCAAATGTGTCCCGTAATCTACTTTTGAGATAAATAATAAACAGACAGATTATAATCGGAACCCGCTAGCCCGCCATAGCGGTGACGCACTAACACAAATAAACAAGCTGATATATTATACACTTACGTCATCACATAATCATATCAATGGTGTTGGACAACGATACTTCAACTGTTTTTATATTTGACATAGCACTACATTTTTTGAATTTTATTAATGGGGTCGCTTATTCCAGATGGAAAATCATTAAATTGGATATGATTTTAGATTTTCACGGCCAAAAATATTTTTGTTATTTGTTTTTGGGGTGTTATGCCGTGTTGCGCTACCTCCTCCTTTAGCCAACGTTTCGGACAGCGTTACAGTGTCCATCATCAGGGCAGATGTGTCACACATTGGCTAAAGGAGGAGGTAGCGCAACATGGCATAACACCCCAAAAACAAATAACAAAAATGATGGATGATTGGTTTAAAATTTCACGGAATTCACAGTCCAATTTCCTGACGAAGTTCTTTGGGTAACTTCATTCTCCATAGGCTCAACTTCATTGTCACTAAGTTGCGTTATAAAATCCAAGTCATCATCACTTTCCTCAATTTCAGAGTCAATATCGAGGACGAATCCTCTTGAGTCTTCTTCACTGAGATCGCGTCTTGACATATTTAGGGATATTAAAAATAAAGTTTCAAAAATGATTGTATAAAAGTACACACGAACTGAAATATCAAACTAAATTTAAAAAAAAAAACACACTTAATTCTCAAATCGGGAATAAAAACTCAAGTCCACATTTCCGCCGAATATCAAAAAACTTTTAGAACCACACCACAGAGAACGTAATAAGAACCACGTGACATCCACACACACGACGCTGCGATGGCGGGAGAATCAAACGACTGCGCCAAGAAATCTGTTGACCTTTTTTGGATGCTGCTTTTCGTAGTATAAACAATTTAAATTATCATATTTTACAAGAGATGTCGCTAAGAAACAGTTCATAATATTTTACAAAATAATATTTAGCCCCATCTACCATTAGAACTTAGAAATATCATCCTCGAAACATTCATACTGGCGATTTACGTGATACGGCGTAGATGGCAGTTGTGGCACGGATCGTTCGTACGCCGATCCGCGTAAATGGCAGCGATTGGGTTAATCCGCCGGATGAAGCGTTCCTATTGGTCCGCCCGGAGGGTAGGCGCGGGGAAGGGTAGGGAAGCGGGGCCCGCCCCTCCCCCGCGGGTAGCTTTTGCCCCTCGGGGTGGACACCAGTGGCGTGCGGAGAGATCGAAAGCGGGAGCGCCAAAGAAAAGCCTGCTCACGCCGTCGACCTCTCTAGAGGGTCCGTTTTATTAAACTTATCTTTATTAAATAGAAATTGTACATTGTAGTATATAAAAAACCTAATATCGCCTTCGTTCTCAGTTCTTAATTCTAAGTTATTTGAGAAGACGAGGACGGCCTGTGAGGGAACTCGTCCTCGTCTTCGTTTGCAAAAAATGTAACGTATTTTAAATTAGAGGAAGGGAATCGTCTTTTCCACATCGTCCCGTCCGGAACATAAATGAACCTAGTGTATTATTTAACTAGTACACGAGTACACATTTCTTTTGTATTTTTTTCAATATTATCTCATTGTACTTCTAATAACAACTGTATCACTTCAGCGATATTATTTCTGTGTGCTCATTCATTCTTATTTTGTTCAATACTACTGATACCCTCCTGTGCACTTATAATCTCATGTATCATTTTAATGTAAAAGCCATTTTGTGGAGTTTAATAAATAAATAAATACAGATTGGCGTCATTTAACCTCTTATTTGTCGGAGAAGTGAGGACACGCGCGGTTTGTTCACGTGAAAAAAATTTCGATTTTTTTTTTTTAATGCATTTTTGACCCTTCTGTGTACAGAATTTGTATGAAGGACAAGGTCAGAATCGCTTGCACCAACATCGTTGATGATATAACCACTAGTTTCATTCACCTGACGACACCAGAATATTTTTAAATGATTTTATCTGTGGCATCGAAATGTCAAATTTGCCGCGATTAAATCTGTCAAAGTCCGATGCGTGATACTTGACGAAAACATCGTAAAACCTATCAATTTATCAAATTAAACGCAAGTAATGTTGTTTTAATTCATAGTTTATTGTTCTAGGAATGTGTTTCGGTCAATAAAATATACGATAGCTCAAAATTAATCCACAAAACATTCAATTCAAAATTAATTTTTGGGGATCGTTGGAAACGGTTAATACGCACTTTTTAAAAAAAATATCTTTTGATTCACCTTAATTACATTAAAAGACAACTATTTGCATTGGGGGAAGTGGAAAATATTTCATTTTAAATTTCGAATACGTAAAATTAAAATTAGCTTTCGTCTTGTGAGATTATGGTTATTAGCTCATTCGCTGTCACTTTGGCATCACTTTGGTATGTTGGTATTCCTGATACACTTGAATGTATAACGAACGGCTAGAAGATTTTGAAGGTACCACGAAATCTGGAAAGGTAAGTACTAAATTATCGGAGTTTTGGGAATAAAATGACGGAAAAAAACATGTTTTTAATTTTGGTAATTATTTTTTATAAATAATACATTCACTTTTGTATCAAAAACCGTGTTATATAAACCTAGCGTAGCCGTTAAACTACTTGAAAACTGGGATGTTTTTCTTGCCTTGACGCGAGTAGGCGTTATAAAGGGGCACTTTCTTTTGTATCACAAACCATGTTACACAAACCTAGCGTAGCCGCTAAACTACTTGAAAACTGGGATGTTTTTTTACCGTGACGCGAGTAGGCGCTACGAAGGGGGCACTTTCTTTTCTATCACAAACCATGTTACACAAACCTAGCGTAGCCGCTAAACTACTTGAAAACTGGGATGTTTTTTTGCCGTGACGCGAGTAGGCGCTACGAAGGGGGCACTTTCTTTTCTATCACAAACCATGTTACACAAACCTAGCGTAGCCGCTAAACTACTTGAAAACTGGGATGTTTTTTTGCCGTGACGCGAGTAGGCGTTATAAAGGGGCACTTTCTTTTGTATCACAAACCATATCACATAAAATTAGCGTACGTAGCCGCTCAACATCGCAGAAATAGTTGACTTATAAAAATAAAATTTTAAAGTAAAAAAAAATTTAAGCTAATAAATTTTAATCAACGCACGCAATACATGTGTATTAGGTAAGTACCTACTAATTAGGCGGAATTTCAGTTTTATAACATTAAAAAACTCCCGCGCGATTTTGTCTCTAGCCTTTGGTTTTACGAGCCGAATTCCCATGAAGTCTGCTACGATTTGCTCTGGCATCTTTTCGTACAGTAACAAGAATACCAACATTACAAAAAAATGACATTTGAAAATAATGTTTGAAAATGGACGGTCTCGTTTCACAGAATGAAAGCTAATTTTAATTTTACGTAATCGAAATTTAGAATGAAATATTTCCCACTTCCCCCAATGCAAATAGTTGTCTTTTAATGTAATTAAGGTGAATCAAAAGATATTTTCAAAAAAAAGTGCTTATTAACCGTTTCCAGCGATCCCCAAAATTTACCAATTCAAAATTCAAAGTGGTGCTTTGTTAGGGAATTTTTTAGGGAACCGGCCCTTGACAGGTTAAAGCTTGTCTGATGTGTTTAAAATAGCTTCCAAGTGGTTATTTGGAATATGATTTTTCTAATTGTCTACTTCAACCAAAGAAACTGTGTGTAATCCAGGGGGAAATTAAACTACACTGACTGACTGAGTTTTTTCGATATTTTGGACATGTTGCTCGCCAAACTGAGAACTCGAAACCGGAGAAACTCGTGGTCACTGGCAAAGTGAAAGCAGATGCGTCGGAATGTACAATCACAGGCGTCCTTAGTTCTCCATGTAGCGCAGGACCGGCGATTAGCTCTAAAGAGTGGAGGAGCTACGCACTCCCTGAATTTCCACTAACCTAAAAATTCTTGAGCGCCGAAGAACAAACAAATTTTCCCACATGCCTATTCAGTCCAGAACTATCATCAAACAGTATTAATAGGCTAGCATCTGTATGGTTGAATTTCAGAACACAGCCACGAGTGCATGTCGGATGCCACGCTCAACAGCCGCGCCTCAAATAACATCTGTGTACGTGGAATTTCACATAAAGCTACTGTTATAATTCGGTTTTAAATTCAAAAATTCAACACAAGATGTCACTACTTCCGTCAGCAGCTTCCCCCCTAGGTATAACTGCTACGGATTTATATATTTTAAGTATTCTTCCGGATTTGGAAGATTGACGGCAATACTTGACGAAGTTGTTATAAATTACACATAAGTCATTGCGTGTCTCAGTTACTTTGGCACTGTTACTTTGTCACTGTTACTTTGTCTCGGTGAGTGACTAGCTGTCACTGGATCACAGTGGATCCGGATCCAGTTCTTATTGGATTTATAAAATGGTCACAAACACTCAAACCAGGCGAAGCCGAACTAAAAGCCGCCCGCAGGGCCTAGTAGCAAAAACATGTGGAGCGGGTTTTTAACTGCTAGCTTGTTTTTTTTGGATTCAAAAAAAGTTGTTTTATTGGCATAATTTTTTTTACATATACACTTACAATGAAAAAAATAATTTGATAGTCCTAAAAGCAATCCAGAGACGTGGAGTACGCATGATTTGCATTCCCAGCGCGATCCAGACTTTTTATCTGGTCCAGCATTTCTTTTTATTTGCACTCCTCGTGCGGATTCCTCATCCTCAGTCGCCGGATCTGATGAAACCACATGGTTACTGAGGTTATCATTGTCAGATTCGGCTAATAAACCTAGTAAGGCTAATGTGAGCCGCCGAGCAAGCTTATCGAGTCCAGGACCACTCGCCATTTTAACTAAACACAATGACGCCGACCGTTAACAAAAATTCATTCGTTTTTCGTGATTTATTATGGGAATCACGAATATATTTGGGACACAAGAACACAAGGTCATTAAAATACCTACAATAGATTTCCAAATTCCCCAAAAGTTCCTTTACCTCCAAAATTAGCATTTATTTTTTATTGTTTAGTCATTTTCGAATTTGATGACATCTTGGACCCAAATCAACCGATTTATTTTCTTTCGTCGGAAGATCCTTAAATAATTGCGTTGCAAGCAATAAGATTATTTTGTTTAGTTCTGGGCGAATGGAACTGACTTTATTTGACATTTGTTTGACATGAGCATGCTCATTAAAGAGCATGTGTGTTCAATTGTTGGCTTTGAGCATGCTCATTCATGAGAAAGCTCAAACCAAGCCTGCTCATTTACTAGTAACGTTACTGACACACATGCTACTAGGTAGCATGCTCTTTGACTTCAAATGAGCAAGTGTGTCCGTAGCATAAAGAGGAGGATTAAGTTGTTAATCAGTGAAACTTACAGTTGCCCTCCTTCTCCCGCTTGAGCTGTGTGAGGTAGGTGCGGCGGGCCTCGCGCAGCCGTGTGGAGAGTCCCCGCAGCTGCTGCAGGTACAGCTCCTGCAGTCTGCGCAGGCTGGAGCCCGTCTCACTCACCACCTCCTCGCATGAGTAGATGCCCGCAAACCTAAGCGGCTGCCCGTCCAGCCCCGTGTCCTCCGCCCCGGAGGAGTCTTCGTCCGGGCCCCCGGCTCGCGGCACCTCGCTGTCCGAGGAGGAGCTCCAGCACTCCAGCACCCGCGGGCACACCCAAGAGTTCACTTCCGTGGCGTCTACGTGCTCTGTGGGAGAAAGGAGACAATATTATTTATTAAAGCGGAGAAGGTAGGTGGATAGCCCATTCTATCTCCCATTTCACCTCATTGCTTTGAATTTGTTTTCCGGTCCCAGATGATCCCTGTTTTTCTGATTACGGATCCCCTGGAGGATCATTTAGCAGTGTAGTGTATAGGTTAATCATGTAGTCTCAGCTTCCTTCAATAGATGTCAATAGCATAGTTAGTAATATGAAGTTTTGCTATATCCCAGATTGCAATTAAGTATGATATCAGAAGAGTACCATCTATATTTGTTTGTGTCTTAGGTACAAACAGTTACGATGATTGCCGAAGCCATCAGAGGGTTGGGGGAGGCCCTTCAGTCCACCAGCGGAGAGCGGCAGAACTACTTCAGAGCCTAGCTTAGTGAGGATGCTGAGTCCAGTTTAATATTTATGATAACAAGTAATCACAAGAACCACAAACATATTTTGAAGTTACCAGTGGCGGTTTTCTCTAAAGTGCGTTTGTGCGGCGAACTCCCATCAAACAGATGATAAAATAAAACAAACTGGTTTTATAATGATATTATAAACGTAACGTAAATATAAATATATGTAATATAATAATATTATAAACGTAACGTAAAAATAAATATATGTAATATAATAATATTACAAACACTACTATAAATAGCGCGCCATCAAAATTCTGCCTTTAAAACACGGGCGACTTCGACTCATTTTGTGCGTGTTGCTCCATATAAAAAAATCCTACTCGTGGAAATCTCTGACGGTGGTTTTAACAGAACTAGGTCTTTCTATATGCAACTGTTGTGCGACGATCCCGGTCATGACGTCCGAACATTGTCCGAACAAAATGTCCGATGAGGCGAGTGTCACCGTTGCCGGGATCCGCGGGAGCGCAGACTGCCTTTAACCTGTAATCGGCCGGAGACGCGCAGGCGCGCACGTATTGGGCGCATGCATGGGAATTTAAAAAAAAAAAAATTCGAATAAATCATGTTTGTCTGCGATTTTGACCCTTCTATGTACAGAATTTGTATGAAGGACAAGGTCAGAAACGCTTGCGCCCTCATTTCCCCATAAGATGGGTAAAAATTTCATTCACCTTGCAACCCCAGAATATTTTTAAACGATTTTATCTGTGGCATGAAAATGTCAAATTTGCCGCGAATTTTATCTGTCAAGGTTGATGCGTGTTCCTCGAATAAAACATCGTAAAACCTATTAATTTGCGTAATTAACGCAAGTAATGTTGTTTTGGTACATAGTTTATTGTTCTAGGAATGTGTTTCGGTCAATAAAATATACGATATCTCAAAATTAATCCACAAAACATTCAATTCAAAATGGTGATTTTTGTTATGAAATTTCCGTATTTTTCCTGGAAATTGATGGCCTTTGACAGGTTAAAAAACCATAGATTTTGACTTCTGTTTACTTATTAATTTTTTTTTAGACAAAACATGTATCGTTCAGTTACATTTACGATGATGAGATTAGAGAAGGAACTACTGATAACCTCTATACCTGATTTTAATACCCGCGTAATTGAAGTCTTTTTAAATGCAAAAGTCGGCGCTTGAATTTTTTGTATAAGTGAAAAAACTAATTTTATTTAATGCCCCCTTTATTTGTGTTTTTGGTTTTTATTTAATGTTTTAAAATATCAATTATACGTTCCACGTATTTATTCTTATTGAAAAAACAATAACAAAAGCAACGTACATTGAGTGCAGTGAAAAACATTAAACAATTTAATTCCTCCGAATTTTTTCTCATTACCTAATAATTGTGTTGAGTGTCAAGTGATTTGAAAACAATAATATGTAGATACCCCTCCCGGTAACTTTACTAATTGAAGTTGTGTGAGTGCCGCTGTATTCGACGATTTGACGAAGGACAACATAAGTAAATTTTGATTAGATATTTCTTCACTTGAATTTCTGAACCCCTGTTAAAAAGACCACGAACTGCCACTGGAAGTTACCCCAACACATTTAAAATTGTATTAATCATTGGAAATTAACAGACACGATAAGCAGTAAGGGTTTTCCCAGTGGAAACCCCCTTTGTTTAGGTTCCCTGAAAGAACCACGAGGGAAGAGACAGCCGAGGTGGTGTCAGCTCTCCTCTCCGATCCTGCTAGGTTCCCCAAAGGCCCTGAACTTTCATTTGAATGGTCCATTATTGGTCACTCAAATGTCTAGGGAAGTAGAAGTACCAGCCCAGCAGAGCACCGAGTGCTGGGGTAAGGACTAAATACTCGGAGATGCGACCTGTTTCTAAGAGGCACTGTTCCCTAGTGTCAGCCTGAACACGATAGCATAAACCTTGGCTTTGCAGGTCGTTTTCCCACTCCCTGGGCGATGGGTTCTTCACACTCCCTATGCTGGAGGAGAGGTTAATAAGGTGTTTAATAAGCCAATGAAGGTGGGATGAGAAGATAAGAGAAATGTGCATTGGTACTCACTGAAGGGATCTGTGTGCAGGGGAGAGTCGGGCCGATCAGAAGCGTCACTCACAACAGACACCTGCGAGGCACACGATTCCGTGCGGGGCCTTCCGGGACTGCAAACAACAAACACATTGTTATAGTTAATAATAATATTTGGCTAATTTATAAAGCGCTGTTTTCATGAAAAATCACCTCAAGGGCGCTGAGTAATTACATCATTCACGCCAAACATCAGCTCAGTGATGTCTTACAAAGATAAACATACTGTTGGATGTTGTGTGTTGTGATTGTCCTATTTCATATTTAACGTCATTTAGCACTGAACACTTTTAATTTCTCGTTTATCTAATCTCGATATGTAGAGCCTCTCACTTTAAAACTTTCCTGTTTATGCCACCTCTTACTAAAATATTGCAATGAATTGCGTGTCTATAATCTCTTTGTCTGTGGCCACGTCAGCTTTCTTTTTTGGTCTTTAACCTCTCTGAATTTTCGCGAATATTCGCTTATGATGTCTCAAACGAAATGACATTTTACGAAAACTTTGTGTTATTACCGCTTCACAATTAAAGCTCTATAAATGAAACATTTCTGAACGTAGCCGAATAGTAAAAACTGTTTTAGAAAGGTTACAAAATAAGCTTTCGTTATTATATTACAAATAAATATTAACATTTGTAAATATTAAAATTTAGAATCCAAACATTAAAAAATATGTAAAAATGACTGACGTGATGTTTTTATGTGAAAACGGTACTAAAATCACAGATTATGTAAACAACAATACTTATTCTATTGTATAAATGTATAATAAACACTTTTGTCACCTCACTTTTTTATCATTTCATATAAAAATATTTAATAAAAATTAACAATGTCGAGCGCGGTCGGGCCGCCGGTAGGAAATTTGGCGGGATAAATTGTGTCAGATTGCGTGAATGACAGAATATTCTTGTTATGTATTTCTATGGACAACTTGAATAGGGATGTACAGCTTGTTCCACTATCGACCTTTTACTTTTTGTTTTAGAGACGTCACTAAAAGAATAACGGAGTTAGAACGATTTCCATGGAGACACACGCATTGACGTATAAACACGCTTATTGTACTTGACTGCTGTCGTATTTCTAACGCATATATCTGCTTACGTTGCTGACCGGATAAATAAGGTTGTTGACGGTTCAATGTCATTCTCTTCATCTCAATTCTTCTTTTCGCTTCTTCGAGACATTTACGAATTACTCTTAATTCTTGTCGCTAGTCAAGTGTTCAGACCAGAATCGATCTCTCTGTAAAATTATTCAACAGAATAAACAGACAACAATATCCAGTATAAAACACAAGTGTTTTTTTTTACTACAAAAGGATAACCTCAAACCATCAATACTCTATATCTCACTGTACGTTCCCGTGGTGTGGAACCGAAGGAGGCCATCAAAGCAGCTCAACTTACACCCTGACTGCAGCCTATCTGGAGACCATACCCTGGGGATCTGCGCACCTACAACTAGTATTATTCAAACACTAACTGTTTGTTTTAGGACAAATGATAATTAGGCTTTTCATAAATCTTCAGCTGGATGACTACTTGGGTAAGGGAACGTACCCATACTACATGACCTGTTCAGGTGGGGGGGGGGGTATTCAAAATACCACGCTTGGTATAATGAGCGGCGAGTTGCTTAGGTATTTGGTCACCGGGGGGAGGGAGGGGGGGGGGGGGGGTTAAAAATTGCAAAAAGTTGGTCACGTAGTATGGGTATGTTCCCTAATTTAATAATTGTTGCTATATACTCATATTGTGACCACGTAGCTGGGAGCAATCCTGCCCCAGTGCAATCGGTTCACCAGGGGGGTATTTGAACTTGATCAGGACTCACATCACGATCACATGCTCCAAGTAAACTATCAATTTGGGAGGCGGGTATGGGTACCGCCGCCCCTGGAACCATTTATTGGATAACCAACACCTCTGCGACAAGTCACCCCAAGAGGATCGCTACGTTTGGTGACCTGGCAGGGGTGCCCAGGTTTGTCCGGACCTTGGCGGCAGATGTGTCTGCCCACCTGCTGCGTGGCGGGCCGGATCGAGAAAGACTGGTTGAGGGAAGCCTTTTGACTTCTTCAGTCGGACTCTCTCAACCCATCGCCTTGCACCGCAATTGGAGGGATGGATTCATACGCCTGTCACTCCTGGACGACACTCACCCCCATATTCCTAACCACTCCTCATACCTTTTTCCTCCCCAGAACTACCTCTCCTTCCTTTTCTTAAAAAGACCCTCCACACATGAATATTTTCCTCAGGGCCTCCGTGTGGAGGTACTCAAAAAAGGGGTGGTGGTTGGAGTTTACCGAGACCCAATATGGAATGTAGGATAGGCAACTCGAGTTATTAAGAAAAGGATTAAAAAAAAATGGATTAGTGTTCCCCACTACGCCTGTTAAAAGTACCATTTACTTCTAACTGCCTGGGGACAGAGAGAGTATGGCAGCCCCAATTGGAATATGTTGTGAGGCTGAAGGTAGATAGTAGGGGACGGAGATTAAGAAGAGGAAGGTTAGGAAGTACCTGGCTATTCAGATCTGGACACCAAACACAGCTAAAAGTCATTTCAATTATGAATGGAGGTCTAACACCAAGACACATTCCTTAGTCGAAGATACTGAGAGTAAAACACAATTCAATAAAAATAAAATTTACTTTAGCACACCGGGATTTGAAACCTCGACCTTCGGATAGCTAGTCGGGAGCCTTACCCCTTGACCATATATTAATTAGTAGGAATGAGTAGTTGTGTGGAGGGTAGTGTTGGTTGGTACTCACTTGACGTAGTGTGCTAGCGACAGCAGCATTCCCTCCGGAGACGGCTTGAGCGTGTGTCGACTCACCGAGCGTGTGCGCGTAGCCAGGCTGGCTCGGGCGTGCTCAAAACACAACCTGCAACAGAGACACAACAAAATAGTTTATTTACATATAATATCATCTTTTATTATAACCAACCAACAAAAAAAAAACTGTTACCAGCTGTTGCGGAGTGTGCATTTCACTTTGAATCAGGGGGTCAGAGGTTCCGTTCACCCATAGCACAGGAATGAAAATACAACTCACCCCAGGTGCCGGGAATAGTTGGTGGCGGTATGGAAAGGGAGACAACTCACTTCAGGTCGTGGGAATAGTTGGTTACAGTATGGAAAAGGAGACAACTCACCCCTGTCCTGCTAATAGGTGGTTGAGGTATGGAAAGGGAGGTACTAAACCCCGGTCTCGGGAATAGTTGGTGGCGGTATGGAAAGGGAGACAACTCACTTCAGGTCGTGGGAATAGTTGGATGCAGTATGGGAAAAGGAGACAACTCACCCCAGGTCCTGCTAATAGTTGGTTGCGGTATGGAAAATGAGGTACTAAACCCCGGTCTCGGGAATAATTGGTTGCGGTATGGAAAGGGAGGCAACTCGACCCGAGTCCCGGAAATAGTTGGTTGCGGAAAAAATACACTCACAACCCAGGGATAGTTCCCTGACCGTGACGTGGTGACAGCGTCGGAAGGGAGCGGCTTGCACAGCATGTGCTGCATGCAGTACACGTGGCTCTAGAACCAAGAAAAAGGTATGGAAAGGCACGCAACTCACCCAAGGTCCCGGGGATAGTTTGTGACGGGTGCGGGCGTGTGGCAGCGCCGGCCGCCAGGCGCAGTATGGCGACAGCGACGGTAGGGGGCGGCCGGGTCGCACAGCACGTGCTGCGCACAGTATACATGGCCCGTCAGCCGCGGCAGGTGGCACACATGGCGACGGTATGCGCATAGCTTGGACTTCTCCTCCACCTCCGTGTAGACCTGCAACCAACCAATACACTGAAAGAGAATGCCAGATGACAGGACACTATGAGTGTGTGGATGCCCCATTGGAAGCAACCTAGAGGCAGACCGAGGAAACTGAGGACTAAAGGTGGATGGCAAAGGGATCACAGCCAATGGAGAGCATTTGTGGAGGAGACCATATCCCACCCCGGGATGTAGCACCATGATGACGATGATGATGTTTTTTTACAAGTTACTGAGCAAGCAACAATCTGTTGATGCGCTCATGTCTAATTTTAAAATATGGTAATCCTTTCTTCTCTCCAAATGAGAATTCAATCGAGCTTTGAATTGATTTATTATATACATAGCATCGATGGCTTACATATTTGCGAGAAAGTTTTTCCTAGAATTGGACGCAGAAGATGTTTTGTTTTATTTATTTTTAAATCGACATTTCTGTTGGTGAAGATTTCTTGAATACCAGGGCAGCTGTAATAATGGTCCAGATAAAATTTTGAGATCTCAGTCTCATTCAAGTCACCCCTTTCTCTTCTTTCTTTTAAAGTTGGCAATTTAAGTTGCTTGATAGGGTCTACACATGATACAATTTGAAGTCACTTCTTGCTGTTCTGCAAGCAGTGCTGTAGATTGGAGGTTGCCCCCAGACCATCCGATTTGCAGAGAGGTCTTAGCTTTTGCGCTAAAAACACGTGTTCGGAGCGCTCGCGCTGTGTGCAAACGTGTCATGGCTCCGTCACTTTCGAAATTTCAACGTATTGGATTAGCATTGGCTTTATTGACAAAAGACAATAATTCGATTCGTAAAAGAATCTATATTGGACAAAAAAATGGTTTATCGAAAGGCGTAAGTTTAGCCACATAAACATCGCAAGGGAATTGAACCCCTTTGATTTTAGGAATTTTGTGCGAATGGATTGTGATAGTTTCAGTGAGTTGCTCAATCTGGTAGCGCCATTAATAGAACAATGAGACACTGTAATGCGAGAAAGCGTGTCTGCTCACGAACAGTTAGTGGTGACTTTAAGATTTTTAGCTACCGGAGCAAGTTACGAAGAGTTGAAATTTAATGCTACAGTATCCCCGCAGCTTTTATCGAAACTCATTCCAGAAACATGTTGGGATATTTACAAAAGTCTGAAATATGTATAAAAGTAAGTTGGTTTTTTGATTTTTTTTTTTTTAACCCATCAGGCCTCGACCGTATTATTTCAGAGATAAATCCAAATAAATGGAATATTTCTGAACGTTTCCGAAAACTAAAAACTGTTTTTGGAAGGTGATAAAATACGCTTTCAAATGTTATAAATCGAAATAAAAATATGGGTGTAACAGCACGTACCCGAGGGATTTTAACCAGCGTCGCATATTTGGAGTAAAAAATGTAGATATCATTTTGCTGTCCGGTGATATTTTTTCTATTAAAACCAAAAAAAAAAGTTTTTCGATCACATGTCGCTTCTGATCCCATGACTACGGGATGGGTTTGAGCGAACTAGCGCTGTTTTGTTTGTTAAAGTACTGCCAGAACGAGACACAACGCTCATCAAATGACCACTAGGCTATAAAAGCGTTACTCTCCTGAATAGTAAGTTGTGACGTGTGATGGAATAATATGTTAAATGTTTTTAACCCGTCCGCTTGGTTCAATATATTCGCACCTCACAATCTGGAAAGCCTCAGTTTTGCGCGAAAAATCAGAAACCGTCACTTTGGATCGAGATTGTAAAATATCTATGCAAGATAGCTTTCATATTTCAAAGACAATAAGAAGCATTATTTCATTCTCTTTCTGGTTAAAAGAAAAATACATACGTTTGCATGAGAGGAGAGAGATATATATAGCTTTTAAAATGTAAGGTCGCTCAGGACGTTTTTGGTCTTATGAAAGTATAACGCGATTACGTGTTTTGGGACGTATTTATTCCTAAACAAGCAGACAGGTTAATAGATAAAAATTGTCATCGGACAGCAAAATGACATTAACATTTTTTAGTCTCAATAAGCTCAGGAATCGCTGGTTAAAATCTCACGGTGCTGTTTGTATAATCACCCTGTATAATTTTTGAAATATAAAAATTTTGCACGCAAACACAAAAAAGTTTTAAAAATGTCCCACCTTACGTATTTTTCTAACTAAAATTACTGATAATGAAAAAAAATAAAAACACACATATTTTATTAGGCAAATTTATTATAAACATTATTGTCCACTCATGTAAAGATTAAATTTCATGTAAAAATAATTAATTAAAAAATTCCCACAGTTTCATAATTATTTTTCAGATTGTGGTCGGAAACTTTAGTTGAATAAAGGTGTACATTTTTTATTATTTTGAGGTTAACTTTTAGATTCGAATATAAAAAGTGGTGTTTTATCTTTCTAATACCGCACCGTTTAGTTCATATTTCTAATCATGATAGTAAGGGAGACACAGCGATTTCTATGAGTTGTTCCAAAAGCCAAACAAATTAGCTTGAGGGTTCAAGCAGACTGCATCGTACATCATTGTATATAAAAAAATAAAAACACATACATATTTTATTAGACAAATGTATTTTAAATGTTATTATCACCTCACTTTTTATCGTTCCATGTAAAAATAATTCACAAAAAAAATTTTTTCTCACTTTGATAGTAAAGGAGATACGATTTCCACGTGACCTATATGAGTAATTTCGAAAACCGAACAAATAGCCTTTAAGGGTTAAGAAAACAACAATAGTAACAATAGTAACAGTGGCAAAAAACCTTATTCCCTCTTGGGGACATAAATAATAATAATGTTAAAAAAATATTAATCCTTCTTCTGGGAATTAAAGACAAAAAGGGTGAAATGCAGATCCGGGCACAGTTTGGAAATTAAATAAAAAGGCACTTTCTAGATGAGAAAAGTGTGGAGAAGTTGAATAAAAAAAAAATTAAGGCGCGCTCGGCAAAATTGAGGGAGATACAGCCGTTTAAAGTATAAATAAAATTTCACTTCGTGAACCGATACTACGCCATTTTGTCACTGTTATGTTGATTCACCTTAATTACATTAAAAGGCAACTATTTGCATTGGGGGAAGTGGAAAATATTTCATTCTAAATTTCGAATACGTAAAATTAAAATTAGCTTTTGTCTTGTGAGATTGTACGCCAGAATCACAAACCATGTTGCACTAACCTAGCATAGCCGCTAAACTACTTGAAAACTGGGATGTTTTTCTTGCCTTGACGCGAGTAGGCGTTATAAAGGGGCACTTTCTTTTCTTAGGTTAGTGACAAAATGGCGGGCGGACTGACAGTATCGGTTCGCGAAGTGAAATTTTACTTAACGTAATTGAAAATTAATTACTTATTCAATTTTTTTTTTTATTGCTTTCCGCACTTTTTTTCACCTTCCAGATTAAAGTTCTCAACTTAAAACGCGGTGAAAACATGGTTTTTGCCAAAAACAAGCTGTGCCCGGATCTGCATTCCTTCCGACAAAAATAATAATAATGATGTAAAAAAAAAAATTCGTCCTTCTTCTGAGAATTGTCTTGTTCGTCCCTTGTTAGGCAGATTGCCCGTTCCAAGGAACCAAATGCTGGTGAAAAATGCCAAAAATGTATTCTGTACAAAAAAGGAACAAAATGTTTTTTTTTTTGTAGATCAAATATATACAAAGTTTTTACTGATTGTGCCATTTAATAGTTAACCATGAAAAATTTTAAGTGACATTATTTAATAATTTTTCAGACTCAACCCTACCTAAGCCAATCAACCATTTAGTTATTATTGAACCGGTGCATGTCATTTTGCATGTTTTAATATTTAATTCTGGGGAGATTTTATTATACAATTTCGGTCCCAGATATGTATATGTCTTTTGAAACTTTGCCATATTGCTCCCCGGGACCACAAGATCCTTTCTGGTGAGACTTATGTTAAATCAGATATTACAGTTATTGGTGGTGAGGGACCAGGTTGTGCAATATTGCTTGATAAGTAGCTTCGATTGGATGAACTGGACTGAGCTGGGGAAGTCAGGTGTGTATTATGGTGAGGTGCATGGTTAAATGGAATTATATTCCGTGGCACAGGATAAGTATATGGTATGTAGTATGGTGGCATGGGAGTGGGTACGGAGACAGGATAAGCAGATGGTATGTAGTATGGTGGCATGGGAGCGGATATGGAGTATGGTTGGTGAAGTGATCGTAAAGAAATTGATGAGTCGTTGTTTAATTTTTTTGTTTTCGCATAAAAAATTGTATCTGAAATTAATTTTTGTGCAATTATTAGCTGATCAACATCGATGTCTTTCAATTGCACTGATATTGACTTGCCAATTATCTCCCAATCTTCTTCCTTGGCACCTATCATTTTTTTTGCGGCTGCGTACACTCTGTCTTGGCGTTTTTGTAATGTTCTACGCTGTCTTTTAGCAAGCGGATAAAAGTTGGGTGTGTTCATCGTTGTCAGATAAATGCTCGAATCCTGGCTGGATGAGTCTTGCAAATCCTTGAAAAAAGGGTACATTTCACTCAATAATAAAATCAAATGCGATCAAGCCTGATCAATATTGCGCTATATTAATAAATTTGTCTACGACCCTGCCTGGATAATCATTACATAGTATAAAATGAAGTCGCTCAAAATGTATGTGCACGTTAATTTTTTAAACTACGCAACGGATTTTCATACGGTTTTCACCAATAGATAGAGTGATTGAAGAGGAATGTTTATATGTACAATACATGTAAATTATATTAGAGAAAAGCCGAGAAATTCAAAAACATATTTTTGTGCGATTTAAAACGGCTGGCGGACCGTACTATAGTCACTTTTGAAATTCATTCTACGGAAGAAATTGGAAAATAGATGTCCTAGAGTAAGTAGGTATTTGATTTTCAACACTGGCATTGCAAGCATTGTATAATTAGTGGCGAGTTAATTAGTTTATATGTATAATACATGCTTATTATAGTAGAGAAAAGCCGATAAATTCAAATATTCAATTCAGGCAGCGGGCAGTTGGCAAGCGGGTGGTGTGGATTTTACAAAGGTTGGGTAATGGCATTGTGTTTCGTTAGCCACAGCAACGTGTGGCCGGGTCTGCTAGTATACTTATAATGTATAAATAAATAAAACTTTGATGGAACAAGAGACAATCATTCTGAGAACGGACAAAAATTCTGATTTTATGTCTTTGAGATTTTATACGTTATAGGCTTTTGAGATGTGAAATAATCCCAAATCGTACAAAATCACGTGTTTTTGGTTTAAAAAATTTTACAGCCTAGAAATATTATAGATGCTTCAATTAAATACTGTAAATACGAGGGCTGTCTGTAAAATAAGGTCTCTAAGATGCTGCAGTCGCGAGGAATGATTTTACGCGCAATCCTGCAACACTGGGCGTGTAGCCTGGTTTACGCCACATTGCTCCCTCTGTGACGCTTAGTCTCAGCGTGGCAGCCGTTCGCGATGGAACTTCCACTCGCCGCACCCGCCAGGTGTGAGTTACGCTATGTAATTCGTTTTTAAACTTTGCTTCGGCGAATCTGAATGATGCCACTGGGATTGTTCCTTTGTCTCTGGGGTCGTGTAGTGTATTCGGGTCTCGTCGTCCCTAGTCACAATTCTACTAACCATCTGATTTGCAGACTCTGCGAGCAAATTGGAAGCGAGACGGCCCGGCAGAAGGAAAATAATAATAGGGCAGAATAATAATAACAATACGGCCGGCGGTTGTGACTATCAACCATCCGATTTGCAGAGACTCTGCGTGCAGCAAGGCAGGCAGTGACATCAAATTGTATCGTGTGGAGACCCTTTGAGTCTTTCAAAGCATTTAGTATTTTGGTGAATCCATCCTCTGTACTGCATTGAATCTATATTTTTGGCAAAATATGGACTCCATATTAGGATTATTTAACAAACCAGAGAAATTTATGGTAGAATAGGAGCAAAAGTCACTGTATCCTATTTACAGCTCGGTGATGAGAAAAGAGAAGCTAAGTATTTTATTTTATTTATTTACGCCCTTCAATTGTGCCATAATAATAATAGAAACGGAAACAATAATATACCAATCATTTTATACTTTAATTTCTCTTCCTTTACATTAGAAGGAAGCAGAATTTTAGAAATTTCTGATATAAATTTTGGTAAGGCATTAACGAAAATATCAACAGAAATGAATTTATTTCCAAGCCTATTATATAGTCTTTGATTTGGAGTTAATGAAATAGTTAGTTTTCGACGGATAAACAAAGAACAGCTCGGAAAGTCTTGTGTCACGATTTGGTACTTGGAATGTTATTTGTTTGGTTAAGTCCGGTGCCACAATTAAGCCATCAACTAATTTGAATAATAGTACCAGATCATTCTAGGTTCTTCTACAAGATAATTTAGTTAAATTAATTTATCATAATTAATTTGTTCAATGGGTATGGAGAAAGGGCATGCTGGCCTAAGCCACTGCTTGTGTGTGGCACCCGGGACGGATAGCACAACGGGAGAGGCGTAATGGGATAGGTAGGACGAGTTCTAGCAGAATATTTACCACAACGGAGGGGGTAGAACGGGGTAGGATGGGGTGGTGCGAAACGGAATACCATAATGGCCACTGACCACAAGGTACAATAATGATAAACTGAATATTGTCCCGATTTTTTTTATTCAGACTTCTCGACCAGGGACCGCCCGCGTGCTGGCTCGCTTACTGACCGGCGGACCATCTTCTAGCCTCTCGCGAACCACTGGTTGGGAAACCCTGCTCTGAATAGATTGTTCGAGTGCCATTGCATTCGTGCGGCAATACTCCTCAAAGGGTTAAATGAATAAAATGACGTAAGATCTTTTACGGTTCTTAAAATAAATCCCAAACATTGAGACAAAGTTATCATTAGTGTATCGCCATTGTTACACAGACACCAAATCTGGATGGTTAACAAGAGCATGCATTCAAGGATTTGAGCTGCCAAAAAGCTGGGATTGTGAAAAGAGCAAACTCACTAACATATTTAATCAGGAAAGCATTCCTTGACCTAACACCGGACATGATGTTAAAAATATACAAAACATATGTGCGACCTCTCCTGGAATATGCTTTCCAAATATGGAGTCCTTACTTCGCAAAGGATATAAATCTGATAGAGGGAGTACAGAGACGTTTTACTAAAATACCAAGAGCTTTGAAAGATCGGCGATATGAAGATAGACTCAAGGAATTAAGATTACCAACCTTAAAAGATAGAAGAGAAAGGGGTGACTTGATCGAGACCTTCAAAATTTTATCTGGACATTACAGCTGCCCTGGCATCCAAGGAATCTTCACTACTAGTAAAAATATAATTCTCCGTGGACACTCGAAAAAAATTACCAAAATGCCTTTTGCATCTAATCCTAGAAAACACTTCCTTGCAAATAGAGTGGTGGATGCTTGGAACAAACTCCCACAACATGTCATCGATGCAACTAACATAAACCAATTTAAAGCTCTATTGGATTCATATTTGGAGAGAAAAAAGGACTAACTTATTTGAAAATTAAATTTACTGTCAAACTATTGAAATTAGATATGAGCGCATCAGCAGAATGCTGCCTGCTCATTATATAATAATAATAAAATAAGAAGATTGAGGAAGTGGCAGGAGTCATTAAATAGGATGGAGTCAGAAGTTAGATGAATGGAGATGTGATTAGTATTCAACCCCTCTTCATAGAAAAGTCACAGAAAAATTGGATTGGACACTGCAACTTCCGCACAACTGGTAGCAATTCCAGAGGGAAGACTTCCAGTGTCCGCCCCAAACATAGCTGGGAAAGCAACTCCAGAGGCTGTCTGTGTGAGTAGAGGGTAAAACTTTACTATTCTGCCGAATTAGATTATTGAAATAACACTGTTTCAACTTAATTATCATAAATAATAGCTATTCACATTGGGGGAGATGGAAAAACGTGCATTCAAATTCATACTTTGTAAAAACTTTCACAAGTGAAATTTGTCATTGGAAGACATGTTTGGTAGGTGGGTATCGGTACGCCACCCCGGGAACCATTAATTGGATAACCAAGTACTCTGCCAAAGGTCACCCCATGTTTGGTGACTTATCAGGCACGCCCGGGTTCAAGGAGCAAGGTTTGTCTAGGTGTCCAATGTGTCTGCCCATCAGCTGCCTGGCAGGCCAGACCGGGAGAGGCCAGTTGAGAGATTTTGCCCTTGATCTATCTTTGCCCCAGCAGTGGGAGGGATGGATTCACATGTCCTTTTGCCTTTTTGTCCTTTTCCATCCCAAAACTTCCTCTCCAGTCTTTCCTTCAAAATACCCTCCACACAACATCCCCAAGGAAGGGAAATCATTTTCTTCAGGGGCATGTGAAGTTAATGCAAAAAATTACTAAGTCAGGTACCTCTCAACTACTATCATCTTCCCCATCCCACTTCCATTCCCCATCCAGCTTCTTAACTATTTTTTAGATAATTCACCCAGAATAAAACACTAACAGTTGTACTGCTGCCATAGACAATCAGGACTTTGGCATATTTCTTGGCATTATAATAGGTATAATTACCTGGGCCCGAATGAGGGCATCTTCCTCACTCTTTGTGGTGGTCATGGCTTTCTGAGAGCTGCTGGGCGTCACTTTGTATGGAGCCACCATCCTGATTATTTTACCCTGGACAGGTATTGCTTGTTGATTATTTGACATTTATCTGTTCAGTTGTTACTTTTCACTTTAATAACAATTTAGGATCATCCCTGAACACTATCAATGATTCTCTCTATAGTTTATTTGGCGAAACATTGTCAAACCTGAAATAAAACGAAAACACTTAAATTTGAAATTCCCGCCTTTACCCAAAGACTCCTTCGGAATTACACTTGACTTTTATTATTTAAGTTAATTGAAGTATTTGGATATGTGAAATACGAGGAAACATTCTTCCGCGATTTTTGGGAATGTTTATGTCATAATTGGAGGGCAAACACAACAAATTATAATTTTTAAGGTTTCTGTTGACACTAGTTTGTATATGGTGGTGAGTCGGCCATTTTCGGAAGAATAACATCGTAACTGAGGTTCGTCATTTTAATGTTTTAATTTCAGCCATAAATCCCACCAAATCACTATAAAAATATAACTAAATCAATGTTCACACATTCTAGCATAAGTTGAATTATTTTTCATTTGTTTTCCATACCTGTGAATATTACAGATCGCCGCTTAACATCAGGAGAACTCACCACAAGTTCGTAGAAAATATTGCAATGGCGTCTAATCATCGTTTCATCACAAATGAAAAAGTGACAAAGTCATTGTGACAGAATAAAACTAAAGTGAATAATTTACGGCAAATAAAAGTGAATTATTCAAAAACGCACAGATGGTTGAATTAAATTATAATAACGTGATTTTTACGTGGTGGAAATAAAATATAAAGATGTTAAATGTTACCGTTGTACATATCCGGTAACGCTGTCTCGCTCTCTCGCGCACGGTTGGCGAGGAAGAGGGGAGACAACAGTCGCGAGCTAACAGATTTACAGCTATCTCGCTTTCCTCTGAACATTCCAAGAAGTGTCAAGCTGTTTGCTGTCTCGCTCTTCCCCGCTCTCGCTAGTCCACCAGTCCGAGAAGCGGCAGCGGCAGTTCGATGGCTGGCCAGGAGAAATGGTACTTTACAAGAGATCAACTTATCAATTCTCCAAGCAGAAAATGTGGCTTAGATGCAGATAAAGAGCTGGCTTATCGTCAGCAAGCCGCTAATCTCATCCAAGATATGGGACAACGGCTGCAAGTGTATCCTTTTTCGATGTTTTTGGTTCAAGTGTCACGACGTGATTTGTTTTTGTGTTTGGTGCTATTTGTCGTGTGTTTTCCAGGAATTGTTCCTCCCAATGCTCACGTAGATGGTGAATCACAGTTCCAACTAAACCCTGGTGAAAGTTCTGACGAAAATAAGTGCATTTGGTTGAATTTTTCATTGAAAGTCGCGTGACCTTACGAGCGTGTGTATTGTCAAACCATTGACGTTGTTTACACGAGGTTAGGATCGCGTACTATAGGCGACTTTTAGTGAAGCTATTTCAATTCCCATACATCCCAAATGTCAAAATAGTCCATCAAGCGGAGAGGACTAGAACTAACAAACATTCTAACATTATTTTCATTGAAAAGATGCAAAAACTAGGGGTTTTATTTCTAGTTTCTGTTCGTGCCGCGAGGTTCGTTCTCTGCTCGTACTTTCTATTTTACACCAGCTTCATTTTTCTTGTATTTATTTTCTCGGGAATCGTCAAACATGCCATCAATGAAAGCATTATTTCTACTTATTACGCTAACAATTTCTTGTAGTACAATCAAAACAGACTGAAGTAGACCCACCAAATCTTGAAAATCTTGTCTTTTCAATCAGTTTATGTTTGGTGTCCACAATGCCCGCGTCTGACATGTTTGCAATTTCTTCGTAATATTTATATTTCCGAAATTTCTAGCTAATATGAGAGAAATTCATGTTGTAGGCATCGAAATCATGCATAAGATACCATAATGCTTCGATTTCAATAGAAATTCTGTAAATGTTTGTTATTTCTACGAAAAATTCCAGGCATATGTCAAATGATGTAAATTACAGTAAATAAACCCCAATTGAACGCATGTTCGGATAAAACATCAGGAAGAAATTATGAAAACATGTAAGGAGTTGGTTAACAGTCTTATAGGTATTTTATTACGTTGTTTGCATACTCATAGGCTGAGATGGAATCCCGCCACGGATACTGACATACATAGTTATACTTCGTCTTTGAACAAGTGGACATTTCGAGACAGTAAACTAAATGAATGCTTGTTCATAATAGTAAATATTCAAATATTAATAATACTTCCAACTTATGACATTTCCCATACAGGGTGAAATGCAGATCCTGCCACAGTTTGGAAATTTAATAGAAAGGCACTTTCTAGATGAGAAAAGTGTGGAGAAGCTGAATAAAGAAAAAATTAAGGCGCGCTCGGCAAAATTGAGGGAGATACAGCCGTTTAAAGTATAAATAAAATTTCACTTCGTGAACCGATACTACGACACTTCGCCCGCCATTTTGTCACTGTTATGTTGGTATCCCAGACCTACAAACAAGAGCCAGATACGATTGTAGCCGACTTCGTGGGATAAATAATAAGGCGCGTAATTATGAAAAACAGAATTAATAATATAATGTAAACGAACCTCTTAATCAGGTACTGGAATGGAGACAAACCATTCAAATCCTGGGATGTTTTTTAAAATAAAGATAATATACACAAGCCCGCTACACAAACCCTGCACAGCCAAACAAACCATTCAAAAACGTAGGTTGTTTTTTAAAGTAAAGATAACATACACAAACCCTGCATAGCCAAACAAACCATTAAAAAACGTAGGCTGTTTTTGAAAGTAAAGATAACATACACAAGCCCGCTAGACAAATTTCATAATTACGCGCCTCATCAGTTATCCCACGAAGTCGGCTACAATCGTATTTAGCTCGTCTTTGTATCAGGAATACCAACAGTGACGAAATGCCCGCCGGCACCCACCGGGCTGTCATAGTGTCGGTTCGCGAAGTGAAATTTTATTTAACGCAATTGAAAATTAATTACTTATTCAAAAAAATTTTCTATTGCTTTCCACACTTTTTTTCATCTTCCAGATTAAAGTTCTCAACTTAAAACGCGGTGAAAACATGGTTTTTTGCAAAAAACAAACTGTGGCAGGATCTGCATTCCTCCCCCCATACATTCTGTGGCAGCGCACTTCGTAAATTATAGACATCGAAAAAAAAAACTTTTACTCATTCATAAAAAATATAAAAGCGGTTACTAGCTCTGTATTTGATGGTTTAGAAAGGTACTTAATAACATAATAAATAATATTCTTTAATTTTTTATTTGAGGATTTCACTTTTTTGCAACATATAACAATTATTATTAATGAGGACATTTAAATAAATTATGTCAGCTGAAATTCGAATACTAAATAGTCTAGCTTAGAGTAAGATTAAGAAAGGGACCCTCGGATCGTTTGGGCATGTAGAGCAAATGAACGATAAAAGTAACGTAAGAAGAATGACGCAAATTTATTTCATTTGAATTGTAGAAGAAGTTGGGGACGCCCGAGGAAGACATGGCACTATCAAGTGAATCAGATATCGAGTCGGGCCATGTTAAGAGTCAGAATAATAGAAGAGTATGTATGAACGTGAATGAGACGAAAAGTGTGTTTCAAGGCTGAGTTTTTTTGGCGATTCGTCATCTCTGCCTACCCCTGTTTTTATTTTTAGTTATTCGCCGATAATTAATGATTCCCCTTGGCCGGGAAACCTGTTGGTCTTCAGCCTCTTACGCAGCGGCATAATTTATAATCGGAGGCCCTCTTAATATTTGGGTGCTGCATCACTAGTTGCACTACCTTACGCGCGCGGTAACTATATACGTGCCGGTGACATCGTCTGGGTTCTCATTGCCTAGCAAACTTTGGTCCGCCATTAATAGGATAAGGCGTTCCCATAGCCGTTGTGCCCACATGATGCATGGATGGGGCCTTAAAGAGTCAGCGATGTGTGAATGACCATCGAACATGCGGTCAACGAATGACCACTCCATTCATTCCCGGCGGGATTGATGAGGTCCACAGGGCAACGCCTGAGGCCCTAGACTGGCTCGCAGACCTAGATGCCCCTCTCTGACCCCCCACCATACGAAAGAAGTTAGATAAATACGTTTAGCTACATGTTTTGTGAGTTGCCATATTTGGTTAAGTCCAAATAAAAATTCAGCATAAAATATTTATTATTCATAATTTTTTTTATATTAGTACCTACCTATACCTATACAGATAAATCGCCATGCATTACGGCAAGCCAGTAATGATAATTAAATATTTTTTAAGAGTTGCCATAATTGGTTTTGTCCAAATCAGCATTGAAAATTCAGCAGTTTTATTTTCCTAATTTTTGTTGTTGTTTAGTACCTACCTATATAGATTGATCGCCATGCTTATGGCAAGCCAGTCATGATAATAATATGTTTAATTATTAGTGTTCTATTTTTGATTTGCAACAATGCGGATTTCTAAAATGTATTACAAGGTTTTGTTTGTCAAGGCATTGATAATAACTTTCACCAGGGACTTACCTACTCACAGTGGTGACTCATTGTTATATTTGAGTCTCCCTGCCATTGGGCAAGAAAGCTCTGTCCTTTACTGCCATATTAACTATTACATTTGCCATTCTACCAAAGAACTTTTTAACCCCACAGGCCTCGACCGTATGTTATCAAAGGGTCAAAATATTTCCATTTTGAAATAAAATTCAAATAAATGGAATATTTCTGAATGTATACGAACACTCAAAATTGTTTTAGACAGGTGATGAAATACACTTTCTTATTTTATAAATCGAAATAAACGTATATTTTTTTTTAATATAAAATTTTTGCTTTCACTTTACATTTTTTCTAACTAAAATTACTGATAGTGAAAAAAAAATAAAAACACATGCATATTTTTTTCGACAAATTTATAACAAATGTTACTGTCGTCTCACTTTTTTGTCGTCCCATTTAAAAATAAATTATTTATGCATTAAACCGCTTACTCGTTAATACGGAATATTTTTTATTCAAACAGTTAGATTTAGTTATTAATTTTAATTGTTAAACTAACGTTTAAGACAAGATTTTTATGCATAGCACAAAGGGTAACAATTATTATAAGCAATAATTATCAGCCTGAAACACTCATCCACATTGAAAAATCTTCCGAGAAAAGATACATGACGCCAACGGGACTTGAACCCACCAACTTGGACTTGTCTCGACGCCACCTAGTGAGGGATTTAACACTAACAGTGTCTCTCTCGCAAAAATAAAGTTGGTTGTTTTCAGGTGGAAAAAATATAATAAGCAGTAATTGTTGAATGAAACACTAGTATATATTGAATCATTTGGCGGGTATAAGATAAGCCGCCATAGCTCAATTGGGAGAGCAGCTGACCGGCAATCAGAAGGGCACGGGTTGGCGTCATGTATCTTTTCTCGGAAGATTTTTCAATGTGGATGAGTGTTTCAGGCTGATAATTATTGCTTATAATAATAGTTAGATTTAGCTTTATTATTACGAAAAGTGAGTATTTATATCGGGGGAGACCAAAAAAACATGCAAAAAATATGCATTTAACATTTTAATTTTTTTGAAATTAATTCGCTCACGCGGTAACACCATTGTTTATTCATCGTTTTTATTTTAACATTTCATAGACAATGCTGCCAATCATAGAAAGAATATTTTTGCGTAAAACAAAGTGAATGCATTATTGACAAGTTTGTACCTGTATTTATAACAGTAGAACATGGAAAGAAATGTATTAGAATAATTACACAAACCCGCTAGACAAACCCTGCTTTGCCAACAAACCATTTAAAACCTGGGATGTTTTTTTAAATTGTGATGAAATGCGAGTTTATTTTAGAGAATTTATTTTATAAGATTGGTACTTCCGACAAATGTTATATTTGATTGTCTATTAGTTAAAAAAGGAACATTCCGTATTATCCGGGCATCAAACTTCGACAACACGAACGTTCCGTATTATCCATGAGGTGGACTAACTGCATATTTACCAAAAATAATTTCCAAAGTGTCCTAAATTTATTTCTAATTGCGATTCGAAACTTTCCTTTTATAAAGGTCTTCATTTTACTTCTTTTGTGGTTATTTTTTTATATTTGAATATTAATAATAATATATTTGGCTAATTTATATAGCACGGTTTTCGTGGAAAATCACCTCAAGGGTGCTGTACAAATATATATATATAAAAGAATTAATATTACTGGCTTATAACTGAGATTTACAATTTTCAACTAAAAGCTAAGAGCGAAAGTAAAAGCAACCGACAAGCTTCGAGAGCGCGTTACTACACTTATTTTCTCTTTCTAACACCGTTTTAAATCATATTTTTCACTACTACTGGCTGAATTGGTAAAAGCGCACGTCGTTAGACGAGAGGTTTTGGGTTCGTGTCCCAGCTGCGACTATTATTTTTTTTTTATTTTTTTTTTTTTATATCAAACGTTTATTGATTATAGCATATAAAATATAATGTACATTTAGATGATGTGTTAATTTGCTTACATGTTCATATTCAAATATGTTAATACCACTCTTCCATGGAAGCGTTAGCTTGTGTCTGGAAGAGTAGTGTACATTTTTTAATGCTATATTTAAGTTCTTAAATTACAATGTGAATGTAAAAAACAATAAGTTGTAAGTTCGGTGATATGTAATTATAAGTATTTATCTACTATCAAAACAATTTTACTATTTGGATAATGTGTCCAGAATTATTGTAATTAGTTGCTAAAAACAATACAAAATTTAACTTATTTGAAGAATGGAGTATCACTTGGAAACTGAGTTATAAGTAGATTAGATTAGTCGGAAACTGTTTTTTTTTTTTTGAGATTATCTTTAAAATATTTTTTTTTTTATCTTTTAAATATTTATCTTTTTCTATTTTTCTGTGTTTTGTTCTCTTTCATATTTTCGTTTAGATTATTAGTGTTATCTTCTTCTTATATGATAGTATTAGTATTTGGTTTCTGTTCCTTGGGTTTTGGACCAAACAACTGGCTGTGCCAATAAACCGGTGTACCTAAAAACCGGTATACCAATTAGACAGTATCAAATGGTATGCCTGGATCACAAGGACCGAGTAGAGTGGCGAGACAGTAAAATGATACTAGGCCGAGACAGTTGGATGGACGAGTAGGTGTTTACACGTAATTTTTAATTTGGCACCGAGTCAGTCAGCCAATAGGCCACTTGCTTCACGTTTTTTAATTTTTTTTCCATTTTATGCAAATATTCTAAAACATTCAGTGTGGAATTTTACAAAATTAATTTAATATTAATATATCCTTAAAATTTTCATGTAGTGACATCACGAGCCCAAATAACGGATTTATTTATAAAAAAAAAACATTGTTAATTTCAAAAAAAATTTAGTAACATTTTCACAATCTTAGTAAAAAAAATCTATCCACACGATTTTTTCCAATTAATTATGAAATCCGCGCAAGTGGCCTATTCAGTTGCATGCGCGGGAAAAGGTGGCGTGGTGCGACCGACAGTGGCGAGTACGCAGCAAGTGTAAGTGGGAGCGAGTCAGTGCGGGGGTGCGCACTCGGCAAAGTAAGTAGAACAGGGTCCGAGTGACTGTCTCGCCCTTTTACTGGGCCGAGCGCTCGGCCGAGAGCACTGTCTCGCCCATCTACTCGCTCTGTGTGATCCACGCAGTAGAGATGGGTCTAAAAAAGGGTGACAGCTCTTGAGACAGGAGGGCAAAAAATAAATTGTTTTCGTGGATATAAATAAAAAGGGTGTACTCTGTAGGTATGATTATGTATACTGCCATTTTAAAGAAAACAAAATTCAAATCATCGTCTAACTGCAGAGTAATTTACAAGAAGTAATGATAGCAAAATATTTTTTAACAATGAGGAAAAACAAATAATGGTTTGATAACACATTGTGTTTTTACTGTGTGGTTTATCAGCAGGTCATAAATATTATAATAATATGTTGTGATTCACACGCGGGAATTGTTTACTATCACAACTCCCTCACGAATTAGTCATTCTGTATTTAATCTGTTATCAAAACAAGTTTATGTGCGCAGATGTTAGTTGTAAGTAGGTACACACGCCGTAGTGTGCATTGTGGTAGGAAGTGTTGGAAATCATTTATCACATTTCTAATAACAGCTTAACCACTGGAATGCCAACAGGCCTATCCACATTATTCCTTCGACCGTGTTTTATCACAGGGTCAAAATATTTTCGTTTGGCAATAAAATCCAAATAACTGGAATATTTCTGAATGTATCCCAAAAGTAAAAACTGTTTTGAAAAGGAGATGAAATACGCTTTCAATATATAAGTATAAAATATTGACCATCACAACACGGGCATGGTGGTCGAAAAATCCCCAACTTATGTAAAAAAAAAAATTTCAATGAATAATTACGTAAATTGATAGGTTTTACAATGTTTTCGTCAAATAACATGCATCGGTAGGAATGCAGATCCCGCCAATGTGGGGGATTTTAATAAAAATGCACTTTCTATATGAGAAAAGTGTGGAAAAGTTGAATAAAAAAGAAATTAAGGCGCCTGGCAAAATTGAGGGAGATACAGCCGTTTAAAGTATGAATAAAATGACACTTATATGTATGAATAAAACGATACTGTCAGCCATTTTGAAAACTAAATATTACCTTAAAGTTGGTAGCACTCGTAATCGTCCTCTAAATCTGTTACAATGTAACATGGTTTGTGCCCCTTTATAACGCCTACTCGCGTCAACGCAAGAAAAACATCCCAGTTTTCAAGTAGTTTAGCGGCTACGCCAGGTTTGTGACCATTATTAATTCTGTTTTCATAATTACGTGTATATCACACGAAGTTAGCTACAATCGTATCAACCTTCGTAAAGCAAGTCTGAGATACCAACATAATAGTAACAAAATGGCGTAGTATAAGTTCACGAAGTGTCATTTTATTCATTCTTTAAACGGCTGTATCTCCCTCAATTTTGCCAAGCGCGCCTTAATTTCTTTTTTTTCAACTTTTCCACACTTTTCTCATCTAGAAAGTGCATTTTTATTAAAATCCCCCACATTGGCGGGATCTGCATTTCACCCCATGCATCGACTTTGACCGAAAGAATAGCAGCAAATCTGACATTTTGATGTCACAGATAAAAATTATTTTAAAATATTCTGGGGTTGCAAGGTGAATGAAATTTTTACCCATCTTATAGGGAATGTTGGCGCCAGCGATTCTGACGCTGTCCTTATAAAAATTTTGTACATAGAAGGGTCAAAATCGTAGAAAAACATATTTTTTTCACGCGCATGGTCAAAACTGCGCACATCCCCGCGCTTCGGCAAATAAAATATAAATTATTCTGAGTGACTAGGCGCATTGCAGGTTTCGCTATGGTAAAGGGCGAGAATAGAGCAAGCGATTCTGACCTTGTTCTTCATACACTTTCTTTATACATACCTAAGGGTCAAAATCGCGTGTAATTTTTTTTTATTTCTCATGACACATCGGTGCACGAATGGCAAGGGCCGGGATAAAGAAAACTTAAAAACAAAACAAAAAAAAATAATTCGAGATCATCATAGTTTTTGAAATATAAAATTTTTACATGCAAACATAAAATAGTTTTGAAAATGGCTCACCTTTTTTCTAACTAATATTATTGATAATGAAAGAAAATAAAATCACACATAATTTATTAGGCAAATGTATTATAAACGCTATTGTCATCTCACTTTTTTGTCATTTCATATAAAAATAATTAATAAAAAGTCTTGATCTTGGCGGCGGATGCGTTTGCCCACCGGATCGGGATAGACTGGTTGCTGGAGGGAGACCTTTTGACCCCTCCAGTTGGACTCTCGACCCATCGCCTTACACTACAGTGGGAGGGATGGATTCACTAATGGACACACTGATCCGCAGATTCCTACCCATCTCTCGTACCCTTTTCCTTCCCAGAACTTCTTCTCCTTCGTTTCCAAAAATAAATCCTCCACCCAGCACACCCAAAGATGACATCTTTAGAGGTTTTTTCGTCAGGATCTCCCGTGGGGCAAATGTAAAATATAAGAGGGCTATTCAGAAACTAGGGAACGTTTTGTAATAAAACAAAAACTAGGTACAGGAAAAATATTTTATTATATACATCTGAAAGAGTGACTAAAATGCTACTTTTCTACATAGTCACCAAACAAATTAAGGCACTTATCGTAGTGGTGGACAAGCTTCGAAATTCCTTCGTCATAGAAATCCGCCGCCTGCGATCTCAGCCACTCAGTGACGCACGCCCAGAGCTCGTCTTCGTCATCAAAACGCTGTGTGAGGTCAGGCATTGTTATGAAAAAACAAAATTTTTGATGACAACTTTCCTCAGCGCTTGTTTTGCATTGCTCTTCTAAGCTTGCGCAATGTTTGGCAGTACCGATCAGAGTTGATTGTTGCACCACGCTCGAGAAAGTCAATAAGCAGCACACCTTGCCTATCCCAAAAAACAGTAGCCATAATCTTCCTCGCTGACAAGGTTTGCAAAAATTTTTTGGTTTTTTGGGGGAACTTGTGTGCCCCCACTCCATTTTGCCTCTCAATTGACGTGCTTCACCCACGTCTCGTCACCCGTTACGATTCGATCCAGTAAAGAATCACCATGTGTGTGGTAGGCGTCAAGAAATGTTAAGGCTGCTCCCATTCGCTGACCTTTATGGAGGTCTGTAAGCATTTTTGGCACCCATCTTGCACAAAATTTATGGTAGCCAAGCTTGTGAGTCACAATTTCAAACAACAAAGTCCGTGAAACTTGTGGGAAGCAAAGCGAAAGCTCCGTTATTGTAAATCTTCTCATCAACTTTGGCGAGAAGATCGTCTGTCACAATGCTCGGGCGTCCACTCCTCTCTTTATCATGCAGGCCATTTTTAAACCGGATACACCATTTTCGCACTGAACTTTCATTCATTACGTCGTTGCCATACACTTCGCACAGTTGCCGATGAATTTCTATCGGTTTTTCGTTTTTTGCTAACAAAAACCGTATTACGGACCACACTTCACAACTGGCGGGATTTGAAATTGCAGCGCACATTTTAAATTGGAATATTGGGAAAACGGGCAGCGCGAAGACGTTCTCGTTCTGACGGCTGGATGCCGACTGAAGCTACGAAAACGCGCACACCAAAACATACGTGATCGCCGCGCGCCTAGCGGCGTCAGACGGAAACGTTCCCTAGTTTCTGAATAGCCCTCGTAATATTTTATGGAAAATATAGTAAAACTTCAAAAATATATTTGTATTTCTTTATTAATCTTTTTTTGTAACATAAGAGAGAATAAAAAATCGTTTCTAAATATGTGAAACTATTCCGGGTAAACTACTTATGACATGTTTATTAGCGTGTGTCAATTATTTCAACTTCTGAATTCAGAAACGCCCGGGGTCTCAAAAGTTGCGTCTTGCAAAGAAAATGAGAACTGCATTTAAATTTATTTTAAAAAAAATGGTTATTAGCCCGCTAAAATGCATTGAAAATCAGAAAACAAACCTAAAACCTTTTTTTTTAAATTTTTTATAAAAAAAATTTTTCATCTAAACTTTTAACATTTGTTTATTATTAAAAAAATGCATATAACTGACAAAAATGAAAAAAAGTTCAACTTTATGAAAACAAGTAAGTCTACAAGAATTCTGATTTTATCCAGAAAAAGTGTTATTTTCCCCTTTTATTTTTTTAACCAACACATCACATATGTTTAATTATTCTCACTTCAATTAAAAAATTTGGGAGGCGGGAATGGGTACCGCCGCCCCGGGAACCTTTATTGGATAACCAACACCTCTGCCACAGATCACCCCAAGTGGTTCGCTACGTTTGGTGATTTAGCAGGGGTGCCCGGGTTCATGGGGTGAGGTTTGTCTAGGTCTTGGAGGCGGATGACCAGGACATACTGAACCCCAGATTCCTACCCACCCCTTAAACCCTTTTCCTTCCCAGAACTCTCCTCTCCTTCCTTTCCTTAAAAAAACCCTACACACAGCATCCCCAAAGATGACATAGGCCCTGAGGAAAATTATTTTCCTCAGGGCCTCCTGTGTGGAGCTCATGTAAAAAAAAAAAAAAAATTTTTTTTTTTTTGGTTCTTTGTACCGCAGTTATGTAATGAAAAATAAGTTTGGTACAATATATAAAATATGAACCCTTTGTTTTATTTTTTTTCCAAATCACGAAATCTATTTTTTTTCGAAACTTCCGGCCATTTTAGCGGGCTAATAGTGAACAATAATTTAATTTTTTTTACGTTTTCGAATAGCTACAGATCATACGAAACTTTTGAGACTCCGGGCGTTTAAATATAAGGCCATGTGTTTTCTCTCTATGGAGAGCGACACACGCTAATGTTTATATTATTTCTCGGCTGTTCCCGTCTGGAGCCAGTGAGACTGGCATCTCCAATTGGGGTATGTTAAGAGGCTAAATTTAGTGGGAGGGGAAGGAGATGAGGAAGTACTCGACTATTCACATTTGGTCACCGAACACGGCTAACGCCGTTTCAGGCAACTTTTCAATTCTGAATGTTGGTTTTACACCAGAGCGATACTGAGAGTATCTTTCACTCTGGAACGTGCCGCATACATTATTTTTAAATGAATTAATCAAAATAAAATTTATTTGCCTACTCCGAGATACGATTCTGCGTTCTTTGAATTGTGAGTCAAGAGTCTTACCCCTTGACCACGGAGGCCGTCAGTGAGTGAATAAGTGGTAAGTATTCAGTAACTGCAAAAATCATACAGTCTGCTTTCGGGTTCCATAACAACTTAACTAAGTGGTACTTCAACACCATTGAAAAATGATTTAAAGTCTTTAAAATTACTGAAACAAAAATAGCACATAACCTAACCTAATCTTTTTAACCTAGTTTTATTTTATCACTTTTCATGACTTTATATCACTTTTCAAAGATTTGTCGAGTTGTCTGGTCTTCTTGAATACCAGCTTGATCAAAAAATTTTAGAACCGGCCACCGTGTGGCGCTGTCAGTCACCCGATTGGAATTCTTTTTTTTTGTTAGGTTACCACATCTGTCACGACACTTCCCTCCAAAATTCTTCGTCATAGCTTGACATTTGTAAAAGTAACGCTGTAATGAGTACATCTACTTCTGGGCATGCTTTCGATTTTTTTACTACTCGTAGATTTTGCACCACGATAACCCATTGTTGCACAATGCGATCAACACAAATACTATCTAGCAGTCTTCGAATTCACCTAATCTGACTCCCTGCTCCTTTTTCCTGTTCAACTGACTTAAAAAATCGCTCCGCGGAACGCGTTACGCCACCCGATAGGATGTCATGAAAAAATAGAAAACGGTTCTGATGGATATACCAAAAATTGAGTACCAGCGTCAGAGTCGGCGATGTGTGAATGCGGTGCGGTGCAGACCACCGAACATGAAGACAACGAATGCCCGCTTCATTCATTCCCCGGGGGGATTGATGAGGTCCACAGGGCAACGCCTGAGGGGCTGTTCAAGTATTACGTAACGCACATGCGTTACGAGGGGGGGGGGAGGGGGGGTTTGAACAACGCGTTACGTAACATGTTTTTCTTTATTTAGATTAAAAAAACTAGGGAATTAAAATCTTAAATCTCTTGTTTTATTTATTTCCACAAACGCAATTAAAACAAGAAAAAACGTATTTAAGCGACTTTCCAGTACTTTGCGCAACTTAATTGTGACTTTCATGTAAAAATTGGTATTTGGGCGTTACGTAACATTTAGGGGGAGGGAGGGGGGGGTTGAGCGGAAAAACGTTACGGCGCGTTACATGGGGGGGAGGGGGGGCCAAAAATCTTCAAAAATTGCTTTACGTAATACTTGAACGTCCCCTGAGGCCCTAGACTGGCTCGCAGACCTAGATGTCCCCCTCTGACCCCCCATCATACGAAAGAAGAAGAAGTACCAGCGGTGTTTCGAGGAATGGATCAAGTGCTGGCGTAAGTGCGTTGCAGTCGATGGAGAGCACTTTGGAGGGGACCATATCGATTTTATGAATGAAGTTCTGAAACTTTTTGATCAATGTAATATGTATACTCCTCCTGTTTGTCTTTTGGCAATGTATTTCCTTAACGTAGTTACCTTCAGATCGCAGCTATGTATCAACACGGCCATTGTTTACATGCACCGCTTCTACGCCTTCCATTCTTTCACGCAGTTCCACCGCAACGCCATGGCCGCCGCCGCTCTCTTCCTCGCTGCAAAGGTAACCAATCAACCAATTACCAACCCACAACCAACCACCATCCAACTATCATCTTTCTTCTTCTTTTTCAATGGCGCTACACCCGTTTCGAGCCTTAGCCTCCTTCAATATAAGCCTCCACCGCCCTCTGTCCTCGGCCGTCGTCTTCCAATTTGCAACATGGAATAGTCCTCTTGCATCCTTCCTGACATCATCCTCCCATCTCAGCCTAGGTCTGCCCGCCTTTTGTTTACCTCCTGGGTGTCCTGTTAGAACCTTCTTCGGTACTCATGTGCTTGGCATTTGGTGCACTTGTCCGACCCATCTTAGTCTTTGGAGCCTTAAATGGGTAGAGAGTCTGGGAGTTTGGTGGATATCATAGAGCTCATTATTGTGGCGGATTCTCTATGCCTCTCCCTCTCGCACCGCTCCTAAGATTCTTTGAGGTACCTTTCTTTCGAAGTTTTCCAGCTTTTCCGCAGACTTTGCTGCCAACTATCATCCAATTCAACAAGGGATGCGGAACTTTTCTTATCTACAACTTGCCTATATATATAGTATATACATACATATATACGCTTTGGGAGGTAGATATTGGGTACCGCCGCCCCGGGAACCATTTATTGGATAACCAACACCCTGATTTAGGTCACCCCAAGTGGTTCGCTAAGTTTGGTGTGGCAGTGGGTGCCTGGGTTCATGGAGGTGAGGTCGGTCTAGGTCTTGGCGGCCAATGCGTTAGCTCACCTATTGCGTGGACAGCCAGATCGAGAGAGTGTTACCTAACCTAGACCTCTCCAGCCGGTCTCTCTCAACTCTTCACCTTGCACCGCAGTTGGAAGCATGGATTCATATGTCCGTCACTCCTAAACACATTGACCCCCAGATTCCTACCCACCCCTCATACCCTTTTCCTTTCCAGAACTTCCATGACTAAGTGGGTCTTAGTACAAAAGAAGACTCCATTTCACTGGTGACATCTCTGAACTTATCACATATTAACAGCCTTGTGATAAAGATGTATCCCTTTACTAATTATATTTTTTTTATTTTACAAATCTGATTAACAACCATTAATATATTTGCTGGTTGTATCAGTTAGTAAGGGAGTATATCTTTATTATATTACAAAGTTTGTCCCGTAGACTTCTCTAATGAGGGGGTGTGTATAAACAAGTGATGGCGTTTTGTACTAAGTGGAGGATGTGTGGGGGTGTGTTGACAGATGGAGGAGCAGCCCAGGAAGCTGGAGCACGTGATAAAGGTGGCGCACATCTGCCTGCACCGCGGCGACAGCACGCAGGCGCTGGATGTGCGCTCCGATCACTACCAGGAACAGGTAAGCCACATATTAGTCCTGGGTTCATCGTGAACTATCCAATCTTTTTAACCCGATCACGAACCACCGAGATTGGCGTGATGAGCGACCATAGTTTTGTACATTTTGTATACCGGCATCTCGTTCTCGCAACAGAGTAATAGAGATAGTAAGTTTGTATCTAGTAGCCAAACCGGATCATATTTACTATTAGAATTGTATTCAATTATCGGTCCAATCCTTTATAATCTCGAAGTTTCTGTTTTTAACATTACGTATTTGAATTCAAAGCCGATTACTGTCAGGTAGCTGTCATTCGGATAAAATGAAAGAACTCTATTAATTTCCGCCTTTGACGGCACAAAAGCGCATGGAGAATTGTTTATTAAAGCCAAATTCTATTTCAACACTTTATTTGGGTCTTTTCATCTGTATTGACAAAATCGCGTGAATTTGACAGTAGCAGATCTTTATTAATAGGAAACCATCTTACCGCAAATAACTTTACAGATGTAAACAGTCACATGAGTATTTACACGTGTTGAACTTCAGAACAGCTTCCGTGAGCACCTATACCCTTAAGTCGGATGCATTTGTTAACGCTCCTTCGAGTAACATCTCAAAAACTTATGTTAAGTCGCGCTATTTGCTATAAACCTTCCTGCCACTCTGGTAATAGCTTCCAAAAGTAACTGTATAAAGAATAAGTTTGATGAATGACAGTCCATTTCGGATTAACCATCTCTATTTCCGTGTCATGAGAATGAGACTCAAAACGCCGATCTACACTATTTATACATCTATGGTCTACCTACTATCTACCTGAAGGTTACGAAAGGTTTACCTATCTACGTCAAACGAAAGTACCCTATCGATCGATCGTATTGATCTATCCACGGAATTTTTTCCGCTTGTAAAATACTCGATCACGTCGCCAATGGGTCGTGATCGACCCGGTTGTGTAAATTGATCGATGGATCTAGCTCTACCACATACACACAGTCATAGGTCACCCCAAGTAGCTTGCTAAGTTTAGTGACTTAGCAAGGGTGCACGGGTTCATGGGATGATGTGGCTGATCTTTGCGGCGGTTGCATCTGTCCATCACAGCGTGACAGGCCAGATTAAGAGAGACTGGTTGAAGTAGGCCCTACGACCTCTCCAGCCGGACTCTCTCGACCCATCGCCTTGCACTGCAGTTGGAGGGATGGATTCACACGTCCGTCTCTCCTGCACACATTGATACCCAAATTCCTACCCACCGCACATTTATTTTTCCTTCCCAGGAAAATATATTCCTCAGAACCTCCTGTGTGGAGCTAATGTAAAAAGAAAACTCTTTGAAGAACCTGATTGATTGCAGTCCAGGAGTGACCAAACTTCCAGAATTAGGTCATGCAATAACAATATGACATTCTGTTTGTGTGTAGGCCCAGGACCTGGTGTTCAATGAGAATGTGCTCCTGCAGACCCTCGGCTTCGACGTGGCTATTGATCACCCGCACACGCACGTGGTCAAGACCTGCTCCCTCATCAGAGGTTAGTTACTCTCTGTAGCACCATATGTACAACACATTATGCTATCATTTATGCCGTGTTAAAACACCGAGGTAAGAACACAAAGGTATTTTTAATTTTATTCGACTGTCTGAAATATCATGATCTTTTATTTAAGTTCTCCTAGAGTCCAGAGGTTATCACTCTTGATAGTGGCTTGGACAATGTGCGCATTTGAGTACCTATTGTTTGTTAAAACTTCAATTAAGTTAATTTTTAATCAGTATTAAATTTGGTCCATCTGTGCTTTTGGGTCGCTATATCCATCGTTACTCAATGACGTTATGTATAATATATAGACTCGCCGTTGTCTCACAAACTCAAGGTAGAATTTGGCAAGTAAGAAACACTCTTATGTTTTCAGTAAATAATTCAAAGTTATTCATCCATCTATCTATCTATCTATATAATCTTCTATATAAATAAAAATGAATCGCCGAAATGTATGTACGCGCATAACTTCCGAACGACTGCACCAAATTGGATAATTCTTTTTTTGTTGTGTTCGTTATGGTCAGGACAAGGTTTTTATAAAACTACTGGTGAGCTCTGGCATTACGAAATTTGTATAAAAAATTGCAATAGGTGGCACGCGAGCTGTTTGAAAACTGAATGTACCGGGACTGAATGAATGGAATGCGGGAGGGTGGAACTCGGGAGGAGGGTTCGCGGGACGGGGGAAGCAGGCGAGGGGAGTGGGGAGAGGGAAGGCGGTGTGGGAACGCAAGAGGGGGAAGGGGATGCGGGAGAGGAAAGGGAGGCGGAAGGGAAACGGAACGAATGGGAAAACACGCAGGGAGAAACAATTTCTTTATTAAATGGCATAGCAACGCATGCCGGGGACCAGCTAGTCTATGATAAAGATGACATTCAAATAGTGTGTGTATGAACGACATAGATATAGGAACAGGCGGCGTTTTCATATTGAGTCGAATACTACATTCTACATCACGGGTGGGGACTGAGATGCCAAGATATGCTTACTCGCTTATACTAAGACGAATACGGAATTTTGTACGACACAACCTACTGTGTCATAGGTTGTTCTTATACTTAATTGTTTGCTATCTCACTTTCTCTAATGGTGCTATGAATCTTCGGGAAACAATCGAAATAATTTTATTTTTTATAATAATAAATAATTTGCGTGTATTTATGAATGAAATGTGATTCCTTGGCTTTTACTAGTGTTAGCCGTGTTATGAAAACATTTTTTCATCACACACAAGGACATTTTAGCGCTTTTTTTAAAGCAATTTACTTACTAGTAAGACACGACCTTACATGACGCTTGGCAGTTGAGTATTATAACTATGAATTCTAAGACAATACAATTGCCTCTTTTTTGGCTTACCGCTTTGAGATTTCTACCACGTGTCTATATATTATATATAACGTCATTGTCGTTACCGGGCATTTTACACTATGCTTTGTTCATACAAATTCCCATATGGAAACTAAATCAAAATATATCTAAAATATTTTCTTTATATAATCATTATTTTCATACTTACGATTTCATAGTTGCCATTAGAACAAAACTTTCGCCATTGGAGCAAAACTAAGGCAAACTTTAGAAATCGCTGAAAATGTTTAATACAAACAATTTTTAGAAAAAAAAAGCTTTTGATTTGCCTTAATTACTATGAAGAAGAACTATTTTGCATATTCGGATGATGGAAAATATTGCATTCAAAATTTTAATTGTGCAAAATAAAATTTGCTTTAGTCTTGCGAGATGGTGGCCATTTCATTGTCTATAATTATGTTGGTGTTCCTGATACTACAACCTAAAGTGCATTTTTTTTAATTTTTATTTTATTTCAAGAATTCCACCAAACTAGTGCTTATCTAATACCCATAGATTACACGGTAATATTGTCTCTTCTAGTCCTTCGTTATGTTATAGTGTCAGGAATACCGACATAACGAAATGACAGAAATTATTGTAAATGGCCGCCATCTCATACCACAAAAACATTTTCATTTCACGTAATTGAATTTTGAATGCGGTATTTTACATTGCCGCGAATGCAAATAGTCCAGCGATTTCGAAAGTTTACCAAAATAATATTTTGCGACAGTACTAAATCGTCAAAAAATGGCAGCATCTTGAATTTAACCACTAATCTCATGGAAGCATTTGTCATTTAATTTTGCCAAATCATCAAAAATACATGCGAAATTCTTAATACTGAACGGTAATACACCATTAACATGTAATAAACTTACATTATCGTTACGTAAAACAATGGCAGACAACCTGTAATGTCCGCCATCTTAAACTAATCATCAAAATAGGACACATCCTTTTATCTTCCCGAATCCATGTGAAAAAACCATCTGTATGGAAATTGGATGAAAAAAGCACTGTTTATAATGCCCATCAGCAAGGCCTTTGCAGATCATGGAAGCTGTAAATCTGTACATGTCCCAGGAAAAAAGCTCTGCTAGGCAACCCTTCCATTATTGCACAAGCAAAATTTTCTTCTTATGATGATAGTTTTCCTCCCACTTTAGGAATTCATAATTTTCAGATTATTTGTTTTCTCTTTTTATGTGAGTTTATCAGAATTTATTTTTCTTTTCTTTAGACTTGTACAGATTTACAGCCTCTATGGACTTCAAGCTTCTACTGTTAGAATATTACTATTTTAAATACATACTATTATTTTTTTTATTATTAACATATTTCCAAACATTACTGCCAACTAAAATTACATTCATTGTTTTTCCCGGCAATCATCCATACTACTAATCCTGCATTTAATACTACAGACATTTCCCCCACCTTAAAATAAGACTCTCAACAAGTTTTCCTTTAAAAGTTATTTCATTGTTCTGCTTGAAAATATCTCTCCAATTGCCAAATAGTTTGGATTCATCAAATATTGTATGAAATTGGAATATGGTCCTGCTGTTGAGAGCTACGTTGTAACCTCCTTTCTTAGGCTGCCTTTACACTCGCAGATTATTTCCCGTAAGTCAAGCAAGCAATTTATGGCCAAATTTATCAATGTAAACGACATCAAAAGTCACTTAACGTAATTTATAGCAAGTTAAGTTAATTTATAGAAATCGTTCTTTCGCAAGTTTTTTGAAAGGTCTAATTGCGTCTGCGTGAAGCTCAGCTTCTCACAGCTTGATAAATTGAGAGACTTGCCGCAAGAAATGGTACCAAAATGCACCGTTGCGAGATGTCAAAAATTAAAAGACAGTGGTTTTCGTAAAATTCTTTTTCCTATAAAACCAGTATTTATTTATACTTATTTAAGTTTTCTGAAAATGAGCATCCTACTATTCAATTATCGGTCCAATCCTTTCTAATCTCAATGTTTTTGTTTAAAAGATTACGTATTTGAATTCGAGGTCAGTTGCTGTCAGGTAGCTGACATGCGGATAAAATGAAAGAACTCCATTAATTTCCGCATTTGAAGGCACAAAAGCGCATGGAGAATTGTTTGATTCAAGCAAAATTCTATTTCAACACTTTATTTGGGCCTTTTCATCTTTATTGACAAAATTGCGTAAATTTGACAGTAGCAGATCGTTGTTTACAGGAAGTCATCTTATCGCAAATAAATTTACAGATTTATACTGTCGCAAGAGCATACACAAGTTGAACTTACGAACAACTTCCGTGTGAGCATTAATTACCATAAGTCGGATGCATATGTAAACACTCTTGTGAGTAACTTGCCAAAAACTTACATTAAGTGATAAATTTTATTTATGAGTGCAAAACTAGCCTTATACACACGTCAATTATGAGATAGAGGGAGAGGTTACAATGTAGTATGCTGTATAGCCTATAACTTCATCATGTTTCATAATGGTCGTTGATGGCGCTATGGAATTAGCGATGCAAAATTCACGGATGGTCTTGGAATGGCTGTGACATGTGTTGTGTTATAATTGTTGTTATTAGAGTGTTATTATTATTATTTTCTTGTTTGTGGTGGAAGGAAAGGAAGGTAGCTCGGGCAAGTTCCTCGGAGAGGTCCGCAGCGGAGGATCCCTCACCAACGGGCCCGGACAAGAAGGTATTATACAACCAGCCAAACAAACAAACACCATTGAATTAGAATACACCGGATGACCTGACACCCATCTTATTGTAGGAGGCTGGTCATCAACAAACATCCAACATTACATATCCTATATGCAAGCAACAAAACAGTGCATAGCTCTAATGCTGATATAATAGAATTTTCGCAGATGACTCCATCTTGTGTATTCTATTTCATTGAGTTTCCTCAGTCATTCCATGTTTTCCGTCTCACATTTTGCTTTAAAGACATTGTCACCAGATATCTAAGGTTTACTTCTATGGACTTTATTTGTTTCTTGGTACATATTTACTATGTCATTGTCTTCTAAATGGTACATCAAAGTTGACCCTGTGTTTAACCTTCCAGCGGGCGCGCTGTCGCAAAATTTGCGACAAATGCACCTTATCGCTTCCCCCACTTTTATCACTTAGTAGCATGCATCGAGTTCCGAGCTATTCGAGGGTCTGTGACTCACTAAACAACAGACCTACCGGGTGTGCTTAGAAGTTTTTGTTTTTCATTGATATTCGGAAATTGCCATTAACCTGTCAAAGGCCATCAAATTCCAGAAAAAATATGGAAATTTCCTAAAAAACCACCATTTTGAATTTTGAATTGAATGTTTTGTGGATTAATTTTGAGATATCATATATTTTATTGACCAAAACACATTCCTAGAACAATAAACTATGTACCAAAATAACATTACTTGCGTTAATTACGTAAATTAATAGGTTTTACGATGTTTTAGTCGAGGAACACACATCGACCTTGACAGATAAAATTCGCGGCAAATTTGACATTTTCATGCCACAGATAAAATCTTTAAATAATCTGGTGTTGCAAGATGAATGAAATTTTTACCCGTCTTATGGAGAAATGAGGGCGCAAGCGATTCTAACCTTGTCCTTCATATAAATTCTGTACATAGAAGGGTCAAAATCGCAGACAAACATAATTTATTCGAATTTATTTGTAATTTTTTTTCCCGCGCTTGCGCCCAATACGCGCGCGCCCGCGCGTCACCGGCCGATTACAGGTTAAGCGTAAATGTTACCACACGCGCCTTAAAATTTTATACAAATTTGCCTGTCCAGGAAAGGCCTTTGGAGCATTTTCCTAAAAAAATTGGCATTGACCATGATGAAAGAGCATCTTATCTTCAGATCAAATTTCAAACAACTACCGCAAGATGTAAGTGCTTTTTTCAAAGTGAATTACGGTTGGGAAGTTGAGCCGATAACAGAAGAAGAAAAAGGAAGCCCTCCAAAAGGCGGAGTTTGTCGGTCATGTGCACTGGAGAAAAAAAGATCCTCGGCATCAATAAAGTTGCTGTTGCCAGTCCTTTTTTTACCCAGACCTTTACTTTAAATTTTCCTAAAATAAAATACCATTTACATCGAGAAAACTTGATGACTTAAAATTTACGACAAGCGCCCGCTCAAGGGAAATCACTCAGCACGCCCGCTGGAAGGTTAATTGAAGCTAAGCACATCATTAAGTGATTATTTAGATGTGTAATCTCTCCATATTTCCATTGGCCACCAGGGCCAGGTTTCTAAATAAATATACAAATAACAAAGTTGACAACATTGGGAATACTTACTTGTCTGGAAGCCAACTCCTTTCTATAAGTCTGCCCTCAACATACACCCAAACATAATACACTAATGATTTCCCTAATATTGGCGCTGTCATCTGTTAGCTCTCCCGTGTTACTGATGGTGGTGTTTGTTGCAGCCTCCAAGGACCTAGCGCAGACGTCGTACTTCATGGCGTCCAACAGCCTGCACCTGACCACCATGTGCCTGCAGTACCGGCCCACCGTTGTGGCCTGCTTCTGCATCCACCTGGCCTCCAAGTGGAGCAATTGGGAGGTAAATACACCAGACTATCAAGTATTTGATCCGATTTAAGCTAATTTTTTTCCGCATGGATAACCATTACAAGGTATGTTTTAGGCTACAAATACGATTTATTTTGGTTTTATTGGTTGCTCTTTAACCCCTCCGAAAATCGCCACTTAAACCCTTAAAATGTCATTTTATGAAAACTTTTTGTTATTACCGCTTCACAATTAAAGCTCTATAAATGAAACATTTCTGAACGTAGCCGAATAGTAAAAACTGTTTTACAAAATAAGCTTTCAAATTATTATATTACAAATGAATATTAACATTTGTAAATATTAAAATTTAGAATGCAAACATTAAAAATAGGTAAAAATGACTCACGTGATGTTTTTATGTGAAAACGGTACTAAAATCACAGATTATGTAAACAACAATATTTATTCTATTGTATAAATGTGTAATAATCACCTTTGTCACCTCACTTTTTTATCATTTCATATCAAAATATTTAATAAAAATTAACAATGTCGAGCGCGGTCGAGCCGCCGGTAGTAAATTTGGGCGGGTAAATATTTGTGTCAACTACGCGACTGACAGCATATTCTTGTTATGTATTTCTATGGACAACGTGATAGGGAAATACAGCTTGATCTACTATCAATAACGGAGTTAGAACGATTTCTATGGAGACGCACGCGCTGACGTATAAACACGCTTATTGTACTTGACTGCTGTCGTATTTTTAACGCATATATCTGCGGAGGGGTTAATGCGATTATGTATAAAGAAACTGTATGAAGGTCAGAATCGCTTGTGCCAATTTCAATATGGGATCTAGGTTGTGTTTGATTATTGTAGCTACTCTAAATGCAACACTAGTGACGTGTTAATGATTGTGTGTGTGTTGCAGATCCCTCAGTCCAACGAGGGCAAGCACTGGTTCAACTATGTGGACCGTACCGTGACGGCTGAGTTGCTGGAGCACCTCACTTCGGAGTTTCTGCACATTTTCGACCGCTGCCCCTCCAGACTTAAGAAAAAGATTATGTCGATATCCAACTCTCAAGGTAACAAACATAAGCCACACAACAACTTTATTCTAATTTCATTTATTATTTAATCAAATATTCCCGCTTGACATTCAATTTCAAATAGTTTTGTGGTTTTTGATATTATGCGAATATGAAATTGTTTTTAAAATCAGATGAAAAAACTCTTTCACATTTTAACATAACAAACAGATAAATGCAGTTAAAAATGTTAAAAATTTTAATTTAAACATAGATGAAGTTTTTAAAATCGCTTACTGATGGTTTTTTTCTTCTAAACTATATTTACCATTTTATATGAAACTAAAAAACAGATGGGAGATAGAGGGCTACCACAGTTATATGGCGTGGTAGCTAGGGAATGCAATCCTGAAGCATAATATGACGAGATCCCGTTCGAGATCGACGGGATTGGGCGGCAGTAGTCAGCGACGCTACACACTTCCATTCGGGACGCGAGTGGGACGCTGACTGACTGACGGTTGGGCGGGAGTGTCGATCGAAGAAAGAAAACTATCCTGACTATTTACGAATATTAGCGACGGATGACGAGCGGGACAGATAATATAAAACTGTGTCGAGTAAGTGAGAAAGAGATACTTGCGTGCGTGCAGGCAGCCATTTGTTTTAGTTTTGGTCATTTGCAGTTATGGTCATTACTTTTTCTTAAATTATGCATTTTTTATTGTTTATGTGAGTTAAATAAACCTAATTTTTGGATTCTTACATTGTTAATACCCTTAAAATGTCGAAAAATAATCCAGATCAAGTGTATGTTGAGTTTAGCAGTCGTTTACCGGTATGGAGATACTTCAAGAAAGCAGTTAACAATTTGACTGCTCAATGCAATAAGCATTTTCAGCAGTTGGGTACATTGCAACGGACATTAGATGTCGTTTTGCAGATAGCACCCTCAATACACTTTGTTTTTTTAAGAAGTTTCTTTCAAAATCACCCGTACTTACTTTCTAATCTCCTTAACCTGTGAAAGGCCGGCAAATTCCCGAAAAAATTTTGAATTGAATGTTTTGTGGATTAATTTTGAGCTATCGTATATTTTATTGACCGAAACACATTCCTAGAACAATAAACTATATACTAAAACAACATTACTTGCGTTAATTACGTAAATTAATAGGTTTTACGATGTTTTAGTCGAGGAACAAGCATCAACCTTGACAGATAAAATTCGCGGCAAATTTGACATTTTTATACCACACATAAAATCATTTAAAAAATGTTCAGGGGTTGCAAGGTGAATGAAATTTTTACCCATCATATGGGGTAATGTTGGCGCAAGCGATTCTGACCTTGTTCTTCATACAAATTCTGTGCATAGAAGGGTCAAAATCGCAGACAAACATTTTTTTCTCTAAATATTTTTTATAAATATTTTCGCCTATATTTTTTTCTTTTGATTTATTATAATTTAAAAAAAAAACTGTTAATTATTTGTTTTCTGTTTTTGTTTTCTTTCAAATAATATTTTCTTTTAATTAACGAGATCCCGAAAATTCCGAGATCTCGCGAGATTGTAATTTCTAATCTCGCGAGATCTCGAATTTGCGATCTCGAGTCGAGATTGCATTCCCTAGTGGTAGTCCTCTTTCTCCCATCCATGAAGAAGGTTCCCGTTTTTACCTGAACGGCGTGTGCTTTTGAAGATATGAGGGCTGGAAGTTTCGCCCTCTAGAAATTTCTGAAACAGTCCAGAACATTCGAGAGTATTTCACAACATTCCAGAACATCCTAGAACATTCTAGAACACTCGAATGTTGTGGAATGTTTTGGAACATTGTGGACCATTCAAAGCCTTTTTTTTGTATGGGTGGGACTACCCATGTAGGGGTATATAAAGCAAGATCCGTCATGGATTCAAACGTCAGTTCAATCTCATATCAACTCCCTGAGTAAAGTGGGGTACCACAGCTAGTTAAAAATAATATTGTATTAGTCCTGAGTCGATCGATCGTTTAACACGACCCGGGTCGCCCACGACACTGGCATCATGAGCGGATCGCGAAGACCCGCTCTTTTCGCGACACAAAATATGAAACTCTATTACGCTTCACCCAGCTACTTTCTACTACCTGAGTCGAGAGAGCGGGTGGCCAAATCCGGGTGTTGACAAACCGTTCGCTCTCTCATACATCTATCTATCGTCGCTCGCCCTGCCACATCCGCACTCGAAACCCAGGTTGCAGTAGTAGAGCGGTTGCAAGAAGTGGGTCGCGAGAACCCGGGTGCTGACGAAAAAATGACCCGCTCTCTCTTTGGTGGTCCGTGAGCGGGTTTCAATGTGTGGGTTATTCACGACCGACCCAGGACTATATTGTATGCACGGATATATTTTTTTTCACATGAGCTTCACACAGGAGGCCCAGGTGAAAATAATTTCCCTCAGGGCCTAGTCATCTTTGGGGATGCTGTGTGGAGGGTTTTTTTAAGGAAAGGAAGGAGAGGAGAGTTCTGGGAAGGAAAAGGGTTTGAGAGGTGGGTAGGAATCTGGGGTTCAGTGTGTCTTGGTCATCCGCCTCCAAGACCTAGACAAACCTCACCCCATGAACCCGGGCACCCCTGCTAAATCACCAAACGTAGCGAACCACTTGGGGTGACCTACAGCAGAGGTTTTGGTTATCCAATAAAGGTTCCCGGGGCGGCGGTACCCATTCCCGCCTCCCAAATTATATATAATGATATTTACAACTATGATTTACTTTGAAATACAAAGAGAAAGCTTTCTAAATCTGTTGTATATCATATATTTTGACCGGTCAGTGGTCAAGTGGGCATCGCGTTTGGGTCCCACCCGGGCGTTCCGTATTCCTGATTCCTCAGCTGGCTAAGTCCTCCCATCACAACTCAAGCAACATTTTCGGCCTACTGTGGTGGTAGTAGGAGATTTTCAAATATTATTCGGTTATTCGTAACTCGGAAATGTTTGTCTTTCTTTAAAAAAAAAAATATGTATATGTATGTATATCATAATAGAAAAGGATATAGAAGGCGTTTTATGGTTTTATGGGAACTTGTCTTGATATAGCACTATGTGGCACGAGTTAAGCTCTTGACAAATAAGAATATTAGTTAAAGCCAATTGTGTGTGTGTTGCAGTTGCGCTCTTGCAAGCCGGCACGGGCTCCCCGCAGCAGACCTCCAGTACTGTCAGTAGCGCCCCGTCTCCATTCGTAAGTACAACCCATTTCACTTCCATCATCCTGCCGCTGTATTCTGATCACACATCAGTTCATTCCAAGAATGTTATTATTAAAAGATTTCAATTTATTTTGTTAACATGAAACGCAGTGAAATTATTCTATTTATCAAATTTTTCATGTTGATGCATTTTTTTCAGGACAAAGAACCTAGAAAAATACCACCTGAAGAATTGGAGAAAGTCGGTAAGTTAAATACCCAATGTTAAAAAATTGAACACCCAATTTTATCATTCTGTTATTCAGTAGTCTGTTTTATAAAATACTAGCAGACCCGGACACACGCTGCTGTGGCTAACGATATCTTTATAACCAACGCCATTTGTTAAATCAAATCCACACCACGCTGCCCGCTGCCGCTTGGCCAGATATATTATGTATTTAAACCAATTTACACAAAACCTTGACATATTATGTACTTAAAATCCTTCCTCAAATCACTATCTATTGGTGAAAACCGCGTGAAAATCCATTTAATGTTGGCACAAGCTATTCTGACCCTGTTCTTCATACAAATTCTGTACATAGAAGGGCCAAAATCGCAGACCAAAAGTTTTTGTTCGATATTTTTTCGATTTATTATCTAATTCGCGCGCGCCCGCGCGTCTCCGGCCTATTAGAGGTTAATCACTATCTATTGGTGAAAACTGCGTGAAAATCCATTGCGTAGTTTAAAAGATCTAAGCGCACATACAGCGTGAGCGACTTCATTTTATACTTAACCTGTCCGATATATCGTGAATATTCACTTTTAATGTCTTAAACGAAATGTCAGTTTTACAAAAATGTTGTATTATTACCGCTTCACATTTAAAGCTCTATAAATGAAACATTTCTGAACGTAGCCGAATACTAAAAACTGTTTTAAAAGGTTACGAAATAAGCTTTCAAATTTTTATATTACAAATAAATATTAACATTTTTGAATATTAAAATTTAGAATGCAAACGTTAAAAAAATGTAAAAATGAATGATGTTTTTATGTGAAACGCATAGCAAACAGTACAAGTGCAAACGAGACGGCACGAAACATTCTGAATAATATTTTGTTTATTGTATCACCAAGGGTTATTGAAATTAAACGTAAACAGGCTTACTTATAATGAAACCCTAACACGGCGATGTAGCGTCGCGTTAGCTACACGTCGCGTTAGCCTACACTGCTCATGATAAAAATTTTTACTCGACAGTTGGATTATGGGTTATATTGCTCGACAGTTGCATTATGGGTTATGATTTTTTTACGGTAGCAGCACTCTGCTCCAAAGCTGAAAAACGAGGTCAATTTGGCATTTCGCGGCGTGTTGCCAACTTCACGTTTATTCATACGTCAAAATATTATTCAACGAGATTGTTTTGTGTTTCACGTTTTAAAAATAACTAAGAATTGGCACAAAGAACTTGGAGATCGGTAGATATTTTGCCACCCCATATATTGATCACATCCAAATACGGCCGTACCAAGTCAATCAAACGTCTCATGTCATGTTACATTTTTAAATCTATATTTAGACCTAAAATCTCCTTCCGTAAGTGCCGCAAATGGATCGTACCTTTTCAGTAGCTGTGGTGCACGAATGCCGCGAAAATGGTCAATATTTTGCCAAAGCTGCATTCAAAACGTCAAGATTCTCAAAAAAGTTCACCATTTCGAAAGTTATACCTACTGCCGTACACCGCTGTAGTACAGAGTTAACCCTGGTGATCGGGTGGTTTAAATTCTGACAGCTATTAAATCTCCCATACAGCGACGGGGTAAGAAAACGCGCATGCGCGCTGTTGACCCACCATTATGAGTAACAATTTCACCTAACCCGTTCTTGCTCTCGTGGTGTTATCTTACTTTGCGATTATGAGTAAGATTGAAAAAATATATAAAAAGACGGGTCGGTGCTCAAAGAGTTTTTGAACTGATTTGAATATTAAGTAGGTATCATCACAGTTAACACGAACATAGAGCTCATAATTTTTTCGAAATTTGTTCTGTGCGCATCCGCGCGTCTCCGGCAAATAAGAGATTAAAAGATCTAAGCGTACAGACAGCGGGAGCGACTTTGCTTTATACTATGTAAAAATCGCGCTCTTGTGGCGATTTTTTGCAAAAACATTTTGCTATATAAGTTGTCCAAATTTATTATTATTCTTTCTTCTCTCCAAATGAGAATCCGATATGTAGAACTGAAATTGGTTTATTTTAGTAACAATGACATTGTGGATGTTTGTTCCATGCTTCTACAACTCTTGAAGGAAGTGTTTCCTAGAATTGGATTCAAAAGGTGTTCTGTGTTATTTATTTTTAGTGCCCACGGAGATTTTCATTATTGTTGGTGGTGAAGATTCCTTGGAAGCCAGGGCAACTATAATGTCCGGTTCCATGACAACTAAAGGAAGTGGCATTTCGACTTACATTAAAATAATATCTAATTTCCAGACCTGGACAAGCGCCAACAAGCGCTTTTCTGCCCCAGCACTTCCGGTGGGCCCAGCAAGGTGGACTATCGGGAGTACCGCGAGCGCCAAGCCAACCTGCGCCGGGCTGCCCCGCCCCCGCGCCATCCCCCCGTCTCCGCCGCCCCCAACGCACCCCCCTCTGCCGCCCCCCCGCCCCCGCACAGCAACAGCACCAGTAGTAGTGCCCCTCCCAGTGTGTCGGTTCCACCGGGCGCCAACCCCGCTCCCCCGGCTGGCGGTGCCCCTACGGCCGGCAGCGGCAGTCGGTGGGCCCCCTCTAACGGGGTGCGCCAGCCCCCGCGACATCCGCAGCCCAGGCACCCCACTAGACATTCTCAACGTGAGTATACTGATACTTATCTCATACATAGTCTGATCAAATGCACAATTCATTATCTTTCACACGTATTTATGAAAATATCCTACTTTAAATGAGGACACTAATTTGGTAAAAACTTTTAAAGCAAGTAATTATAAGGGATGTTAGTTGGAGCAAAGATGCTTTAAGACTTACTCTGCACTTGTCACATCTTGCTGTAATTGACACTTGCCCCGTACAATACTTTGTTTATTAAAAAGAGAGAGTGGATACAACCAACCACCAATATGTTCTGTTTTTTAATCGCTTGACTTGTTTCAGCCCCGCCTCCGGAACAGCGTCCTCGGCCTCCGCAGGCCGTACCACCCTCCATTCCACCGCCCTCCGCCTCCCTGCCTCCTCCCGCTGCAGTGGCCCCGCCCGCCGCCCCCGCGGTCGTTCCCGCAGCTCCCCCGCCAGCTCCTCCCACTAGACCCCCCTCGCTCTTCTCTCCGGAGCAGCGCAAGCCCTCCCTGCGTCCACAGCCCCTGCCCCCGCCTCTCTCGCCTTTCAACTCCCCCCCCACATCCCTGGCCGCCGCCCCCCCGCTTCCCGCCCCCGCTGCGCTGGAGACCGACCCCACCCTCGTATCCTCCCTTCTCAAGGAAGCCATCCCGCATAGATCAGACAAGAAGAAGAAGAAGGACAAACATAAGCATAGAGACCGCGATAAGCACGACGACAGGAAAAAGCACAAGAAGAGTAAAGATAAGCGCCGAGAATCAGACGCCCCTAGTAATAGTAGCAGTTTGCAGCCGCAGCAGCACTCGTTGTTGTTACCCGCTGTCAACATCTCCACACCCATCAAGATCACCATCCCGCGCGAGGCTATCGTCAACTCAAACGTGGCCGCCGTGCACAATATGTCTTCTAATCAATCCTCGCAAGAGTCGGGTGCGCCCACTCGCTTGAAAATTAAAATACCCAAAGAAAGATTGCGGACGGAGCCTCCCGTTCCTCCGGTGCTGAAGATCAAGATCCCCAAGGAGATGGTGGAGGGGGCCCGCAAGAGGCCCTTGCCCCCGCAGCAAGGGGACAACCCGCCGCCCGCCAAGTCCAGGCAGGTCAGTAACACACACTCACAGTCGGGTCACACAAACACATTTACCAATCAGAGTCAGGGTCAAGGTCAAAACCATCAGATTCCCACTCAAAATCACCAGATTCAAAGTCAAAATCAAAACCACCAAAACCAGGGTCACAATCAAAATCAAAGTCAAGGTAGTAGCCATGTTAAAAACCCCAAGCCCAACACCAAAGGTCCAAGCTCGAGCTCGAGCCATCCAAACAGTAATGGCCAATTCAATAAACAAAAGTCTTTTGCTTTCGATCAAGGAAACAATAATAATAACAACAAAGATCATAGGTTCGGAAATAACAGCGGCGGGGGAATGCACCATTTCGGTGGTAACATCAACATGAACAATTCCCCCTTCCCCGGCGGGGCAAACGCCAACAAGGCGGGCAGGCACCCTCCCCCGCAGTTCAACCCCATGATGGGGGGGGCCTACAGGCCTCCGCCGCCCTACGGCATGTACCCCCGCCCGTATCTTCCGCCGCCCATGTACTTTGCGCAGGGTGCTCCGCCCGTGTTTGGTAGACCCCCCCCGCCCCCTCTACCGCCACCCCTGCCGCCACCACCCCCCCCTCCGCCGTAGTGCAACAATTATCACTAGACTAATTATTGTTTCACCCATTAATTAACAGAAAGAGTATATTGCACTTTTTTAATTTGCAGTGGCTATAGTATATTGAAATTGGTGTTTCCCAACATTTCCATACCACAGCGATCCTCCACTCAAGGTCATGATGACAACTACACTTGGATCTTAGAGTGTGGAATGAAACCGTAGATCTGCTAATGATTTCCTTTTCTTACCCATAATATATATTATATCCAGGGTAATTATTTTAGTCCAGTATATTGAAATTCGTATTTCCCGTAACATTTCCATACCACGGAGATCCCTACTCGGGTCAAAATGACAACTACACTTGGGTGTTAAAGTGTGGTATGAAACAGTAGATTCTCTGTTGATTTCTTTTGTATTGTCCCCACACGTATCGAGGGTAATTATTTTAGTCCAGTACATTGAAATTCGTATTTCCCATAACATTTCCATACCACGGAGATCCCTACTCGGGTCAAAATGACAACTACACTTGGGTCTTAGAGTGTGGTATGAAACAGTAGATTCTCTGTTGATTTCTTTTGTATTATCCCCACACGTATCGAGGGTAATTATTTTAGTCCAGTACATTGAAATTCGTATTTCCCATAACATTTCCATACCACGGAGATCCCTACTCGGGTCAAAATGACAACTACACTTGGGTCTTAGAGTGTGGTATGAAACAGTAGATTCTCTGTTGATTTCTTTTGTATTATCCCCACACGTATCGAGGGTAATTATTTTAGTCCAGTACATTGAAATTCGTATTTCCCGTAACATTTCCATACCACGGAGATCCCTACTCGGGTCAAAATGACAACTACACTTGGGTGTTAAAGTGTGGTATGAAACAGTAGATTCTCTGTTGATTTCTTTTGTATTGTCCCCACACGTATCGAGGGTAATTATTTTAGTCCAGTATATTGAAATTCGTATTTCCCGTAACATTTCCATACCACGGAGATCCCTACTCGGGTCAAAATAACAACTACACTTGGGTGTTAAAGTGTGGTATGAAACAGTAGATTCTCTGTTGATTTCTTTTGTATTGTCCCCACACGTATCGAGGGTAATTATTTTAGTCCAGTATATTGAAATTCGTATTTCCCGTAACATTTCCATACCACGGAGATCCCTACTCGGGTCAAAATGACAACTACACTTGAGTCTTAGAGTGTAGTATGAAACAGTAGATTCTCTGTTGATTTCTTTTGTATTGTCCCCACACGTATCGAGGGTAATTATTTTAGTCCAGTACATTGAAATTCGTATTTCCCATAACATTTCCATACCACGGAGATCCCTACTCGGGTCAAAATGACAACTACACTTGGGTCTTAGAGTGTGGTATGAAACAGTAGATTCTCTGTTGATTTCTTTTGTATTATCCCCACACATACATATAGATTCTCTGTTGATTTCTTTTGTATTATCCCCATACGTATCGAGGGTAATTATTTTAGTCCAGTACATTGAAATTCGTATTTCCCGTAACATTTCCATACCACGGAGATTCCTACTCGGGTCAAAATGACAACTACACTTGAGTCTTAGAGTGTGGTATGAAACGGTAGATTCTCTGTTGATTTCTTTTGTATTATCCCCATACGTATCGAGGGTAATTATTTTAGTACAGTACATTGAAATTTGTATTTCCCGTAACATTTCCATACCACGGAGATCCCTACTCGGGTCAAAATGACAACTACACTTGAGTCTTAGAATGTGGTATGAAACCGTAGATTCTCTGTTGATTTCTTTTGTATTATCCCCATACGTATCGAGGGTAATTATTTTAGTCCAGTACATTGAAATTCGTATTTCCCGTAACATTTCCATACCACGGAGATTCCTACTCGGGTCAAAATGACAACTACACTGTGGTATGAAACGTGTGAGTGTGGTATGAAACGGTAGATTCTCTGTTGATTTCTTTTGTATTATCCCCATACGTATCGAGGGTAATTATTTTAGTACAGTACATTGAAATTTGTATTTCCCGTAACATTTCCATACCACGGAGATTCCTACTCAGGTCAAAATGACAACTACACTTGAGTCTTAGAGTGTGGTATGAAACAGTAGATTCTCTGTTGATTTCTTTTGTATTATCCCCATATGTATCGAGGGTAATTATTTTAGTCCAGTACATTGAAATTTGTATTTCCCGTAACATTTCCATACTACGGAGATTCCTACTCGGGTCAAAATGACAACTACACTTGAGTCTTAGAATGTGGTATGAAACAGTAGATTCTTTGTTGATTTCCTTTGCTTATCCCACACGCATCGTTGATATCACAGCACTCTGATTAGCAATGTAATAATTTGGTCATTTTTATCTTTCCATCGCTAGCCGTTAGCTTTATTTTCATTGAAAAATACAAATAATGCGTATTTACAAAGTTTGTGAAACCTTGGATATGACATTGCATTGCTGGTTAATGTTTTTTTATTATTTAAAAAAAATGTCTAACGGATATTAAATTTAACACGGGTATTAAAAATAAGTAGAATATGTTATCCAATTCCTTCGCCTTCTACTTTAACTCGTTAAATGCCGCGAGTAAATGGGGTTGGTTGTAACCAATTAGCGTTCGCAAAAAGCGGCAGCCATGACACCCAATGTCCGGCGATTCTGACAGCGTCCTTGAGAAATTTCGTACATAGAAAGGTCAAAGTTGAAGACCAAAGAATTTTTCCCGCGCATGCGCAAGAACTGCGCACGTTCCCACGCTCCGGTAAATCATTAATATAAATTATATGGAGTCACCAATCTAATTGCAGTTTTCTCTATGGTAAAGAGCGATAATAGAGCAAGCGATTCTGACCGTGTTCTTCATACACTTTCTTTATACATAAGGGTCAAAATCGCGTGTAAAGTCTCATGATACGCCGGCGCACGAGCGGCTAATGAGAGGTTAATACTTGGCTCATGTTGAAAAAATTTCACATTTCCATAGTTAGCGTATTTGCTATTATTTCTATGCGTTTGACCATGATTTGACCCTGGCAGATAAATAATATTATAATACCCATTTTGTTTTAATTACAGTCAGCTTTTTATAAAATTCCAAATGTATATTGACAAGTTTATATACGTAATTGCAGAGCGTATTTAAGTCTTCTGTTCTTTAACATTTTTGTAGTTGTCGATTAGCTGACTGTATTTACAATGATAGTTTAACACCATTTGCATAATATACAATTTAATTTCCTAACAATGCGTATTTAAAAAAGTAAAACTACATAGTTTATGTGTTTTTAGCATAGAAAGTACCATATTTTGATAGTTATGAATTTGTTTGTAGAAAAATACAAAAATGTTACTTACGTAGTTTTGTTTGCATGAATTAGTTTTCAATGCAAGTTTTTTGAATTTCGTCGCCTGAATGCAGAAACCTAACAAAATTTTTACAGGGCAGCCATTAATTTTAAATGTAATTTTGTACTTTGAGTGAATAAATTTTGATTATGTCTGCAATCAAGTGATGATTTTTTTCTGTGAATGAGTTATAATATATAATTCTAAAAACACACAATTTCACATTGTGTAAAAAAAATCTAAAAGTAATCCTGCGTATTATTTTTAGAAATAATAAATATATATATATTTTTTTTTTGAAATTTGTTATGTGGCTAATAATGATTGTTTTTAGGTTTAGTTAAATATTTATATTTAAAATATCCACTGTGTTCTTAGCCTAAGTGTTTTAATTTTATATATTTTTGTAGATTTTATATATTATCATTTAGTTATATTAAATGTCAACATTTTTGTAATGAATTAATTACAAATACAATATTAAAAACACATTAATTCTAATATGTAGGTTTCCTAGCTCTGTAAATGCCTATGGTAAGGGGCCATCCATAAATTACGTCACGTGAATTTCTTGATTTTTTTAACCCTCCCCCCCCCCTTCCCTTTCACACATCGTCACATTTGTGAGACCCCTTCCCCCCCAGTGTGACATCACATATTTTGCAATTTTACATCTATAAAAGTTTTGCATTTTAATTTTAACATGTGACGTCACAGAGCTGATGACCCCCCATACCCCTTGTCTCACAACTCCACTCCCCTCCCCCCCCCTCTTAAGGTGTTACGTAATTTATGGATGGCCCCTGACGTGTGTTCTACCAATACTTGATGTAGATTAAACTAAAGAATAATAAATAAGATCATAGCGTATCGAACACACTATGAAGCTTTTCAGCTGATCACAAATTGAACAAAAACTGGGAGGAGCCGAGAATTGACATTTAACGTCAAATGTTAAATATTCTTAAATGGCGCTAATTGTCAATTTGATGGTCATCAAATAATTTGATTGAGTTTGAAATAAGCCGAGCTAAGCTAACAAACATGAATTAGGTAAGGTAGATAAGATAGATCAATGTTACCCCCCCTTAGTTTGTTTGAGAAGCACTGATATAACATAGTCATTTGACATTTTGAATGAATTTGAAAAAATTAATTTTCAGTATTCTAACAATTTTAATATGTATTACATTTTCTATTACAAGTTAATTGCTAGGTTTCTTTATTTAATGTATTCAGTGGAACCTCGCTGTGAGTGATTTGCATAATGAGCCAAACAAATTTTTAGAAAATTACCCGCTTAACAAGCGTCTTTTCACACAATGAGTGTCCGGGCCCTTGTTCTGAGTGTGCATTCAAAACATGGGAATGGTTTCTCTTCAGAAACTCGCAAAAATGTGATTCTTTAGACAATTTCTGAGAAGAATGAGATTCTTTAAAGATAACTTTTGATTAATAGTTACATTCCAAACAAAGGAGTGGTTTCTTTCTAGAGTTTGCAAGAATGAGATTCTTTAAAGATATCTTTTGTGATCATTAATAATTGCACTCCGAACAAAGGAATGGTTTCTCTGTAGAGCTTGCAATAATGAGATTCTTTAAAGATATCTTTTGTGATCGTTAATAATTACACTCTGAACAAAGGAATGGTTTCTTTCCAGAGCTCGCAAGGATGAGATATTTAAAAGATATCTTTAGAGAACATTAATAGTTGCATTCCAAACAAAGGAATCGTTTCTTTCCAGAGTTTGCATGAATGTGATTCTTTTTTCGGCATGGAATGTATTATTGTATTTTACACGGGAAAATTTGTTTCACTCGAGTGTTTTAGATTACAAGTAAAACCTCCCACTTATTATACAGGGTGTTGGGACGTACTCGACTTACTTTAAACAGTGATTCCTGACACTATTTGGAGTAAAAAATGTAAATGAAATTTTTGTCTCTGGTGACATTTTTGATGTATTTTTTTCTACTAAAACTTGAAATATCAGTACTTAAGTATTTATTGGACAGAGGAGTCGGTTGATTACTCGGCTGTGACCAGTGATCAGCAACGACATATGTAAGAAAAAAAATTAGTCTTATTTAACCTGTCAAAGGCCAGCAAATTCCAGGAAAAATACGGAAATTTCGTAACATAACACGATTTTGAATTGAATGTTTTGTTGATTAATTTTGAGCTATTGTATATTTTATTGACTGAAACACGTTCCTAGAACAATAAACTATGTACCAAAACAACATTACTTGCATTAATTACGTAAATTAATAGGTTTTACGATGTTTTAGTCGCGTAACACTCATTAATTGCGACAGTTAAATTCGCGGCAAATTCTGACAGGTCAATGTCATAGACGAAATCGTTTTAAAAATATTCTGGGGTTGCAAGGTGAATGAAACTAGTGGCTATATCATAGCGCAAGCGATTCTGACCATGTTCTTCATACAAATTCTGTACATAGAAGGGCCAAAATCGCAGACCAAAAGTTTTTGGTCGAAAATTTTATTCAAATATTTGAATTATTTTCTCGCGCATACGACGCGCGCGCCGGCGTGTCTCCGGCCTGTCACCTGTTAAAAAATAAATAAAAAACATCCAAAAAGTCACTGAAGACCAAACTTTCATTGACATTGTTTACTCCAAATAATGCCAGGAGTCACTCACTGGTCAAAGTATGTGTCTTAACACCCAAGTATGCAAATATCCCGGCTATGCGTTTTGCTTGGACCAAAATGTAGTGTGGAGTTGAATTCGTCGATTTTTTCAAAATCATCTCCACACAATGTACGTTGTGGCTGGCTTCCAAGCAAAACGAACAGCCGGGATGAGGAGTTTAAAATTTTAGGATGAATTATGCACTTTAACCCGTCTGCTTGGTTCAATATATTCACACCTCACAATCCGGAAGCCTGGATTTTGCGTGTAAATTCTGAAACCGTCACTTTGGATCGAGATTGTAAAATATCTATGCAAAATAGCTTTTATATTTCAAAGACAATAAGAAGCGGTATTTCCTTCTCATTCTGGTTAAAAGAAAAATACATATGTTTTTTGCATGAGAGGAAGACAGATATATAGCTTTTGAAATGTATGAAAGTATAATGCGATTACGTGTTTTGGGTTGTATTTATTCCTAAACAAGCAGACGGGTTAAGCAAGGTCCCACTGTATATGTATTCTTATTTTAAAAATCACATTTATTAGTTATTACTTTGTTTTGTTTATCTATTTGTTAATGTTTTTTTATTTCTTTAAAATGGTACATAACATTTTTGTAAATACACAATTCTTTATTAGCTACACATCTGTATAAATTTTATAATTAATTTTTTGAACTTCCTTTAATATTGCGACTTAAATTTCTTTATGAGTTGAACTTCTATTAGGTTGATAAAGAAATCTATATTTTTAGAAATATTTATTTTAGTGTACAATTGAAGACAATTCTCAGTTTAAAAAAAAATTAATTAAATACATTTTATTTTAGTGACTAGATTTAACCCCTTAAAATGGGTTGGTTGTATTTTTGCCGCATTACAACGAAAGCTCGGCGGAAGAAATATTTACCACAAAAGTTAGCAAAAAACTATTTTTATGGTATCTGATATATGTTGCCTATCCAAGGTTTATCTCATTTTACAGAATGCACATAATTTTTATTTGCAGAATTGAATTGCATTTCTGATTTTGTTTCTTCAGTTCGCTTAATTGAAATATGAATTTAACACATTTTCTATTCTTATCAAGAGTGACTTATTTTGTAATTTCTCCAACACATTTAACTATGTTTCATAAGCACTCTTTTCCCTTTATGACAGAATACCATCAATAATTCACCTTTTCCAACACAAATATTTTATTTTATCACACATTCAAATGCGAATGAACATTTACTTAAAAAATACCCACCCCAATTTCAGTCAATAGGTACTTAATTATAGTGTTATTTATTGAGGCGTTATAGTTTTATCATAGATTCTTATATTTTTTATAAAGCAATCTTTGTTTCGTTGTTTTCCGGAACCGAAATTAACCTCTGGGTGGCCACGCCATTCCACGAAAATTCACGAAATTTCACTAAAAAAGCACCACTTTGAATTTTGAATTGAATGTTTTGTCGATTAATTTTGAGCCATTGTATATTTTATTGACTGAAACACGTTCCTAGAACAATAAACTATGTACCAAAACAACATTACTTGCGTTAATTACGTAAATTAATAGGTTTTACGATGTTTTAGTCGAGGAACACGCGTCAATAGTGACAGCTTAAATTTGCAGCAAAAATGACATTTCGATTCCACAGATAAAAATCATTTAAAAATAATCTGGTGTTGCAAGGTGAATGAAACTTTTATGCGTCTCATGGAGTAATGTTGGCGCAAGCGATTCTGACCCTGTTCTTCATACAAATTCTGTACATAGAAGGGTCAAAATCGCAGACAAACAATTTTTGGTCGAAAATTTTATTTAAATTTTCAAATTATTTTCTCGCGCATGCGCATAATACACGCGCGCTAGCGCGTCTCCGGCCCATTAGAGGTTAATGGTTTGAACGATTTTCCAAAAATTAACTTCAAAATGTTTCGAGAAACTTTGAATACTTTTATCATTAGTGCTCAACCAATAATTTATGGGAATATTTGGCGCATTCCTAAATTGTTTGTGATTACACAATTATTTTTTTATTGTTTCTTTATTGTATTTTTCTAGGTAATTACTTTTAGTCTGAGGGGTAAAACTCACAATTTTGTAATCGTATAATTTTTCAAATGCAATTATTTAGTTTGTGAAAGGCGTAAGCGATATTATACACTTTTGTTATATTGGATATTAATTCCCGAAATACAACATACCTACTGTCTTATTTGTTGCATAATACATTTTTTTATTTCAAATTTATTTTGACTTTTATTGTACTCAGAATATACATCGATTTCAAAACATTTCTAACTGATATTGCAAAAAATACACCGCGTCATATCACATTTTACAACAACTTCCAATAGTTTGTGATAGGTACATACTTACGTAATAATCACTTGAAAATGTTAGTTTTTTGGAATTCTTTCTTAAATTTTTTTTTACTATTATGTTTGCCTTGTTTTTTTGAAAATATTGTTTCAGCTTGAAGGTGATGGCAAATGCAACAATTTACCTCATTTGACATTGAAATGGCCTCCGTGCTGTACTCATCTGCAAGTCTTACTTAGAACTTTAAATACAACATGGATATTTTCAAGATAGAATCTCTTCAAGATTCACATTGGTCGGATAGCTTTCAGATTGCAGATGAAGTTGTACGTTCGTCACGTCAATGTTCTGTGCCCGATACATTATCTATTATGCATTTTATTTATTATTATTATATGTATATTATATGCACGACATAGCTGTTTTTTTTTTTAAATACATAGTTGATTTTTTAATGTGACATAGTAGCTAAGGTAGAAATTTTGTGAAAATGTCATTTATAACATTTTCTGTTTCCCATAATAATTTGTTAGGTTGTTAAAACACTAACTATGTACTAATTTTCAAGGGATTAATTGTATGTTTATTTTGTTTGAAACTTGTAGCATTTTTAACCCTTTGCTGACTGGTGGCAAAATTTTTGCCACCTAACTTGGATTTTTTTTAAATTAGTCTTTTAAAAAAGGCTATAAAGTCTATTGCCGTTGAAATTAGTGCTTTTTGTCACCGTTTGAAGGTTGTAGAGGTGAAGTACCCCACTAACATAACAAAATCTACAGTCTGCTGCAAGAGTGAATGAACATTCTGATTTGGTAATGTTCCCACACTTGTGCAGCCGACTGTGTATAAAATGTAAATATATATAATAATGATCTCACTTATTGTCTATTCCATGTGCGTAGGTCCCGGGCGGAGTATTCTGGTCCAAAGTTGGCTTTACTTTTTAGTGAAATCTTATTTTTTTTGTTTATACTGTTTATTCCACAACCTCTGCTAAACCCAATCATGATTGTATGTCAAATGTTATTACCCACTCACTGGCTTGGTGGCTGAACGGATGTGCTTTACAAAATATGTGTTGAACTGCTTTTGTGCTGGTTCAATCCCGCCTCACGACAAACACTCTGATGCTGTATAATATAATATACATTAATACATACATACCAATGTATCCTTCTACTTCACAGCACAACATTATCAGAAGTCTGAGAAAACAATCGCTTAACCTTGTGTACATTTTTGATCCGTTTGTATAATTTTTTTTGGTCGACGAACATACATTTTTTTGGTATATTTCTTACTTGGTTGGTATGGTATATCTATCTTAACATTTTCAGGGGTTTTACTAACATATTTAACTTATTATTTTGAAAATGATTATCAGCATTCACGAAATACACGCAAGATATTTTTGGCTAGTTTCCCAGTCTTGGCCTAATCAACTTGTGCTGTGAAAGAAGTATTAACTTTGGTTGGGCCACAGGAGTTGTTGAACCACGGACTGTTATGTTTCTATCTCACATCAGCCACCAAGCCAATAAGTAAATAAAAGCAAACTGAAGAGATAATAAGCTTGGTGGTTACAAATTTGAAGTTGTGTTCATGCGTGCTGGGTTTGAATCCTGCAGCGAGCACTGACTGTCTACTTCCTCAGAACAAGCTGAGCTTATTCAAGAGGAAAGACTTTCTATTTCCATCCAAGTATAAATTCGAATGAAGTTCTTTCCACAGTACATACTTAGTTTTAGACTTTTTACACATATTTTACTCCTGGGTTTTGGGTTAACTTTCCTAACAAATCAATCATTTAAATCTTTTGTTGTATTCAATCGTATTTCATTTCATACCGTTTTCACTCTTGTTTTAGTCCCACCGCTTGTCTTTCACTTCAACTATCTTTTCTCATGAATATGTCTAAATATTGGCTTGGCTTTTATGGCACTGGGATTTGTGGCTTGATTCTGTAGGGTTTTATGACTTAAAAGTTACTGATCTGGGTTCACGGCTTCACCTTCAACCTTTTAACTTCGGGATTTGTAACCATAAATTGGTGACCTGAGACGTTTTAACTTAAGGATTTGTCACCTTAAATTGGTGACCCGAGACGTTTTAACCTTGGGACTTGTAACCTTAAATTGGTGATCCAAGATGTTTTAACCTCGGGATTTGTAACCTTAAATTGGTGACCTTAAATGTCACCTTAAATTAGTGACCCGAGACGTTTTAACCTTGGGACTTGTAACCTTAAATTGGTGATCCAAGATGTTATAGCCTCGGGATTTGTAACCTTAAATTGGTGACCCGAGACATTTTAACCTCGGGATTTGTAACCTTAAATTGGTGACCCGAGACGTTTTAACCTCGGGATTTGTAACCTTAAATTGGTGACCCGAGACATTTTAACCTCGGGATTTGTAACCTTAAATTGGTGACCCGAGAAGTTTTAACCTCGGGATTTGTAACCTTAAATTGGTGACTCGAGACATTTTAACCTCGGGATTTGTAACCTTAAATTGGTGACCCGAGAAGTTTTAACCTCGGGATTTGTAACTTTAAATTGGTGACCCGAGACGTTTTAACCTCGGGATTTGTAACCTTAAATTGTGACCCGAGACTTTAAAAAAAATTAAATTCTGGATTCTGGCTTCGAAGGGGCTTGATAACTTCACTTTTCAATCATTTAAACGTACAGACCTCGAGTTTTATTCTGTTATTTTCATGTTTACGATTTATTTTTCTGGTCTACCAATTTTTATACGATTTCTTCTTTTGTACCTTGGATTTAGTAACTCTGAAGTCATTTGCCCTCGGCTCTGTGCTTCACGGTTTTTGGGTAGTTTTAATTAATCATAACAACAACTATATTTTATATTGAAAGTACTCCCAAAAAACCTTTGTAAAAATTTATCATCCAAACTATTTTTCCCCACTCCGCCAAAATAAGCTTGACAAATTACAGTCTTCAGATTTTTGTTTTAGAACTTGCGATATTTTTTTTACACGTCAGTTAGAAATGTTTTAATCGGTTATCCCTATTTCCCAATCCCTAAACAAAGCAAAAAAAAAATATCGAATGATGTTGGCACAAAATGTGTTTTGAAAAAAAGTTGCAATATGTTATATTGTGCGATGATCGGTAGACCATGCCAACCCAAGGGTGATATTTACCAAAAAGTTGTAATAAAATTTAAAATATGGTTTATTTATGAACCTCCTCTACTTACATGTATTATAAAAGTTGATAAGCTGCAACAAATAACTTGCGCACTTCGGCCGACTTTGAATTTGAAAACAAGGTAAGTGACGACTGCATTCATTATTGGTTATAGCAGAAGGTTGTGTTTAATAAACAATAGCACACTGAACAAAATGAAGCTACTCTAAAAAGAAAAAAGTAGTTTTTGGCCAGAATACCTTACATTTACCGCACTGTGCACCGAATGCCTGCATTTTAATGTTTTCGTTAGATATGATATCTTACCGAATGGTCAAAACATGTGCTTTTACATAAAATGGTATGTCTTGGTTTTTGTGATTTGGGACGTAATGATGAGTGAAAACTAAATCATACTTCAAAGACAATTTTACCTTAACAAGAGAATTCACTACTTTCTTAAAGCATTATGCCAAAAGTTGATCAACAATGAAGTCTTATAAAGGGTGTTTTTTTAGAGGTATGCAAATTCAAAATGAAATAAAATGCATTAAAATAATGTTAATGTCTATGATATTGGACTGAATGCCGTTGGCTCCAACAAAAAACTGTCCAAAGAAGCGAAGTTAGCCGTCCATAAGTCTGGAGTGCTGGTACCTACCCTGATGTATGGCAGTGAGGTATGGAACTGGCAGAGGAAGGATGAAAGTAGACTGAATGCTGTAGAAATGAGATCCCTGAGGCGTATGTGTGGTAAAACCATGTACGATTGTGTGAGAAATGTGGAGATCCGCGAAGAATGTAAGGCTGATGTAAGCGTAATGAGTAAGATTGAGAAAGGGACGCTCAGATGGTTTGGGCATGTAGAGCGAATGAACGAGGAAAGGAGTGTAAGGAGAATATATGACGCAAATGTGAATGGTAGAAGAAGTCGAAGACGCCCGAGGAAGACATGGCACGACCAAGTGAATCAGATACTTGAGTTGGAATAATAGAAAAGCATGTATGAGACGATGTATGAATGTGAACGAGGCAAGGAGTGTGTGCCAAGATCGAGTTGTTTGGCGGTCCGTCCTCTCTGCCTACCCCTGTGGAGAAACGGCGTGATGGTTAGTTAGTTAATTTTATGCCATTTTGAAATATGATTTCGGGCATATGAGCCCCACGGCTAGCTCGAATGAAGCGCAATCATGAAGTTAAATTTTCGACAACTTTATCGAGCAATTGGGGCCATATATCGGCAATAACACGGCGAATTTTGTCTTTCAAATGGTCCAATGTCTCTGGTTTATCAGCATAGACTAGTGACTTCACATACCCCCAAAGAAAGTAATCTAATGGTGTGAGATCACACGATGATCGTGGAGGCCAGTTCACAGTTCCATTACATAAAATTATGCGCTCACCAAATGTTTCCCGCAATAAATTGATGGTGGCATCCGCCGTGTGGCATGTTGCGCCATCTTGTTGAAACCATAGCTCTGTCACATCAATGCCATTCAACTGAGGTACGAAGAAGTCAGTGATCATGGTTCTGTAGCACCCTCCATTGACCGTAACATTCTGGCCATATTTGGATTTTAAAAATAAATTTGCACAATTGCAAGCGCTGTTCTGACGTCAGTGTATTCATGGTGAAATGGCAAAACGTACTGACTACAAATTGACAGACTGTAGAAACAATGTTGCCTGTTTAAAAACCAAACCTCTAAAAAAAACAAGTTGTCGAAAATTGGACTTCACGATTGCGCTTCATTCAAGATAGCCGTGGCGCTCATATGTCCAAAATCATATTTAAACAATAGTGGCATAAAATTATCTATTAAAAAAAAGCCAATATCATAGACATTAATATTATTTTAATGTGTTTTTTTTTCATTTTGAATTTGTATACCTCTAAAAAAAACACTCTATAATTTAGAATTGCAGACCTTCGGCAAAAGTAACTCTCAGTTGATGTCTCATGAATTGAATACATTATAATATTCTGTTTAAAAACATTGAATCAGCCTTTATTTTTTGTCAAATGAGCACTTTTATTATTACCGTGATGATCCACAACTACGGTACTGTGATGGCACAAAAAAGGCGATACATTCCTTATCACAGTAATGCTGAAGCTCTTTCAAAAGATGAGATACACAATTTACGTAGGTCTGTTTCCTCCAAAGGAAAAAAAGCAATTATTTTCTTGCATCTCTCTCTCTCTCAAACACCGCACCGTGACGTCTCCATGACGATAATTTTGAAAAATTTTTGGAATAAAAGTAACAAGGATTAAATTGAAGTATGAGTGAATTCCAAAAACGTCAAACATCAATGCGCTGATGGTTTTGCTTTTGTTCTTAACCTTTTCCACGCGATCGTAACAACAGTTGATACGGCAAAAGCCATGCCTCACACGCGCCCGTATCAGCCCTTGTTACGCTAACTTCGACTGCCGATATAACAGCGCTACTGTGTCAGTATTTTTTCCCGCTCGCTACGATATTCGTGTAACTATCACGATGCTGACATATTCAGGCATATTTCGAAAGTAAATTTTTTTTTCGTAAAAAACATCTATAATCAAGTGAATGTGTCCTCGTGCCTCGTGGTACTTGAAATATGACATATACATACCGCGTATGGGTATTGAAAAACGGAGTAGATCAACGCGGGTAAAAAGTTAAACGTATAATGCTGCAGCTCTTCTTACACACTAAATAACAATAGTCCAAAATGAGACAAACAGTGAACGTGGGTTTGCACCCCCCCCCCAAAGGAAACGTACAATCATTATCGTACATCTCCCTCACACATATAAAGAAAATGAAACGCAATTCCCGTCGCCGTAGCTGAGCCGTAATAAAAGATATAAATGTTTCCTCCAAAGGAAAAAAGTAGTTCTATGGATGAAATAGACCGTGTATCTCATCTTTTTTCTCATCATTATTTTATGTGTAAGAAAGAGCTGCAGCATTATTAGGATAAAGAACGTACATTTTATGATTTTTTTGTGCTGTAATCGTGGATCATCACGGTAATAATAAAGGCACCGAATGGTTTTTGTAGTACTGATTTACTGATTGAATATTGATTTAATCCAAAAAATTGTATCATATTATATGACTCAAAGGAAATTTATGAACAATAATTCAGAAGTCTCAATTGGTTACTTTTTTTTCGTTTGGACGAAACAGACCTACGTAAATTGTGTATTTAGGAATTGAATTTAAATAAATTGTTGACATGAAGGTCTATTAGTGAAATTTTGTGAAAATCACAAGCCGGGTAGCTTCCATATCACTCTGACCAAGTTGTACTGTTTTCATTTGAAGGGCGTAGATTTGATTGACTTTTTTTTCTTATTATACATTTTAAAATATATTTGGTATTTGGTAAAGTGCGGCATTTTCATGGAGGTATTTTGGTTATGTTTACAGGGCTTGAGTGGCATCGTCATGGGGAATGGACAGCACCACAGTTATCAGAAGTGACCCGAGTGTGTGTAGCGGATCCTGCCCCTTATGGCGGGCATAAAGTATTCACACCTGGAAAATATGCTTCGGCACAAAGACGATTAATAAAATTGTGAAATATCACCATTAAAGTTTTTTTTTTTAATGTACAGCTTTGTGCTTTTGAAAAGTATTGTTAATTTGTTTTGAAAATACCTCGAATAGATACAGAATTATTAAGAAATGTTTTTTTTTTTTTATATTGATGACATGAGAATTTAAAGAATTCAATGTTAATTTAAAAATACTTTGTGCATTTCACACAGTTATGTACATGCTTTGGATATTGATAGGTAATTCCAAATATTTCATCCCATTTTGCTATTTTAGTGGCAAAAATATTGCCACCAACATTCAAAGGGTTAATACTCATGATGTCAATATTATTTGAAACTACGCCTTATTATTTGTCAATAATTCCGCTTGCTTGCGTTACGATCCAAAAGTGGTTCTTCACAGAGAGACATTAAAAGTCAAAGTTATATTCTCAGTTTAGTTCAGTGACTTTTCTCACTTTTGACCGGTTTCCAAACAAGTACCCTTCTGTTAAGTGGTTGAAATACTAACCACTACATTGAAAAAGCCTTTGACGTGTTTAGAGAAATGTGACCCAACTAATTGCAGATGGAATGGTAGTTTCCAACATTCTGACAAGTTGTTGAATATTGTATCACATTTATTTTAGCACATAGTGGTGTGTATCAAGTGGACAGGAATCTCTAGAAATTGTCCCTGTGTAATAAATTTTCAATATAATATAACTTTCTATGGAAGTCATTTAGGAATGTAAAGTGGTTAGTATTTTTACCACTTTATAAGTGTACAGTGGTATGATTTTATTGTTTTTGTAATAAATGTTTGTAAATGAATGGCAATCTCTACATCTTTTTGACCATTCTCTAGGTTCTCAAATTGTTGTCAAGAATGAAAGAATGCGGTGCATTCAATTATGAGTTTCTCAAAGTTTAGTGTAATTATTTGTTTTTGTATAAAAGGTTGAGAAAATTAGTATGAATTTGCACATTTCCTTGAGTTTTGTCACACCTTTATGATGTATGATAATTTGAGTGTTTTATAAAAGAGCAATATCATTTGGGACAATAAAGTTGATAACCAAAAATTATGTGCAATTTAAAAAAAAAAATAATTTGCAAATAACCTACGAAAAAGATATTGTAAAACATAATTTTAGACACCTAAGCGATGCGGGTAAAATCAGCGCCCCGAGTATAAAGTGACCGTCTTTTGGCTCAGTAGCTTTATTGACATTAGTCAAGCGGGAGCTTTTCTACTCGGTGCTGCCTGATATACCTGGGACGCGGGGCGGACCCACTTGGCTGGGCCCAAACTAGCTACAATTTTTTTTATTATTATTTAATTTTGTCTTAAGTATTTTTTAAGTTTTTTTTAATGATTGATATTTAGTTGAACACGTTCAAATATTACGTTATTGCTAATGTGCTCTCGTTTAGAAGTGCAAATACCAATGTGGAATACCTCTGCTCATTGAATCAATGACACAACTTGCTTCTTAGTAAACTAACATTCAATATATCAACCATTTCTCGTCACATTATCTGATCTTAATTAAATTATTTACAAGACAATAGCTTTGTCTAAAAGATTAATATATTTATCGCTGACCGGATTGTTAATAATACTCATCTGAGGAATCTTTGGTAAAAGCAATGCGACAAATATATCAATAAATTAGTGGTTCATATAAAGTGATTGCTTTCTATGAAAATATTAATTAAAACAATAATTCTGAAATATTCACATGCTGGTAGACATCTGCTTTATTTGCTTTGTTTGTAAATTGAATCTACCATGTTATATTTTCTTTTAGATGTCTGAATGTAATTTCAACCAAAATTGTGGATTTCAAATTAAACTTTCGCAAACATGCATTTTTTCTGTAATTTAGTGTTTCAACCCAGTGATGCACAACCAGGTCGGAGGGCCAATTTTTCCATTATTAATTTGTTGGCGGCTTGACATGTTTAACTTTGCAATTGGTGGTGTCCAATAAAACCAATAAATTTTGAACGAAAACATGTACATATTATTTGTAATTTTGGGCGACTGATTTAAAATTGACGGAAAAAAGTTTGAAGCTATACCTTTCGTATATACAACAGAATGAAAACGTTGTATTTGATCACAGCACTCAGAAACACAAACGTTTGCTCTTAACTCTTTGAATGCCGCGAGTAAATGGGGTTGGTTGTAACCAATTAGCGTTCGCAAAAAGCGGCAGCCATGACACCCAATGTCCGGTGATTCTGACAGCGTCCTTGAGAAATTTCGTACATAGAAAGGTCAAAGTTGAAGACCAAAGAATTTTTCCCGCGCATGCGCAAGAACTGCGCACGTTCCCGCGCTCCGGTAAATCATTAATATAAATTATATGGAGTCACCAATCTAATTGCGGTTTTCTCTATGGTAAAGAGCGATAATAGAGCAATCGATTCTGACCGTGTTCTTCATACACTTTCTTTATACATAAGGGTCAAAATCGCGTGTAAAGTCTCATGATACGCCGGCGCACGAGCGGCAAATGAGTGGTTAAATAAGTTCTATCAAATCTCTTAACCACTGGAGCGACTAAGGTCAAAATATGGACCGCTTTTATTTTTATGCGATTGACAGCGGTTCAAAATTGGACCACATTTTTTTTACCAAAGTTTTTGGACCAAAGTTTACGGTTTTATAATATTTTTTTATAAATTCTACAAATGTGTGATAGTCAGCAAAAGATATGTGAATTCATTGGCTATATGGAACTATAATCAGTTTCTATGTCTCCATATTAAAATTTGGAGGTATGATTTTTTTAATGTGGGCCGAAAATATTTAAAATGATCTCAAAAAAATCACCAGTAATCGGAGGAAAAAGTTTTAAATTGCGCTGTCGCTCGAGTGGTTAGGTTTTTAAAAACATTTGTAAGCTTACCCTTGTAAAATGCAACTCATACATAACAAACAGAAAGTGCCGCTTTGGAGTTCAAACCAAAAAATGCTTTTGATTTTTGACATTAGGAGAATCAGATCCCACTCATAATTTATTAAAGAAATTAGATATCAACAAAAGAAGCGCCATACAACAAGGTCAAACCACAAAATTCTGTCTTTTTAACCGGTGGAAGGCCACGCCATTTCACGAAAATTCACTAAAAAAGCACCACTTTGAATTTTGAATTGAATGTTTTGTTGATTAATTTTGAGCTATCGTATATTTCATTGACTGAAACACGTTCCTAGAACAATAAACTATGTACCAAAACAACATTACTTGCATTAATTACGTAAATTAATAGGTTTTACGATGTTTTAGTCGCGGAACACGCATTAATTCCGACGGTTAAATTCGCGGAAAAATCTGACAGGTCAATGTCATAGACGAAATCGTTTTAAAAATATTCTGGGGTTGCAAGGTGAATGAAACTAGTGGCTATATCATCTATGATGTTAGCGCAAGCTATTCTGACCGTGTTCTTCGTACAAATTCTGTACATAGAAGGGCCAAAATCGCAGACCAAAAGTTTTTGGTCGAATATTTTATTCAAATTTTCGAATTATTTTCTCGCGCATGCACATACGACGCGCGCGCCGGCGCGTCTCCGGCCCATTAGAGGTTAAAAATGTTTAAAAATTCAAAACCTTGTAGATAGACTAAATTTTACTGCTAAACCTTTTGCAAAACAGATCAGAAACTAACTGTTAAATGTTTTTAGCAGTTTTTATTATTTTTTGGAAAGGCTCACTGGGTTGTGCATCACTGTTTTAATTGATCCCATGAAATTTTTACTCAACATTATTATATTATCATTTTTGTGAATGCCGCTAGATTATCATATTAAAATTGCATTTGGCTAATTCACCTACATTTAAATTTATTGTATCATTTAAAATCGTAACGAGTCCATAATAATAATATGTAAATAAGGAAACTTGTGTTTTGTAACTGAGATCTGGGCGAGTTCAAAGCGTAACTTACAGCCATTCAAAATGTGTTGCAAGCACATTGCTTGTACCTTTAATTTGTTTCACCACTGTGGAGGTTTCACATAACCGCCCAGTATTGCTGATGGAGATTTTCTTTGAATGTTATGTGTTGTGCTAATCCACATGTTAACATGTGAAAAACTGACTGTGAATAAAATAAATAAAAATCAAATATTGTAGTATACTATGATGTAAGCTAGTTGTAAGCAACATCTGACGATAAGTCACGGACAAATTTAGTATTCTAAATTATATTATATATTTTTTTTTATTAAATGAAAGTGTTGTTGAAATTTTGAAACCGAGTTGTTTTTTATTTGATTTTTCATTTTAGTTTGGTTAATTTTATAACACTAAAAAAGGTTTGGTTTTTGTACTTTTTCATCGAGAGTACCACTTGATTACCCTGATATAGTGTAATCAGATACAGTATCTCTTATAAGTAGCGTGACAACTTAGCTATGGTGTCGTCTAATACTGTGAAACTCTGCTATAGTGACATCAGATACACTGACAACTTAGCTACAGTGTCATCAGATACTGTGAAACTCTGCCATAGTGTCGTCAGATACAGTGACAACTCTGCTACACTGATGTCAGATACAGTGACAACTCTGCTATAGTGAAGCCAAATACAGTGACAACTCTGCTATAGTGACATCAGATACAGTGATAACTCTGCCATACTGTCATCGGATACTGTGAAATTCTGCTATAGTGGCATCAGATACAGTGACATCTTGCTATAGTGTCATCGGATACTGTGAAATTCTGCTATAGTGGCGTCAGATACAGTAACAGCTCTGCTATAGTGTCCTCAGATCCTGTGAAATTCTACTAAAGTGACTCCGCTTCAGTTTCGTCAGATGCAGTGATACTTCTACAGTGTCGTCAGATACAGTGAAACTGCTATAGTGATGTCAGATACAGCGACAAATCTACTGTGGTGACTTCAGATTTGGTGACACAAATCCTTTAGCAGAACATATTGGATATAATGGTACGAGTCCGCTAATTATCCGTATGTATACACAGTTGTACTGTTATTTGTAGATCCAAGGTATTTAACTGCAAAATATATCACTTTTGGGCAGAAGTTGTTCATAAAATTATCACTTTTACCATGAATGGAATAAAAAACTATTTGTTAACAACTTAATTTTAGTATTCTGTAGGTATTTTTTTAGCTCATTAAATTATTTGGCAAAAAAACTATAAAATCCAGTAAAAATAAAATGCACCGAATACCAAATTATGCTATAGAAAATGTTTTAAAGCATGAATTAAATATAATATTTTAGATAGGTAGGTATTATGAAGATTTTCGATTTTAACCCTTTGACATTAGGTGTCAAATTTATTGCCACTTGGCCCGCGCTTCCAAGTGGTCAATTATTTAACCACTGACCTGCGAATGGGTTAATGATCGTTTGTAGCTGTTAGAGCATTACATTTACATGCCTTCTTAGTTTACTAAAATAAAGTGAATGAAATGAAATGAATAGTTGGTGGCATTAATGTGATGACAATCCAAAATCGAAGTAGAAACCCACTTAAAAATGGGTGCCGTAATACGGTGTGACATTGATCATCTTTTATTCTTATTCATCCAATTCTTGCTACCATTCACAAATTACTCGATTCTTTTTTTTCGGGCGACATAGATAAAATGACACTTTAAAAATAAGTCTCAAATTGGTTGATTTCTAGTTATATTCAAACATATTGATAACAGAAATTTGAAATGCCGTAAATGACAGAATGTTAATTGTTCAGGAGAGCGAAAAGAAAGTTATTTATTTTTTCAAAAAATCACGTACCTTTTTTTTGTAATTGAGGCGCTCAGCGGAAGAGTGGCCCAACCCACAAAAATTCCTAATCAGTGAAAACATCATATTGTTATATATTTTTGTCATATTATTTCACTACATCAAAGATTCTTTGAAATCAGTGAAAACTAAAATTGGGCCACTAATAGAGCTTCATAGATATGACAAAAATATATAACAATTCGAGGTTTTGGCTGATTACAATTTTTTGTAGATTGGGCCACTCTTCCGCTGAGCGCCTCAATTATGAGTTTTTATTATAAAATAACGTGGAATAGGTCTTTCAGAATATTTAACATTTTTTTGTGAATTTCTTTAAAAACAGTTTTTAATTTATTTAAAAAAATTTCAGAAATATATCGACGACGCAGATCGAAAGAGAAAAATGATATATTTAACTTATCTAACATTATAATTACGCTAATATCTGGTTCAAATTTAAGAATCCGACTACGAGTACAACTCTGACTCCGCGTCTTACGCAAAACCGTTTTCGTACGTGGAGTTTGTTACAAATCTACTTTGGTAATAAAACAGCTAGCGTGAGGAACGTCGGTTGGCAGTCGTAAGTACTATTGGATTCGTACTTTCGTGGATCTCTCCGGGTATGGAGAGATGGATGGTATGATTATTATTGTAACTGGCAGTTAGAATAATAACACCACATTGTGATTTCTACCACGCGTCTACGTATTATATATGAAGTCATTGTTTGTAGTGATTACTTTGTCCCAGTGTCTAGCTGTCACTGGATCCGAGGAACTGGCTATTTTTGTAACCTGTTCCTATTGGATTTATGAAATGGTCACCAACTCTCCAACTGAGCGAAGCCCAAGCAAAAGCCGCCCGCAGGGCCTAGCAGTAAAAACCTGTGAAGCGGGTTTTTTAACTGCTATTTATTTTATTATTGTCCTTTGCAGCATTTCAAATTTTCACTATCGATACTGATGTGTAAATGTGTGTGTAGATAACCGTTATAAAAGTTCTGTGTCATTTATATTGCTAAGTATATCAGTGTCTATTGATATACAGGGTGTCCGGGGGTAAAGTGCATTAACTTCGTGAGGTGATTCTACATGATGGTAGGAGTAAAAAAGATTAACAACTTTTTCCGAAATTCCAACATTTTTTTTCCCATACAAAAAGACGTACCTACTAAAAATCCTTTGTGTGAGGTACGATCTTACTTGCTGAGAGCCTGCTGGGCGCCCGACTCGATTGTGATTGGCCCGTATCGTAACAGCGGAAAATAATAAATCTGGCCGCACACGCCGGATTAATTTTATCTTTTTACATCAAAACTACCCCTAAAAGTTGGAATTTCGAAAGAAGTTATTTATCTTTTTTACTTGTACTATCACTTAGATTCACCTCCCGAAGTAAATGCACTTTACCCCCGGACACCCTGTATATATTGCATAATCTAACTCTCTTTAATTTTTTTTGGGATTGGTGTGGTGACTTTGTCACAATGTTTTTTTTTGTTTGCCTTCCCAAACATTACATAATTTTTTTAAAGGTATATTTCGATAGTTTAAACAAGTGCAATGAATATGACATGAAATTTTCCAAAGCAATGATTTTATAAAAAAAGATATCTAGTTTCACAGTTGAAAATTGATCAAAGTCACCCCATTTTACACTAATGAATTTCCACCTTGTTTCTCCCCTGAAATGCTAGTTAGTGCTGTAGGAGTTCAGTTTGAAGAAAGCGATCGCAAAATTCAGCGGTTCTCAAGCCAGGGGTACCAGACCTCTCCCACGTCGCTCAAAATATGAATCGCCGGTTAGTCATGCCTTTGGCTCTTTTCTTGTTTCTGTAAAATTATATATTTTACCCTTCATTTGAACAAGTAAAGTTTCAAGACGCCGGATTTATTTTGATTAAATTTTAGTTTTCGGTAAGGTTGTGGTATTGGGATGGCAGAATACTAGTCAAATATACCGTATTTAATACGGTTCCATGACAGTTCATCCTGTGACAATTCATCCGGCGACAGTTCATCCTGCGGCAGTTCATCCGGCCGACAGTTCATCCTGCCGACAGTTCATCCTGCCGACAGTTCATCCCGCCGAAAATTCATCCGGCGACAATTCATCCTGACAATTCAACCTAACCTATAAGTGTAAGTATTTCGTATTTTGTTATTCACACATGCTTCTTCGGAGAGTCGAAATTATTGTTAGTAAAAATATTTTTACAGCGGATTTCCACTCAAGATGCCTTCAGATATAAGTATATCGATTTTGGTTGTACGGCCGTATATTCTCTTTGCATACTTACTTAATAAAAATCTTCTAAATGATCAGGCAGGATGAATTGTCGCCGGATGAATTGTCGGCGGGATGAACTATCGGCAGGATGAACTGTCGGCCGGATGAACTGTCGGCAGGATGAACTGTCGGCCGGATGAACTGTCGTAGGATGAACTGTCACAGGACGAATTGTCGGGTCACCATTTAATACAATGTATTATCTCGGATGCAAATGATAATAAAGAGACCAGGAAAACCACGCATATTCTGAATATTTTACCTACAGTTGTCTAGTTTTCGTGTTGACTCTCATACAAGTTGCAGATTTCAGTCTGAATTCTGTGGAAATTCATTTTATGTTGTTGTGGATAGAATATCTAAGGGTCGTTTAGTTTTTAAGACGAATTGAAAATATACGAAGATGAAGAATGAAAAGAGTGTAGAATGCCTCTAATTATTTTGTATCACAAAAAGCACAGATCGTTGACCAGGGGGCCTAGTCACTAATTTTTGTAAACCTCCATTTCATGAAGTTACGGGTTTAGCTACGTCACATACCCGTATTTTGACAGATTCGCCAACTTAAATAACAACAACAACGGGTATGTGACGTAGCTAAACCCGTAACTTCATGAAACGGAGGTTTACAAAAATTAGTGACTAGGCCCACAGATCTGAATAGTCAGCTTTGTCCCAAAACATAGGTAGGTACTCTGACCGACGGTGAAATGGAGAACAGACACTGCAGTGAAACTTTAGCAGTTAGTGTAAATATGATAATGGATTTGAAATTAGCTTTTTTTTTATTTGAGGGACTGCCACAGCTCAATTGCTAGAATGTTCTACTCCAGTGAGGTGTAGTTTGAACAGTGACGTAAATAGCCTTTTCTGCGCCCTGTGCGAGCTTCTATAACTGCGCCCTATTTAAGTGGACCCTTCGCCTATTATACGCCATTCTTGCGCCCCCCAGAGTCTACGCCCTGTGCCTGGGCACCGGTGGCACCGCACTATTTACGGCACTGAGTTTGAATCCCACAGTTTGTATTATAGATAGATTGGCATTCTATCCTCTGCTAGCACTTATAAGTTGTCTGAATAGCTAGCTATAAAGCGTAGCGTAGCATTTCTGCACATTTAGTGAAATAAAATATATAATCTCTGGACATTATATATTAGGCCTTTCAACCGCAATCTACCTCTTGGGTTCCCGGAGATACTTTCGGGTTCTCTAGAAAAATTAACATTTTTACTCTGCTTTCGAAAGATTGTTTTAAAACGTGTCAATAAATAATAAATTCATTTGTGAAAGTGAAATGTTTTGTTTTAACCCGTCTGCTTGGTTCAATACATTCGCACCTCACAATCCGGAAGCCTCGGTTTCGCGAGTAAATTCTGAAACCGTCACTTTGGATCGAGATTGTAAAATTTCTATGCAAGATAGCTTTCATATTTCAAAGACAATAAGAAGCATTATTTCATTCTCTTTTGTTCTCTTTCTGGTTAAAAGAAAAATACATATGTTAAATATATCATATATAAAATACATATGAGAGGAAGAGCGATTTTAAAATGCAAGGTCGCTCTGGGACGTTTTTGGTCTTATGAAAGTACTAGCTGATTCCCGGCATGCGTTGCTATGCCATTTAATAAAGAAATTGTTTCTCTCTGCGTGTCCTTTCCCATTTATCCCCTTCCTCTACCGCGTCCCACTCCGCCTCCTCCACCTTCTCTCTCCCCACTCCATTCCCCCCCTTCCTCCCTCCCGCGAATCCCCTACCCGAGTTCCCCACTCCCCTACCGCATTCCGTACATTCAGTCCCGGTACATTCAGTTTTCAAACAGCTCGCGTGCCACCTATTGCATTTTTTATACAAATTTCATAATGCCAGAGCTCACCAGTAGTTTTATACAAACCTTGTCCTGACGATAACGAACACAACAAAAAAAGAATTATCCAATTTGGTGCAGTCGTTCGGTAGTTATGCGCGTACATACATTTCGGCGATTCATTTTTATTTATATAGAAGATAACGCGATTACGTGTTTTGGGATTATTTATTCCTAAACAAGCAGACGGGTTTATGTAGTTTAATTTAAAATTTGTTGTAAACTGACAACTAATTTTGGGATGTTTTAACATGCATCACATTTAATTAACAGTCAAATTGACAATCAGCGCCATTTTCAATTTTTGACATTTGAACGGTTTCTGTTAAATGCTGACTCTCGACCTATTTTGATGTTTGATCAGTTGTCAAACACAACGATCTTGCTGTTAAGCTTGACGACTCGTCACAATTTTATTAAAAGCTAAAATGGGCCGAGTAACACCCTAATCTTAGTTTGTCAGCATTTTATTTGTAGTTAGATTAGTTACTATATGTATATAATGGCAAAATTTACATTTTAAATATTGAAATGCTGTCACTTTTCTAATTTATGTTTTTTTGCCATAATGGAAGGGGAGATTGTTACAAAAAAGTTTTGTCAGCACTTAATTTCTAGCATTATAAATATTTGTCAGATTTGCAAACTTTACTTATATTTTTATAAACCACTTGCTATTGGCATAAATAACCTAACATAAACAAATCTGCCTAGGTTTTAAACTGTATGTAACATATTGTATAGGGTCACCACCGAGAGATTTGCACATTAAAATCAGGAACTGACGATTTCAATGTACATTTTTTAAATTTCATTATTACTACCAAATAAACTGTAGTTCCCGATTTTACCACAATCTCTCGGTAACAGCAATATGTAGAAATACCTTAAGGCTCAGTTGTTTCACAGAAATTCATGTGACAAAGTCATCAAATAACCATTAAGCGCCATTTTATTTTTTGTCATTTGAAAGGTTCCCGTTAAACTTCGATTCTAGGCATGACTTTGGGCATTTTTAACCATTTTACATGCGTGCCACGCTATTGCATACCCCCAATTTGGCTTCGCATTTCCCAATGGGTACGCATACCACAGGTTGAAAACTGCTGCTCTACAGGATTTAGCCTGCAAGAGAATGAGATAGTATAATTGGTCTCCTCTTTATGTGGTGCTTTGTAGCCTACTCACTCTTTTCTACTTTAGGGAACGTACCCATACTACATGACCAACTTTTTGCAGTTTTTAACCCCCCCCCCCCCCCCCCCCCCCCCGGTGACCAAAAACCTAAGCCCGCCGCCGCTCATTTGTACCAAGCGTGACATTTTGAAGACCCCCCCCCCTAAACGTGTCACGCAGTATGGGTACGTTCCCTTAGTTTTCTGAAGGTTTCACTTCTACCGCGTGAGAATTGCACACACGGGTTTTTTCATTAGAAATGCTAAAAGCATATAAGAAACAACTTTTTAAAAATATGAATTTGTATCTGTGACAGTTTCCATTCATTAAACTTTTTTTCTTTCTTATAAAATTATTCACAAAATAAATAAATCACTTTTGCACTTGAAATAGTGACTTCTAGACTCCATTTGCCAAGCGATTTTTATGCCCATTGCCTATATTTATATTGATGCAAAGCACACTAAGAATATATATATTTTTGGCTTACGGCTTCCTGTTAACAATGTGATAGTAGTGCCCTTCTACTGATCAAAATTAACGAGATCCTTTCGACTGTCAAGAAAACAAAATGGCACTGAACGACCCACGATTTGACACGTGAGTTTCTGCAAAATAACTGTGCTTAACTCTTCAACATTTTATTACAAATCTTTTATTATATGCAGAGAACCCTGCATTAGACATATTATTGGACGTTTCCGTGTTAGTATGCTAGAATTAGAAAATTATGATTATTTTTAAAGAACTGAATTACAAAATACGAATAATGTTGCTTTTTTCTACTTTAAATCATTTGAAGAGCTGTCCATTCATCATACCATGTTAAATAATATGAAAATTATAAGGGAAAAAAATTATAAATGTTTATATTAACTATAGATTTGATATATATTTTTCAATTGATTCAGAACTGTTTTTGTATTAGAATATTCACTGAGTTTTTTCTAAGGTATTTAAAAATGTATAATGTAAACTGATCTTTCTCTACTTTATAACAACATTTTAAAACATATAATATTATCTAAATTAATAAAAAAAAAACATTTAAATACACCCATAAAATGTAGTGTAAAATCACAAAATTCTACTAGAAAGTAATTCAGAGTTTAAAATCGTGAAATTTGTTAGAAATTAGCAACTGAAATCACCAAATTTCTTGGCAATACGGTCCCATCGGTAAAAGTTAGATTATAACAAAATAATGAAATGCAGATCCCGCCAATGTCAGGGAATTTAATAAAAATGCACTTTTTAGATGAGAAAAGTGTGGAGAAGATGAATAAAAAATAAATTAAGGCGCGCTCGGCAAAATTGAGGGAGATACAACCGTTCAAAGTATTTAAAATTTCACTTCGCGAGTTGATATTGACAGTCCGTTCGCCATTTTTTCATTGCTTATGTTGGATCCCAGACCTAATACAGAATTAATAGTACGCCAGAATCACAAACCATGTTACTCAAACCTAGCGTAGCCGCTAAACCACTTGAAAACTGGGATGTTTTTCTTGCCTTGACGTGAGTAGGCGTTATAAAGGGGCACTTTTTTGTATCACAAACCATGTTTAGCGTATTAGGTTATGTCAAAATGGCGGGCGGACTGTCAATATCAACTCGCGAAGTGAAATTTTAAATACTTTGAACGGTTGTATCTCCCTCAATTTTGCCGAGCGCGCCTTAATTTTTGTTTTATTCAGCTTTTCCACACTTTTCTCATCTAGAAAGTGCCTTTTTATTTAATTTCCAGACATTGGCGGGATCTGCATTCCTCCCAAATATATAGGACACATATTATTTACTATGTAATAAATTTTTCATATTATGTATTATATTTCTTTGATATTACAATATAATATTATGTACATTACATTATATAATATGTTGAAGTGTATAATATACTCAAGGTTGTCCCTACATAGCTTGCTGTTGTTAATACGCACGCAAGACTTGTTGTAGCATATTTAATATTTAGAAATAGCTCTAACAGCCTAAGTGTTTGTCCTACAATTTATACTATGAATATTGAATATATTTTTAAACATACTAAAATTGAACATAGTAGAACTAGTAGAATCTAATTCTGCCATTCTTTTTGAAGAGAAATGGAATATATATTTCCCAACATTAAAACTCTTTCATAACATTACTTATGTGTTTTAATATAACTTGTCATAACAACTAAATCTTTATGTCACTTATAAACTAACTCGTTTCTGTAAAAAAAATGAATTAACATTTATTTTCATTATTTTATTACAATGTTATACAATTTATTCGAAAGACTTAAAACAAAGCTTAAGTAGTAGCCTTTTAAAACCACAGAACTGGTATTTCACTATATTTTTAGCAATGATCATTCGGCTTAAGAGGAACAGCTGTGCGGCCTTTTTCATACAAAACTTAAATTTGGATTTGAGGCCAAAATACTTGGTCAAATTGAATAGTTATTTTTTAAATCAAAATGTGTAACCAATTCCTAAATATGGATATGTGCCACTTTATTTATTTGTGTTTAAATTATAAAATAGAGGCCATTAAAGAAATATATTTTGTGAGTTAATTTTTTTTTTTTTTTTACAGTGAATACCGCACAAGAATCTCAACTGCTCCCGTCTGGAGCCAGTGAGACTATGGCATCCCCAATTGGGGTATGTTGTGAGGCTGAAGGGAGGGGAAGGAGGTGGGGAAGAGGAAGGTTGGGAAGTACCTGGCTATTCAGATCTGGTCACTAAACACGGCTAAAGCCATTTTCAAGCAACGTTTCAATTCTGAATGGTGGTCTTACACCAGGGCGATACTAATAGTATCTTCCACTCTGGAACATGCCGCAAATATACTATATATTATTTTAAATGAATTAATTGTGAAATAACACAAATTAATTGAATAAAATTTATTTGCGCATGCCGGGTTCGAACCCGCGACCTCCGGAATGTGAGTCAAGAGTCTTAGCCACTGGACTACGGAGGCCGTCATATTTAAAAAAATATTATTGCCTCAACTACTATACATATAAATATATTTAAATATGAAATAAAAATTTTCAATTATTAAAAAAGCACTATGATAGACCTAAATTTATAATACAAATGACAAATGTATGTTGGAATACAAATTTTTCAAGCATAAATTTAAAAAATTTATCCAAAAAACGCTTTTTTACAATGTTTTATTTTATGTTTCATTATATTTGCATAATAAGTTTAGGGTAAACATTTCTTCTTCTTTGTGTGCCGTATCAGGTCCCCCCCGACGTTGGCGATCACTCTTGAAAATGTCTCTCTGCCTTGCACTGCCCGAAATAGCTCTTCCATACTTCTAATGCCGGTCCACTCTCGTACATTTCGTAAAATTTAATTAATTTTGTTATTTAGACTTTGTGTGTAGGTGATCTTGCAGATCTTCAATAATATGCGCGTGGTCAAGATGAACATTTATTTGCACAATATAAGTCTATAAGCTACGTGTTAGCTATCGGAGCTGTCTGTAAGTAAGGAGAGCGAGCAGGAACATCCATCACCTTTTATATACTGTTTCTGCCGTCTCGCTCTTGCATATTTGAAAAGGCAGGCGTGCCACCAAAACCATTCTCACAAATTTTATAATAATAAAAAAATTTATTTTATTATTATTATCTCACACAAAAATGTCAAAGTTGCATCTAACTAAAATCATGAAAATTTTATTCTTTATTGGCCCACATTTTATAATTTAAACACACAAATAAATGAAGTAGCACATATCTGTACTAGACATTTCCTACATCTTTTTAGTTTGGTTGTGTATTTTGGCCTCAATTTAAGTTTTGCATGAAAAAGGCCGTGCAGCCGTTCCTCTTAACTTGTCAAGATTCCTACCAGAGAGCAACTTGCCAAACGTAAATATGTATCTCTCATAATGAGCTTAGAGCTACTGAAATTTCGGTCCATAAATGCATAAGCTTATATTTGAACCCTGAACTTTTCCACTGAAAAACTGAAGTGATTTTAATTAAGATTAATGTACAAAATAAAGGTTCCATGGCAACTCAAAATCAACTCAACTAAAAACATTGAAAAATAGCCCGTAAACTATTTTACCAATTTTTTTAATATATTTTTTTCATCACTTAATGATTTTTCAAAGGAGGCATTCTGAGTTGTCCGGTCACCCAAAATAAACTGCCAGCAATTCACATATTTCTGTTGAAATTTTGCAGTTCATTCTTCATACAAAAACCTACTTACTAGTACAAGTTTTTACACTGAACATAGAAATGTATAGAATTGCTGGGTTCACTCACTTGTATAGAGACCGCCTGTGTACCAACCGTTTTGTATAATCATCTACAATACTTATATGTTAGAAACTGAAAACTAAAAAAACTGGCTTATTTGTAAGAACCTATTATTAAAAAAAATATATACACATATATTTCGTAATAATAACAATATATTGTATCTTTGAACATAATATGCATGTTAAGCATATAAAATATTTATAAACTTCAAACCAAATCTGCAGACTGTATTATAAAAATATTGCATGTAAAAAGTTAAAAAAAGTGTAAAAAGTAAAAAAAAATGTTTCAATTTAATTTTTTATCTAGAATATAATAATTAGCGTCGCCGCCATTGGATTGACTATCAAATAAACTACCTAATAAACTACGAACTAAATCAAAAATTTGCAAATAATGGCACTTATATATATATTTATAGGCCTGTTTATATATTTTTTCTTCTTTTAGGCGCTTAGAAAATATAATAGGTGCACTATATAAAATTATTATTGTTCTGTCAATCGGATAGTTTTTAAATTGCTTTTTGTTTGTTTGTTTGGTCTTATTAAAATGGCGGCCAAGTTAACATGATATGTATTGTGTATAATAATATAATATGGTATTGAATCTGTCAAGCAAATGTAAAAGGGTAGTTTGTTATTATATGCATAATAATGATTCAGATAAACCTACCGTAGAAGGAGATGGAATTGTTGGAAGCGTGGAGGGAGTCCTTATTACTGGAGAAAGTTGAAATAAATTTGTCTTTACTGACTCAAATCATTTGTGTATTTAATTTTTCTGAAATAAACCCCTACCTACTCACCTCTTTTCCACTGTTAAGGTGATTATCAAAAGAATCCATATTCACTCTTTCATAGTAAAATTATTTATGGACAAACGCTTTTTACAAGTTATACTTTAAAATATTAACAATGATTAATTGTTTGTGCCCGTACATACGCAACAGGGGCGGCCCTAGCAAAATTATTAGGTGGTGCGAAATCTCTTGGTGGTGGTGGCGGCGCCCCCCCCCCCCCCCCCCCCCTAACAAAAAATAGAGCTCTTTCTACCGACAGATGAGAAATAATATTTAAAAAAAAAAAAAATTTTAACAAAACCTGAAACGACTTAAAAAATGCACTAAAAAGTAAAAAATAATTTCGTATTCTTCTACAACTTAATAATCAATTTACTTTTTCTACTCATTAAACTGTAGGTACGATTGGTATTTTTGAAGTCGGTGTCAGCCAAGTTAGGTTTGTAACTACATACATAGTTGAAGGTGAGATGTAGGCGGGGCCACGGTGGGAGGGGAGCTGTCAAGTGAACACGCCGGGCCTGGTACCTTAGCTGACACCGATTCCAAAAATAACAATCGTTCCTATATATTGATGGGTAGAAAAAGTTAGTTGATTATTAAGTTGTAGAAGAATACGAAATTATTTTTTTACTTTTAGTGCATTTTTGGAAGTCGTTTTTTTGTTCAGTTAAAATTTTTGTTTATTTTTTGATTTTTAGTGAATCTGAAGTATTAAGTAATTTGTCTGAATATGGGTAGACCTACTAAACGTGCTGCTCATATGAGACAGACATTACTTGACCATAACGACGTTACGGTAGGTGACTCAAAGATCCGGATAGCCTATAAAAGATTAGGCCGAGTATCGTTAATTTTCTCCTAAGAATTGAAGAGTTCCGTTACTTTTTCATGGATTCCATAATCAGAACCTAACCAAACTCTCATCAAACTACTCTTGAAGTACATCCTTTCCAATAAAAAAAGAATCATCAAAATCGGTTAGGGTGATATTGAGTTATTCGTCCATTTGTCGCGCACATACTTAATGCAAATTTAAGACTTATGTGGTTTTCTCATGGATGCCATTGTCAAAACTGAACCAAATTGAAATGGAACCACACGGGAAGCTCTGGCTTTCAAATAAAAAAAGAATCATCAATATCGGTTTACCCAGTCGAAAGTTCTGAGGTAACAAACATTTAAAAATATATAGTCGAATTGAGAACCTCTTCCTTTCTGAAGTTGTTTAAAAATATATGTTTGATTACATTTATTTAATTAAATCTGCGAAATCGAATTTTTTGCGAATTTTTTTATTAAATCAGAATAATTTAACCATTGGGCAATATCATTCTCAATTGATCAAATTGCAAGATCTGATAGTCTTTCTTGACACATAGCCGAACGTAAGTACGTTTTAATTTACTAAAACTTCGTTCTCCTTTGGCAACAGTTAAAGGGAAGGTCAGCAAAATCCGAAGCGCTGTCCACATATTCGGGAATATATCTTTCCAATCATTTTTTTTTATAAGTTGAAGAACTTGTAGTGGCTCTGCTGAGTCAAGATATTTTACTAATCGGTTTAGGCTCAAAAGTTCTTCAACCAATTCGAAACTAGAGACAACTCATTTTTCCCCATCGGTTAAAATGATTTGCAAATCTGCACAGGCTTTTTCTAATGAAGACTTATCAGGACTTATTTTGATGTTATACAAAAAAGACCACGTATCATTGAATTTAGATAATTGTCCAAACCGAGTGACCAATGCATTTTCAATTGTACGAGTATCTATTATAGGGTAAAAGACAATTTTAAACAGTTCTTCGGGATTTGTTGGTGTCTTGTCTGCATCTAAATATTCAAATAATCGATTCTTTCTTCGGGATCGGACTGGCTTAAGGCTCCGCAATCGGGCCCGAAAAGAAGAATATGGAGAGATACGAAATTACGAATGTTAGAGGCGAGCGCTAAGGGAACGTACCCCATACTACGTGACCAACTTTTTGCAATTTTTAACCCCCCTCCCCCCCCGGTGACAAAAAACCTAAGCAATCCACCGCTCATTTGTACCAAGCGTGGTATTTTGAAGACCCCCCTCCCCCGAACAGGTCAAGTAGTATGGGTACGTTCCCTAACATTTACAGCGACAAAATCGATGCGAAAATTGCGAAAATGTTTAATAAAACACGACTCGTTTAAAATAGAGCAAAAATTTTGCGGGCATTGTCTTAAGCAGCATTTAAAGGAACACTGTGATTTTTTTCATACATATAACTTGTAAAATAACTGAAACAAACTTGTTTATAATAATTTTTGGAGCATTTGATTGCGATTGCGATTTTTTTCTATTGAGGGAATTTTATATAATTTGCGTTTCGGCGCGAGCAATATCTAGATAATATCTTCAAGAATAACATATATTTTTTAAGAGCTTTAAAACTTAACGTGTTTAAGGGAAATATGTAAGAAATCGGTAGTAATTCGGGTAGCGGGCCCTTAAGCGCAGAATCTATCCCAGCCTGGGAAGATATTTTCTTATTTGTTATTTGAACCGACGAATAAGTCCGGTACTGCTTCACAAATTTCAAGCAGTTTTTCAGCAATTGCGATGCGTTTGCTAAGTCCATGATTGTTATGATTGTCCCCATTACGCTGAAAATTCTTTCAGCGACAGCATTATTGTATTTTTTTTCTTAATTATTTGCGTTTCGGCTGATTCAAATAACTTGTCTCTGAAGAAGCCTAATAGGCGACCAGTCGCCTTTTAGATATTTTCGTCGCAGATTCTCATCCTCGGTAGCCAAAATGGCGAAAAATCGCCTACGTTGGCAACACTGCTTGCTCTCCGCACGGACCACACGATTTAAGCGCACGATCGATAGATAGTCAATCAGTGGTCGGGTGTTTTCGGCGCCCCCTTACGACGGCGCCCTGTGCGGTCGCACCGCTCGCACCGCCCTAGGGCCGCCGCTGATACGCAATATGAATATGAATGAATAGTTTTGAGGGAGCGACTGCGGATCGGCAGAGACATCAGTCATCAGTCAAAGGCATCAGTCGATGTAGTGAGTCAGTCTTTATTCGGGCTACGTAGCGAGGGTCGAAGTGGAGCGGAGTGACAGTGGTGCCGTCAGTGTTGCTGCTGTGTTGCTGATGCGTGATGATGGTCAGGAAGCTTCAGCGGTGAAGATCACAGGTCTTCAGGGAGCCGGCGTGTTGCTCTACACCGTGGCGGTGTAGAAGTGACCTAGGTCCAGGCGTGTTGACGGGATATGGCGGCTATGTGTCCTTTGAGTCGGAGCACACACGTGATGCAGGAAGGAACCTTGAGAGGCGATGAGGATGACCTCTGGCAGCGGAACGCGATGGGTTTCGAATGCCAGAGAACGGGTTGCACCTATATAAACAGCAAGCGCGTGCTTGGTAGTTGATAGGTCGGGTGACATCTCATGTCGAGGCGCGAATGGGCCGGACAGCGGATGGTGGTTGGAGATGGAGTCCTCGAAGGTGTTATGAAGATGTTCCTGGAGCCACACTGGATATGCGTTAATCACATGATGCTGATTGCGCCGGTTGTAGCCCCGCGAGGGCTTGTGTTTTGTTGCGGCACTGTACTGTTGTAATCACTGCCCGGTATGTATGTGTCGACCGGTGAATGGAGGCTAGGGACTGACTTGGACTGACTGAGCTAGCGCAGTGCTGAGTTGCCTTATTTATACTGTTGCCGGCCGGGCAAGTAGTTTCGAATATGCCCGGTGTTGAATGCTCAGGCGGCTGCTAAATTGAGACCTTTCTAGGCGTTGGTGATATTATTATTTACGGCGTAGGTAGGTAGCTATGTACTCAGCGGCACCATGTGCGGTAGGTATGTACATCCTGAATGTTTGTTAAAGTCCAGTGGCACTGCATTAGATTTTACAAGAGCGGGCTAAGTGGCCACTATAGTTTTGTCAAAAAAAACTCAAATCTTTCAAGAAAGGCTAACAAATACAAAATTGCATCGGTGATTCAATCCAATGTTGTATTTGTTGACCTTTCTTGAAAGATTTGAGTTTTTTTATTGACAAATCTGTTTATTCATATTCATATTGCGTGTGTACTGGCGCAAATAATTAATTATTTCTTCTAACACAGCAAACTTATTTTGTGGCACCATTTTGATTTAAATTAATAAATTACTTCGTTTTTACCACTTTTATTGTTTACAAAACCAACATGTTTCGTTCTTCTTCCAAGAAGTGAGCATTGCTCACGAAACATGTTGGTTTTGTAAACAATAAAAGTGGTAAAAACGAAGTAATTTATTAATTTAAATTAATTAATTATTGTTAATATTTTAAAGCATAACTTGTAAAAAGCGTTTTTCTATAAAATAATTATATGCACACCATCTATGAGAGGAGAATATGAATTCTTTTGACAATCACCTTAGGGTTAAACGTGACATACGTTATAATCTACTCATTCACAGATGGCGGCAATTAAATTATTGTAGGTTTTTAACACTTTTTGCATGTAATGCTTTAAAATATTAAGGTAAATTAATTGTTTGCGCCTGTACATATTCAATATGAATATAAATAAATAGTTTTGCCCGTAAAAAACCCCAAATCTTTCAAGAAAGGCTGAAAAGTACAATATTGGATTGAGTCAATGATACAAAATTGAATTTTTCAACCATTCTTGGAAGATTTGGGTTTTTCTTTATTTAGATAAAAAAAAAACTAGAGAATTAAAATCTTCCAAGTTGGCAATCCTTTTCGTTCTCGAAATCTCTAGTTTTATTTATTAGAAAAAAGGTATTTAAGCGATTTTCCAGTACTTTGGGCAAGTTAATTGCGACTTTCAGGTAAAAATTGTCACTTGGGCGTTACGTAACGTTTAGGGGAGGGGGGGGGGGGGGGGGGGGGGGGGTGGAACGGAAAAGCGTTAAAATGTTGTCGTGAGTGGTTTGGTTTATTTACGATGTTGTCTTATATTTTTTGATGAATATGTTTAAGATGCCGCTACCCGAATTTCTACCGATTTCTTGCAAACCTCCCATACACGCGCCCCCTAGTGAGACATAAATACACGCGTGTCATCTGTCAGATGACTGTCAAAAGTGTGTAAAAAAAAATTGTCAAAAGTGAGCTCGGCGAGCTTGGGGAATACTAGGGCGGGGGACCAGGTTCCCCTACCTTCATCAAACTTATGACGAAAAAACAGAACTGGTCATCTGTGAGATGACACGCGTGTATTATAGTGTTAAACATTTGAAGTTTTTAAAGCTCTTAAAAAAATACATGTTATTTTTGAAGATAATATCTAGACGTTCGTCGCGCCGAAACGCAAATTATATAAAATTCCCACGATAGAAAAAAATCGCAAAGTATGCTCCAAAAATTATTATAAACACGTTTGCTTCAGTTATTTTACAAGTTATATATGTTGGTTATATGTATGAAATAATTCACAGTGTTTCTTTAAATGCTGCTTAAGACAACCCCCGCGAGATTTTTTCTCTATTTCAAACGAGTCGTGTTTTATAAAACATTTTCACAATGTTTGCATCCATTTTATCGCTTTAAATATTAGCGCGCTCCTCTAACATTCGTAATTATATATCTCTCCATTTGTGCGCGGTTGCGGGGCTTTAAAGAGTTAATAACTAGGTACAGTAAAAAAATTCAAAAGTTTTTCGATAGGTATCTCAAAAAATGACCAAGTTACGAGTTTTCAAAGTAAACTTAGGTAAAACGGCCGCTCAAAATACCCGTGACGTCACGAGACACAATTCACGACGGCTCGCTGCGGTCCTTCGCGAACTAGTCTCTAACTGCTCTTCGGTGCGTTTGTTTTTAAGATTTAATTTCGTTTTGAACATCATGGCAGGAAGAGGCAAATGTTATAAGTACTGCATAGTGCCTAAATGCAAAAACACTACTTTGAAAACGCCAAATAAGTTATTTTTCTTGGTTCCAAAAAATGCAATGCTGCGAGCAAAATGGTGCCGCAATATGAAACGCAATGATATTGTGCCGTTATCAAGTTCAACTAGTCTCTACTGTTGCGAAGATCATTTCAACGTAAGTAAACTCCTATTATATGTAATACCTATTTACACTTTCAATTTATAAAATCATGGTGAAAATAATTTGCCATAACATATTATCATAATTATACAAAAGATGGGCTGCCGGCTGGGCTTCTTTCGATGCATAAATATGAATAAACCAATCATTTTCGATGTCATTTGATGACAGTCCAGTGATGCCGTGTCACAAAAAGGAAAAACCATATTTAATGGTAAAATAGGAATGTTTTTTTGAAATTGAAGTTTTGTAGGATAAAAACCGTGTTTTTCTTAAGCTTTTTATTGAGAATATAAGGAAACAATAGTACCTAAGTAAATTATTTATAATTCTTAAAAACTATAATCTTACTAATATTATAAACGCGAAAGTTTATTTGGATGCATGTGTGTTTGTTACTCTTTCACGCAAAAACTACTGAATGGATTTTAATGAAACTTTACAATAATATAGCTCATACATCAGAATAAGATGTAGGCTATAATTTATAAAGCTAGATAGAAAGGGGACACGGGAGGGGAACGGGGACGCACGGGAAAAGTGATTCAGGGAGAAACAATGTATTTCTTTGAATATGGCATTGCAACGTACCTTACAAATAAAAAACATAAAAAGTTTTTTCTCTCTTCTATGTGTGCTTTTATACATGGTGTAACAGGGAGGGATTTTAACCAGAGATTCCTTAGCATATTTGGATTAAAAAATGTACATGTCATTTTGCTGTCCGATGACTTTTTTTCTATTAAAAACATTAAAAATAGTTTTCCATCACTACATATTTTTTCTACATTTTACAGTAGTGTGTAGGTACATATATAATTAAAGTTACATGATACATTCATTAAACTTATATTTTATTATTTGACAAAGATAATAGTTTGATAAGCGACATTTTGAACTCCTACTGAAGTTCAAGAACTACATTCCTGAATTCATTGTTTCCCCCCGCGACCATGCTAAAAAATCGAGTTTCACTCGATAAAAAATATGGGGGTATAAGTGACCCAAAATACCATGCATCTGGCAGCACTGGTTGACACTAGTATACTAGCCTCAGAGTATATTGTTACTCATACTAGCATTCATAAAGACTCCAGATACTAATATCTACAGCCTGTATGTCGGACGAATATCTACAGCTCATATGTTGAACTAATATCTACGAACTGCAGAGTGTTGACTAATATCTACAGAGACCTGCCCTAAGTGATAAAAATGTATTATTTCCCCCTCCACATGGAGCCGGCTGGAGCTCCTCCTTGGAACCGGCTCGCTCCATGGGGAGGGGATAGAGCCTCGCTTGAATCTAAAATGTGTGACATCATCATTCTTGCCGTGAACAGCGCGAAGCTAACATCCATACGTCCATCCAAATAACACGCCAAAAAGGTAGCTTGTGCTATACAATATACCTACATATCAATGTGCACATAGCGAATGTGGGCGGTTCTCCAGTGTGCTCGTCGCTGGTTACAGGGGTAAGTAAATTATGAAACATTTGTAAAAGTGTTTTAACTAAACATGGCAACAAAATATGGCTATGTGTATTGGGGCGAGTCTTTTTGGGGCGAGCATTTGGCCTTAGCAAATATGTTATTAACGTGGCAAGCAATTCGCGCTCCCATGTAAAAAGGTATATTCATTCAAAGCAGATTTTGCTTTTAAGAACTAAATGGTGATATTGTAATGCGAGATGCCTATATACTGTCAGATTGATTGTTTAACGAATCACAGTCATCTTCCTCTCTTCGCCCCCCATAGTTTGGTTTTACCCCTCGTCTGTATCTGTATATTTCGATAATTCGAATAAAGCAAAGCTCGCCTTTCATAAATTAATACAACATAGTGAAAGTTTTAGGCTTTTTATTTTATTGTGTATAAGCTCTTAATACCATATTATTTTCAGGTTGAAGAGGATATGCAAAACTATCTGAAGTATAAGATGGTCGGTGGCTTATTAAAACTGAAGAATGGTGTTATTCCTCATAAATTTTGCTGTCAAAAAGAAACGAATGAGATTTTACCAAAACGGAGGACGCGGCGGAAAAAATATTTCGGAAAAGTCATATCTAAAGACGTCCACACTTCATCTTCAACTGAAGAAACTGAATTTGTCGATTGTGGGCATATTGATCATGTAGCTGAAATTGACCCAATGACTTTACCAGATATTAATTGGTAGGTAATAAAATAAACAAAAAATCACAATACTTGGAACATATTCGTACATTATATTATTATAGGTAATCAAGGATCGTAGGACATCAATCGTAGCTAGGATTTTGTTAAGGGAGGGGCAGGCGTAGACCGAGAATGTATCTAAGGTAAATGTTGCATGAGCAATGGGATAGGTTACGTTAAAAATGAAAAAAAAAAACAAAATATCCATCAGTTAATTTATTTTACAAAAAAAGTAGTCGACGAGGTTCTTCACAAAACCGTTTTAACACCTCAGATGTGGGTGGTTTGGTATATTTATGCCTCAGATTCAATTGTATCCTAAGTTTTGTTGTAGGGTCAGTGGGCCGGTTGTGGCCATTGGGCCGGTTCTGGCCATTTTCAACTTTACAAGTCGAAATATAAGCTAAATAAAATAGAATCTTTTTTTACTCTATGGCAAAATGCATATTTGTCAATGGTCTTCGTTGACAAGTGACACAATAAATCTTATTGTTAACAGTTTGTGTTTGGTCGATGCGAATAAGTGTTGCGGAATTTTTTATTGAGATTGTTATCCAAAACCTTAAGGAACCCACTGTAAGTAATCTTAATATATATTTGTAATCCTTTTGATGTTTTATTTGAAAACAAGTTGTACCCATTATAAAAGGGTAAAGTAATATGTTTTTGAGGTTATTTTTAGCAAATTGGTTGTTTATACATGATTTTTCGATGTGGCCATTACTGACACAAGAATTTATACAAATGTATGGGTTGTGGCCACGTTGGTGGCCACAAGTGGCTCCCATACAGTACTAGTTTTGGCCATTATCTAAAAAAATTTACATATCCGCTAATTTTGATATTTTAACTTAATAAATTATTATGTTTCTTCTTCAGAACTGTGAAAATGACTCCAGCAAATAAGAAGAAAGATGCTATTGAGCACTCAAAACGCAAACTTTTTTGTTATTCACCATCGAAAGTGATTTTGGCACTCGATGAGGTATGAAGGTATCTACTGCTAGTAAAAACTACAAAGTCCCCCGTAGTACTTTGCATAACAAAATATGTGGACGTGCAAAAACAAAAAAAAAAACAAAAAAAAATATTAAAAATTTTTTTTTTTTAAAATATGTGGACGTGCGTGTAAATTTGCACTAAATCTTATTTTTTTTTAAGTTTACTGTATAACTTGAATAATAAACATCGATTTATAATCATTACTGTGTTTAATTTAGATAAAAAATGTAAGTTCCCTACATACATTCATGTGGCCAAAACCGGCACACGGGTGTGGCCAGAACTGATTAAATTGTGGCCACAACTAATGCATGGGTCCAGTTCAATGAAAAAAAATTATTTAAAAATAATTAAAGAACTGTTACTGGATATTATTTACATTATATTAAAGACAGGTATTTTTATTGTACATTAATGTTGGAAAAATTATAATTTATATTTATGTGCAAGTTTGGTGCTCATTCAAAAACGAAAAAATCCTTAAGGTGGCCACAACCGGCCCACTGACCCTACCATGGTTCGGTGTACACTGAGCATACGAGGGGCCGTTCAAACGGTTTTCAGTAATCGTTGATCTCAGCCATGTGCCAACACGACGCAGTATAGAAAAGGACCTCTCTATGTTACTTGTAGTTCAAGCTTGTGCCAAGGAAATAAGTATTGCTTTTTTGTGGCGGGAAAGAAAATGTTCGCCTCCTTTAACACTTCAGTAAAATCTATTTTTTCGAGATCTTCTCTGGTCATACCCTTGTTCTGCCATTTTTTTATACCATAGTTCGGCTTCTTGATTAAAATTAAGTAAATAGTAGTATAGGCAAAAACTTTGTGCTTTTTCTTTGAAATCAATTAACGGCATAATATTCAACATTGTATTGGGATGTAGCGGCATTAATCCGATAGCAGGCAAATTTTGGTCACCAACACGCTGCTCCGGTGCAGATATCAGGGAATCTAAATAAGGAATGATAATCAATCGCTTCTAAAAAGGTAATAATAAAAATTAAACTGATTCTCGCAAACAATAGTCTGCCGACCATAAATATACCAAACCACCCACCTGCCGACTGCCGACGTAATATTACATTACGGTTTGTGAGCATTCCTGCATCTTCTAGGGGGGGCAGCGCCCCCCCCCCCTGCCCGTAACTCGCTACGCCATTGGGTAGTGGTAATATCGACAAATTAGTTGCATCGATAACGTGGGTGGGTGTTCCAAACTATTTCGAATCTATTTGAACCAGCATCAGGGTTCTTTATTCAAACGCGCGCTCTAGTGATTTGCCTGCAGATTAAAAAAAAAAACATAGTTAATTTTTTTTTTAAATCACCGCATCCGAATCCGCCCTCGGAAAATTGTTAGACTGACAACGTGCAACTGAGTTTTCCATTTTTGAGAAAATATATCAATTTTACCACGATCACTTAACGCCGGCCGGTGAGATTCTTTTAAAATTTCAACATTTTGACGGCATACATACTTTTTTCTTGTCTTCAACAAGGTATATTAATTATATGACACATTTGTAAATAACATGAAATCTTGTAGAAGACAACCTCATTTCTTTATTTGACTTCTTTCACAGAAATTTACCCCGGTTTTCAGAATTGCCCCGTCACTCACAAAACTTAATATTTACTGTTTGTGGTTATTTATTGTTATATTGTCTCTGCCCAAAACTGTCAAATGTCGCTGTCATTATTATTGCACTTTAACGATCGTTTTTAAACATAAATAAAGAACTAAAAAAACTGTGGCGTCTTTGGAAAGTACACAAATGGAACTGTAAGTCATTCTGATATAGTTTAACAACTGTTTATTGATAAAGCAACGCATTTATGGAGTACTTTTGCTCGGGCGGCTTGACTAACACGAGAGGTCCTGGTTTATATATTTTGTGTTCAAACTGTTTTTTATTCAAACAATGTTGTAAGTTGAGTGGTTCAGTACTATGGGTCAGTAGCCCCCATTAGGCCAGGCTGAGATGTTTTAGAGCCACGACCCACAGTGGATTGTGGGCTACTTTTGGCTTTCTTACCTTTCCCACAGCGCAATATTAGCCTGCAAAAATCAAAGGTAATTATCGGTTCGGACTGGCCACGCTTATTACGAATAATTTTTAGAAAAAAACTTTAGATTAATTTTATACAAAACCGGGACCAGCTCATTTTACACTAAAAAAAAATAAATTTTTACGCCAGTAGATAGGTAATAATTAGATGCAATTAATTCCGTGAGCGGAAATTGAAAAAAAATGTACACTATCGTTAATTTCTTAAATTTAAAAATACGAAAATGTCATTTTTCAAAGTGCAAAAGCGGTAATATGCACTTTTTCACGAAAAAACACTTTGCAGAAGTTGAATAATTGTTAGAATTATGTATTTCGGAAACTTTTTGCATTGGGGGAGGCGGAAAATGATGCATTTTAAATTTCAATTGCATAAAACCAAAATTCACTTCGCGATCGACACAGCGAAAATCCGCGGCCGTACCTGTCACTGTCATGTTGGTTCCTTGATAAATTAACAAGAGCTAATACGACTGTAGCCGACTTCGTGGGATAAGGCGCGTAATTATGAAATTTGTCTAGCGGGCTTGTTTGTGTAACATGGTTTGTGATACAAAAGAAACTTAGATTAATTTTATACAAAACCGGGACCAGCTCATTTTACACTAAAAAAAAATAAATTTTTACGCCAGTAGATAGGTAATAATTAGATGCAATTAATTCCGTGAGCGGAAATTGAAAAAAAATGTACACTATCGTTAATTTCTTAAATTTAAAAATACGAAAATGTCATTTTTCAAAGTGCAAAAGCGGTAATATGCACTTTTTCACGAAAAAACACTTTGCAGAAGTTGAATAATTGTTAGAATTATGTATTTCGGAAACTTTTTGCATTGGGGGAGGCGGAAAATGATGCATTTTAAATTTCAATTGCGTAAAATCAAAATTCACTTCGCGTCTTCGAAACTGACATGGCGCGGCCGATCTGTCACACAAGCCCGCTAGACAAACCCTGCGTAGCCAGACAAACTAGGTATTTAAAAACGTAGGCTGTTTTTTAAAGTTAAGATAATATTCACAAGCCCGCTATACAAACCCTGCGTAGCCAGACAAACCATTTAAAAACGTAGGCTGTTTTTTAAAGTAAAGATAACAACATGGAGGTCATTGAAAAATGACATTTTCGTATTTTTAAATTTAAGAAATTGACGATAATATACATTACTTTCAATTTCCGCTCACGGAATTAATTACATCTAATTATTACCTATCTACTGGGGTATATATTTATTTATTTTTGTCCAAAATGAGCTGGTCCCGGCTTTGTATAAATTTACCAACTTTAGATTCGCCTTAATTACTATAAAAGGAAACTTTTTGGCTTTGGGGCGGAAAATAATGCATTTTAATTTTCAATTGCATAAAACCAAAATTCTCTTCGCGAACCGACACAGCGAAAATCCGCGGCCGTACCTGTCACTGTTATGTTGGTATCCTTGATAAATTAACAAGAGCTAATACGACTGTAGCCGACTTCGTGAGATACCTACATGAAATACCGCGAATCACAAACCATGTTACACAAACCTAGCGTAGCCGCTAAACCACTTGAAAACTGGGATGTTTTTCTTGCCTTGACGCGAGTAGGCGTTATAAAGGGGCACTTTCTTTTGTATCACAAACCATGTTACACAAACAAGCCCGCTAGACAAATTTCATAATTACGCGCCTTATCCCACGAAGTCGGCTACAGTCGTATTAGCTCTTGTTAATTTATCAAGGAACCAACATGACAGTGACAGGTACGGCCGCGGATTTTCGCTGTGTCGATCGCGAAGTGAATTTTGGTTTTATGCAATTGAAAATTAGAATGCATTATTTTCCGCCGCCCCAAAGCCAAAAAGTTTCCTTTTATAGTAATTAAAGCGAATCTAAAGTTTTTTTCTAAAAATTATTCGTAATAAGCGTGGCCAGTCCGAACCGATATTTACCAAATCTAATTATCGGTAAATATCCAGATACGCTGGACATCCGTAAAACTCGCAAATTATTTTTAAAACACTTCGTGTCAGTTTAATAGCAACGAGGAGCCTCTAATTCAGTCTCAGGATTAGCAAAATAATGCATTTAACCCCTCCAAATTTTAGCGAATATTCGCTTATGATGTCTCAGACGAAATGACATTTTACGAAAACTTTGTGTTATTACCGCTTCACAATTAAAGCTCTATAAATGAAAGGGTGAAATGCAGATTCTGCCAATGTCTGGGAATTTAATAAAAAGGCACTTTCTAGATGAGAAAAGTGTGGAGAAGCTGAATAAAAAAAAAATTAAGGCGCGCTCGGCAAAATTGAGGGAGATACAGCCGTTTAAAGTATAAATAAAATTTCACTTCGTGAACCGATACTACGCCATTTTGTCACTGTTATGTTGGTATCCCAGACCTGATACAAACGAAGCTAGATACGATTGTAGCCGACTTCGTGGGATAAATATAATAAGGCGCGTAATTATGAAAAACAGAATTAATAATGGTAATTTTTGGAGATCGCTGGCAACGGTTAATATGCACTTTTTTTTAAAAAAACCTTTTGATTTACCTTAATTACGTTAAAAGGCAACTATTTGCATTGGGGGAAGTGGAAAATATTTCATTCTAAATTTCGATTATGTAAAATTAAAATTAGCTTTCGTCTTGTGAGATTGTACGCCAGAATCACAAACCATGTTACACAAACCTAGCGTAGCCGCTAAACTACTTGAAAACTGGGATGTTTTTCTTGCCTTGACAAGAGTAGGCGTTATAAAGGGGCACTTTCTTTTGAATCACAAACCACGTTACACAAACCTAGCGTAGCCGCTAAACTACTTGAAAACTGGGATGTTTTTCTTGCCTTGACGCGAGTAGGCATTATAAAGGGGCACTTTCTTTTGTATCACAAACCATGCTTAGCGTAGTCTTAGTTAAGTTACTTTAATTTGGAAGGTGAAAAACAGTTCAAAAAATCATTGAAAAAAACCCCGCTAGACAAATTTCATAATTACGCGCCTCATGTATCCCACGAAGTCGGCTACAATCGTATCTAGCTTCGTTTGTATCAGGTCTGGGATACCAACACAACAGTGACAAAATGGCGTAGTGTCGGTTCACGAAGTGAAATTTTATTTATACTTTGAACGGCTGTATCTCCCTCAATTTTGCATGTAAGGCGCGCGTTAATTTTTTTTTATACAGCTTCTCCACACTTTTCTCATCTAGAAAGTGCCTTTTTATTAAATTTCCAGACATTGGCAGGATCTGCATTCCTCCCAAATGAAACATTTCTGAACGTAGCCGAATAGTAAAAACTGTTTTAGAAAGGTTACAAAATAATCTTTCGAATTATTATATTACAAATAAATATTAACATTTGTAAATATTAAAATTTAGAATGCAAACATTAAAAAAAATGTAAAAATGACTAACGTGATGTTTTTATGTGAAAACGGTACTAAAATCACAGATTATGTAAACAACAATACTTATTCTATTGTATAAATGTATAATAAACATTTTTGTTACCTCACTTTTTTATCATTTCATATAAAAATATTTAATAAAAATTAACAATGTCGAACGCGGTCGAGCCGCCGCGGCGAAATTTGGCAGGAAAAATTATGTGTCAGATTGCGCGAATGACAAAATATTCTTGTTATGTAATTTCTATGGACAACTTGAATAGGGATGTACAGCTTGATCTACTATCGACCTTTTACTTTTTGTTTAAGGATGTCACTAAAAGAATAACGGAGTTAGAACGATGTCTATGGAGACACACGCGTTGACGTATAAACACGCTTATTGTACTTGACTGCTGTCGTATTTCTAACGCATATATCTGCTTAAGTTGGTGACCGGTTAAATAGCTATTTCGTTCAAATTAATATATGGATATGTATATGTGAAATAAAGGTTTGGTAAATTTTGGGATTGCTATTTTTATTGATGTGACATTATTTTTTATTCATTATTATTGATGTGACATCGTCCAATTGATTAGTCAGACATCTCCAAATACTAAGTTTTGTGATGATGAAGAAAGTAATACTCGAATGCTCACCATAAATCTAATATTATTTACACATGCCTGTGTTTTACATATTAAATATGCTATAAAATAACGCCGGGAGGCATAACGGTCTAGTACTTTAGTATGACATTTTGAAATTTCCTACTAGTAACCCAGAAAACTTAAATTTTTTGTTTATTTCTCTACAAGTTTTTCAGCATTATAATTGATTTAGTGGCGTTTATGGTAATCTGAGTATTGTACCGGATGAGTACACTTTTACAAAAGGGATCTTATTCAATTAAATAAACAAAAATTTTAACAAAACAAAAAAATGACTTCAAAAAATGCACTAAAAAGTAAAAAAATAATTTCGTATTCTTCTACAACTTTATAATCAACTTACCTTTTCTACTCATCAATATGTAGGGACGATTGTTATTTTTGGAGTCGGTGTTAACCAATGTAGGTTTGTAACTACATGCATAGTTATAGGTGAGATGTGCTTGTGTCACACACGCGACTTGACGAGGTGAGAGGCGAGAGCGGGCCGCGGCGGGAGGGGAGCTGTCAAGTGAACACGCCGGGCTGGCACCGACTCTAAAAATAAAAATCGTACCTACATATTGATGAGTAGAAAAAGTAAGTTGATGATTATTTTTTTACCTTTTAGTGCATTTTTTGAAGTCTTTTTTTTGTTTTGTTAAAATTTTTGTTTATTTTTTGATTTTTAGTGAATCTGAAGTACACTAACTAATTCGATTAAGATTCGGCCGAGTATCGTTAATTTGCTCTTAAGAATTGGAGAGTTCCGTTACTTTGTCATGGATTCCATAATCAGAACCTAACCAAACTCTCATCAAACTACCCTTGAAGTACATCCTTTCCAATAAAAAAAGAATCATCGAAATCGGTTGGCGCGATATTGAGTTATTCGTCCATTTGTCGCGCACATACTTGATGCAAATTTAAGAATTATATAATTTTCTCATGGATGCCATTGTCAGAACTGGACCAAATTAAAATGGGACCACATGGGAAGCACCAGTTTTCAAATAAAAAAAGAATCATCAATATCGGTTCACCCAGTTGAAAGTTCTGAGGTAAAAATATTAAAGAAAAAAAAAAATAAAAAAAATACAGTCGAATTGAGAACCTCCTCCTCTTTCGAAGTCGTTTAAAAAGAGAAAAAATTAGTCTTAAACCTAAGTTAATCTTTTAGGATTGCTGACCATGCTTAAATACAAAGATTTTTTTGAATTAACACTTTGATTTAACTTAATTACTGTAAAAGCCAACTAGGTAAATATTTCCCTATCGAGTCCACGCTCAAAACACACTTTAAAAAATTAATACAAATTGTACTAGGTAGATTACAGTAGTAATTTATCTTTTTTACTTACACTATCATGTAGAATCACCTCCCGAAGTTAATGCACTTTACCCCCGGACACCCTGTATATAGTATACAAGTAATTCAGTAACCGGAATTGAAAAATATTGCATTTTATTGGCTATTTTGTTATCTTTAAAAACGCAAAACATCATTTCTCAAGGAACTCCACGTTGTTAATTACGACGGCAAACATCTCGCGTGATTTTTCGTGTTTATGAAACCGAACAAAATAATGATTAATATGCATTATTTATCATTTCCGAAGATTGCAATTCGTACTTATTATTGTCTAACTGACCGAAAGTAATTTTTTCTTTTAAAAATGCGTATTTCATCATCGTAATTAACATGGCGGTCCTTGATAAATGACATTTCGCATTTTTAAATATAAAAAAAACATTAAAACGCAATATTCTTCAATTCCGGTTACTGAATTACTTATTACTAAAGACCGGATTATATGCAACAAAAACAGCCCAAAATATGCATGCAAATATCCAATAAAAATAGCTAAAATATGCACGAAAATCCATAATAAGGGCCAAAATATGCAACATGAAATAACACAGGGAGTCGTATTTTTATATACTTTTTTATTTTAGTAAGTAATAACAATCATATTTTCGAAAATATCAATTACAAAATGTATTTAACAATGAAATTTACAATTGACCTTTAAAAATGTATATGACTAAATACCTACTGTTCTAAGTTTTCTGTAGACAAATTGTGTCTACGATCGCTTGATATATTTTTGTAAGCGGAAAAGGTGCGTTCTATGTCTACTGATGTGACTGGACAAAATTTAAATTTAGGTGTGATTTTTGAACTTTTTGTGCCGGGCAAAATTTCACCTGCCCCGTTGATGAAGCTATCAATTTGACACAAGGGTTTAAACCCTGGGTTATTGTTCAGAAAGTTTTCAAACCTTTCTTTGAGTTAACTCGGGCATAGGTTTGGCAACGAGGAATTCATAAGGCGAATTTTCTTCATAACCTGAGTAGATTTATTCAACGCCAATCCATGAGTTTCAAGCGTTTTTATACTACGGCGAAGGGCGGCCGGAGCGATCAGTTTGCTAGCCGCCCGCATAGCTATATGACTTTTATAGTGTCACTATGTGAGGCATCTGAACGATGAACGAGATCTGGCGTAAATATGCAAGATCTCAAATTTTTTGCTAAAATATGCAACTACCGCTGAATAGGGTCTAAATATGCAATTGCATATGCATTTGCATATAATCCGGTCTTTACTTATTACTAACCATTATCTACCTAGTACAATTTGTTTTAATTTTTTAAAGTATGTTTTGAGCCTGGACTCTGTAGTGAAATATTTACCGCCAACTATTTACATCTGGGGGAATGGAAAATACTGAAGCACAGCATTGCTGGCAAGTTGAACTCCCGACGTTTCTCAATAAGTTGTCAGATATTGAGTATTTGTTCTCCAGTTCCTCTACCCTTGTGTGTCTCGAGTAGAGATGGGTAAGTTCTGCATTTTGCCAGAGGCCTCCGAGACATGCTTCCTTTTAAAAGTACTTGAGTCCTTAGAGCAGGTCCCGACTCGCGAATCGCTCGGACCAAGATGCACGAGTTCAAACGGTGCCGTACCTCGGTGCAAGAGCGCGCAAAGAACTGGAACGCGCGATTACTGCTCTCGACTCGCGAGCGGCTCGGACCGATACGCACGAGTTCAAACGGAGCCGCACCTAGTCGGAGCCGTAGCAGGACGCCGGCCGGTGGAGGCATTCGGGTTCCTACTACTCACTACTCACTGTGCCAGGAGAACTCGCGAGTTGGGTGGAGCGCGAACACAGGGACGCCGGCCGGTGGAGTTTCGGGTTTGGGACTGAGCCTGAGTTCCGCATTCCGCGACCGGATTCTCTTGGAGTAGTCGATTTTAAAAAGGAGTAGGAGTAAGAACCGCTTCCCGCAAAGGACCCGAGTACAAGAGCCCATTCCAGCTGAACCGACACATCGTTAGTCTGGAGTGCGTCTTCAGTGTATCTGGATGTTTACCCAATATTACTCTGCAAAAATCTTTTGTAGACTAGAAACATCTGAACTGTTTGGATCAATCCATGGGCCGCAGGCTCCCCATCCCTGCTTTAGGGGTTAATGACATTTGTGCTACATACTTAAAGTATATATAAATAGTATATAATTTATCTTTTTCCAGTCCCGATGTGCGCATTAAGCAGGAGCCACCGGAGGAAAACATGATCACCGTAGAAATACCCCCCATCCCTGCTACAGAGAAGGTATATTACTGCAACTTGCCAATAAACTTCCTATGACCAATTCTTATACACGGAAGTTTGCATCTTTATCCTGTGCTGCTATCAAAATTTTCAAAAATTTTTGTGATCGATTCATAATTTATAGATCTTTCGATGCAGTTATATTTTTGTTTTCCCAGTCTATGTATCAATAAGCACCCTTGGGGTGATCAGCCAAATATTGTTATTATGTAGTGCCGTTCCTTATCCAGAATATTCCTTAGTGAGATGGCATCTCTGTTTCTATCCGATTTCGGTCTTTCTTCTCCTTTTACCTTCTTGTAATATTCAAATTTCGCGCGATTTTTGTCCCTCTATGATCTCAATCACTGCTACCAACAGTTAGGCGTACACAAGCGTTGACGCGACGCCATTTTCTTCAATTGACGTCTAGTTTCTATTCCGAACGGTTGTTAGTTGCAATATAAACTAAAAACTATAAAATTTCTTTCTTCTCCAAAATAATTTTACGCAATTATTAACTACGTAATGACAGATAATATTGTGTATCTCGTAGCGGTTGAGATTCCCGCGTACGCGAGTGTAATTCAATATAAACAAAAACGAAATTTTGTTCCTTCTTCAAAAGGCTCTTACGCAATTATTATTCACGCAATGTCGGATAATATTGTGTACCTCGAAGCGGTTGAGATCGTAAATCGATTATACGCGAGTGTAAATCAATATAAACAAAAACAAAATTTTGTTCCTTTAAAAGAATTTTACACAATGTCGGATAATGTCGTCTCTAGAAGCGGTTGAGATTCCCGCGTTCGCGAGTATAAATTGTGACAAAAGACGAAAAATGAAACAAAATAATTTGAGTTCCGACTGTTTCTCAGATGAATCCGTTAATTGTGACAATAAACGAAAAAGATGAAGGCACCGCCGGCGCTCACCAAGTTCCGACAGCTCTATTTCCAGAAGGCGAGAGAAAGGAATGGCACTTTATATTAAAAAATTAATAGAACAAGTAGGCAGACTACAAGATTTTGTTTTGCAAGAACAGAGGTCAAGATTCGCAGAGAATGCAACCTCCGAGAATATGTCTATCGCAGAAACTGAGAACCAGTGCTCAATAGTAGCCAGGAGTAATCCTCGTATTTTACAAATGCAGGGCCCCACCATTTCTCTTAGAGAACCCTTAAGTCTGTCCCTCCTCGGGACAGACTCAAAGTGTTAGAGTGCCTTTGACGGTAATCAAAAATATTGGACCAATGTAAGATAAACAAGTTCATTAAGGGCCACCTTGCCAATCCGGGTTTTAAAGAGTTTAAAAGGTGAATGTTAGGTTGCAGCCATATGATTCTGGGTTTTTTCAACATGTCACTCTTCGCCGATATAACGCACGCAGCTCTCAATGATAGGGTGCAACTGCAGCAATTAGTCGAAAGGGGTTTCGAGGCACAGGATGTCTACCCAGAAAGTACGAGAAAGTTAACGAGTTGTTTGGAGGATCATTTCAGAATGACTTACAAAAATGGTCTGATGACCATCTGCAGATCACATGTGGAAAATCGGACAAAAAGTACTGATGCAGATCTTTCCTACTTCCTCACATCTCTTCAATAAGGAAGCCCTCTATACCCAATTGCAGAATTTGGGAGGAGTAAAGAATTGGCTATCACTGCTATAGGTCCACCAAAAGAGGGGACGGTTACAAAAAAGGTATTAAAACCACTTTCAGGGCCGAGATTTCTTTCTATCTCAAAAAATTTTTCCATCCTGAGAACCCTTTCGCCTGAGGGGGGCAGACCCCCAAAGGTATCCCAAGCCCTCCACCTCTGGAGTTTAAAGGGGGGGGGGGGGGGGAAGATAGTAGCAAGCGACCGGTGCGAGGGCAGACCTCTAACCTATGTTACTATAGGAGTGCATGACTTGAGGCCACCAAAGTTTCGGGCGGTGCAATTGCTGAATTACAAAAACAAATGGGCAGCTCTAATTGCTCCCAAAGTTGTTCTGAAAATCATAGGGGATACAGAATCCTCTTCTTTACAAAGCTTCTATTATTATGCCCAACTGCCCTAATTTTAAAAATATTTGTGACAAAGATTACCCCAGCAATGACAAAGGAAATAGAAATCATCCACAAAACTAAATATATTGGAGCCGGCAGTCAACAACTCCGGTTTTCTTTCCCAAATGTTCCTGGTCCAAAAGGGGACAGCAACAACAGACCTATTATCGGTAAATTCCCGAATTTCTCCAACCACAAGACTGGATGACAAAAATAGAAATGTTGCACGCATATTTCCACATCCCAGACGCAGAGTCTCGCCATCATTTTCTGAGGATTTTGTACAAAGTAGTCATTGCAAATGACATGTCTTCCCCAGGGCTTGAGCAGTGCTCCACAAGCCTTTGCCAAGGTGACCAATTGGGTTGCGGAGACCTTACACCATCAAAATATGAGGGCCATTGTATGTATACCTGGACGATTTCCTTCTGGCCCACCAGGACAGGGAAATTCTGAAGGTCAAAACAAATCTATTTTTTGAACCCACTAGGAGACCTCGGTTGGACCGTCAATTTGAAAAAAGCATCAACCAGCAGACACAAATAGAAATGAAAGACATATCATGATGGGCACAGAAAGTAAAGGTCTTTATGCCACTACACATCCCCGCTGTCTCTCATTTCCTCTCGATCGATGATACAAGTCGATGGTGCTCCGATTGCGGGGAATTGGACCAGGGGACAGCAGGATTGGCACGAAAACTTGAAAGAGATGTTTGCTATACTAAATGCCTTGAAAAACCAGAAAAGATGTTTGAGGAGTTCTACTGTTCTAATATAGTCTATACTAGAACACCACACTACACCTTTATGGGTCGGTACAATGACCTTGCGGACCACTTGTCCCGAGGAAGCCGTTTTCCGGAGTTGCACCTTCTACCTCCTGCAACAGAACAGATATTTCACAAATGGGGCAAACCCACTGTGGACCTATTTGCCTCACATGGCTCACGTGGTGGAAAGATATGTCCATAGACAGGGAAGACAAAGTGGCGATATTTCATAATATTTTAGCAGACCTTGGCACTTTCCTCTGGCATGAGTGTTTTGTCTAATTCCCCGAGTGCTTGCTCATCTGAACAGCTCCACAGGAAATTACCTGCTAGTAGCTCCCAAATGGACGAAAATACTACTACCAGACTTGAAACAGGGAGTATTAAGTCTCATCTTTGCTAGGAAACCATATATATCTACGCAGATACTAATAGACACCACCACAGGCTCTCACCGCAAATACTTAAACTGGAGCTGCAAGTGTGGAAAATTGGAACTCAGATGTTAGATTGCAAGGATGGTCCGATACAGAAAGAGAGACATTGACGCGAACGATTCCTGGAGATGTGCAAAACTCCAGTGGATAACAAGCTTGTCTCCCAGTTGCAGAGACTTAATGGGACGAATAAAGTCTACAGGGCTTAGTTTACGCAAACCCTAGAATTAACGAATCTATGTCAAGGTAGAAAAACGAAACACGGGCAGTTATGCAAACTCAACGTGTTTCCGCAGGAAATCTGGGTTCCACCCAATTTCCATTTCAGTACCGGTGGGCAGACCCCGGTCATCATCAGTTCTTCCTCTGCCAGCAGAGGACGGAATTTTTGGAGACCGACAGTGCACGGGCAAACCTCACACTGTCGCCCCTGAAAAAATTGACAATCAGCCCAGGCGATTTCAGGGAGGACAATTTCTAAGTTCTTTAGAACAATGGCGTATCGCAAATGCCCCCATTTTTTCTCCTAAAAATCCTCAATGGCTATCGGATTCCATTTTGGTTGAGACCACCAGTCCAGACCCACTCCGGTGGGATTGAAAAATTTCGCCACAAGGCACACACCCGAAATTGACAAATCCGTTTTACCCATGGGTCCAATAAAAGCAGCTTCTATAACAATTTTATTGGCAGATTGGTCAATACAATACTACCAATACTTATGCTGGTATTGAGGCCTCTGCGAAGAGGACCAGATCAGCAGTGGCTTCAATTCGTTGGTTTGAAAATTTATTTATCCAATAGAGAAAATTTTTGGAAAAGGTTAATTGGCAAAGTGAAAATACCTTAGAATAATAATAGTAAAAGAAATAAAACAGTCCAATATTCAATAAAGGAGCTGGGGACTTCGTTAGCCTTGAAAAGGTAGCAGATCTCCAAAGGTCCTCCATTTCTGGAGTCAGAAGGAGAAGAGACCGGTGTGAAGGCAGACCTCTAACCGGCGTTTCTACATGAAGTCACCCACAACAAACCGCTTTAGGCCAGTCTTTCGCCATCCTTGACAATCCTGTGTAGACCAATTATTCGCCTGAGGGGGACAGACCCCCAAAGTTCCTCCATTTCTGGAGTCCGAAGGATAAGCAATCAGTGTGAGGGCAGACCTCTAACTCTAACTGGCACTTCTACTTGAAGTCATAATTGACAAACCTGTTTAGACCAATCATTCATCTGAGGGGGGCAGACCCCCAAAGTTCCTCCATTTCTGGAGTCGGAAGGATAAGCAATCGGTATGAGGGCAGACCTCTAACTCTAACTGGCACTTCTACTTGAAGTCATTCTTGACAAACCTGTTTAGACCAATCATTCATCTGAGGGGGGCAGACCCCCAAAGTTCCTCCATTTCTGGAGTCAGAAGGAGAAGCAATCAGTATGAGGGCAGACCTCCAACCGGTACTTCTAAATGAAGGTGATCACAATTGACATCAACACTGCCACCAGACGATAGCAGACAATTCTCACTAAGGAATATTCTGGATAAGGAACGGCACTACATAATATTGGAGTTTTACCTACCATTAAAACTCTTATTATGTTGCCTTCCTTATCCAGAATATTCCTCATCCCCTGTCTGGTGAGACTACAATTGAAGAAAATGGCGTCGCGTCAACGCTTGTGTACGCCTAACTGTTGGTAGCAGTGATTGAGATCATAGAGGGACAAAAATCGCGCGAAATTTGAATATTACAAGAAGGTAAAAGGAGAAGAAAGACCGAAATCGGATAGAAACAGAGATGCCATCTCACTAAGGAATATTCTGGATAAGGAAGGCAACATAATAAGAGTTTTAATGGTAGGTAAAACTCCAATATTATTATATGAATTCACGGACAAAACTTTATTTACATATTTCTGGTTTATTCCTGGCACATCCAATATATTATTTTCCCCATTTTATACCTGGATCCTCCTTTTACAGTGTATTTGCTAAGACTTGTTTATTTTCAGATTGAACAGTCAGCGTTGAAATCTTCACCTGACGATGATATCAAAGACAGTCAGGTCAAGTCAGACACGGTGGAAATCAATCAAAATGAAGAAAATGTTAACAACATCACTATCAAGAAGGAATGCCAAGATTTGAATGTTGAAGAACACAATGAAGAAAATGAAACTAACTCAAACAATAATTCATTGGATGAAATCAAGTGTGAAGACGGAAACGAAGATGTTTCTAAAGATACAGATTTAGAGCCGATGGAACAAGATTACGAAGAAAACTCTGAGAAGAATATTCTTTTCTGTAAACTGTGCCCGTTCAGTTCAGAGGACGTAACAGAATATGACAACCACGCTGACGCACATAAAGGCCTGCGATTGTACGAATGCAATATGTGTACACATACTTGCAAACGAATTTACGATTTCAAACTTCACCGAATGACGCATGAAGGTCTCAAATTCGCATGCTCTAAATGTTCCTACGTCGGCAACACTCCCAAGAACTTGAGAAAGCACGAAACTAGACACTTCAGAACTGAGAAATCGTTTTTCTGTGACGAATGCGACTATGCATGTCGTTTTTACCACAATTTAAAAATTCACAAATTAACGCATTCGCAAGAAAAACCATTCTCCTGTGAATTGTGCGAGTACACCTGCAGAACATCGGGTAACTTGCGGAGTCACCAGGTAAAGCATACCAACGAGCGTGCGTTCTTCTGTAAACTATGTAATTATTCCTGCAAACAATCGCGCACCTTGAAAATACATTCCATGAGTCACACGGACGCCAAACAGTATTTTTGCGAAGAGTGTGATTATGCTTGCTATTTCCCCAAGCAGATGAAAAAGCACATGGCGGTCCATTCACCTGAGAAGAAATATCCGTGCAGCGAATGCAGCTATGCATCCAAAACAGTAGGGAATTTAAAAATTCACAAATTGGGACACACGGATTCAAGACCGTTTGAGTGTAATATCTGCAATTATACTTGTAAGATGGCGTCTCTTTTGAAGAAACATATGTTGTCACATTCTGATGATCGGCCTTTTCGTTGCGATGAATGTTCTTATACGTGCAAGCGGGCGAGGAACCTAAAGAGCCACAAAATTCGGCACTTGCAGGACAAGCCGTATGCCTGCCCGCAATGTGACTACACCAGCAAGCGGCTGGATAATGTGCGCACGCACAAACTCACGCACACCACTGCTAAACCCTTTTCTTGCGATCACTGTTCCTTCACTTGCAACCGGATGGATAACTTGAAGATTCACATCTTGATGCATTCTCGAAAAACTGAGGAATCTCCGTAATTTACTATTTGCTTAGTGATATGAGTCTCATGATTTGTAATCCATGAAATTTCACTAAAATACTTACATTATGTCATTTGCTGCGCATTGAGATAGATTGTGTTGAAAAGTCGAGCACTGTACAGTGTACAGGTTAGGTGGCATTTTCTTTTTTTAAGAAACACCCTAGCAAATGCGTCATTTTAAATGTGGAAATGCCAAATATCTTTTATTAGTAAATGGTTTAATTTGATTAGTTTAAATCAATAATAAACTTTGACGACCTCTGTGGCTGAACGGTTAAGATCATTGCCTCCGAATCCGGGGATCATGGCTTCGAAACCGGTGCAAATAAATTAAATATTATTTATTTATCATTCTTAATTTACAAACATAATTGTAAAGCAGACATTGAAAAACACATTTTCAGTATATTTTTAATATAGGTATGTGTATTCCTTGACTCTCATGTAATTTGAGAGCATAATCATCAGTGGGTGTCTTCTGGCTGTTTTAGAAAACATCAAATATTTGTTTTGTTGACATTAAGTGTGAGTTTTTTTCAAACCATTTTTGCAGAAGGACAAGCCCGCGTTAAGCTTCTTTTTCGTGGTTATCCAATCGCTTTCATTAAATAAAATGACTGTTGGCACAACTAATGATTTTTCCTTTGGTGAATGAGGTGCAGATATCATTGATGTATATTAGAAATAAAAAAGGTACTAGGTCTCTTCCTTGTGATACACCTTATTAGGTTTACTTTATCACTTCTAAATTTTAACACACTGTAAATGCTCTGTCATGTAACTTAATAATAGTTTTAGGAGTTCTGTTTACAATCCCAAAGGTTCGTGACAAGGATTTTATGATCTATCGTATCAAAAGCCTTTTGCAGGTCTATGCAAATTGCCAAAGATTTATTTCCCCGTCTAAACTTTTTGTGATAATATTCATAATCCCACCGACATTGGCCCACCGACATTGGCCCGCCGACATTGGCCCACCGACAGTTGGTCCCCCCGACTGTTGATCCCCCTGACCGTTGATGCACCTGACAGTTGATCCGGCAGACTGTTATATGCCTGTACAACTAAAGTCGATATACTTACATCTGCAGGCATCTTGACTGAAAATCCGCTCTAAAGATATTTTTACTAACAATAATTTCGACTAGATCTGAATAGCCAGGTACATTTTCCACATCTTATTCCTCTCCCCACTACCTTCAGCTTCACAACATACCAAAATTGGGGATGCCATTACAATTTCCTAGAAATACTTCTGCTAATCTGCTGATTTTGGATCTTTATCAATGCATGCAAACGTGTAGAATAGGTAATTACTAGAAGGGTGATCCAGTGGCGTAGCGTAGGTGGGGGCGGCTTGCCCCGGTTGGCACTTTTAAGGGGGGGGTGCAAATTTTCACAATAAATAATAATATTATCTTACGAATCAAACTCTTTCTTTTATTATTTATAATAATTATCAATAATTATGTTTTTTAAGCCGCAAATTTCGTAATTCGTAGGAAAATCTTACGCAAATTAAGAGAGTAAGACTAATTGAAGCTGGGAACTCACAAACAGATTCACTCTTAATTAAAACCAGAATTGTGTTCAGAATGTAAAGGTTGAATTTCAGTTGTGTATTCATCTGCTGATACATTTCGAAAGAGACCATTATTTTATTCGAAGTGCAGTTATAAAATTCTAGTTGCAGACTATGTATGTGCTGCCAGAATCAAAGAAAACCCATTTTCACGTTCTGGGTGTAGTTTTAATTCACCGCATACAAACTGGTTTTGACATAATACGATGATAAATTAAATAACGAGTTCAGATTCATCGCATACCGAGTAAAACTTTACATTTGAGATGCGTACCAAATGCTGCAAAATACTGAGAAATTGATTGTTCCATGTGTAACTATTATTTGCGGACTCTAACACATAATCAATCGTAAGTTAAAACCTGCCTTGCGTTTTAAACACGGTATAAAAGTTCGAGATGCAAAATCTTGTACATGGATTTATGGATACCACTCTCGATTTCCGACAACTGTTATAAACTTTGTAGTAGAATTTATAAACATGATTTTCATTGGAAGAATACCCGTCAAATGTGATTATTAAAAAAATCAGCTCGTATACGAATAGGTCTTAATAAAAAAATAGGATTTCCACGTACACCCCTCCCCCCCGCCGGCGCTGGAAGTTCTCAAATAAGGGGGCGGTAAAATTTTCCTCCGCCCCGGGTGGCCAACACCCACGCTACGTCACTGGGGTGATCTATAGGTACCGATTATAAAGAAAACTGATGTCATGATTTTACATAAGACCTTTTGACTCCAAAATTGAATTGTCGTAGTAAGAATTTATATATTTGAAAATATTTGGTCAATTTCTCCAAAAGTAAGAAAAATTGTGCTTGGATACTCAGTGATGCAATAAAATATGAATTATTAATACAACTGTAAATATGTCATTGAAGAAGAAAATATTAATAAATCTAACTAGAAATATGAAAAAGCACAAGACGTAGAAAAATTAAAAGGTAACTGGAACTCAAACCCAGGATCTCTTGTCTTACCGGGACAAATGCCTTAACCAACTCGACTATTGGGGCATCTGATTATTTTTAAGTAATTTTTCTCAATCTCATATTTCAAATCCAGAATTAACACTATTATCTTCGACCAGTTTTTCCTATATTTTTGGCTGCTACCTTTTTTCAATGATCACAATAAGGAACTCCAGTGAAAAATATTATGGCTTAAAAAATGTGTTCATATAGACCAATAAACGCTGATTCTGAATATATAAGTTTTATTTAATAATACTAAATGCAGAGTTTTTAAAAAATTATTAAAAAGTCCATTTTTAATCGGGTCATAGAAACACGCTGTCAAGTTGGTATTATTGAAATGTTTAGTGGTGACGTCACTGAACACCGTAAAGTTATTGTATGGCAATGTAGGTATGACACAAGCCATCATATTAACAAAGTTTCATCAAGAAACTTATTTGGGCCTAAATAATTCGGTTTCAAAAATAAAGGTATCTCTTATTAGTTTATCTCTATTATTGAAAATATTCAAAAACTACTGCACAAAAAAAATAGTAATGCTACTTCTAGGGAGAATACTGAATTTCAAAATGGCGCCAGTTGAACAGCTGATTGCCCGATCTTATAGAAACTTTTCGGGAGTGATGACGTCACACGATTCACTACACATACGGTGGTTTTCGGGGGATCTTGAAAAAATAAAAATTTGACAATTATTTTAACTAAACTAACTCTAATAAACAAAAATTTTAACAAAACAAAAAACGACTTCAAAAAATGCACTAAAAAGTAAAAAAATAATTTCGTATTCTTCTACAACTTATAATCAACTTACTTTTTCTAATTATCAATATGTAGGTACGATTGTTACTTTTGGAGTCGGTGTCAGTCAAGGTAGGTTTGTAACTACATACATAGTTATAGGTGAGGTGTGCTTGTATCGCACAAGCGACTTGACGAGGCGAGAGGCGAGAGCGGAGCCGCGGCGGCGCGGGGAGCTGTCAAGTGAACCCGCCGGGCCGGGTACCTTTGCTGACACCGACTCCAAAAATAACAATCGTACCTACATATTGATAATTAGAAAAAGTAAGTTGATTATAAGTTGTAGAAGAATACGAAATTATTTTTTTACTTTTTAGTGCATTTTTTGAAGTCGTTTTTTGTTTTGTTAAAATTTTTGTTTATTTTTTGATTTTTAGTGAATCTGAAGTACACTAACTAATTTGTCTGAATATGGGTAAACCTATTAAACGTACTGCTCATATGAGACAGACATAGTTTGACCATAGCGACGTTAAGGTCAAATTAAGAGATTCGGCCGAGTTTCGTTAATTTGTCATGGATCCGATAATCAGAACCTAACCAAACTCTCATTAAATTACCCTTGAAGTACATCCTTTCCAATGAAAAAAGAATCATCGAAATCGGTTGGCGTGATATTGAGTTATTCGTCCATTTGTCGCGCACATACTTATGCAAATTTAAGACTTATATGGTTTTCTCATGGATGCTATTGTCGGAACTGGACCAAATTAAAATGGGACCACACGGGAAGCATCAGCTTTCAAATAAAAAAAGAATCATCAATATCGGTTCACCCAGTCAAAAGTTCTGGCGTAACAAACATAAAAAAAAAAATAAAAAAATAAAAAAAAAAATACAGTCGAATTGAGAACCTCCTCCTTTTTGAAGTCGTTTAAAAATAAAAATAAACATGCAGTTATTTAAGTTAGAAGGACTGGAGTTCCTTATTCTAAAAAATTGGTTTGTAACCTAGATAGTGTCTTGGATAAACATATCCGATTTTATTTATATGCGACACCTATTGACTGTTTTCTAAAACTCTAGATGAATATTCAATTTTTGTTGGAATAACTGTTTTTATGATAAAATTTGAAGGTTATACCCATCAATGTAATATATCATTGAAGAAACAACTGTAATGTTTATTATAATTTTATTCAAGTATTTAGTATAGTATATAAACAGTTTTACAATTCTATAATAGTCTTATGAGCTAGTACATAAATATATAGTCATTATTCATAAACAAAAATAAGCATTTATTGATCCTGTATTATTATAATATTTTATTTGGTTTACAGTGTAACAATATGTAACTTTAACCTAATTGAATACTAGTATTTATCATCAAAAATATAATTTAAATACATATAACCATTGGAGTGTTCCACTATTTAATCAATTTCAGCCTTGAGCGCTCGCAAATTTTTAAGCGTTTGGTTTGGAAATTTCCCATCCTCTTACAAAAATCATACCTTTGAATTTTAATATTGAGACATATAAACTGCTTATAGTGTTAGAGAGTCGTTGAATTCACCTTTATTTGACCGTTTATCCCATATTTTAAGGATTCATAAAAAAATTGTTTAATTTATAAACGCGTGAATTCTGCGTTTTATTTACTTTAAAATTGCCATTTGTGGTACCTACTTGGAGCAATATTAAATATTATGACTTCTATATATTGTCTATGGGCCTAGTTGATAATCACAACTATAAATTATTTACATTTGAAAATGCATAAAACCTGATCGATGGTTTGTAAGAAAAAATATTTCATTATCAAAGAAAGCAAACTCTTGTGGCTTAACGTTATACAAATAAAAAATGTTCTTTGTTTAAAACCACTTTATTTTATTTATAAACATCGACCGGTTTCGGTTGATCCTAACCTTCATCAGGACATAGATGTTTTACGTTTGTAAATAAAATAAAGTAGTTTTAAACAAAGAATATTCTTCTTTTGTAAAAAAATATTTCAATAATTTCTGTTCACAGAATGTCATTAACATTGTGCTCTAAAGATTGCAATTAACAAATAATTCATTAACAGATAATTCAGAAGAGATGGGAGACATCTCTTGTTAAAGTGTGAAACTACTAAGTTAGCTTTTGACATTCCAACGTGCGAGAACTTTTGAAATAATTTCAATGAATGTTTTAAAATATCTATTCAAATTGGCCATATTTTGGACAGCGGACGCTCGCAGGCATTTGCAAATTGGCCAAATTGTGGTCAAAAACGCTCCAGTGGTAATGTAACCACCTATTTATCATAATATATTATGTAAGGAATGAATGTATGTAACTACTGCTTAAAATTAGACTCAAGATAATAAACATAAATGAAAACAGTACATTTTTATAATATGTGTAACTTTTTACATATTGTAATAATATAACTTAATTTTTTTATTTTTTTCAAGTATTTCAATTATAACATGTTTTGTTTGCAGCGCAACACAGAGACTACGAAAATAAATAAATTTTCAAAGGTTTTGTTCACATACATATTAATTTAGTTTAAATGGTGCGCTGCAATCTAAGGCCCTTCTTTCACAGTGATACGCAAGTATCTGATTTTCAAAGATTTAAGTATCTTGGCGACTACCGTCATACATTTGTGTGGAAGTTCACACGCAGATATATGTTTGCCGACATTTTGTAAACTCGTTGGCGAGTCCAGTTTCCCGCGACCAGCCTGGCAAGGTGGTCACCACTCATGTCGTTGAGACTTTATCTTTTTCTAACAATGCGTGCGTTTGAGATCACGCTTGGAACAAAACAGTCAACAAATAATGACAGCTACAGCAACTGTTTGGTTGTGGTTGAGATTGTGAAAACATTCTGGTTTTGAAGTTTCAAGAATTTAACAAAGATTGACCGGTCTTCTCTCTATTGACTGGTTGAGTTGGCATCGTGCTTGGCTCCCACCCAGGCATCGTGAGTTCAATTCCTTGAATGACTAAATCACGACACAAGCAATGTTTTCCGCGTACTGTGATGGTAGTAGGAGATATGTCATGTTATTCGTAACCTGGGAACATTTGTCTTTCTTTTTAAAAAATTAAAACTTGGTGATGATGCAAGTCTCATGATTTCAGTAGTGAGTATACAACACGAGTATTGGATACTTGCGCGTGTCTGTGGAAGAGGAGCCTTATTATATAAGAGGGATGTGAAATTTATAGAGGGAATGCACATCGTCACAGCCTCTATTGACTGCACACTCTTGATGAACATCCAAGTTCATCTTTCTTCACTCCTCACTTCCTCAGCCCCACAATATTCCCGCAATGTAAAGTACCTCCTGTGCTGAGATGTAGCGCTGTGACTATATGTCCTGCACCCTGTTGTCGGGCGGGGTCCTGCTGCAGCAGCAGGAAGCGAGCGCCCCAGCGGAGGCTAGCACCAGGCACAGGGCTCCCAGCCCCCACACTGCCCCCTGGATGAGGTCTGCCGGGGTGCCCACCAGGGCTGTGCCCCCCCACACCAGTAGGGCCAGCAACGCACCGCAGTTCAGCAGTGAGAACACTGCTAACACGATGTAACCTGCGATACAATCAACAATTCTATAATTAAATTAGTTTTGTATACTGAGAATCTAAATTTCACATCACACATTCAACTAATTGTGAATAAGAGTATGAAAACATTAGGATTAAGAACAATTAAAAATATCTTCTTCTCGTGCCCTGTCAGTTCGACGGACGTTGTCTATCGTGTTGCCTATCGCGGAACAGCTCCACGGTAGACTGGCCAAACCACTGTCTCAAGTTTTGCATTCACAATGTTCTCCTTCTTCCAGGGCCCTGACTTTCGGCAATCTTTCCCTGCATTATGAGATGCAAGATCTCGTACTTCTCTGGATGTCTCATCTTTAAAATCTCTTAATCTTAAATCTCTCTGTCTCATCTTAAAAACTTTGAATCGCTGCAAATCATGGAACTGTTACCTATATATCCCTAGTATGAAGCCTCATAATGCAATCGCCCCTCTACAAAATTCTTATTCATAATTTATTAAAATTTCTACCTTCCATAAATTTTAAACTTAACATCCCTGTGTTTAAACGATTCAAGCATGGAACTATATGCCTTATTTTGTTTAACCCATATTTAACTTATTTTTCTCGTTCACCTTGTGGACAATACTATTGTGCCCAGAATTTCCCTCTCCGCTACCCCGCTACACATTTCTTCGTTAGAGAGGGACACGGGCCTATTTCTGAAAAGATATTTTCGCCGCCAAAAACGTTCCACTTAAAAGCATATAGATTCCTCTTCTCTAATGGGTATTTTAAATATTTCAACTTCAGATAATAAGCGAAAAATAAACGACCTAACCCCTTTAACCCTTCGAATAATAAGAAAATAATTTTCTGTCAAATTTTGCCTATCAAGGTTTGCGCGCAAAATTCCTGGTTCTTCCCATGCATTTTAAATATTCCTATTGGTTTTTTTTAACGCTTTTGCAAAAACAAAAATTATTCTAAAATCTAGATAAAATAATCTTTCCGGTGTTTTTATTAGAAATCAACATTTTTGTTTCTAAATATTAAAACTTTAATATTGGAAATTTAAATTGGCTAAAAAATGCATACCTGCGAATATTCGAATTAAAGTAATTAAAATAGAATAAACTTAAAATTTAAAATACAGACTCTTTTTCTAAATAAAATTTGTAATAAAACTGTCACCTCACTTTTTATCACTTTCATACAATTTTATTTTAAAATTAAATGTGTGATACGTCACAAATTGGCGAAAAATTAAACCGTCACTTTTGATCGGGTTTGTAAAATATCTGAAAAACCTAGCTCATATAATTCTGAAACAATGAAAAGCATTATTTCGTTCTGTTTCTAACATAAAAGAAATCACAAACAATCGCATGACAGGAAGAGAGATATCTAACTTTAAATAATGCACTGTCGCTCTGGGACAATCTGGGACTCCTGTTATTATAACGGCATATGATGTTTTGGGACAACTTGGGTCTCCTGTGATTAGACGGGTTAATAAATTTGTTAAACTTTGAATTCAATTGTTCTGGACTTCTACATTTAATCAATCTGCATATTCCTCAACAAAATATCAGAGACTATACAGATATTAACATTTAACATTTTTATTATTTTTATTTTTTTAAATTAAATTCTACACAGGAGGCCCTGCAGAAAATAATTTCCTTCAGGGTCTTGAAGAGACCCATGTTGTAGGAAGGAGGAAAGAGGCCGGCAAATCGTTCCACAGCCGAGCTGTTGAACTCAAGAACGAGTTGCAGAAGTGACTTGTTCTCATGTGGCAAATGTCAACCGTGTACATATGGCATGTTTCTCAACTATGCACTTGTGCCGAGGGGATCAATACGCTAGTTCCTCGGAGAGCATCTTCAGTTGAAATACCGATAGAACAAGGACAGCATTCCCATTTTTGCATATTTGTTATTATTTCTCATTGTAATTTCTCCAAAAAAAAAATAATATGAAAAAGGTTACAGGCATGATATGAAAAAGCCCATATAAATGGGTGTTTAAAATTTAAAAAAATCAGAGTGCAATTCACATGCGGTAGAAGTGAAACCTTCAGAAAACTAAAGTAGACAATAGTGGAGAGGCTATGAAGCACCACACAAAGAGGAGATTTTTATTTTTATTTTTTTTATTTTTTTTTTACAGTGAATACCGCAAAAGAATCTCAGCTGCTCCCGTCTGGAGCCAGTGAGACTATGGCATCCCTAATTGGGGTATGTTGTGAGGCTGAAGGTAGTGGGGAGGGGAAGGAGGTGGGGAAGAGGAAGGTTGGGAAGTACCTGGCTATTCAGATCTGGTCACCAAACACGGCTAAAGCCATTTTCAAGCAACGTTTCAATTCTGAATGGTGGTCTTACACCAGGGCGATACTGATAGTATCTTCCACTCTGAAACATGCCGCAAATATACTATATGTATTTGCGGCATAGTATAATATCTCATTCTCTCGCAGACTAAATCCTGTAGATGTATGCGTTTGTCTCTTTTTAGTTTCGCTATTTTTCATTTCATCAAGTTTCAAATCATAACGGTGCTAAAGAAGTTTTCACTTCTAAAAATAATGGGACTCTCGAATGATTTAAAGTACGACACTAAGGAGTCGAATATGTTACCTACAAGAGTTATCTTTAGGAATAAGAGATGTTACCTGAGATGTAGTTCCTGTTGGGCAGTAGGGTGTGTGTACGGGACCTGAAGCCCAGTAAGCCCAGCAGAAGACACGTGAAGCCGGACAGAACTCCGATGTCCAGGTAGTAGTGGCGCCCTATCTGCAAACAACACAACACACGACATCAGTCACTATCATACTATGTAATACTTACTGTGGTCTACTGTTATTTCTTTTTATGTTTTTTTTTTCAATTTTTTTTTCTTCAATATCTAACAAAAAAATTTCTTACACATGTCATCACTTCCACTTTCACTGGTCACTCAGCCGAGTAACTGCCCAACCCCTCTTCCTGACATTCGACAGTCCAATACCTACTGTTTTTTTTTATGTTTTAAAGTGAAAAAAAAAAACATTGAAAATATCACCGGAGACCAAAATTTCATTTACATTTCGACCCTTTGGAATAAAGGTATTGAAATACAAAAGAGATACGCTATGATGTCCGCCCGACTGTCGGCTGACTACTACCTAATGGGAATAGTTTACACACGGAAAGAATTTATTCATTTAGTTGATTTTTGTGCAGCAGTATTGGTTAACAATATAGTTTGAATACGGAAAGAATTCGTTCATTTAGTTTAATGATCGCTTAGTTTAATTGGTTAACAATATCTGCGACGCCAGGAGGCACAGTCTCACCCAGTTAAAAGTGCGGATGGCACATCTCTTATATTTCAATATCTTTGCTTTGGAATAACAAGATTGCGGTAACGTCATACGATATTTAATTCTAAAGTAGCTTATAGATCCCATTATCGCATGATGTTATCGCGATAGATGGAACCTTGTTTTTCCAAAGGGTCGATTTTTTACTCCAAATACTGTCAGGAATCACTTGTATGTTCTTTAACATGCTGCATAAGGAATGAAAAAATTACATTAGTACAAAATAAATAAAATCAATAGAGGAAGAAAAAAAAACAAAACCCTGTTAAGCAGTTGCCTCCTTAAAATATGCACTTCTAATGTGTTAAATAAATACAGTTTTATTATAATACATTGTCACTAATTTCCAGCCGTTTTTTTTTACTCCACAGTTTCTGGATATCTCTCCATTCCCATAGTAATTAGAAGACAAGCTAGCAATACTCACAGTGCACATGATGTAGAAGCTGAGTGCTGCGGCAAGGCCCCCGCACAGGGCCAGCATGGCGGCTGCGAGGGCCAGCGTGGCGCAGCCCGGAGACAGGGCCCCCTTGCCGAGTCCCCGCTCCGAGAACACCGTACCTGACGAGTATATGGAGCTGCTACCTCGGGAAGCCATCGCCATCCTGTCAACGAAGGTTACACTTCAGTTAACCGTTTCACCGCGGCGGCTGACCTAAGTCATTTCATCAAGTGGTTCACACCGCGCGGCGGCTGACTTCAGTCATAAAAATAATATTAGAAAAAAAATATGCCACGTGGGGGCGACTGCTTAGGTATATTTTTTAGCGGTTAAAGCGTTAAGTCAATTGCTATTGAGTGGATTGTTCTCAAAATACTGTAAAACACTGAAAATTGGTCTTTTACAGAACTGCTTCCAAGGAGCACTTTTATTATTACGGTGACGACCCACGTGTACGGTACTGTGATGGCGAAAAAAGGCAATAAACATTCATTATCACTGTAATGCTGCAGCTCTTTCTTACACATTAGATAATGGTGAGACAAAAGATGAGGCACACAAAATATGTACATGTGACTGTTTCCGATTACATTTTTTCTTTGGAGGAAAAAGATATGTCTTATTACGGCTCAGCTACGGTGACGGGAATTGCGTTTCACTTTATTTATACATGTGAGGGAGATGTATGATAATAATTGTATGTTTCCATTAAAGGGGGACAGACAAACGCTCACCATTTATCTCATTTTCGACTGTTGTTATTTAGTGTGTAAGAAAGAGCTGCAGCATTATATGTTTAAGAACAAAAGCAAAACCATCAGCGCATTGACATTTGACATTTTTGAATTTTTGGAATTCACTCACACTTCAATATTATCCTTGTAAGTATATTCTATACTTTCAAAAATATCGACACGGCTAATAGTATTATAGTGGTCTACGGAAACGTCACGGTGCGGTGTATGAGAGAGATGCAAGAAAATGATGACTTTTTTCCTTTGGAGGAAACAAACCTACGTACATTGTTACCTCATCTTTTGAAAGAGCTGCAGCATTATTGTGATAAGGAACCTACGTTTATTGCCTTTTTATGCCGTCACGGTACCGTAATCGTGGATCGTCACGATAATAATAAAAGCGCTTACTATCATTTTTCGTATTACATCAGAATATGATAGTATGTTAACAAAATAACTATAACTAGCAGGTTTTTACTGCTAGGCCCTGTGGGCGGTTTTGGTTCAGCTTCGCCTAGTTAGTGTTGGTGACCATATAAATCCAATAGGAACTGGTTCCACAAATAGCCCGTTCCTCGGATCCACTGATAGCTAGTCACCGGGCCAAAGTAACCGGGACGGGCAATGACGTCAAATGCAATATATAGCCGCGTGATACAACTAAGTACTACCGTCACTCTTTCAAGGGAAACCAGAGTACCGGACTTAAGCTAATTTTTTATATAAATCAGGTTGTTGGAATTATTCATGTGCGAGACGCAGATCAAAGTGGGGCTATCTATAAGCGAGTTTTGTAATTTATCCGTACTAATATAACGTCAAAAAAACTCACAGGAACATATTATATTACGCACATTGATGAAGACGGCAGCACTTCCGTTTGTATCTATTTGTGAATAGCGTGTGTACACAGACGCAAGGGTAATAATACTGTTTGATTTGTATGATCCCCGTTGCAACCGAGGGGGGTGAAATTGTATTATTATTTCTACATAGACCCCACCCAATCTAATCCCTTTGGACCAGTCCTGATCCGTCCCGACCCATTTCGACTTGACCCCACACAACACAACCTAAATCATCCCAAAACAAACCAAATTTAAAAAGATCTCAAAATAGGGCTACACATTTGCAGATCGTGCCGTAATAGAACCTAGTGCATTGAAAGATGTGAGGGAGCAGGAGTCAAAACTGTACAATTAGAATTACGACAAATTAATTAAGTGTATTAATATGTCTAATGCATAATATAGATATTTGAACATTCTCACCTAGGGGATATGATGGCTGTACTTCTGTGTCCGACTATTTGCTTCTTGCTTCCTCTTCCGACTTCCAAGTCCCTGCTCCTGTCCAGATCGATGCTCCTGTCGTGACTTCTGTTGAAACTTGGTTCCCTGCTTTTGATAAAGCTATGCTCTCTGCTTTTAATAAAACTCGGTTCTCTACTTTTAATAAAACTAGGCTCTCTACTCTTGGTAAAGCTGTGTTCTCTCACAAAGAAATCTGGAACTGCCGGTTTCCTCAGACTTGAATTCATATCAGTTAATGGAACCCCGTAATTTAGTTTTTGTTGGGCTTTTGGGCTTAAAGGTGATGTGATATCTGAATGATTTCTTCTAGGCAAAGGGGGAGAGGCCAATAAATTGGCACAACTTTTTGAAGGAGTCATTTGATGTTGCTTCGGAGTGCTCGAAGCGATTCTTCTCGGAGTGGCCGGAAATGGATTGTTTCTGTAGTCTGGAGATAAAGCTCTAATTGGTGTGGTTATTTGTGAATTGTTTCTGAGAGAAGGAGAGCTGGCGCAACTTTTCATGGGGCTATTGTAATTCTTTGGTATTCTTCTAATTTGCTTTTTTGGCGTGGCTAAAAGTTCATGCAGTTTCTGCGTCGCTTCTAAGTTCTTTCTTGACATTCCAGGTGAGGTGATGTGAAACGTTGGCGGGCTCTTTGGTGGAGGTCTCAAGCTTTCTTCTTCTTCATCCGAGGCGATGATTGCATATCTGTGCATCTTTCCATTGACAGTTTTGACTATTTCCGTCGGCACGGCTTCTTCCGCGAGTTCATCTTCACTTGGCGCATCCACATTATATTCCTCTGGCCCTGTTTCAACAATTCTCTTCTTAGATGGAGAATACTCATCGAAATCATCAGGGATTTCAGCGTACCTATGTTTTAAAACTCTGGCACTTACGGTAGTTCTTTCTACCCTCTCTGTTTCTTCTTCTGCATTACTATCGGAGACTTCTGTACCAGTAAATTCTTCCAATTCTTCCTCCACCTTGTGACTGCTAGTCGAATTCATTTTTCTGCGGATGTAATCTTGAGCATGTATTTTTACATGGATGGCGTTTTGTCTTCTTAGGCTGCCATTTCTTTGTAAACTGTTGGTTGCAGAGTTAGTAAAGGCCTGCCTGGGCTTCGGACCTGGTTTAGGTGGCAATTCAGGAGTATTGCTTCTATTGTTGTTATTTACATATCTCAGAGGTCCGTCATTCTTGCATTGAGTAATTCTCAATGGATTGTCTGAAATATCAGTTCTGACTCTTTGGTTATTGGCGTTATATTCTGCTTTGCTTTTGGGGGTAACTTTTCTTGGTGAATTGGCGCCCAGTGGTGGGAGTCTCCTGTTCGAGGTGTCTGTTTTGGCCTTGGGGGAGGTGGTGACGCGAGGACTGACGCAGGGGGCCTGCTGAGTGAACACCACCTCGCTCTGTGCACAGAAGGCGGGGTTGCTGTAGTACTTGTAGGTGATCTTTGGGGAATCCATGTTGCTGTTTAGGACAGTCACTATCGTATAGAAATCTATCCTATTTGTCACAGCATGGCACCATTGATAAGAACTGCACCTGAAGCAAAACGAATAGGTTGACATGTTAATAATTATCATTACAGTTGCAAGATTTTAACAACTATTTTTATATAAATGTTGTATAGTTTTCGTGAAGTGATTAGTAATATGGGAAGAAGTGAAAAAAGGTAATTTAAATGGGAATTTCTGTGAAAATCATTTTGATTAGTCAACATAGTGACTATCCGGCTTTACCCGAGTTTCAGCACTCTCTTTTTAGATGGTGACCGGACAACTCAAAAATATGAAATGACTTTGCTAGCTGAAAATTTTGCATTGATCAAAAAATTCCAAAGGGACAAGCTGTATGATATTGATGCCTAGTCACTCTTCTAGAGTTTTTGTTGCTTTAGTGTACACATTTTCTGCTTTGAAAGAAAGACAAAAAATTCCCGGGTTACGAATAACCCAAAAATGTTTGAAATTCTCCTACTAACACCGCAGAAAGCGAAAATTTTTGCTTGCGTCTTGAAGGAGGACTTAGCCAGCCGAGGAATCGAACACACAACGCCCAGGTGGGACCAAAACGCGATACCCACTGAGCCACTGAACGGTCAAATATTTCAGATAAATTTAAAAAAAAATATAGGTTCTTTTACATAAAGATAATCTTTAAAATAATGTAGATAAATGTAATTCAAAATTAACCAAATTCAACAGTGATACACTTTTCAAGGTGGATGGATTGTAAAAAAATCTTTTATTTAGTTTTAATTTTACCAATTCAGAATTGAAATGTTGTTTGAAATGGCTGCCGCGTTTGGGACCAGATCTGAATAGCCAGGGACTTCCCCACCTGCCATTTCCCCATCTCCTTCCCTTTTCCACCACCTTCAGCCTCACAATATACCCCAATCAGCCTCACTGGCTCCAGACAGGAGCAGTTGGAAAAAATAGTTTTCAAATCCTTTTTAAAAACGTTACAATTTTAGTCTGTTTTTAAAGATATCGCGTTAATAGACTTTTCTTGAGCTAGAGTGCTAAAATAGAAAAATACGATATTATTGATGTTGTTATAGCTCAAAATGATTTTTTTTTTTAATTTCAATTTTTTATTTGAAGATTTTTTGGTGTGGGGAGGCGGAGTCTCCCCAAAATTAAAAATCTTCAAACAAAAAATTTTAATTTGGAAAAAAAATATTAATCCACAACATCAATAATGTCGTATTTTTCAATTTCAACACTCTAGGTCACTGAAAAGTCACGGACCGCCACTAGTGGGTATATGGTGACTCAGAACCTCTTTTGAAAAGTTATTAAAAGTGGTGAAAAAGAAACGAGTGTGCTTTAGACCACACGACTGAAGTAAAACTACACTGAAGAGAGAAATAAAATGTGTGACCTATGACCCTGGGGTGATCTATGACCTTGGGGTGACCTATGACCTTGGGGTGACCTATGACCTTGGGGTGACCTATGACCTTGGGGTGACCTATGATATTGGGGTGAAATATGACCTTGGGGTGACCTATGACCTTTGGGTAACCTATGACCTTGGGGGTGACCTATGACTTTGGGGTGACCTATATATGACCTTGGAGTGACCTATGACCTTGGGGTGACCTATGACCTTGGGGTGACCTATGGCATGGTTTTTCAATAAATGATTCTTTGTGCTCGCATCTCTCTCTTGCCCCTACAGTAATATACGAAACGTAACTCTCTCTCTTTCTATCTTCACTAACTTATATCTCCCTCTCAACTTTCGTTCGCCTCGCTTTTCGTAACGTCACGCATTCGCAAGTCAAGCGTGCGTAAAGAAGTTTTACTTCAAAAATATTTTAAAAAATTCGAGTGCAGTTAACACGCGGTAATAGCGAAACTTTACCAAAACAATCTCAAAATATGAAGAATCAAGGAGCCTTGAAAAGTGAGGTCATAATCAATGCGGCCAATGAGCGTAGACCTAGCGTCATTTCCGTTTTATATCTCAACCAATAGGAGCCTTGATAGGAGTTTGATGCTTCGCAGGTGCTGTTATGCATCAATTCCGTTTCATCCGAATTCCAAATCACAACGGGGCTGTAGAAGTTTCACAACAAAAATTGGTTAAATAGGTTACGTTAGGTTAGCGTTATGGGCAAAGATATTGATACACAAGAGATATGCTATGATGACAGCCCGACTGTCGGTGGACTACTACCTAATGGGCATTGTTTGATTACGGAAAGAATTCGTTCATTTTGTTTTATAAGAGCAGAAACAAAGCTTACTGTTTAAACTCTGCTTCATCTACCTATCTATGTATCTAGGTACTCGTGTCTTCTATCTATCTATCTATATAAATAAAAAAAGGATATACGAAATTTATGTACGCGCATAACTTCCGAACGACTGCACCAAATTGGATAATTCTTTTTTTTGTGTTCATTATTGTCAGGACCAGGTTTGTATAAAACTACTGGTGAGCTCTGGCATTATGAAATTTGTATAAAAAAATTGCAATAGGTGGCACGCGGGCTGTTTGAAAACTGAATTTATGGAATGCGGGAGGGGGGAGGGGAACTCGGGTGGGGGGTTCGCGGAAGGGGGAGGGGGAACTCGGGAAGGAGGAGGGGGGAGGGGAACTCGAGAGAGGGGTTGTGTGGAAGGGGGGAGTGGAGTGGGGAGAGGGAAGGTGGAAGGGGACGCGGGAGAGGAAGGGGAGGCGGAAAGGGAACGGGACGAATGGGAAAGGACACGCAGGGAGAAACAATTTCTTTATTAAATGGCATAGCAACGCATGCCGGGAACCAGCTAGTTAATGACAAATATTTCAATATATCCGAAATTATTCTATTTATCAACCACACAGCTCTCCCCAATGATACTCCACCATTGGCACTCCACCAAAACAGTATATGCTGTCGGTGACGGAGATAACCATCGGTAACATAGAATATAGAAATGAATGCGTTCCATGATAGCCGAGTTTTCGAACAATCCACGAATCGGTCTGAAGAAATGTGCAGCAATGCGTAGGAACACCTCTCTGACCCGCACATGTTTGATTCCGAGCATATCCAAGAGAAAGTCAGTAGGATAGAGCCATACTTTTATTATGCATTAGTTGGCAAAACAACCCAACGACCTCAAGAGGCGGCTGTTGGAGTTGGTGGCCGGAACCACGCTCCGGAGGACACCCTCGCCCTCTGCCACGCTGCAAGGAACAAGGAACAAGGAGTAAGGCTGCATTGCATTGTACCTTTACATACTAAACAAACTGATTTAACTTGAAAAGAACTGAAGAGATCCTGACCAGAACACAGACAGAACGCTACGCATACCTAGGTACTGAAGAAAAACAGATATACGAAATCAATAAAATGTTGGAGTTGTAAAAAAAAATTTATCAGTAATGTACGTAAAATTATAAATAAATCATATTTACCTTTATAAGAGTGTAAACCACTCGTTTTTTAAAGAGTGTAACAATCTTGTACCTAAATATCTTGTCATTTAAACAAATTAATTATTTCAATACTGTATTTTTAATTTACAAAATAATGAATGGCCATATATCAATTGAATTTCTAAGAAGAATATAGAGCAGCACATACATACATGAGATGGGGAAAGAAATGCAATAAGACTCCTCTTCAGAAAAAACCCCGAGTCAAATGTCGTTGATGTACTTCTGGAGCAGTTAAGATATTTGGCGAATTATCAAAGGAAATAAAATTAGAAGAAAACATAAACTCAAATTACGAAAATATGTGATTGATTCATTTATAACAAAAAACTTTTAAAAATAATTATGGGAAGCCGAAACACGAATTACGGGAAAGGAACGAAGCAACCCATCGACTATCAACAAAGTCTAGACAGGGCGTGAATATGTTAAAAATAACCCCGAAACCAAAATTGTTGGTTCTAAAAATTTGGGCTACGAAAACATTCATCAAAAAGAAAGTGAATTATTTCACGGTTAAAAGATCGCATGAAGCGTCGCTTTCTATCTTTTGTTGGTTTGCAAGGACCAAAATTTTCTCCCATGATATTATGCTTTCGAAGCGAGGTGACGGAATCAGATGAGAATGGTTTTAAAACTAGTCCATTAATGAGTCAAATTATTTGATCGAATTTTTAAGACACACCATATCTAGAGTTGATGTTCATTTCTCATAATTCGTGGTTTGCAAGTTCGGCTCGCGTGTGTACACGCAATCAAGGCCCGGTAGTGCCCACTCAAAAAGAAGAGGGAGAGATTTGTAAATACGAATGTCAGAGGGAGCGCGCTAATATTGAAAACGATAATATTTAAGCGAAAATTGTGAAAATGTTTAATAAAACACGATTCGTTTAAAATAAAGCTATATATCTGTTGGGAATGTCTAAAATAGCATAGATAGCATAAATAGATAATAGATTTCGAAAAACTCCGCGTAAAGTCATACCGGTTCATACCGGTAGCGACAATTTACATTTTCGATATCAAAATTTAAATATTTAGTAATAAAATTATTAATTTCTAATATATCTACAATTGGAAAGATTATTTTATGTAGATTTTAAAACAATTTTTTTTGCAAAGTGATAAAAAATAACCAATATAGAGGTGTTTATGCAGTACATGGGAATAAAATAAAAATTTAAATATTTGAAAAAAAAAAAAATTTCTAATATACACATTGGAAAGATTATTTTATCTAGATTTTAGAACAATTTTTGTTTTTGCAAAATGACTTTTTGACTTTTGAAATACTGGCATACCGGGCCAATAAGGGCCCTTTCTCTTTCATCACGAGTTTATAATGAAATTATGTTTGAAAAAAAAAAAATTTAGGTGTTCGACATGATTTTAGATTTTCACGGCCAAAAGTATTTGATGTGTCAACACATCTGCCCTGATGATGGACACTGTAACGATGTCCGAAACGTTGGCTAAAGGAGGAGGTAGCGCAACACGGCATAACACCCCAAAAATAAACAACAAAAATTTAGGTGTTGGTTAGAAATTTTATTTGCAAAGGACATGGCTGCAAAATGAGGGGAGGGATCATTTCGGAGGAATTGTTTGGTGTTTTTTTTCTTTTTTACTACTGGGGGGGGGATCATCTGGATGGATACCACTATTTGGGGGACGGAGAGGTAGTGCAACACGGCATAACACCCCAAAAAAAAACAACAAACATTTAGGTGTTGGTTAGAAATTTTATTTGCAAAGGACATGGCTGCAAAATGGGGGGAGGGATCATTTCGGAGGAATTGTTTGGTGTTTTTTTTCTTTTTTACTACTGGGGGGGGATCATCTGGATGGATACCACTATTTGGGGGACGGAGAGGTAGTGCAACACGGCATAACACCCCAAAAATAAACAACAAAAATTTAGGTTTTGGTTAGAAATTTTATTTGCAAGGGACATGGCTGCAAAATGGGGGGAGGGATCATTTCGGAGGAATTGTTTGGTGTTTTTTTCTTTTTTACTACTGGGGGGGGGATCATCTGGATGGATACCACTATTTGGGGGACGGAGAGGTAGCGCAACACGGCATAACACCCCAAAAATAAACAACAAAAATTTAGGTGTTGGTTAGAAATTTTATTTGCAAGGGATATGGCTGCAATATGGGGGATCATTTCGGAGGAATTTTTTGGAGTTTTTGCAAAGTGATAAAAAAATAACCAATATAGAGGTGTATTTAAAATGTTAATTGTCGCGACTGAACCGGTATAGGTTTTGGAAATATGCAGCCCGGTCAACACCGGGGACTTCAGTTGGTAATATAAGTGTCTTAAATTGAGAGACGGGTATGGGTTAAGCCGTCATGGGAACCTACACTTCTGCCACAGGTCACCTAAGTGGCTTGCTACATTTTTTGACTTAGCAGGGGTGTCTGGGCTAATCTAATGGGTGAGGTGGCGGACCGGATCGGGAGAGACCGGTTGAGGGAGAACCATTGACCTCTCCAGCCGGACTCTCGACGAGGGATGGATTCATCCATCATTCACCCTCCCCTCACTTTGCCTTCCCAGAACATTCTCTCTTTCCTTTACATGAAAACCCCCCAAACAGCACTCTCAAAACATTAAAAAAATGGAAAACCACCATTCGGAATAGAATTATTAATTGTATTTTATTTCATTGTAGTTTTTTATTGTACCAGTTGATGGCTTAAAATTCACAGTTGCGGCAGCTGCGGTAAGTATTAAGTAATAAGTAAGTTTTTTTTAATATGTTTATTTAGTTATTAATTGTACAATAATTTATCTTACTTAAATCTTACAAAACTGATCAATCAGTTTGATTGTAAGAAATCTTTCATTTTTCTTATTATTTACTTACAATATATAAAATGTTTGATATTTTGGTGCGTAATACGTATCTAGTAATTACTTAATAATATAATACTTAATATTAAAGAGGGTGGAGGGGGGAGGGAGGGCGGTGAGAGGGGGGGAGGGGGGAGGTGGAGGAGGCGGAGTGGGAACCCCTCTTACACCATGCGAGCGAAGCCGCGGGAAAAAGCTAGTATATATTTTACGGTGTTTGTGGTCGCACTCCTCCTAAACGGCTCTACCGATTTTTATGAAATTTTGTATGTATATTTGGTAGGTATGAGAATAGGTTTTAAAGTATATTTTATACCGCTAGGTGATTAGGGTGTCCCTATCCAGATTTTTTTTTCTATTTTTTTGACAAAAATTTTATTTTGTACTTTTTTTTATTTGACATCAAAAAATACTTATAACCCCAAATTTTCTCCCTCCTACCCCCACCCACCAATTTTTTAATCGCGATTTTTGTATTTTTGTATGAACAAATTTAACCGTCGCGTCGTTCGTATTTCAAACAGAACAAAATTATTTATGTTGCTGAATGATGGATCCACCTTATCGAACTTTCATCCACACATGCGCAAGACATTCACGAGAAGCATCGCGTCATTTTGATATTTCATTCGACATCATGATCTCGCGTGGGCAAACCGTCGGGCATATTTGTGTTGGCCAAAGACGGATTGACTAACTTCGAAATTAATATTGATTTTCTTTATTTCATTTTCCTACTTTAGGATAAAGAATATATTAATTTTTTTCACTTTCCATTTAACTTTTAAAAGATCAAACAATGAATATGTCCATTACTTTAATGAAATACATTGAATTGAGAAAATGGTTGGTTGGTGTTTTTTGTTTTTATCGGCGGGCATTGTCTACAGAGCTCCATTCCTCTTTCTGTCATAGATTCCATCCCCATACACTTATAATACATTCGTTATTTATTATTTAAAATGAAATATTCACTAGAAATAATTTTTTGACAGAACAACGTTTGACGGGTATCGGGATGTGAAATTTATAATACTCGGTCCTTGTGCTGCGAGTGGTTCACAGCTTTGCTAATTGACTGCACAGCTGCTGTTATGTACTACACAAGGTACCTACCTTTACCTGCTGCTGGTAATACTAATAATGTCCATTGGGTATAGAAAGAAGGCGAGAGAGCAGGATGGAAATGTACATCTGCCGAAAGACAGTTGCTTATACAAGACATCAATAATTATAATTAAATGTAAAGTTCAGTCACATTACGTTTTTACGATTTTTTTATGTTTTTTCTTAAGGCTCTGCAACCCGGCCCGAAAAGAAGAAGATGGAGAGATTCGAAATGACGAATGTTAGAGGAGAGCGCTAACATTTACAGCGACAAAATCGATGCGAAAATTGCGAAAATGTTTAATAAAACACGACTCGTTTAAAATAGAGCAAAGATCTCGCGAGAATTATCTTAAATAGCATTTGAAGAAACACTGTGATTTTCTTCATACATATAACTTGTAAAATAACTGAAACAAACGTGTTAATAATAATTTTGGGAGCATACTTTGCGATTTTTTTTTATCGAGGGAATTTTATATAATTGCGTTTCGGCGCGGGCAAAGTCTAGATATTATCTTCAAGAATAACATATATTTTTTTAAGAGCTTTAAAACTTACCGTGTTTAAGGGAAATATGTAATAAATCGGTACAAATCCGGGTTGCGGGCCCAGAGGAATATGAACGCTAGAAATATTTCGAATCTCATGCCTGCAAAATTTTAAAATCGAGCGAAAAAGTGGTTTTTATTTATTTTGTGCATAATTTTATAAGAACGAAAAAAGTTAGAACATGGAAAACCTCAAAAATAGTCTTAGCCATAAAGGGCTATTTAAAAAAAATTGTTTCTTGTATTAGTTCATAGTTAAGTCAATCAAAACATATTTTTTGGTGGTTTACGCTTATATTTTTTGTTACGTAAATAATAATTTTATTGTAATTCCAATACATAGAAAAGCTAGTAAAAGCTTCGATTTATCCGTAGCATATTTTTTGATGTTCATACTGTAAGCCGATTCGTCGTAAAGATTAATCAAAATAGTATCTAAATAGGATTTTACGTATAACTTCATCTTAATATGGAGTGAAGCTTGTTTATCGATTTCTTGGCGTAAAAAATGCCGAAAATATTTTTCTTTTACGTTTGTAGGTTACTATTATTTTGTCATCAATTTTTAACACCATAACGGAGGAATGAATGCTGTTGGCGCTAATAAAAAACTGTCAAAAGAAGTGAAGCTTGCAGTCCACAATGGAGTGCTGGTACCTACCCTGTTGTATGGCAGTGAGGCATGGAACTGGCAGAGGAAGGATGAAAGTAGACTGAATGCTGTTGAAATGAGATCTCTGTGGCGTTTGTGTGGTAAAACCATGTATGATAATGTGACAAATGTGGAGATTCGCAAAGAATGCAAGGCTGATGTAAGCGTAATGAGTAAGATTAAGAAAGGGACCCTCATATGGTTTGGGCATGTAGAGCGAATGAACGAAGAAAGTAGTGTAGGCGTAGTCCAGCGGTAAGGCTCTTGACTCGCACACCGAAGGTCGCTGGATCGAATCCCGGCGTGGCAAATACATTTTATTTATGTTATTTCACAATTTATTCATTTAAAATAATATATAGTATATTTGCGGCATGTTCCAGGGTGGAAGATACTCTCAGTATCGCCCTGGTGTAAGACCACCATTTAGAATTGAAACGTTACCTGAAACGGCATAAGCCGTGTTTGGTGACCAGATCTGAATAGCCAGATACTTCCCCACCTTCCTCTTCCCTATCTCCTCTTCAGCCTCACAACATACCCCAATTGGGGATGCCATAGTCTCACTGGCTTCAGATGGGAGCAGTTGGGACTCTTGTGCGGTATTCGTATAAAAAAAGAAGAATGTATGACGCAAATGTGAATGGTAGAAGAAGTCGGGGGCGCCCGAGAAAGACATGGCACGATCAAGTGAATCAGATACTTGAGACGGGCCATGTCAAGAGTCAGAATAATAGAAGAGTATATATGAGACCATGTATGAATGTCAGTGAGGCAAGGAGTGTGTGGTGACCAGATCTGAATAGCCAGATACTTCCCCACCTTCCTCTCCCCCAACTACTTTCCCTTTCCACTAACTTCAGTCTCACTACACACTCCAATTAGAGATGCTATAGTCTCACTGGCCCCAGGCGGTTGGAAGTGTTAGAACTCTTACGCGGTATTCACATAACAAAAAAAATCAGTCTTCTTTCATCCTTTCTTTGCCAATTCGTGCTTCACTGCCACACTACGTCCAGGATTGGTTTCAGCACTCCATTGTGGACTTATCTTATAACACGTTGAAAACGGTTAGACTCCTATACAATAATACATCGCAGAAAGTGGTAGAATTTCTAGTTCACAAAAATAACGTTAATAAAACAATTATATAAAAAAACCATTAACTTACAATTTTATATTGCTTCAATTCCAAACAACGTAGTAATGCATAACTTCACAAAAATAACCAAACAATAACACTTAAAAACGACCGTTATTTTTTAACACAATAATTAGCACACTATCATCACTTGTCTATAATATTATGGGATTAATATCGCCGAACCAAAAACAATATTTATGAAAACCGCGAAATTTCGGCAATTATTTTTGCAAACTCAACGATATTTCGGTTATTTAAAATTCCAATGATAAAGGTGTTTGTTACAAGAGAGGTTCAACTGCCAACTGCCGCGATGTTCTATAAAGTAGTATGGGGAGCGATGCAATAAGCATGTGGAAGGTAAAAGGTATCGCGGTCCTTTGATAGCTAGGGGGGTCGGATGTCGGAAGTGTAGGGGCGGCTCGTGGCGGCATGCTTATTTCAGCGCATAACAGCTGCTGTTTTATTCATAAAGATTTCAGATAGAAAAGTTTATATGTATATATTCTGAATATTTCTTAGTTTTATTTTTATTTCGTTTTATCGATATTGCTTAAATATTTTTCATTTTCAATTTGGGAGCCGGGAATAGGTACCGCCGCCCCGGGAACCTTTCTTGGATAACCAACACCTCTGCCATAGGTCACACCAAGTGGTTCGCTACGTTTGGTGATTTAGCAGAGGTGTCCGGGTTCATGGGGTGAGGTTTGTCTAAGTCTTGGAGGCGGATGACCAGGACATACTGAACCCCAGACTCCTACCCACCCCTCAAACCCTTTTCCTTCCCAGAACTCTCCTCTCCTTCCTCTACTTAAAAAAAACCCTCCACACAGCATCCCCAAAGATGGGGGAAATTATTTTCCTCCGGGCCTCCTGTGTGGAGCTAATGTAATAAACAAAAATTTTAACAAAACAAAAAAACGACTTCAAAAAATGCACTAAAAAGTAAAAAAATAATTTCGTATTCTTCTACAACTTTATAATCAACTTACCTTTTCTACTCATCAATATCTACGTACGATTGTTATTTTTGGAGTCGGTGTCAGCGGGAGAGGAGCTGTCAAGTGAACACGCCGGGCCGCGGGTACCTTGGTTGACACCGAATCCAAAAATAGCAATCGTACCTACATATTGATGAGTAGAAAAGGTAAGTTGATTATAAAGTTGTAGAAGAATACGAAATTATTTTTTTACTTTTTAGTGCATTTTTTGAAGTCGTTTTTTTGTTTTGTTAAAATTTTTGTTTATTTTTTGATTTTTAGTGAATCTGAAGTACACTAACTAATTCGATTAAGATTCGGCCGAGTATCGTAAATTTGTTCTTTGTCATGGATCCCATAATCAGAACCTAACCAAACTCTCGTCAAACTACCCTTGAAGTACATCCTTTCCAATAAAAAAATAATCATCGAAATCGGTTGGCGTGATATTGAGTTATTCGTCCATTTGTCGCGCGCATACTTGACGCAAATTGAAGACTTATATGATTTTCTCATGGATGCCATTGTCAGAACTATACCAAATTAAAATGGGACCACACGGGAAGCACCAGCTTTCAAATAAAAAAAGAATCATCAATATCGGTTCACCCAGTCGAAAGTTCTGAGGTAACAAACATAAAAACAAAAACAAAAAAACAAAAAAATACAGTCGAATTGAGAACCTCCTCCTTTTCGAAGTCGTTTAAAAAAAGGACCATCGCAAAGGAGATATAGCGTATATCTGTGTATTATTTATATTTTATCCCGTAAATTTTGTATTACTAACGTGCACTGATTATTATTTCTATGCCATCTGTAAGAGGTCGCCCCCTGGTGATATGTGGTGAGGTTTTAGACTAACCCCCATCCCCCAAAATCACGTGTATTTTTTTTAATACAAAGTATTTTGAAATTTTCAGAATATTATCACGAAAAATAAATACACGTGATATCTCATTATACCCCCTCACCCCTCGTGATATTTCGTGATTTTTTCCGAACCCCCCCCCCTTCGAGCCTCACGTGATTAATGGACGACCCCTAACTTAAAAACTTCTCTTTTCTTCTAATACTTTATTTTTATTGAAGAAGAAGATAATAATAATAATCTAAACGAGAATATGAAAGAGAACAAAACATAGTAAAACAGATAAAGATAATGGTCGTAGCTGGGACTCGAACCCAGAACCTCTCGTCTATCCGGGACGTGCGTTTACCAATTCCACCATTGCGCCCTACTGTAAAGCCGTCAATAGCCAATCTCATATTATAAATTTTTGAATTAACAATATTATCTTCAACTAATTTATTTTCCATATTACAAGCGACTACCCTTTTTTATTGGAAACAATCATTCTAAGAAATGGTTTGTAACCTGGATAGCGTCACGGATAAATATATTCGATTTTATTTATATGGAACTATGGACTTTTTATAAAAGTCTAAATGAATATTCAATTTTTATAAGAAAATATCTCTTTATCTAGCTCTTTTTATAACTTTTGAAGGTTATTGTAATAATGATTAAACTACTGTTAGTTCTAAACTTTAAAATATGAGATTGGCTATTATGACGGTTTGACAGAAGGGCGCAATGCAAACGCACGTCCCGGATAGACGAGAGGTTCTGGGTTCGAGTCCCAGTTGCGACCATTATCTTTTTCTGTTTTTCTGTGTCTTGTCCCAATGACATGTGCAGGATTGAGGCTTGATCAGACTACCTTGACTGTCCCTTGTCCTGCCTCTAACTACCCAACGCTGAATTTTCTTTTAGTCTTCGGGTATTTTACCCCAAATATTCAGTTAACATTCTTTGAGGCTTCACTAAGTGGTTGGCTAAGGGACACGGAAGCTAAGTGTAGTTTATAGTCAGACCGAAAGCCATTCACATTTTTTGTTGGTACTTGCCAATTGATTTGAGATTTATTGTATTACTTATGTTCTCTATTTAATGCAGGTGCTTGCAGGTTTTTACAGATGCAATGTCGCCTCATGGAGCCTCATGAATGAGTTTTTCTTTTGCCCTGTTTAATTTATCTTTGTCTTACTAACCTATTTTTTGCATATTGTTTTTCCTGTTAAGCACTTGCATACTGCTTACTAACAACGTATGCAAGGACACTGGAGGTCTAGATTCGTTCAAAATAAATAAATGTAGCTTCGTTTAACAAAAAAAAAATTAGAATCCATGAAGGAGTAACCATCAGTTACTTATCCCAGGGCGGGTAAGAGGTGGATTACTATTATTATTATATATTATTGGTGGATTGGGGAATAACCTTCAAAAGTTATAAAAAGAGAGTTTGTCTTATAAAAATTGAATAATACCTAATAATGTTTTATTGCAGGATGTGGGGAGGATATTGCAATCCCACACGTCCCATAGAGTTATAGAAATTTACAAAAAAAGATTTTTGTTTTTGTTTTTTGTGTTTAAAAATTGTGTTTAAAAATTTTTGTGTTTAAAAAATGGAAATATTCAAATTCGAAAAAATGTGCTTTTGGCTTCTCCATGAGATGATTCATTAGTTGTTCGCTTGCACTACGAGTTTCCGGACACCGTGTATAATATTTCACAAAATTGTAAACTGTTGATTACGGGAAAATAAATAAATAATTATCCGTCATAATAAATTACCCTACGCCCCTGCAACATGTCCGGATAACTACAAGCTACCTAGTACCAGTATACCATCCCTACCACTGCCTATTTAACTACAAAGAATACAGTTGACTCGTGCCACGCAGCTGCTGTTCCCGCTGCCCGTGCCCTTCCCCTTGCGCTTCACCGTCTCTCTGCCTACCCCTGGCCCGCCCGCCGACACCGGTCTGCAGTGTGCAGGCTGCTGTAGACAGTAGACACGTGCTACACTAGATCACAGTATTTCTTATCTTGTGAACACCAATAATGATTGAGCTAATATTATACTTGTTGATAGCTTTAGTACAAACCTTATATTGTCCTGTGTTTTTTTTTTCATTTACTAGATTCTTATTTTTAACATTTCGTCGAAAGTTGTTCTTACGATCGTGCAGGGCAGTTACAATGAGAAAGATTAATTATTCTCCGTACCAGCTTTTTAAAATTATAACTCAATATCGATTTTATTTCATTCCTAATTTGCTTTAATTTATACCTATGTACAAAAATGCTGAAAGGCGTGATGATAAAACTATTGAAATTAGGTACTTTTTGTAATTATTTTTTGATTATAAGTATTTAACATTTTTCAAAAATTAAATAAGAAGGTTAAAAAAATCTGAAATATGTTAGTTTGTAAGTGCGCAAATAAATACACAAACGGACCAATTTTCGTCAAGAAACACATGTACGTATATATTTTTTAATGATTTTATTTAAACTAAAATTAAAATTCTAAAACATGCGATACACAGATAATGTATTGATTTATTTTACTGCATGATTATATGATTTGAAATGGGTGTGGTACAATACAAAATCTTTTTTGAAAATTTAACAAATCTGCCAACGACCTATAATATAACCTTATTATACTAAAAATAAACATATTTTCTCAAAATTTAAAACATGCGAATGCTAGATAAAATAATAACAATCTTTCGAAATCCATTTATTTTCTCAAAATTTAAAACATGCGAATGCTAGATAAAATAATAACAATCTTTCGAAATCCATTTATTTTTTTGTGGAAAAAAGTCAATACGTCTAAAATCTAATTTGAAAATGACATATTTCTGGTTTTCTCTAGTTTTCCCTCTTAAGGGGGTGAATCTTTCAAATTTACTGAATTTAAAGTTAATGTTCTTTACATAAATAGAACGGTGACTTTTGCGCCTCGCAATTTTTACCTCATGGGTATTGTAAATATTACCTGGCTATTATAGACTCGGGTCTTGTATTTCATCGGTAGGGAAAAATCCTACTAAAATTGCATGTTTTCATCAACATCAATCTTCATCATCAGGACTGGCAGCCGACGGCCATATGTACATACATACGTGTCTGTATGTGTTATGTTGGGAGTGGGAAGGAGGCGGTCCTGTCATTTTTATTTGGAGTTCTTCCGCATTTGCCTTCGGGAATGAGGAAACCATGAAAAATGTCATCCGGGAAGATTCGGCCAGCAGTCAACATGAAACTGGGCGGCCTTCAGTCATTTCAATAGGAGGCGTCTAATAATATCTACAGGAATTCCAAAAACTGAACAAATCGGACTATTAACTATGAGAACCAAAGTGAGGACGAATATCTATGAGAACCAAAGTGCCTACGAATATCTACAGCTCAAACTGCTGACTAATATCTATGAGAACCAAAGTGAGGACGAATATCTACAGCACTGGCAGAGGTTGGATTTGCAATTACGAATAGCATATTGGAATAACGTAAGGGAACGTACCCATACTACGTGACACGTTTGGGGGGGGGTCTTCAAAATGTCACGCTTGGTACAAATGGCTTAGGTTTTTGGTCACGTAGTATGGGTACGTCCCCTAATACTGCGATACTGCGTAGGTTAGGTTAGGTTTTCCGTACAACCTCTTACTCAGCTGCCCTCTGTAGATATTAGTCCCACCTACGCTCCATAGATATTAGTCACCTCTGGGACCGTCATAGATATTCGTCCGACCTTAGCTCTGTAGATATTAGTCCTCACTCTGAAGTTCATAGATATTGGTCCAACATATTATGAGCTGTAGATATTCGTCCGACATACAGGCTGTAGTTATTAGTAGCTGGAGTCATTTCAATACATGAAGTCCTGCATTGTGTGGTGTGGGGTGTGTATGTCTGTTTTCATGTGAGATACATACTTGGGATTTTTTAATAAACATACATATTAGAGGATAGACCGTCAAACAACGCGGTCTCGGCACACAGATTCTTGCTTTATTGTTTGTTTTTTTTTCTTCATATTTTGCGTAAAACGGTTATACATCAATACACTGATCGTCCAGTTGATTAGCCAGACATCTCCAAATACGATGTTTTGAGATAATGATGTAGGTAATATTCGAATGTTCACCATAAATCTATAAAAATATCACTTACACGCTTTTGTGTTTCACATATAAAATATGCTATAAAATAACAATGGGAGGCGTACAGATCGGTACATTACTATGACATTTTGAAATATCCTACTAGTGATCGAGAAAACTTTAACATATTGTATTTACTACAAGTTTTCTGTATTGTAATTGATTTTGTGGTGTTTATGCGTAATCTGAGTATTGTACCAGATAGAGTACTTTTACACATACATAACTCCGTACTTAACTCAAATTTTGGTTTTTCGGAGATGTCTGACTTATCAACTGGACGATCGACATTATTTCGGATAAGATTAAAAATTTGTGGTTCCTACTTGAAAGTATAACATGATCATGGGGGGGCAGTTTTGTCATATTGAAATCCACGTAAAAAGTGAATGCTGTAAATTTTTTTGTATTTTCGGCACCAGATTTAAATGTCCGGGTTAAATTTTCCCCACAGGAAAAACTATATTTGTCCCCCCTTCATATTTGTAGTAATACAAAGAAAAAGAGTTGGTACAAATACATATTGTGAGGTGGGGGGACATTTTACGTGTTTGTATGGGACATTTGAGGTGCCTCTTGTATGAGGTACTCAACACTACACTTGGGGTGATCGATGGTAGGGGTGTTGCATAATATCCAATAAATGGTTCCTGGTGCAGCGGTACCGATACCCGTCTCCCAAATTTAAAACGCCCTGCTGAGCGATTCTCTATCTTTTGTGAGATCGAGATAGATATCGGGCGAGATCTCCTGTCAGATTTGTGTGATTTTCTTCGGCTGTTATTTGCTTTTTCTACGGGCCGATGTCAGAATTTCGGCTGTGAGTTGCCACGTATTTTAGTTTAGGTCGTTTTAAACACGAATTCCTGCAAGTATGCACGATTATTTATTCATTTAACCGTATTAGAAAATCATCCAAATCTTTTTGTTTTTGAAATTTAGATGTACGTAAATCTGATAGATCTCTACATCTACATGGCTGTTAAATGAATAAATAATCATTCTTATTATTAAAGAAGACTTAAGCTGTGTTTGGTGACACAATCTGAATAGCCAGATTCCCCTTCCCTATGGCTCCGGGCAATAAGAAACTCCAGTGAAAAATATTCTGGCTTTAAAAAAATATGTTCATATAGACCAATAAACGCTGATTCTGAATATATAAGTTTTATTTAATAATATTAAACGCAGAGTTTTTAAAAAATTATTAAAAACCCCATTTTTAATCGGGCCGTAAAAACACGCCGTCAAGGTGACGTCACTGTTCGACGTGTTGTGACGTCACCGTAAAGTCATTGTATGGGAATGTATGATATGACACAAGCCATCGAAACATTATTTAGGCCTAAATGTTTCAAAAATAAAGGTATCTCTTATTAGTTTATCTCTATTATTGAAAATATTAAAAAACTACTGCACAAAAAAAATAGTAATGCTACTTCTAGGAAGAATACAGAATGGCGGCAGTAGATCAGCTGATTGCCCGATCCTATACTAATTTTTCAGGAGTGATGACGTCACACGATTCACCATACATACGGTGGTTTTCGGGAGGTCTTGAAAAATTAAAACTTTGACAATTATTTTAACTATTAAAACTAACTCTAAACTTAAAAATAAAAATGCAGTTATTTAAGTTAGAAGGTCATTATTCATTAAAAAAAATTAAAAAATGGACTGGAGTTCTCTATTGGGATACTTGTACGATACAGTGGACCCGCGGTAATCCGGCCCCTGGCTAATCCGGCGACCCCTGTAATCCGACATATCAGGATCAGAATATCATTCAGTTTGTCAAGCAAGATTACAAGAAAAACCTACTTCTGAGAGCCGTATCTAAGGACCATATAGAAAAAACGTTAAAAAAAATCAAAATGAAAGATTTAGTTTTTGCTCTTTGTCGTAGTATGAGTATGATAAGTATGTCGTAGTATTATGTACTATGATTCGTAGTTTAAACAGATTCTTTGATTTGTAATTTGTCGGATTACAAGGTACTCTCATGAAAAAATTCCAGACTATAGAAGGTCTTAGGCAGTACTCTATAATCCGACAGATTCGATAATCCGACATCGCCCTGCAAAACGTTTGTCGGATTATCGCGGGTCCACTGTATTGATATACCTAAATAGAAGAAGTACCTAACTACCTACCTACCAAAGAGTACCCAACCTTATCTAATCTATACCGTATTTTTTTGCAAGAACCTTTTGATTATGCCATGATAAAGAGGACCATTTTATTATTCACGAAGGTCTTCGACTAGCAATCCGAAGGTCGTGAGTTCAAACCCGGCGTGCGCAAGTAAATTTTAGGTATTTGATAAAATTGTGTTATTTCACAATTCATTAATTTCAAGTAGCATATTTGCGGCACGTTCCATAGTGGAAGATACTCTCAGTATCTCCCTGGTATAAAATCATAATTTAGAATTGAAAAGTTGCTTGAAATACGTTTCAATTCTAAATTATGAACAAACGAACAAATAATAACAGTTTTGTCTTTTATTTAATATAATTTTTTTTATTTTATTTTATTTAATATTTTATTAATTTTAATATTTTATATATTTTACTAGCAGACTCAGCCACACGTTGCTGTGGCTAACGAAACACAACGCCATTACCCAAACTTTATAAAATCCACACCATTCGCTTGCCCGCTGCCCGCTGCCTGAATTGAATATTTGAACTTCTCGGCTTTTCTCTACTATAATAAGCATGTATTATACATATAAACCTTCCTCTTGAATCGCTCTATCCATTGGTGAAAACCGCATGAAAATCCGTTGCGTAGTTTAAAAGATCAATGCGCACATACATTTTGAGCGACTTCATTTTATACCTTGTAATGATGTAATGATGACGGCCGGCGTATTCTAGCGGTAAGGCTCTTGACTCGCAATCCAATAAAGGTCGCGGGATCGAATCCTGGCGTGGTCAAATAAATTTAACTTGAATATTTTTTTTTACTTCACAAGTAATTCATTTAAAATACTGTATAGTATATTTACGGCACGTTCCGGAATGGAAGATACTGTCAGTATCGCCCTGGTGTAAGACCACCATTCAGAATTGAAACGTTGCTTGAAATGGCGTTAGGCGTGTTTGGTGACCAGATCTGAATAGCCAGGTACTTCCTACCTTCCTCTTAACCGTCTCCTTCTCCCTCCTCATTACCTTCAGCCTCACAACATACAGTCTCACTGGCTTCAGACGGGAGCAGCTGACACTCTCGATAATAGAAAATTACTTTAATAAAATAATAGAAAAAAAATGGAAAAAAGCAGTTATACATAAAGGTTGTGTTTACATATTACATGGTAGCATGGCGAAGTTTCCGCAAAAAGTCAATATATATATATATATATTTATTTTACCTAAGCTCCACACAGGAGGCCCTGAGGAAAATAATTTCCCTCAGGGCCTATGTCATCTTTGGGATGCTGTGTGGAGGGGTTTTTTAGGAAAGGAAGGAGAGGAGAGTTCTGGGAAGGAAAAGGGTTTAAGGGGTGGGTAGATCTGGGGCTCAGTGTGTCCTGGTCAACCGCCTCCAAGACCTAGACAAATCTCACCCTATGAACCCGGGCACCCCTGCTAAATCACCAAACGTAGGGAACCACTTGGAGTAACCTATGGCAGAGGTGTTTATCCAATAAAGGTTCCCGGGGTGGCGGTACCCATTCCCGCCTCTCAAATTGTATATGTAGAAAACATAGATTAAAACATAAAAGAAATAAAAAAAAAACAGGTTAAAAAGTATGTAGGATAGATAATATGAAATTAAACTATGAACCTATATAAAAATGATTCATTTTTACATCATAAGATTATTTTCAAAAAAGAAAAAAAAAACATAATGAGAATGGAAAAAAAAACGCACTCAGGGATAGAGGGTTAGCAATCAATAATTTGTTAAACTTTTTCTATTATGCATTTAGTCAATTGACCTGAGGACAAATGGAAAATATCAGTGTCTGAAAAAATATTATAGAATTTTGTGCACGTCCTTCTGAGAAATGAATGTTGAGTGTATGTATAATTTATATTTAATATTGTCATTACAGGATGTCTGTATTATTTTTTTTCTAAAAGGGCATAGGGATATGGCACGTGCGTAGTGCCCTATTTCAGTTTACTATTTCCCTTTATTTACTTTTACCATTGTATAAATAATAACGGTCTAAAGCAGCTGTTGGCGCGCAAGTCGGCGGTGATTCTGGGTACTACAAAATGCGCGATGTTCAGACTAGAATTGCATAATTTTGTTGAGATTTACGGAATTTACCGTTTTGCTATGATGGTCGTCAATATTATAATAATACATAATATTATAATGACGTATTCAGTTTAGTAAAAAATGGTATGTTCTGTTGCTATTCTCAGATGATGTCAAAGATATTTTGTTCCAAGGTGGTCAATGTTCTAAAACTAAACGCCTGCAGTTCTACAATTTACATAGCAGTGGTGTAATGCAGTTTGCGGAATTCAAACTGCCAGGCGTAGGCATTTTTTCTGATTTTGTGGATATAACAAATTCACGCTCTGTTGACCACCCACGCCCACGGCTAGAAACTGCGAGTAAAAATCATCTTCTGTTAAACTCGACTCAAGTATTCGATTCACTTGGTCGAGTCATTTGCCACGCCCTCCTCGGGCGTCCCTGACTTCTTCTACCATTTTTTTAAAGATGTCCAAAATAATCGTTTATATCGATACAGCGTATCGATAAGTATCGCAACCAATCGCATCGATTCAGTGATATATCGCAATGCCTTGTATCCATACATACGATATTTATCCATTTTTAAACAGTTTTTTAAACATTTTTTAAACAATTTGGGAGGCGGGAATGGATATCGCCGCCCCGGGAACCTTTATTGGATAACCAACACCTCTGCCATAGGTCACCCCAAGTGGTTCGCTACGTTTGGTGATTTAGCAGGGGTGCCCGGGTTAATTGGATGAGGTTTGTCTACGTCTGATGACCAGGACACACTGAACCCCAGATTCCTACCCACCCCTTAAACCCTTTTCCTTCCCATAACTTTCCTCTCCTTCCTTTCCCTAAAAAAACCCTTCACACAGCATCCCCAAAGATGACATAGGCCCCCTCAGGGACATTCTTTTCCTCAGGGCCTCCTGTGTGGAGCTCATGTAAAAAAAAGGTTAAAATAAAATAAAAATATTAATTCGAACAGTAAAAAACTTTATTTTCTTAAAAATTAAAGTAATACCTATTACAATATTTTCCAATTGCCATTGAGAAGCGGTAAGGCTACGTAAAAACAAGAGTCTAGACAGGCCTGGCGTTGCGGATTTAAGCGATTGCGTCTATCTGAAAGTGTGTTTCCCGCTAGTGAAAACAAGCGTTCAGATGGGACTGAAGTCGCAACTCGCAACCACTGATAAATATCGAAGTTTGTTTACATTAATCTCCCCGTTTGTTTACATAAAGGACGTTTAATATTACAGGCTTAATCAAATCATAATTTTAAGCAGATATATATGGGTGCGATATTTTTTTACCTGGAGATACGATGTATCAAAGCGTATTGTATGGTCATGTATCGATACAAAATATCGATACATCGCATTGCTACGTATCGATACAGCATAATATCGATTCATATCGCGCATCTCTACCATTTTTACGAGTACAGTATTTACTGGATTCAGGTCAGTATTATACGCCGACCCCCAACTAAGGGAACGTACCCATACTACGTGACCAACTTTTTGCAATTTTTAACCCCCCCCCCCGGTGACCAAAATCCTAAGCAACCCGCCGCTCATTTGTATGGAGCGTGACATTTTGAAGACCCCCCCCTCCCCCTAAACATGTCACGTAGTATGGGTACGTTCCCTAATGTCGTATTGTAAGGTGAATTAAATAAGTGAATTGTTTATGAAAAACAAGTTTTTTTATTGACAAAATAACCTTATTCTTACAAATATTATGCATCTATATTTAGGCCAGTGCAATTAGCGATCCGCGATCGGAATTATTCCGGTAGTCCCAATTTTTTTATATGTTTTATACACTCATCTTGTGATGTAAAATCTGAGTTTTCGACCTTGGGTCACTTGAGCTTTCGCCGCCATTTCGAAAAAACCAGACGAAATCGAGCCAAAATCTAGTTTTTCTCAAATATCTCGTTTCCAATAAAAATTTCGGCGAAAGTGTTTTCACAAGTTTAGTAGAACATAAAATTACCTACAATTTTTATTTGAATAATTTTCTTCTATCTCTAATAAATATTGAGATATGCAGTCGTAAAAATGTGTATAAGTTTATAAAAACAGGTAAATTGCTCGACTTGGTTCGGGTTTTTGTGCGTATCTCTTTTCCAGTACAATTTTGTGAAAAAATTACTAATACCAATTTTGTAGAGAATAAAATTTCATAAAAGGCGTAGGTATATGTTTAATGTTTTTACCGCAATTAGGTATCCCAGTTCTAATATAAAAAATGCACAATAATTAGATCAAAAATTGAATCGGAAGAATAGTGATATAACTAGGCATACGAGTATCTTGATTATTATTTTTTTAATAATAATTATTGTTGAAATAACATGTAACATACATAACAGCAAAATTAACCGTCAATGTAATCACAACATTAAATAAAAATATTAATTAAGTATATAGTTGTGGTAAAAAAAAGATTTTTTTTTTCTTAAAATTTATAATTTTTGACTTTAGTTTCTTGCTGCCATTTACGGGCCCCGAACTGCTTCAATATAGTCTTCCTATGTCTCATTAGCCGAATTTGTGGCGACGGGGGCATCAAATTCCTCGAGATCATCATAAACGAAGGCTTCCACAATATTCTCGCACGTGCTTCCATTACAGTGAGTAGGGAGCATTTCAAACCCGACTTTATACATGCGCACTCCCACCACAACCTTTTTTGCATTGGCATGATATAAGGCTCAGTAACGCCTGAGGTGCAGCCTCCTTTAACATTAGTACTGGAGTTAATAACCTAACAGCGTCCTTCTTCCACCCCCATTCAGTTGGATCTTTATGGTGACCAAGCCAAATCTGCACTTTGAAGTATGTTCTTGAAACATGTTGCTGGATTGCATCTTTGGTGGGTGGTAGCCTAGATAAATTGAATTTGTTCTTTTTCACTCCTTTGACAAAAATAATTTTCCAAATTTGATTTCTCATTGCCGCCATACAAAGTGCAAAGAATTGTTCGGCGGCTAAAGTGATTGTTTCTCCTTTGCTTTTGGATCTTGAAATAAATGAACAAGTTTTATTCACTGAGTGGTTCTTGAGAAGAATATTACAAAATTTGTATATACCTTGTACAAACGGAGCACCAGTTATGTCGCAGCCACTTATGGCATGAATGAATAAAACGTTTTCAACTACCTCGATGTGTTTAAAACATTTCTCAGAGTACAACGCGTTAGGTGATTTCAACTTTTTGGTAATACACGTTTGGAGGTGAGAGAGTTATATCCTGACCAATGATTACGACTGCATGATGTTGAGATAACAACGAGTTTGCTGTTGTATGTGAACATCAGCATCCTCTTCAGCTTGTACTGTCGTTATTTGCGATCGATCAAATGAGCCTCTGAGTAGGGAAATAAAACGGGACTTGTTCTTCTCATTTCCCAGAAACTTTTCCTTAGTGCTTTTCTTTTCAACCGAATCTGGGTATCCTCGAATACCACTGCTACATTGGCTCCACAATGATTTTGTACATATATTCTTGGAAATATTCTTTAAGTTCAATTTCACACTTTTTGGCAATACACATATGATGGAATAGCATTAATGGATCTATAGTCACAGTCACACCCTGATTTTTTATGCTGCTGGTCTCTGTCGCAAGAAAAACTATCGAATCCTTACGTTTTAAGTGTAGCTTTCCAAAGTTCTGGTTGATAACTTTAGACATAGCAAATTTCCCCATCTTTTCCCATTCTTTTCATCGTGCCACTGCTTGTAGACATAATTACGTTTGTTTTAAGAAATGGTTTATGGCAAGCAAACCAATCAAAGGACAATGACAGTTTGGACGTCTTTGTCATCCCTCTTAATTCATGTAGGCCTCATCTCTACATGTTGCTCTGACGTTCCTGATTCAACTCCACAGAATGACTCGATACCCTCACAAATATTATGCAGATAAACAAATCCGTAATCCTATAAGAGCTATAATCCTGTGAAGCCTAAGTTATGACTGACTATAGTTTCATGGGGGCTGGCGACTATAGACAATTTATGAGAAAAAACAACAAAGATTTCAAAAATAACCGATTCCCAAAGAAAGGACTCTTAAAATATCATTTTTGTTTAAGATATTTATATAAAGAGCTAAGTTATCTGAAAAAAAAACATCTAAGAAGCTAAACCACATTTTTGGAGTTGACAACCTCGATTTAGAACTACATGTTGCTCTAATACTGATCCAGACATACATTGGTGACACCTAATGGCCCTGGAGTCCTGGAGTGGCTTGGGGGGGGGGGGGGGGGGGGTCAACCCCCACTCTCGTTAATTTATAGTTTTAATATGTAAAAATGTTATGTGAACAAAGTCGAATAACATGGTAATATGGTGATGAATTTTCTGTTTTCACCTACCGATATTTAATTACATATACTTTATATAAGTAAAAAAAATTACAAAAAACTTAAAAATCACACATCTTTTTAGAAATTTTGTTCTCTACAAAATTGGTATTAGTAATTTTTTCACAAAATTGTACTGGAAAAGAGATGCGCATAAAAACCCGAACCAAGTCGAGCAATTTACCTGTTTTTATAAACTTAAACACATTTTTATTACTGCATATCTCGATATTTAATAGAGATAGAAGAAAATTGTTCAAATAAAAATTGTAGGTAATTTTATGCTCTTCTTATTTAATGTTGTGATTACATTGACGGTTAATTTTGCTGTTATGTATGTTACATGTTATTTCAACAATAATTTTTACGACTGCATATCTCAATATTTATTAGAGATAGAAGAAAATTGTTCAAATAAAAATTGTAGGTAATTTTATGTTCTACTAAACTTGTGAAAACACTTTCGCCGAAATTTTTATTGGAAACGAGATATTTGAGAAAAACTAGATTTTGGCTCGATTTCGTCTGGTTTTTTCGAAATGGCGGCGAAAGCTCAAGTGACCCAAGGTCGAAAACTCAGATTTTACATCACAAGAAGAGTGTATAAAACATATAAAAAAATTGGGACTACCGGAATAATTCCGATCGCGACCCCCTTTTTTGCGCTAATTGCACTGGCCTAATTCTTTTTCTAATATTTTTAACAACTGGACAGATTTGGTTCTTTTTAATTTTGGTTAAATTTTTAATCATTCTTCAGTTTTTATTTTGAGCAGTTTGATAGACAAAATTTTTGAATGTGATTTATATTTTGAGTAGAAGGTTCATGGATTATTACGGGAGATTATTTGTTCGAAATGTAAATGGTTTTATCACCATAGATAAAATAAATATCCTAATTACGTTTATTTCTTCGGTTGCTCTTAATTTTACACTTATCCATTTTTTTTCACTTATTATTAGAATCGTGTCGGTAGCACAATGAAATAATTTGGTGTATTGACTGAAAAAAAGTCGTTTAAATATAGTATACAAGCTGGTCCCTGGCATACGTTGCTATGCCATTTAATAAATAAATTGTTTCTCCTTGCGTGTCCTTTCCCATTCGTCCCGTTCCCCTTCCTCTCCCGCGACCCCTACCCCTCTCACATTCCCCCTCCGACTCCTCCACCTTCCCTCTTCCCACTCCACTCCCCCCTTCTCCCCGCGAACCCTCTACCCGAGTTCCACCCCTCCTGCATTCCATACATTCAGTTCTGGTACATTCAGTTTTCAAACAGCTCGCGTGCCACCTACTGCGTACAAATTTCATAATGCCAGAGCTCACCAGTCATTTTATAGAAACCTTGTCCTGATAATAAACCCTATTATCAGGACACAAAAAATATCCAAATTTAAAAACACAAAAACAAAATTTAATAATAATAATTTAATAACACAAAAACTCGATAACACAAAAAAAATATCCATATTTGTGCAGTCGTTCGGAAGTTATGCACGTTAAAACATTTCAGTGATTCATTTTTATTTATATACAGTGTAATTATTAACTAAGAGGCCTGAAATAAAATTTCCCGCAAATATATCAACATCGTTTCCATGACAATGATTTGTTTTTCTTTTGGTCTGACATCTGACGTTTCCAATAACTCGCTTTTGGTAGAAAATTTATTTGACAGTACATGTATTAATATTTATAATTTCATAACGCCAAAGCTTACCATTATATATATTTTTTTATTTTTTTTTTTTTATTTTTTTATTTAAGTTTTTATTCCAGCAGGGCTGGGAGGGTAGTGCAATCCCAGTCTGCCATATTACATAAAGTATAGTATAATATAGCCTACATCCAAACAAACTTTCGCGTTTATAATATTAGTAAGGGAACGTACCCATACTACGTGACCTCTTCGGGGGGGGGGGGGGGGGGGGTCTTCAAAATGTCACGCTTGGTACAAATGAGCGGCAGTTTGCTTAGGATTTTGGTCACCTGGGGGGAGGGGGGGGGGTTAAAAATTGCAAAAAAATTTGTCACGTAGTATGGGTACGTTCCCTAAGATAATAGTGGTCGTAGTACAGTACCTTGGGGAATACCAAAATCTGAACTTTCTTCGGTGATGAAGAAACTTAAGATTTTTGGTATTGTTAATTTTAATAAGTTGGGACAGTTTTTTGAAAAGGTTTTAATCTACTAACAAGGTTATCTTTTCAGACAAATTATTTAATTTCTTGTTTTCCGGTGAGAAATACTGTATAACGCCTTCCTGAGATTTATAAATATTCCTGCACAGTTCGTACGTCTATCTCTAATGTATTCTATGCAATTGAAGATAATTTTGCTATTACATCTTACGTGCAGAGTTGTTTTCTAGGAATTTGGTTATGTAATTATTTGAAAAAAAAATTGTTGGTACACTACTTGTTAGCTATTTTTTCACATAATCGCCATCCCGTCCAATGGGTGTGGTGAGCCGTGGCACAAGTTTCTTTATACCCTCCTCGACGGAATCTACCGCCAGCTCCTTTCCCCACATCAGAACCTCTTTCTGATAATTTATTTTCTTCCATATATGCCTTCATGGAGGTGAAAATATGATAATCTGACGACGCCAAGTCAGGGGAATACGGGGGGTGGTTCAAAACATCCCAATCAAATGAGTCCAAAATCGTATTGGTAGCTAAGGCTGTGTGAGGATGGACGTTTTCGTGAAATAAGCCCACTTCTCTGGTCAGCATTCCCCTCATTTTGTTTTGAATGCTCCTTTTGCGTTTTTTAGGGTCTCACGATATTGTTGTGCATTGATTGTCTCCCCCCGAGGCAGAAATTTGACCAAAATCATGTCTATTCGGTCCCAAAACACAGAGGCTCTGATTTTTTTGCCCGTAATTGTGGTTTTGAATTTTTTGCAGATGGGGAATTGGTGAGACGTCACTTTGACGACTGTTTTCTTTTCCCAGGTGTGTAATGAGACACCCAATATTATCTCCAGTCACAATGGAGTTCAGAAATCTTCGCCTTTTTTCTTGTAGGTGTTACTCCTTCCGTGGGTAAAAAGCGGAACTTGGGGATGCCATAGTCTCATTGGCTTCAGACGGGAGCAGTTGGGACTCTTGTGTGGTATTCATATAAAAAAACCTTTCACGCAACTGGACACTACAACCTGAGTTTAAGTATACCATATTCCTGCCATGCTCGTTCTGGTCAATAAACTCCTCTCTACCACTAAGTGCTGCCAAACCCCCAAAACAAAAAAAAAACACAGCCCGTTATGGTCACAGTACACTTACTTTGTGAACATCATTATATTATTTTATTGAGTTTATTATTTTCATCAATAGAATCAATGATAAAAGAACAAAATGTATATATAATACTGTAAAAAAATCTATTTATGAATAAACGTTATTATTATTCTTCTTCTCTCGCAGGCTAAATCCTATAGATATAGGTGTATGTGTTTCGTCTCTTTTTAGTGGCGCTATTTATCGTTTCATCGAATTTCAATGTTTTAAATCACAACGGTGATGAAGAAGTTTTTACTTAAAAAAAAAAAACGTAGCGAACCTCTTGGCCGGCATCCATACCCACCTCCAAAGTGAAAAGTATTTGTTGTGTATCTAAAAAGCTTCCGGCTTTTAGACATACATAGATGGCGGTGATAAGAACTGTCAGTAGATGCCGGTAGATGGCAGGTAGCTTAGTACCTAAGTTGTCCAACAGAGGGTCAGGGGGCTGAGAGTGGGTGATTTCTATAACTCACGGTTTAGAACCAATTTAGCTAGCTCCTAGTTAGGGCGACTAACGAGGTCCTTATTGTTTTTTTTTAATGACAATATAAGATAAAGTGAAATTACAAAGTAAAGTGGTTTGTTTACAGTCCTCCTCACTAGGTATTCCTGTTCCGAGGTGGACTATATGTTGCTGAATGGGTGTTGATTTTTATTTCCTCATCTTCTAGTTTCTTGATTTTCACAAAATAACAATAAATAAAATAAAAGTATTTATGTTTGTTGTCTGCAGGTTGTATTGGGGTTACTTCATAATTTTAATGATTTCCTCATCTTCCTGTTTACTTAACCATAATTTGATATCTTTTTTAAACATTTTTATCTCCACGGTGTTCTTAATTTCAGTTGGAAGGGCATTATATAATTTTACAGCATGGAAATTATGGTTTTTCTGGCCAAAAGATGTATTTAGTTGCGGGATGTTCAGTAGTTTTGAGGATTTTGACCTTGTAGTGTAGGTGTGTTGGTCAGCAAGGTATTCATATTTTTCTTTAAATTTGAGTAGTGCATTTTTTGAGTATAATTTAATAATGCTGAACACATCAAAGTTTTTAAAAATTTCTTGATGAGTTGGATTATTTTTATTAGAATTTGAAATTAATTACGCCCTAAGCAACAAGGAGGGAATAACCCAACATTACCAAAATAAAATATCAGTAATCACAAACCGTTTAAATTATATAAATTCATGTATGTATATTCATTTGAAGTAAAAACATCTATTTAATATGTAACATCATTCAAAATTTTAATAATAAACTTTATAATTACCTGTATGTACCAAAAATTAACAAAATAACTTATAATACTTTAAAATTAACAAAATAGAAATATTCATTATATAGAGACAATGTTGTGTACCCCTGCCTAAGAGTGTATAAATACCGTAGCATAAGAATTTCAACTACCAGTCTGAAAATGTCCGTAATAGGATGAAACCGGTCCTGGTGAAATATAAATTAGTGGAAGAAAGTACAAAAGTGTTTTTCAAATTCTAATACAATGGAATTCCACCACGAATTATCAGTGCAAAAACTAGACTGATTATTTTTATTATTGCCTTTTGCGTTTTAGCTAGCTGCTTGATGTGACTGTTTGAGGCAGTTCCCCATCCTATAATCCCATATTCTATGCGTGATTGGCAAAGAGCATAGTAGACTTTATATAGATCATTTTTATTAAGTATATTGCGTATGTTTCTAAAGTAGTACATGATCTTGTAAGTTTCTTTATGATGCTATTTATGTGGGAGTCCCATCGAAGATTTTCATCGATTTCGATGCCGAGGCATTTTATGTTTTTAGAATGTGTTATGGTTGGGCAGTGGCAAGTTTTTTTCCTTGACAATCGTGTAATTTAAGAGCATAATCCTCTGCTGGTTGTCCTCTGGCCGTTATAGAAAAAGTTAAATATTTAGTTTTGTTACCATTAAGTGTAAGTGAGCTTTCTTAAGTATTCTTTTTACATCAATTTGGAAGGCGGGAACGGGTACCGCCGCCCCGGGATGCTTTATTGGATAACCAACACCTCTGCCATAGGTCACCCCAAGTGGTTCGCTACGTTTGGTGATTTAGCAGGGGTGCCCAGTGTTTTGGAGGCGGATGACCAGGACACACTGAATCTCATAGGCTCGGAGGGAAACCATTTTCGCCAGGGCCTCCTGTGTGTAGCTCATGTAAAAAAATATCCTCAAATTCAACAACAAGTTGGTGATGGCGACTTCAGCATTAGCTATGCCATATGGATCCAACCCAACCTCATAGTATAAAAGTAAAGTGCCAAGATTACTAAACGAAAACACTTAAAATAAACAATTCCAAAAGCTTTGCATCAGTTTTGCAGAAGTACAAGTCCGTGTTCAGCATCTTTGAAGGTGATTAACCAATCACAATTGTATACGCGGAGTATTAATAAAACCATATAAACGAACCAGAATCTATTTATTCCCGAAGTAATCTTCAGACTAAGTATTTGGAGTATTACATTTAATTTATTTCGGGTACATGAATAATTGTGATACAGTCATTTTGAATTATTACAGCATTTCAAAGCATTTTCAAACTGCTTTAGTATCGGTAATAATGTGCTGCTCCCAGAGTGAAAGTGATTTGAAAACTTAATTTGAAGAGCTTGTGCCGTTTTCCTCGGAGTTGTTGATATGTACATTATAACGTTTGTCCGATGATCCTGCGACTGGGTGGAGTTTTCGATCCTTTAAAACTTCTTCACGAGCCTCCATTACCACATTAAATATGCTTCGCTGAACTCTCATTTGAAGACGCACAGATAGATTGCTCGTGGTTTGGCACATGCTCGAAAAAAAAGTTTCTAGTGCGATTTTCTGTGAAGCTGCTTTTGCTGCATTACTCAGATGTTTTCTTGTTTTTCTCGTTTGAAATTGAAGATTTGAAGAATCTGTTTCCACAGATCTTATTTCTTGTTCGATCTCTATCGGTGATACTAGCTCCCTTTTGACAAGAGGTAAATCAGTTGAACAATTATTATCAATTTCATGTCTTTCCATATCACCATTGTCTTGCTGGATTTCTTGTTCTTGGGGTGTGTTAATATTCGTCATGCAAGGTAGAAGGATCGTCATTATTCCCATATTACCATCGTTTTGTTTAAAATCTTGTGTTTGGGGTGTGTTAATAATATTTGATTGGTTTGTTGTATTCGTGCAAGGCGGAAAAATATCAGTTATTTCGAGGTTATCGTCATTTGGTTTGATATCTTGTTCTTGGGGTGTGTTAACATTTGATTGGTTTGGAAGTAAGAATTCCGTCATGTCAATAGTATCATCGTTTTGTTGGTTTCTTTTCGTCATCCAAGGAAGAATAAATTCCATCTGTTGTTCGTATTTCCATTTTGCGGAAGAAATTCCCTTTCTTGAAATAGCTTGTCGGTGTCCATCTCTGAGGTTTTTCCAAAGGCTCTTGGCCTCTTTCACTGAAACAAAAAATATCGTGATTTATAGGGACTTGGTAACAACTTTCAAATCTTTAACCTACAATTATTATAGAATTAGTGAATCAACAGTTTAGAAAATCGTAGAAGTACCGTCGATTGGGGTGAACGAACCACCTAAATTACATTGTCTTTGTTTATTGAGACATACACAGTACATTTTGAAACAAGTTATAAGAATATTAAATTAAATTAATACATGGTTGTAGAACCTATACGTAAGTCCATAGAATATCATTAGGTGAGAGGTGAGTCCATAGAATATCATTAGTTCCAGAGTGGAAGATACTCTCAGCATCGCCCTGGTGTAAGACCACCACTCAGACCAGATCTGAAAACCTACCTTCCTCTTCCCCATCTCCTTCCCCTCCCCACTACCTTCAGCCTCACAACATACCCTAATTGGGTATGTCATAGTCTCACTGGCTCCAGGCGGGAACAGCAAAAAAATATTGTTTTAAGAGCCATTAACCAGCGGCCGAGAATTTAAATTTCGTCGAACGACGATCTTGCGATCGTACCCTTGAAACTGTACAGGACGGTTCCGATGAGAAAGATTAATTAGTCTCCATACTATTATGAGAATTGCCCCAAAAAGGCAGAGGCCGCTGTCTGTGCTACCTGCAGACGTTTTTAAAAAAAGATGATCACCCCATGGGTGATAGAAACTGTCCTGCACAGCGAGCTGCTATTGATATACAAGTCAGGATGACCGATTATGGTTGTCCTTAATTCTCCTTTCGAGTTTAGGTATGTAATATAAATAAAAATATATTTCTTTTTTTCATTGTTTCTTATTGTGATCTTTCTGTGTATCACTTTTTTTTCATTAAAATTTAGTGTAAAATGATTTTTTGTTATTTTTTTCCTAATTTTGTTTTTTATTCTGATATCGCTGTGTAACATTCTAGTTATGTTGATTTTGGTTTGTGCAAAGTTCCTAGAACTTTATATATTTTGTATTTTCTACTCCACCTCAGTCCCTGTATCTTTCAGGTGACTTTACTTGTAATCTTAGTATTTTTGCAGTTATAATTTTTCCATTGTTTTGAGTGGTGGCATTGTTTTTTTTATTATATTTTTCAACGCACTTTTATAAAATAATATTAATCATATTCTCTGTATTATCTCATATTACGTTCATCATTCATTACACTAACCCATCACCCCATTTTCAGACTAACTCCTGTTTTACAGGGACATTTGAGGGTTTAGCTTCGTGCATCATAAGTGTAGCTTCGTTTATTAAAAAAAAATTAAAGTCCTCGTGAGAGCCCTGAAGGAGTAACCATCTGTTACTTATACCGGGGCGGGAAAGCGGTTGGATCACCCCAAGTCTCCATACTAGCATTTTAATATAATAACTCAACATCGATTTGATTTAATTCAAAATTTGCTTAAATTAAAATATTAAAACCTACATTAAAAAATACTCAAAACTCGTGACGATAAAACTATTAAAATTATGTACTTTTTGTATTTATTTTTTGATCGTAAGTATTTATAAATTTTCAATAATGTCTAAGCAAAATAAGAATGTAATTTTTTTTAATGTATTAGTTTGTAAGACCGTAAATAAATAGACAAACTGAATTATTTTCGTCACAAAACCCACATAACACAACCTGTATAATACCAAATTTTATTTGAAAATTTAACAAATCTGCAAACGACCTACGGTAAAACCTTATCGTTCTAAAAATGAACATATTTTCTCAAAATTTAAAACAGAGCTCTACTAAATAAAAGAACAGTACCTACTTCGCAATCAATTTATATTTTTTTGTGGAAAAGAGTCAATACGTTCAAAATTTGATTTAAAAATAACTTATTTCCGGTTTTGTCTGGTTATTCCTTCTGAAAGCGCCTTTAACCTACAGGTATTAATTTGATTTAAAAATAACTTATTTCCGGTTTTGTCTGGTTATTCCTTCTGAAAGCGCCTTTAACCTACAGGTATTAATTAAATAAGAATCAACTCAGGAAGACTGGAAGAGATATGTTGTAGATTTAAAAAAAAACCTACGTACACTTATAATGCATGTAAATTAATTCCAAAATGTATCGTGTAATGTTAAAATTCATGGGCCCACTATTTTTTTGTTTGCTCTTTAAAGGTGTCAAAATGAATTTAGGTAAATACACTTGTGCCGTTAATTCCAAATAAATAATAAGGTGGAACTAAAATATCGTTATACGAGGAAGCTACAATATAATGAAGATTATTACCGCCATTTCACACATCACCGGTTCAAAATCACACGCGCGCGAAAACACCGATATTTGAAACATGAGTGACATCTATTGAACAGTTTACACACTAAATGACACGGATAAAAATCGAGTTGGCAACACTGTTCGGCACACCGCACACTACACGGCCCTTTCCCCTGTCAAACTGTGCCCCTTCCCCCGTCCACCCATTGCATACAAGATACCGACGAACAGGGTTGCCAATGCGAGAGAAATTCCCCAAATTGCGGGGAATTTCTATGAATTTAAACCGATTGGGTATTTTGTGGAGAGAACCTTGATGAAGGGAAAGTACGTGGGATTCTACAATATGAGAGCTGCCGTAACTAATTCCAATTATATAATCTTTTCTTGATAATCTAAACATATTTACGATTAAAATTGATAACGTACTATCATTTTGTTTTCTTTCAAAACAATTTTTTCGACACGAGCGGAACACTCTATTACAGTTGACGTTGGCTTCATGAGAACGGGTGATTTCTTCGACTGGTTTTTGTGTAGTAGGCTCGTTTATGGAACGAGCTACCGTCATTTTGCTTTTCCTTATTCGTATAATTCGGGCCTCTTCAAGACCACCATTAAGGATAAACTTAATCCCCACCTTCCTCCTTCCCATCTCCTTCCCCTCCCCATTACTCTGTTGAAAATTTATGGAATATTTAAAGATCATTTTTCTGATTTTAATCATCCTACTAAAAATGTTTGTTTTATATGTTTTCATTCAATATTATTGATTTTAAAAACGGTCTAAAACTGAAAAAATCAATACGACCCATGGTTTGAAAACCGGAATGTGACGTCACAAGCGTAGCTCAGGTGGGCCAACATAAATCAACACTGTCAGTGAGCGTCCACGCTTATGACGTCACATGATAGCCCCGCCCCAAAATATAATTTTAGCGGTAATTAAAAAATGGGAAACTTTGACTCTCGGTAGAAAATTTATTCGTCAACATAAAAATAAAATCAAAATGCTGTAATGATCATAATTTTTTTAAGCAATAAAAAAAGTGGTAATATCCCATTGGAGATGTCATAGTCTCACTGGCTCCAGATGGGAGCAGCTAGGACTCTTGTGAGGTATTCACATAAAAAATGGAAAGTTGCTCATTCATAGACGGCTGCAATTTAATTATTTTCAGAAAAAAACCCTCTTGCAATTATTTTATTGCGCCCGTAAATACGCAATATGAATGTGAAAACATAAGTCTGTCCATATAAAAACCCAATGCTTCCATAAAAGGCTTACAAATACAATATTGTGTCGTGATTCAATTCAATATTATATTTGCACGCCTTTCTTGGAAAAATTGAATTTCACGGAATATTGCACAAACAAGCAATTCATCTTAATATTTTAGAAAATAACTTACAGAAAAAAGGTTTTTTTCCTAAAATAATTAAATTACCGCCATCAATGAACAAGCAGATTCTAAATTATTTTAAGTTTACCCTTAATAAATACCTTCCTGCAGCCCCTACCTTGTAGCGACATAGATCCATTACACTGTAGAGATAGGGGAAGCTCTTGTGAAATGTCACATCAAAAAAACTATTAATTATTACTAGCCCAAACGAAGGAAAAATTCTAAAACGATTAAATAAATAAAAAATACAAGCTACACATGCAGCAGAAGTGAAACCTTCAGAAAACTAAAGTAGACAAGAGTGGGAAGACTACGAAGTACCGCAAAAAGAGGAAACCGATTAATCTATCTCATTCTCTCGCAGGCTAAATCCTATGGATGAATGTGTTTGTCTCTTTTTCATTTCATCGAGTTTCAAATCACAACGGTGCTAAAGAAGTTTTCACTTCAAAAAAACAGAGTTTGCAATTCACACGCGGTAGTAGTTAATCCTTCAGAAAACTAAAATAGACAAGAGTGAGGAGGCTATGTAGCACCGTACAAAGAGGAGACCGATAGGCTACGAAGCACCGCACAAAGAGGATACCGATTATACAATCTCATTCTCCCGCAGGCTAAATCCTATAGATGTTTTTTTTTAAATTTTTTTATTAGTTTTTATATACATATACATGTAATATAATCATGAGTAATTGCATTTTCAGGTTACAATCGGATTAAACTCAAATCATTAAATACTAACATGCAACATTGATTAGAAACAGTATAAACATATATATGTATATAATATATAACCTTTACAAGAGTGTAACTACTCGTGTGTAAAGGGAAGAGAAAATATATATATATTTTTTTTTTAATTAAAAAAATTAAAATTAAAAATTATAACACATACATTATATTTACGTACTCACATAAATCAAATGTGTAAAAAAAAAATATAATATAAAAAATAAAAAAATAATAATATACAATAAATTTTTGAAAAAGTATTGTTAATTTAAGGTTAATGCGGTTCTAAGTGGCTAAATTATTTAAGATATTATTGTTTAATTTATTTTTGAATTTATTGTAGTCAGGTTCTAATCTCAGCTCTATTGCTAGTTGATTAAACCACACCACTCCATTGTACGTGTAGTAGTGTTGTGCAATGTGTTATGTATGTGCTTGTCTCTTTTTAGTGTCGCTATTTTTAGTTTCATCGAGTTTCAAATCACAACGGTGCTAAAGAAGTTTTCACTTTAAAAAAATTGATAATTTCAAAAGAATTTTGTTTAATTTTGGAGGTACAGGAATTTGTGGGGAAAATGTTTTAGTACACAATGCACGTTGGCAAACCGCATTTGGCAACTGGCAACCCTGCCGACGATACCGTGGTTACACGCGGCGATAAATTCCGCCCGGTAGAGCGAAATGTACTTTATATTATCTTCGTATCGCTTTCGTGTGTAGGTTAGCAAGTGGCAAGAATATATTATTATTATCACACATGTACTTCGCGGAACATAGCTTGGTATTTTATTACAGTCGGAAGCGTCCCACGGCAGATAGTGAGCAACTGTCAAAAATAATAAACGATACATACCGTCTGGCAAATCACAATCTTGAATCACTTTCAGCCACGCTTCTTTCTTCGATTCGACATTTTTATAGTCCACCGAATCGGCTTTCCACAAACACGGATATTTGCGTACACTTTCAATTAAATATTTCATGACGGGATAAGAACGGACGACTGAACACTGAAAAGGAGTGAAGCTAGACTGAGGGAGGAGTGGCACTGTTCGACAGAAGAGAAAAGAGAATACAACTATACATTTCATACAACAGATGTCAGATAACCTCGCTCGGTCTCCCTATCAAGCTATAATATAATATCTCGACTCGCCGGCATGTAAATTCACCTGTATTATTTTTTCGACTCCAGATACTAATATCTACAGCCAGTGTGTTTGACGAATATCTACACCTCATATGTTGAACTAATATCTACGAACTTCAGAGTGTTGACTAATATCTACAGAGCGTAGGTTGAACTAATATCTACAGAGCGTAGGTTGGACTAATCAGCTAAATGTGTCCAATAGTCCGATATTAGGGATTTTTACATACATACTTACATAAATTAAGTTTTTTAAACTGCATACGCAATATTACGTTATTCCAATATGCTATAATAAATATATCAACAGTAAGCCGACAATAGTTAAGTCAACTCCAAAAAACTCAAAGACATCAATGGATATGGCCAAAACATCCGGGGCTGCCGCACCAAACTCTTAAAATTGCAAACAACTATTCCATTACTTCAAAACATCGATGTATTTCTTCTTACTGAAACCTGGCTTGATCCTGATATTCATACAGAGGAACTTGGATTTACATCTTACAACACCTACCGCCTTGACAGAAATCCAGCCACAAGCAATAAAACCAGAGGAGGAGGAGTTCTGATATCCGTTAATAAATCACTGTCGACCACTAGATTAATTTGCAAACATCAAGACGTGGAACAGGTATTCGTATTACTAAAATCTAAATCAAATAAAATTCTATTGGGATGTGTCTACATTCCTCCAGGATCCAACATCACAGTCTACAGAAACCATATTGATGACCTCGAAACCTTCAAAAATAAATACCCTGATGCCAGAACAATTTTATTTGGTGACTACAATACCCCTAGCATTGATTGGATGAATAAAAACTCTTCTAACAACTTAAACCTGCCAGAAAATGCACGCGAAATAATAGATATGACGAACTTACTCTCTCTACATCAAGTCAATCAAGTCTACAATAAATATAATCGGCTTCTGGATCTGGTATTCTGTAGTGATCTCTCAATTCATATTGTTAAATCGGTTGATGAGCTCCTCCCCCTAGACTGTCACCACCCCGCTCTAAGCATAACCATCACGACGAATAACTCACCAGACAACACAACTATTCTGCCTAACCTTACTTATAATTTCTCCAAAGCTGACTATCCTAATATGAACCAATATCTTGCAAATGAAGACTGGTCCTTTCTTCACCACAACAATGATATTAACTATAATCTTGAAATTTTTTACACAATTATTAACAGGGCCATTGAAAACTATGTACCACTTTCACACTTCAAAGAAGCAAAGTTCCCGAAATGGTTCAGCCGTGAGCTAATTAACCTAGTTATCTGTAAAAAAATTGCACACAAAAACTTCAAAGAATCCAACTCCCTTAACGACTGTAAAATATTTCACAACTACAGAACTCAATGTAAAAAACTGTCAAAAATATCGTATTTTAATTACATAAATGATATCGAAAAATCGATTCCCTCTAATACACAAAACTTTTTCACACATGTTAACTCTCTTAGAAAAAACAAACAAGGTTTACCCATCTCAATGCACTTCAAAGAAAAGATTAGCACTGATATGAAAGTGAAGGTTAACTATTTTGCTGATTATTTCAAAAGTGTCTATGACGAAAATATCCCAGACAATTATGTACCACCTCCTTCCCTTAATGAGAGCATACATATCCCTGCTGTTCACATCAATATAAACGACGTTATAACTAAAATTAAATCTCTAGACAAAAACAAGAAGGCCGGACCTGACAATGTGCATCCCAATATACTTATTAATTGCATTGCTTCACTGGCTGAGCCAATTTGTTTATTGTTTAATCAATCCCTCAACACAGGATGCTTCCCTGACATTTGGAAACATTGTTATCTAACACCTATATTAAAAAAGGGTGATAAAAGTGATATCACTAACTATAGACCAATATGTAAGCTATCTGTAATCCCAAAACTCTTTGAAAAACTATTGCTTGATCAAATTTCCCCATGTATTAACCATCTCATTGTTCCAAATCAACACGGATTTTTGTCGGGCAGATCAACTCTAACAAATCTTTCGTTATATGAAATATATCAAACGCATTAGCTAACAAAACTCAAGTCGATTCTATTTATACGGATTTCATCAAGGCCTTCGACAAAGTTTGCCATAAAATTCTACTGGCTAAGTTACGGAAGCTAGGTATTGATGGAAAACTTTTAGACTGGTTTGCAAGCTATCTATCTGACAGAGTACTACTTGTTAAAATAAATTTGTTCCTTTCCAATCAATTTATAGCTACCAGTGGTGTACCACAAGGGTCTCATTTAGGCCCAATTTTGTTTCTTCTGTTTATAAACGATATTGTTGATATATTTGATAAAGATGTAAATGTGTTGCTTTTTGCAGATGATTTGAAAATATTTAAAATAATTAAAACTGTTGAAGATTGTCTCTGTCTACAGAATAATTTACACAAGTTAATTAATTGGTGTTCTGTTAACAAAATTTTTCTGAACATAAATAAGTGTCATGCAATAAGATTTTACAGAATAAGTCAACCAATTATTCATCCGTATGTACTTAATAACTCTACCCTTACCTCTGTCGAAGAAATTAACGACCTGGGCATAATTTTTGACTCTAAATTAAACTTTATATCCCATATAAACACAATCGGTAATAAAGGAATGAAAATGCTTGGCTTCATTCTTCGAAATTCCAGAGGTTTTAGGAATATTTCAACACTAAAAATTTTGTATACATCCTTAGTACGTAGTCAAGTCGAATATAACTCCTCGATCTGGTCCCCCCATTTTAAAATTCATTCAGATTCAATCGAAAAAATTCAACATAAATTTCTAAGATATATTAATTTTAAACTCGGTATTCCCATTGAAAACATTAACTACAATTACTTGCTGATAGAATTATATTTATTAAAACTCTCAGATCGACGAATTATATCCGACTTAATATTTATGTTCAAAATTGTAAATGGTAGCATAGACAGTCCTGATTTAACTAAGCTCATTGAATTTCATATTCCCACGAGAACTACTCGATCTAAAATCCTGTTTAAATGTAACAATAATAAGACTGAGTATACTAAACACTCCCTTTTACCTAGGTTACATGATGTTACTAATAGATATGCAGATATTGCAGATCTATTTAACTGCACGGAAAGTAGGTACAAGAGGGCTATGCTATCAAATCTTTTTAGTCATTATTAATTCTATTTGTACTATAGATTTTTGTACGTAATTGTCTCTCTGGTGTCATTTCTAATTCAAATGCCACAATCATTTGTTAAACAATTTTTTTTTATTATTTCTATATTACTATTTTTCATTTTGTGACATGTAATCAGTTCTTATGGTATATGTATACCGTTGAAATTAAATAAATAAATAAATAAATAATTGCAAATCCAACCTCTGACAGTACTGTAGATATTCGTCAACACTTTGGTTCTCATAGATATTAATCAACAGTTTGAGCTGTAGATATTCGTCAACACTTTGATTCCCATAGATATTAGTTCGATTTTTTCAGTTTTTGGAATTCCTGTAGATATTAGTAGACGCCTCCATTTTTTCATTACCCGATCGATTGTGTGAAGTGCGATATCAAGTGTAATATGGTGTAGGTGCCGACTATAATATTGTCTATTGTTATCAATAACAATGATATTATTTATTTCGGTACTATATGTACACAATAATACAATGACGTTATAATAATATACAGAGTGGGGCATAAAGTTTTGTGGATTTGAAAAAATCACAAAAAAAACTAATGGTCATATTGACAAAAAATATGTAGGTATTTAGAGTAAAAAAATTGGGATTTTTTTTTAATTCATCATCAAGGTGTGACTCATCTTGACGCAAACGCTCCTCGAACCGGAGCTCATATTTGCAATAACTCTCTCGCACATTGCGCGCAGAATGGCATCCATTTCTTGGATGTTGATTTCTTTCAATTGGGCAATTGATGTTGGTTTCCCTATGCATACTTGACTTTTAAGGCTCTGCAACCGGGTTCGAAAAGAAGAAGATGGAGAGATACAAAATTACGAATGTTAGAGGAGAGCGCTAACATTTATAGCGACAAAATCGATGCGAAAATTGCGAAAATGTTTAATAAAACATGACTCGTTTAAAAGAGAGCAAAAATCTCGCGGGCATTATCTTAAACAGCATTTAAAGAAACACAGTGAATTTTTTCATATATATAACTTGTAAAATAACTGAAACAAACCTGTTTATAATAATTTTTGGTGCACATTTTGCGATTTTTTTCTATCGAGGGAATTTTATATAATTTGCGTTTCGGCGCGGGCAAAGTCTAGATATTATCTTCAAGAATAAAATATATTTTTTAAGAGCTTTAAAACTTACCGTGTTTAAGGGAAATATGTAATAAATCGGTAGAAATCCGGGTTGCGGGCCCTTAAGTATCCCCATAGAAAAGGGAGTATTAGTCTGGACTCCTGGCAGGTTATGGAATATCCCCTTTTCCCGTGAACATCTCGTTTACAACTGCCATTGACTAGTTGGAAGTATAATTTTTAAGTCCCTAAAATCGGATATTCACGATGAACCTTGGACTAGTGTACTAAATGAAATAGACCCAAACACAGCGCTGGACACATTTATAAATACGGTTGAAACCTACATAACCAAACACACCACAAAAAATCCACAAAAGAACTACACACATAAAGAAAAAAAAATAACACCATGGATCACGAAAGGAATAGTCAACAGTATTCATAAAAGAGATGCAATGCATATGCGAGTCCACAAAAACCCGAATGATAACAAACTAAAGCAAGATTACTTACTGTATAGAAACCTGTGTAATAAGTTAATTAAACAAGCCAAATACAAATATTACAAAAAAGAAATAAAAATCGCCAAAAATGATCCTAAAAAAATTTGGGAAATTGTAAGAAATATTACTTATTCCACTCCGAAGAAAGATTCACATATCAAAGAACTATTAATAAACGGAGACAAAGTCTTAACAAACAATGAACCTAATAAAATAGCTAATTTTATTAACACTGAATTCGCAAAAGTTGGCTCTACCCTAGCGGAAAAAATTCTTCAAAAAAACTGTACATCAGAAGACTCTTTATACAAACTTTGCTCTTCCATACGACCAAATCACTCGTTCAATGCTTATCAAGTAAATACAAAGGAAATCTCGGATCTTATTAAATCTCTCAAACCAAATTGCGCGATGGGACCGGATAACATTTCCAATCAAATACTGATAAATCTACGAGAATACATACTTATACCGCTTCAACACATTTTCAACCAAAGTTTTAGGCTCGGAATTGTCCCTGATCATTTAAAAATAGGATGTATCACTCCAATACATAAATCGGGAGACAAAACTCTGATATTAAACTACAGACCAATCACTCTGCTAAACTCACTATCTAAACTTCTAGAAAAAGCCATGAAAAAAAGATTACTTGCGTACCTTGAAAAACACAACCTGCTCTCAAGCCGCCAATTTGGATTTCGTGCCAAAATGGGTACAGAAGATGCTTTATCAGAATTAACCAACTACATAGTGAAAAGCATAGATGGCGGATCAAAGGTGATAGGGGTATTCTTAGACCTAGCAAAAGCTTTCGACACTATTTCGCATAACTTACTACTACAAAAACTCAAAAATATCGGTATAACTGGTCAACCGCTAAAATGGTTTGTCAGCTACATTGAAAAGAGACAACAAATAGTAAAAATAAATAAATACAGCAGTGACAAAGCAGATATCAGGTATGGAGTACCGCAAGGCAGCGTCTTGGGTCCCATACTATTCCTCATTTATATAAATAGTCTAACTGAGATAAACCTAGGAAAAATTGAGTACAAAGTAATCAGTTATGCAGACGACACTGCAATTTTGTTCAAGGCACAATCATGGGAAAAGGTATTCAAAAACACAGAAACAGGGATGACTGTAGTAAATAAATGGCTACAAAATAATCTACTAACACTGAACATTTCAAAAACAAAATATTTAACTTTTAGCAAAACAAAGGCTGGTCAACCACATAGCCAACCACAACTACATCTTAACCCCTGCACCAATATTTCGTCAAATAACACATGCTGTACTTGTGACAAAATTGTTTATGCAGACAATATTAAATATCTAGGTTTAACTGTTGACCATAAACTAAAATGGGATCTCCATATTAATATATTATCAAAAAAAATACGAAAATTATCATACATCTTCAAAACAATACGAAACATCATGTCATTAAATCAACTAAAAAATATATATTTCGCACTCTGTCAAAGTATTTTAACATATGGAATTTCAGTTTGGGGAGGAGCAGCAGATACTTACCTCAATTCTCTTAAAATAAATCACAAAACAATAATTAGAATTATGTTTTATAAACCTTACCAACATCCGACGGAACAGCTAATGATCAAAAACAAATTACTAGACGTAAATAAACTATTCATAAGGAAGATCATTTACAAAAACTGTATCAAAACTTCACATCTCCACATACCTCACTCGCAAAACACAAGAGCAAAAATTAATAAGCACTTTCAAGTTCCCCATATCAAATCAACTTTTGCAAAAAAACACGAATCTTACCTAGCACCACACATTTTCAATACCTTCCAAACACAAACAAAAACTTACGTCACCCCAAATAATTTGAATTGGCTTTTCAAAAGATTTGTAATATGGTTGAATGAAAAGGAAAGAACAGACATTCAAAATATTCTAAATAAATAACATTTCATACAAGTTCTCACGAAATTATATAATATTCAAATAAAACAAATACGAGAAACTGCAATTTTGCAATATTAATTATTATGATTAATTATTAATTATTACTTCTATTATGTAACCGCTATATTCAACTGTCACAAAATTTTAATTTACTTTTATCTAAAAAACAAAGTATGTATGTAAATATTTAATATACCAATATATAATTTATCTTTTTTATCTTTTTACATACATATATATATTTGTTTAAATACACACATTTCTTTTGGAACAAACATAATATGTGATTTACTCGCCTCGGAACAGACTTTGTCTAGTGAGGCGGGTAAAAGAAAAGAAAACAATGTAAATAACCATGAAACTAAATAAACGCCCGGGTTGCCGGCACTGAAACTGAACTGATAATATGGCACGTCGCGCCATCTTATTGAAACCGTGTTCTAGTATTATAACCTTCAAATTGATGCAGCTGCGGATAGAAAAAGATCAAGTAACATTGTTGTGTACCGGTCTGAATTCAAGGTCACAGATTCTCTTCGCTGGTTTTAAAAGAAATAAGGACCGATTTTTCCATGGGATGAAATTGCTGCTCAAACTGTGACGTTTGGCGAATGTAGGGACTTTTGATGTTTTGATTTTGGTATTTTTGTTGCCCAGTAACGACCATTTTGTTTATTTACTTGCCCATTTAGGTGAAATTGGGCTTCGTCCGAAAACAAAATGTTATTTAGACGTAAATTTGAATAATTTGGTTTCAATTCTTGGACTAATTGAATTTTGTATGGTGCTATTCAAGTTCTTTTTTCAAAATGCGACGTAAAGATTTATTTTTATTTTTATGTTAATGTGCGCATGTTATGAATGAGCTTTGGCATTATGAAATTATTTATTATACGTTTATTGTCCGGACGAAAAGCAAAGCGTTGCTAACTTCGACCAAGTATATCTGGTCGAAGGTTGCTAAGTAATTGTTTGACGTGCGCTGTCATTTTGTTATTTGTTTAGGTAACTATAGTGATTCCAGGGGGGGGGAGGGGAGCAGTGGAGGGGGGAGTAGAGGGGGGGGGATTGAGTGGGGATAGGAAATGTGGAGGAGGCGGAGTGGGAAACCCCCTAATACTATGCGAGCGAAGCCGGGGGCTAAAGCTAGTATACGATCGTGATAAACATTTAAAGAATGTGTGGGAATGACACGCATATAGGACCGGGCGGTGTTTTATTTGCGAGGAATACTACATTCTACATCTCGGGTGTGACTGAGATGCCAAGGTGAAGTGAGGGGTGGGTAGGAATCTGGGGGTTAGTGTGTATAGAAGTGACGGATGTATTAATCCATTCCTCCCACTGCGATGCAAGGCGGTGTTCCAAAAGAGTTCTGCTTGAGAGGTCACAAAAAAGGTCTAACTCAAGCATTTTCTCCCGATCCGGCCTGCACGGAGCTGGTGGGCAGACGCATCCGCCGCCGAGACCGGACAAATCAGAATTCATTGCAGAATTATATTTGGATACAATGTTTACGGAGCTAGGACTACATAGGAACATAGAATCGAATGATATATACCTAAAACTGAGAATACTCCTCATCAAGACCTATGTATGGGGTATCTTGATGTACGGCTGCGAAACATGGTGCCTATCCAAAAGAGATAAACGGAGACTAGAGGCTTTTGAGATGTGGTCCTATAGAAGACTATTAGGAATTTCCTGGAGAGACCACATTACAAATGAGGAGGTTCTCCAAAGAATCGAAGGAGGAAGGCACCTGCTCAGGACCTTGTCCGAAAGGCGCGCAAGATGGATCGGCCATGTAATAAGACAAGAAGGCCTCCTTGCATGCCATAATGGAGGGTATGACCGAGGGGACAAACGCTAGGGGACGCCCACGCCGAGAGTACCTGAAGGATCTGCTGGTGGACGTGCGCTGCTCATCATATGTAGACTTCAAAAGAGCCGCACAAGACAGGGAAGAGTGGAAGAAACGTATAGATGAAATTGCTGCAAACCAATCCCACGATTGAAACCAGAGAGAGAGAGTTGTCAAAAAAATTCTCTCAGGGCCTATGTCATCTTTGGGAATGCTGTGTGGAGGGTCTTTTTATAGAAAGGAAAGAGGAAGTTCTGGGAAGGAAAAAGGTATGAGGGGTGGATAGGAATCTGGGGGTCATTGGGTCAAGATGAATGACGATCGCATGAATCCATCCTTCCCACTGAAGTGCAAGGCGGTCGAGAGAGTCCGAAGTTCTCCCTCAACCAGTCTCTCCCAATCCGGCCCGCAACGCAGTTGATGGGCAAACCCATCCGCCGCCAATACTTAGACAAACCTCACCACATGAACCCGGGCACCCCAGCTGAGTCACCAAACGTAGCGAACCACTTAGGATGAACCATCGGTCATAGGGGTGTTGGTAATCAAATAAATGATTCCTGGGGCGGCGGTACCCATAACTGCCTCCCAAATTTTATGTGTATAATGCCCGAAGAGATCGAAGGAAATATATATGTAAGTAGTTATTTAAAAATTCATTCTGGTATTGTACGGTAATAAAACCTAAGGCCTGTCGTTCTACAAATTACATAACGGTTGTGTTGTGTAATTTGCGGAACTCATGCTTCTGGGCGTAATTACTGATTTCCGTAATTCAGGCACCGTGGATTTAGCGTATTATATTGGAACCGAGCACCCGTGAAATAAATAAATATTTTATTGTTATCTCGTTCTGTCGCAGGCTAAATCGTAAAGATGTATGGATTTGTCTCTTTTTAGTTTAGCTCGCCTTGTTTCATCTAGTTTCAAATCACAACGGTGCTAAAGAAGTTTTCACTTAAAAAATTTGTTAAATATGTTATGTTAGGTTAGGTTATAGACAATTTTTCATTCTTTTCTATAACTTTTAACGACTTTTGAAAGAAGTGTTAAAGTTGCGCTCGTGTCATGGTGTTTGTGATCGCACTCCTCCGAAAAGGCTTGACCGATTTTTATGAAATTTTTTATGTATATTTGGTAGGTATGAGAATAGGTTTTAAAGTATATTTCATACCGCTAGGTGATTAGGGTGTCCCTCCCCAGATTTTTTTATTTTATTTTATGTATTTAATTTTTTATTTGACATAAAAAAATTCATTTAACCCCAAATTTTAACCTTTCTACCCTCTCCCTCCCATTTTTTAATCGCGATTTTAGTATTTTTGTATGGACAAATTTAACCGTCTTTCGTATTTAAAACAGAACGAAATTATTTATGTTGTTGAATGACAGATGGCGCTACGTCCACCCCATACTTTCATCCACACATGCGTAAGACATTCACGAGAAGCGTCGCGTCATTTTGATATTTCATTCGGCATCATTTTCTCGCGTGGGCAACCCATCGAGCTTATTTGTGTTGGCTAAAGACGGTCTGACAAAAAATATCGTACACTCAATTGCTCTTCGAAATTAATATTTATGTTCTTTATTTCATTTTCAAACAATGAATATGTCCGTTACTTTGATGAAATGTATTGAATTGAGAAAATGAATGGTAGATGTTTTTTTTGTTTTTATCGGCGGTCATCGTCTACAGCGCCCATTCCTCTTTCTATCATAGATCCCATCCCCACACATTTACAATACATTCGTTTTTTTTTATTATTTAACAACCAAAATATTCACTAGAAATAATTTATATGGCAGAACAACATTTGTCGGGTCAGCTAGTAAATATATAATTTTTGAAATATAAAAAATTAATACAAACATAAGAATATTTTAAAATGACTCATCTTACGTTTTTTTTAACTATTTACTACTGATAACGAAAAAAATAAAACAAACATTTGTTAGAAAAATGTATTACGAACGTTATCTTCAACTCACTTCTTGTGCTTTCGTATAAAAATAATTAATAAAAAAATTCCAATAGTTTTATCATTTTTTAATCAAATTGTTGTTGAAAATTTTGATTTCATAAAAGTGTACATTTTATTGTTAAACTTTTAGATTTCTATATAAAGCGTGGTGTTTTCTCTTCCCAACACCGCTGTATTAGAAAGAGAACGGTGACCTAAACGGTGGACCGTTTCTCTAACCATGATAACCATGATATGGGAGACACAATGATTTCAATGAGATCTATGTATATGCATTGTTCCAAAAAACCCACGGACATATGAATATATCTGGACCTGCCCTAAGTGATAAAAACGTATTATTTCCCCCTCCCCATGGAGCCGGCTAGAGCTCCTCCTTGGAGCCAGCTGGGCTTACACGAGAGCCTCGCTTGAATCTAAAAAATGTGACGTCATCATTCTTGTCCTGACCAGCGCCCAGCTAACATCCATACATTTGACCAAATAACACAGCAAAATATGAGAGCTTGTGATGTACATATTATACATTACACCTATAATATGTGAACATAGCGAATGTGGGCGTTTCTCCAGTGAGCTTGTCGCTGGTTACAGGGGTAAGTAAATTATGAAACATTTGTTAAAGTGTCCGGCAACAAAATATTGCTATGTGAATAGGGGCGAACCTTTTCGGCGCGAGCATTTGCCCTTCGCAAATATGTTATTAACGTGGCAAGCAATTCGCGCTCCCATGTAAAAAGGTCTTTCATTCAAAAGCAGATTTTGCTTTTAAGAACTAAATGATGATATTATAATGCGAGATGCCTTTATACTGTCAGATTGATATTTTAAGGAATCACAGTCATTTATTTATTTATTTACGGACAAATAGTCCAATTAACAATATAACAATAACACGAATAGAAAAAAAAAGAGATCACAATGAAAGGAGATTACATATAGATGAAGATTACATATAATAAATTACATATATAAAGGAGATTACATATAGTCATCTTTCCCCTCTTCGCCTCCGATAGTTTGGTCTTACCCCTCATCTGTATCTTCTGGTCTATTGAATTTGGATGTCTATGCTAAAACCGAATAAATTAGCCTGAGGTATTAAACATGCCCCTTACTAATAAAATCTTTTAAATTTTACAAAACTGATATAAAACTTAAAACACTAATAAAGCCCATTCATTTAATTTTCATAGTCTCCATAAAACAGTTACAGCTTGAACGTTGAAATAATATGCAAAAGGCCGAGAAATTTTAATGTGACCACCGTCAATAATATCTGCATATTAAATTGTGTTTATAGACAGGTAAAGAGATTATAGTTGTTATTCAGGTTGTGGAAGTGTGATAGATAGTTTGAAAAACATGGAAATAAACATTTTCCCCACATTGTTTTGCTAATATAACTTTAATATATTGGCCAGTTAGTTGTTACTAAAAAGTAGGTTACATCTGATACCACAATATGGTTTCGTTCGAAGTAAAAATAAAATGGAAACCGATAAACGTAACTTAAAAAATAACGTGCATTTTATTTAGATTTTTTTCTTTACGTTAGCTCAACACAGAAGACCTTGAGGAAAATAATTCCCATATTGAGAGGAAGACTGGTACGGAATTCCTTGCCAGACTGGGAAGGAATGGTATGAGGGGTGGGTAGAAATCCGGGGGTCAGTGTGACTAGGAGTGATGGACGTGCGATGGACCCCCACTGCAGTACAAGGTAACATTCCGAGAAAGTTCTGCTGGAGAGGTCAATAGATCTCCTGGTCCACATTGTTCCAGAACATTCCACAACATTTGAGAATGTTCTGGAATGTTCCATAATGATCTGGGATGATCCGGGATGTTTCCGAACGTTCCAGACTATTTCAGAACATTCCACAAAATTCTAGAATGTTTCGGGATGTTCTGGAATGTACTGGAATGTTGTGAAATGCTCTCGAATGTTCTGGACTGTTCTAGAAATTTCTAGAGGGCGAAACTTCCAGCCCTTATATCTTCAAAAGCACACCCTTCAGGTAAAAATGGGAACCTTCTTCATGGATGGGGGTAGAGGGCTACCGCACCATATAACTTCCCTGACCGTACCAGTTTTTGCGGGACGCACGTTTTTTACACTTACTTTTATAATATTAGGTCCTTACATATGAAATTTTTTACGGCGTTTTGCCGTACTGGCAAATTTGATCTCAAATATCTTCTCTTTGGTTAGGAATTCCAAATTCAAATTTATACAGATATTTACTCATGTATTTGTGTTTCGAAAATTATAATTCATTTGTTTTTTCCTTAATTGTTTTTTTTCTTTGCGTCTCTTAGTTTACAAAATGGAAAATTTAAAATATCGCGTTATTTACGAGTACGAGTTCCACCGTGGCACCAGTGCTGCAGAAACGGCTGCAAGGATTAATGATGTGTATGGCGACGGTGCCGCAAAAGAAAACCCAGTGCGTTTTTGGTTCCAACGTTTTCGTTCTGGAAATTTCTACCTGCAGAACAAGCCCCGTGGACGGCCGGAGACCAAAGTTTATAATGAAGAATTGAAGGCTATTATGGAAGTGGATCCATCGCAAACCACGTCCGAGTTAGCTGCAGGCTGCGGTGTTATTGATAAAACTGTTTTAATTCACTTGAAGCAAATTGGGAAGGTGAAAAATCTTGAAAGGTGGGTACCTCACGAATTGAGTGAAGCAAATCAACAAACGCGCGTTAGAACGCTAGACCACACACTGCACAACAGACGGCTTCCAAATTAGAGGAGCTTCAATTGGAATGTCTAAGACATCCACCGTACTCTCCGGACCTTGCCCCAACAGATTACCATTTTTTTCGAAATTTGGATAACTTCTTGCAAGGGAAAAAATTCAACTCCGATGGGGCAGTCCAAACCGCCTTCAAAGATTTTATTGATTCCCGTCCTAATGGTTTTTTTAGTAAAAGAATCGATGAACTACCCATGAGATGGAAAAAGTGCATAGATAGCAATGGTACATACTTTGATTAAATAAATATATTATATTTAAAAAAAAATCGACTGTATGTTCCTCCCATACAAAACGCCAATTTCATATGTAAGGACCTAATATATTTACGTTACGCGAGTAAACCGAGAAAATTGTTCTACATCGTGTAAAATAAAGAATAATTTTCTCGGATTTACCCGCGTAACGCAGCCCTTAAAAGGACTTTTTAACTCCTGACGTTTCAGACAGATCTCACTGTCCATCTTCAGAGGCCTTATGTCTAGAGTTTTTGTCTCAAACTAATCGCTTTCGCGTGTCTGTTTGGTTCAGGAGCTAAGACTTAAGTGAGTGCTTATCAATTCTTATGCCTAGAACGGAGTACCCGGGTTGAACGTGATGGTGAATAAAAAAAATAAAAAAAGTGCGTGGGATCTCCTAAGAGCATACGCGTCAGGGACACTGTAAGTTGATTTCTTTCAATTAGTGTTGAGTACCTCATACAAGAGGCACCTTAAATGTCCCATTCAAAAACGTTAAATGTCCCCCCACCTCACAAAATGTAAATGTACCAACTCTTTTTCTTTGTATTAGTACAAATGTCATGACACGTTGTCGCGTATGTGACAAACATGAGGTGGGAGAAATATGAGGAGTGACGTGGTTGGTGTATTGGACTAAATGTCATGTCTCGCATGGGACAAAAATGAGGTGAGGTGTGGGGTGGTTGGTGTATTGGACTACAAATATCATGTCACGTATGGGACAAATATGAGGTGAGGTGTAAGATGGTTGGTGTATTGGACTACAAATGTCATGTCACGTCAAGGATAAATATGAGGTGACGTGTGAGGTGGTTGGTGTATTGGACTACATGACATGTGACGTTGTCAAGTATGGGACAAATGTGAGGTGAGGTGTGAGGTGGTTGGTATATTGAACTACATGTCACGGATTCTTGTATTGCATGACATTTTTGTATTAGATCCGTGAGGTGTGAGATGGCGAGGTGAATTTTTTTTTGTTTTGTTTTTAAATATTTTTTATCGTTAATTATTGTTATGTGAATACCGCATAAGAGTCCCAACTAGTCAAACCCCCCTTCTCACCCGTAAGCAAAAATATTGTAACACCTCGCCTCAATCGAGGTGGGTCACCTCATCACCTCATTTCAATATTTGAGTACCTCATTCAAACTCATCCTGATGTCGTGTCCTACCCAACACTACTTTCAATATTGGCGGATTTAGTATGGTACCAGAGATTAACTTAAAAAAAATGTTTGCCTCCTACATACGAGTATTATACAATGTTATTATAAATCTTAGTATCGCCCCGTAGTGAAAGACCACCGCAAATAATCGAAACGTTGCTTGAAATGGTTTAATATTTGTTTGTTGACCGGAACGGAATAGCCAGATAATTGTTGATTAACAGCAGATCTGACAGGTTCTGTATATTATCTGCCTGTATACATAAACGTATTAGTTTTGTAATATTGGTCGACGAACCGGTGATTATTAATTTCTGCATTACGTTCTGTTAGCAATCATAAGTTGTTATTAGATTGCCTAGCCGCTTGCGAGTCTATTTCTTACCGCGAACTCTTTCGTACTGCCCATTTCCTGCGATTTCTTCGGAACCGGTGCACTGTCGGGAAACACGCCAAACGCGCGTTCAACATTTGAACACATTTGAACTTTGTCACACGAGAACGTATCGCTTCACTACGACTCGTTCTTGAGTACAACAGCTCAGCTGTGGAACGATTTGTCGGCTTCTGGGTTTCCTCCCTCCTACAACATGGGTCTCTTCAAGTGCCAGGTTCACTCCTTCTTTTCCACAAATAGACTATTCACACAGCATCTTCAAAGATGACATAAATAGTAAGGGTCGACCGAGAGAGGTTTTTCGTTCTCAGCCGAAACCGAGACCGTGACCAAGAATAAATTAAATTCTCGGCCGAGACCGAGAATAGATAAATTGAGAAAAAAAAATGAAAATGCGCTATTTTTGCATAATATAGTATATTTAAGAATGTAATAATAATTTGTTAACAGTTTTAATAGTCAAAATTGAACAACATGATTTTGTTCAATTTTGTTTACAAATTGTTTGTTTACAAAAGTAGTGAAATGAACGAACGGCGCGGCGCGGCGGCGGCAGCAGCGGTAAGTAAAACCCGCCTCGCTGCCAGCCGACCAATCACAATCTACAGCTCTCTCACGCACTGACACCAAATGACGAATGTGGACGCGCGCGGTAGATTTGACTCCCATTATCCTATACCGTACCTACTTACAGCGGTCTCGGTTATGGCCCAGAATCTCGGCTATTTTTCGCCTAAAACTGATACAGAGTTCTCGGTAGAATTTGTAGCCGAGAATGCCGAGACCGAGACCGAGATCTCGGTCGACCCTTAATAAATAAACTTTGAGGACATAATTTTTCTTAGGGCCTCCTGTGTGAAGTTAAGGAAAAAAAAGGAAAAATTTTAACGATTTTATTTTGTTTTATTTAAATGAATACAATATTAGTGGAAACCCAATCGAAAATCTGGAAACAGAAAAATCAAAAAAAGATGTTTGCACCTCTGAGACTCAAACCCAGGACCTTTCGCTTTCCGAATGTTTTTTTCTGATTTTTCTGTTTCCAGATTTTCCATTGAGTTTCGCAAATATTGTCTTTGAATGATTTTGCGAGAAGTGTTTATGAATGATGTGTTTTGTGTGAATGAATGTCGAAGGACCTTGTTATGTGTTTTGTGTGTACGATAGACCACTGCACAAGTAAAAATGAATGCACATCAAGGAAGGAAGGGACTTACTGAGGAATCTTGTGGTATCTACTTCTCTTATCTCATGAGTGGCCTTTGTTCATACACTTGTATTCGCGATATTTTACTTTCATAAGCGGGTAGAGAATGCGGGAGAGTAAAATTATAGTCTTACGCGGCGAGGTTCGATTGACGACACTGATTTGTTATGGTAACGGTTCATAGGGATGGGACAATATGGGTAAAAGGAACATGGTAGGGATGGGATATATGTGACAATCAAGCTACAAGCACAGAGTCTATGATTTATGTAGATGTATGTAGGTTAGTGTTGAGTACCTCATACAAGAGGCACCTCAAATGTCCCACACAAACACGTAAAATATCCCCCCACCTCAAAATATGTATTTGTACCAACTCTTTTTCTTTGTATTACTACAAATATATGAAGGGGGGACAAGTATGAGGTGTGAGGTGGTTTGTTTTGTTGAACTACATTCATGTCATGTACGGGACAAATATGAGGTGAGGTGTGAGGTGGTTGGTGTATTGGACTACATGTCATGTCACGTTGTCACGTATGGGACAAATATGAGGTGAGGTGTGAGGTGGTTGATGTATTAAACTACATGTCATGTCACGCATAGTTTGGGACAAATGTATGAGGTGGTGAGGCGTGAAGTGTTTGTATTTTCCGACATTTTTGTATTAGAACCGTGAGGTGGTGATAACGTAAGCCAATTCATATATTGTGAATACCGCAGAAGCGTCCCAACTGCTCCGAAATTTTTATTTTTTTATTCTAAATTATTGTTAAGTGAATACACATAACAATAATTTATGAGCACAAGCGTCCCAACTGCTTAAATTTTATTTTTTTATTCTAAAAATTTTATTTTTTTATTCTAAATACTGTAAATTATGTATTGATAAGTGAATACCGCACAACAGTACCAACTGCTCCAAAAAAAAATTTTATATCTATATTTTTATTTTAAATTATTGTTATATGTAATGTAAATTAGAGGTGGGTAAGTTCTGCATTTTTCCGGAAGCCTCCGAGACTTGCTTCCTTTTAAAAGTACACGAGTTCTAGGAGCAGGTCCCGGGTCCGAGTTCTTAGGTGCGGACTGGGCACTGGGTATTGTTGCGGCGCACCGAAACGGGACGCACGGGTTCAAAGAACTCGGAACCAGGACCTACTCGTAGAACCCACACGAGAACTCAGAACCCCGGAGTCGGACAAGACCCGTACGAGGACAAGGACCCGTCACCCGTGCAATGTAGGTACATTCAATGTATCTACACTGCACGGTCTTTTATTGAGAATTTAAATAAATAAATTAATAAGCCGTAATGCTTTACTATAAACTATTATTTTATAATGCACGTCACCCGTTGATTAACGATACCAGATAAGACGCTCTAATTAAAAACTACTCCGTGTCTAGCCGAAGCGGTCACGCACGTGTGTGTCGATCAACGAACAGCGATCGAATGAACGCCCAGCGCCCAGCTCGTGACTCAAGGGGAAGTGTCATAGTTGGCCGGCCGCGGGTAGCGGGGAGTGTCGGGAACTCACCGAGACCCGCGACTCATGAGTGGAATGGTGAGTGACGCCGGACGGTGGATCGCGGAGCAAGCCGGCGGCCACGGGGTGAGTCAGGAATGTATCGTAGTTCGCGCGAGTCCGGGAGTGGGCGGAATGAATGGATTGTGTCGCGATTCACGTAGCTTGGAACAAGGCGCTTGGGTTTAAAGGAACCCGGGACTTGTATTCGAGTGCGGTTTTCGCGCTTCGGCGTTGAGTTGCTCGGACCGCCGGATTACCGCCGGATTTATTTGGATGCGGAGAGTACTGGGACTGGGCCGGGTTCTCTGGGAGTAGTCGATTTGAAAAAGGAGTGGGAGTAGGAACCGCTTCCCGCAAAGGAGCGGATCACATGAGCCCATTCCAGCTGAACTGACACATCGCTAATGTAAATACCGCACAAGAGTCCCAACAGCTCCCAAGGGAGGGAGGATGAGGCAGTGTTGAGATGAGGGGGTTGCTGAGGAGGGGGAGGGGTAAGAGAGGAGGTGCAGGGGGGGGGGGATCAGAGGGGGGGGGGGGTAGGGGGTAAGTCTTTTTTATATCCATTTTTCGTATTACAAAAATAACAGACACGGGAGGCGCGTATGGGTACCGCCACCCCGGTATTTATTAGAAAACCAACACCTCTGAACCAAGAAAATCAAGCTGAAGCAAAAAAAAACAGCCACCCCCCCCCCCCCCCCCCTCCGTAAGCGAAAATATTTTGTAACACCTCACCTCAAATGAGGTGGGACATCTCAACACCTCATTTCAATATTTGAGTACCTCATACAAACTCATCCTGATATCGTGTCCTACCCAACACAAATGTAGGTAAGTGTAGCTATGATTGTGTAAACGCCCAACCAGTCTTCATTTAAATAAATATTACAATTTGAGGTTTTACTCATAAAGTTAGAAAAAATATTTTATTTTGTTTTGTTTAAATATCAGAAAGACTGGATATTATTATTGTAAGTACGCAAGTACTTCCGTTGTCTATCTATAATTAAAACCCAAAATTAGGTTAGACAACTAGTTGCAAAATTTACGACAACAACAGTAACATTCCTAGAATGCATTTAACTGTTTCTCGTTAACTTCGGCAATTTTATTATACGTTTTTGAGGTTAAGCAGGCAATTTGACATAATCTTTATATTTTTACTAATTATTCTAAACTTACATACCTACAAATTGATATAGATAAAGCAAAATGTGATTTATATATTCCATTTCCCATATTCTGCCGTCAATTCGTTCGTGAGAACCAACACGAATTACACTTTGTACGAAATTATTAAAAAACATGGTTTTTTATACAGTTTTTCTTTTCGTGTGCATTTGTTCTGCTTTTGCAAAGGAAGATGCGGAGACAATCCAAAGTACGTAACTATTGTTTTTTTTTTTTAATATTTACTAACCATCAGTATCACTCTGGTGAATGGTGAATAATCACCATTCAGAATTGAAACGTTGCTTATTAAATAATCCATAAGCAGCCGCATTTTAAGATGAAGTTATACGTGAAATCATTTTTAGATACTATTTTGATTAATCTTTAAGACGAATCGGCTTACATCATGAACATCAAAAATATGCTACGGATAAATCGAAGCTTTTCTATGTATTGGAATTACAATAAAATTATTATTTACGTAACAAAAAATATAAGCGTAATCCACAAAAAAAATGTTTTTTCATGACCTAACTATTGAGTAATACAAGAAACAATTTTTAAAAAATACCCCTTTATGGCTAAGACTATGTTTGAGGTTTTCCATGTTCTAAATATTTTTCGTTCTTATAAAATTATGCACAAAATAAATCGAAACCACTTTTCGCTTACTTGCCTTGTGTAAATAAGACGCTCGATTTTTAAATTTTGCAGGCATGAGATTAGGAATATTTCTAGCGTTTATATTCCTCTTAAGCACGGATTATGGAAATCATACTTCATTTTAACAATTACAAAGAAGAAACAACTATTTACGTTCACAAAATAGGTTTTTTTTTTACATTAACTTCACACAGGAGGCCCTGAGGAAAATAACTTCCCTCAGGGCCCATGTCATATGGGATGCTGTATGGGGGGTCTTTTTGAGGAGAGGAAGGAATGAACATTGGTCTTGAAGAGACCCATGTTGTAGGAAGGAGGAAACACAGAGGTTGGCAAATAATTCCACAGCTGAGCTGTTGAACACAAGAATGAGTAGATGTCAAATGTCAACCGTGTACAAATGTTGGGCACGCGTTTGTCGTGTTTCCCGACTATGCACCGGTGCCGAAGGGATCAATGACGCTAGTTCTTCGGAGCATCTTCCATTGTAATACCGGTAGAACAAGGATAGCATTCCCACCGGACGCCTGTGCTCTAAAGATTGCAATCCGTCTGTTAAGATGGGAGAATCTATTAAGCGGACCGCCCGTTTCCGCACAGAGTCGAGGATATTTTTCAGGTATTTTGGAGCTCCAGACCAGAGGTGGCTGCCAAATTCAACCGTGGGGCGCACGTGTGATTTGTACAGGGTTAGCAGTTGTGTACTATTAAAGTATCTGCGGGCCCAGTAAAGTATGCCCAGTTTTTGGGAGGCTAACTTTACTCTGGCTTCGATGGAGCCCCCATATCTGAGCTGGTCACTTAGGGTTTTGGGTTATTAGGTTCTTAGTTTAGGTAAATTAAGTAATATATGCATATTTGGTTTGAAACGAAACTTCGCAAATGTCAAATCCATAGAAAAAAATGGCGGCAATGGAAATTTTTAACTGTGATTGAATGAATATCGAATTTTAATGCATATTTTTCCATCTATTCCGACTGAAACCGATGTTTCTTTTGGTAATTAAGTTTAAAAGTAGTTTACTGCACAAAATCTATGCCTATTAAAAGTGTAGTGGTGGCGGCTTGTAGATTATTTACCCGTTGCTTGAAATGGCTTTTTTTTTCAATACAAATAATAATTTATTCCAGAGTACTGTACTTTTACAATTTGTTAATTTGGGAGGCGGAAATGGGTACCGCCGCTCGGAAACCATTTATTGGATAGCCAACACCTCTGCCATAATCACCCTAAGTGATCTTGGCGGCGAATGCCTCTGCCCACCAACTGCGTGGCAGGCCGGACCGGGAAAGACTGGTTGAGAAACCTTTTGACCTCTCCATCAGGACTCTCTGACTCGGAACATTCCCACCACTCCACAGAGTATCCCCAAATATGACACAGGCCCTGAGGGGAATTATTTTCCTCAGGGCCTCTGTACGGAGCTTATGTAAAAAATAAATATGAACTTTAAGGTGGGTCCGACTGTTCGGGAATTTTTTCTGAAGTGAAACTTCTTTAGCGCCGCTAGTGACTTGAAATTCATGTGAAACGGAAATGCGTCACAACTCAGTTCTACACAAATACTCGGTTCTATTATAATGCTGTAAATACGCACCTCGGCGCGTGCCTTCCGTAGCGTAGTTGGCAAGGTGCCTGACAAGTCTCGGCGGCGAGAGAGACAGACATCAAGAGAAAGGGGGTTCAAATCCTACGAAAACCAAAAAAAAACATTTTTCTTTTTTCAAATCAATATCCAATCTTCAAACCACTTTAAAAAAATAAGCCAAAGGAAAGAAAGCGAAATATGGTGACTTTCTAATTTCACTTCTACCGCAAGTGAATTACACACTTTGATTTTTTTCTTCTTGTTTTGATTTGTCTAATAGTGATAAAAGGGTGTTAAATATAGATAAAAAAAATCACATAATTTTTTTTATTAATATTTGGATATCATCTTTTTCCTCCGGATTGACTTTGAAATTTCACATAATAGAGAAAAACCCATACTTGTTAAATTTAAAAAAATGTTTGATAAACCATTAAAAATGAACAGCTTTTCAATAAAACACGAAATAGAGGGAACATTTTGATTTATTTATTTAAAAAAAATATATGAATATAATTCAAATTGTCTCAAGGCAATGTATTCAAATATGTACCAACAAAATCCTCTTTACTCTTAAATTTCGGCATTATTTTACGAGACTCAACGTTGGGACTTTTTGTAAATGATTTCGTAAATATATACTACATTTGCTATGAAAGATTACAAAAATATGATTTAATGGATTCATAGTAACCTTTATATACACTAGAAATAACACCTTGAAATGAAAATTTTCAAAACTTTGAAGTGAATCCGGAGAAAAAAGGTCGTATCAGAAATTTGAAAAATTTTAGACACGTCGTTTTGAACCCATTTGGCACCTTTTACTGTTGGATTAAAGTGCTCAGCAAAGACGAATCTGGGGACCCGTGTACAGGCTGGGACAAGTCCACCCCCGGAGTATGCGTGTCCGTGTCCAGCTGGCTATCTGGCTCTGATGGCTCTCTCATCGGCCTCTGCAGCTCCTGGGACTTCCCGGTCTGCGCGACCAACTCGCCCCCCTTCTTTGGAAAAGACCTTGAGCGTAACTAGCATTGTCATTCCGTCTTCATTCTTTAATCGTTCCCTCATTTTTTATTTTTTTATTTTTATTTTTATTTGATTCACCTGATTTATACACGTGTGTTACATATTTGACTAATGTGGGCCTCACTGGGTGTTTTACCCGTGCTGAGGACCTCATTTTACAGTTTGATATGATTTAATTTTTTTTTTTTAATTTAAGATACATATAAAATAAAAACTAAAGAAAAAAGAAACTCAATAATAACATATGAGAATTAAAAGAAAGTAAAATAGAGCAAAATAAAATAGAGTAAAATAACACAATAAAATAAAACTATATAAATAGGATAGATACATCGTTAATCATTGAATATGGAATAATCGCTTGGGGAGGTGCAACACAATCTGCTATAGATTCATTATCGAAGGCACAAAAATTAATTATGAAAGTTATTCTTAAAGTTCCCATTATAACAAGTACTGTAGATATATTCAAAAAATTCCCTGTATTAGATATACGACAAATTTACACAAAAACAATTTTAACTCATCTGTTTAAAAATAAAACACGTACATTTTATGAAAATACCCAAAATATTGTAAACACACGGCACAAAACCAAAGAACTCATGCAAACACCTAAAACAAACACAACATTTGGTCAAAGAAATTACAAATACATTGCGCCTAAAATATACAATAACCTACCTGATAAAACAAGACAATCGAATAATATTAACAAATACAAAATCCTGATTAAACAATGGATCATCGAAAAAGGTCGTGCAATAATTAGTCACCTCACCCAAATATAATCCTCTATCTCATTATTGTTACCACTAACCAACCTGAAAATGTGTCAAATATTTTTGCTGTATTGAAAAGTGTACTCTATTAATATTTATAAAATATTTGTAAACTAGCCTGTCTCGAAACAGGTTTTCCTAGTGAGACAGGCAAGGCCAAAAAAATATATGTAAACCTTTTTATATAGATGCAAATAATAAATAAAATAAAAATAAATAAATATAAACCGATAGTGAAATTAAAAGGGTTTTATATATTAGTGAGTATTGCAATGGTGTTTATGTCTATGTATTTTTATTTTTTATGTTGTGATTTTTTTGTAAAGTTGCCTTTTTTGTTCTTTAATCCATCTTTTAATTTTGAGTGTGAAAAGTTTTTTGTTTTCTTCTTTTTTTAAATCGAGTGAAAGATGGTTGAATGCTTTTATTGCCTGGTATTTGTGATGTCTTTGTCCAAAACTTGTGTTTATCGTCGGTGTTTTTAAGTTTTGTATGTATGCTTGTCTAACTGGTCTATTAATGGTTTGTGTTTGATGGAGTTTGTGTTTTTGGTCAAAGATATAGTTAAGAAGTGTTTTTATGTATAATTGTCGTATATCAAGTCCGTCGAACATGTTGAATATTTGGTCTGTGTCAGTCATTCTGTGTTTTTTTAGTATAACCTTTAAGATGGTTCTCTGTGTGGTTTCCAGATGAACAATAGTTAATCATTACTGAGGATTGTAAACTCCACTCCAATTGTACTAGAAACAGGCTCATCCGCTGCTCGAGGTCCTGTGCTAAGGAGCCAAGGGACACTCTAGTTCCGGACATAGATGAAATTTGATCACATCGACGTATCGGCACTCTTCTTTTACTCTTTTTCAAATCTAAACTAAGTAACCATCACGCCGTTTCCCCGCAGGGGTAGACCACCAAACAACTCGGTCTCGGCACACACTCCACGCCTCGTTCACATTCATACATCGACTCATACGTGCTCTTCTATTTTATGACTCTCGACATGGCCCGACTCAAGTATCTGATTCACTTGGTCGTGCCATATCTTTCTTGGGCGTCCTCGACTTTTTCTACCATTCACATGTGCGTCATATATTCTCCTTACACTCCTTTCCTAGTTCATTCGCTCTCTATGCCCAAACCATCGGAGCGTCCCTTACATCAACCTCATTACATTACGCTTACATCAACCTAGCATTCTTTGCCGATCTCCACGTTTCTCACACGATCGTACCTGGTTTTATCACACAATCGTCTCAGGGATCTCATTTCTACAGTATTCAATTTATTTTCATCCTTCCTCTGACAGTTCCATGCCTCACTCATATAGGGTAGGTACCAGTACTCCATTATAGACAGCTAGCTTCGCTTCTTTGGACAATTTTTTGTTGGCGCCAACGGCGTCTAACCCTCCATTAATATTACCAGCATTTACCCTTCTTTCAATATCTCTGTCAGCCTTCCCTTCTCTCGTAAACATACTTCCCAAATACACAAACTCATCCACTTACTCCAAGTATTCATCATTCACTACTATGTTGCACATCGTTTTCGTACTCTCTCTTTCAAACACCACGACTTAAGACTTACATTCATCATTAACTCAATCTTGAATACTATATATTTATGTATAAGTAAACAAATCTTATGAAAACTAATATACAGGGTCATCGAAAAATATGGACAACATTTAAAATAACTGTTATAAAAAAACTATTAGAGATAATTCAATGGTTTCGATCTTAAAATGTGCTGAAAAAGATAATTTTTTTTCGTACCTTAGTATATTTCGATGTGTGCACCGTTCGTCGTTCTGTCGTTTCCGCACATTTTAAGATCAAAACCTTTGAATTTATTTATTGCTTCTTCACAATTTATGGAACGTACCCATACTACGTGACCTCTTCGGGGGGGGGGGGGTCTTCAAAATGTCACGCTTGGTACAAATGAGCGGCAGTTTGTTTAGGATTTTGGTCACCGGGGGGGGGGGGGGGGTTAAAAATTGCAAAAAAAAATTGGTCACGTAGTATGGGTACGTTCCCTTATATACATATATTTTTAGCATGTAATTATTAACTCCACTAGGGTTCGCCTGTATCGGGGTTAATAATTTCACAATTTAATAAAAATAACACACGCAATCGGTCATGCAAAACAGTTAAGTAAAAGCAAAATAATAAAATTTAAAAATAAAATGATAAACAGAGAAAATAATAAGTGATAAAAATATATGAATTAACAACAAAGTGTTGAGAGATCAGACAAAATGTTATCATTCATTATATCATCAGTTCATACCATTTCCAACAATAGATAAAATTAAAAAAAATATATGTCTTTAAGGTTTTTTTTTTTAAATATGTGTAAAAAATACCTTAATGAAAAAAACAAAGATTTATAAGCGATTAAATTAGAGCGAATCTTTCTTATGCAATATTAAAGTGACTATCAAATAATTATGAAATAAATATGAAAGAAACCGTTTTGATCACAACATTATTGTTTTCATTCCATTTAAGTGCCCGTTTTCTTTAAAATATGATTGTATTTTATAGTGTAAGTGACACCTTAGAAATGCCATCCGTGTGAACTTTTAGTTTTGACAAAGTTATGGAATACGATAACCCCTATATATTTATTTATTTATTGTTTCTTTACCTTTTTAATTTAGGTGTTATTGTTTAAATTGAAATTTTGAACTTCATTTTGACTTGAGATTAACAATTTTACAGAGTACACAAAATAATATAGGTGTTGAAAGACAATATTGTCACAATAATATTTCTCACAGAATGGGCCACTACTGTACTATAGGAACAAATACATTATAACGTAAAACATGTAGAGTGACCATATGTTGAAATTAGCTTTGAATTACCTCTAATAGTTTTTTTTTCATAACAGTTATTTTAAATGTTGTCCATATTTTTCGATGACCCTGTATATATGTATAGTAGACACTTCACAACATACCCCATTTGGGGGTGCCATATTTCCATTAGCTCCGGCAGGTGCAGCATTCGTATAATAAGAGTACATTTTGATTTGACAGATCAAGCGGATGAACCAGGGTTTGAAGCACTGGCACTAGGGCAAGAGGGGACTAATGATAGAGTGGCGGCCGAGATTCCCGATGACAGGTAAACTAATTTTTCACTCAAATATCAATAATAAATTATATTATCAATCTTCTATATAAAATTTAATAATGGTTTGTTTGATTTATTTGTTCTATTTTATGCACTGCCATACCGTTCATCCGATTGCGATGAATCTTTGGTGAAGGTTATGGGCTATACATAATGGTAATCTCTGGCGTTAAGAAATTTGTATTTTTTTTTCACATTAGCTCCACACAGGAGGCCCTGAGAAAAATAATTTCCCTCAGGGCCTATGTCATCTTAGGGGTTGCTGTGTGGAGGGTCTTTTTTAAGGAAAGGAAGGATAGGAAGTGCTGGGAAGGGGTAGAATCTGGGGGTCAGTGTATCCAGGCGTAACGGACGTATGAAACCATCCCTCCAACCGTGGTGCAAGGCGATGGGTCGAGAGATTCCGCCTGGAAAAGAAAAAGACCTCCCTCAACCAGTCTCTCTCGATACTGCACACCACGCGGCAGTCAGGCAGACGCATTGGCTGCCAAGACCTGGACAAACCACATCCCGTGAACGTGGGCACTCTCGCCAAGTCACCACACGTAGCGAACCACTTGGGGTGACCTATGGCAGAGGTGTTGGTTATCCAATAAATGGTTCCCGGGGCGGCGGTAACCATACCCGCCTCCCAAATTGTGAAAATGTGTCTTTTGTATATTTTTTAATGGCAGGGAGAAAAGGCAGGTGGGGAAGGGGAACGGGGGAGGTGGAAGCGGAACGCGGGAGGGGAAGGGTACTCGGGAGGGGAACGGGGACGCACGGGAAAGTACATGCAGGGAGAATCAATTTATTTATTTGGATGGCATTGCAACGCATGCCGGGTAACAGCTAGTCATTACATAGTATGAAAGTCGCTCAAAATGTATGTGCGCGTTAATCTTTTAAACTACGCAACGGATTTTCATGCGGTTTTCACCAATAGATAGAGTGATTGAAGAGGAATGTTTATATGTATAATACATGTAAATTATATTAGAGAAAAGCCGAGAAATTCAAAGAAAACATATTTTTGTGCGATTTAAAACGGCTGGCGGGCCGTACTATAGTCACTTTTGAAATTCTTTCTACGGACGAAATTGGAAAATAGATGTCCTAGAGTAAGTAGGTATTTGATTTTCCCTTTTAAAATATCCAGTGTTGCATTGCAAGCATTGTATAATTAGTGGCGATCGCTCGAATTGCATTACATAGTATAAAAAAATGTATGTGCGCAGAGATTTTCTTGCGGTTTTCACCAATAGACAGAGTGATTCAAGGGGAAGGTTTATATGTATATTAATACATGCTTATTATAGTAGAGAAAAGCCGAGAAATTCAAATATTCAATTCAGGCAGCGGGTAGCTGGCAAGCTGGTGGTGTGGATTTTATAAAGGTTGGGTAATGGCGTTGTGTTTCGTTAGCCACAGCAACGTGTGGCCGGGTCTGCTAGTTAGTAATAAATCAATCTTTCAACCTCAACCTTCGTTCCATGAAATAGAACATGAAGTATATAAGATGGGAACCGAGCATGAGGTATTTTAGCCCCTCAGACCTCGGGCATATTTTGTCAGAAGGTCAAATTATTTTCGCTTTCATATAAAATCCAAATGAACGGAATATGTCGCAACTGAAAACAAAAAAATATTTTTGAAAGGTAACGAAGTAAGCTTTCAATTTTTTTAATTCGGAATAAACATATAATTTTTAAAATATAAAAAAAATAAGTTTTTCTAACTAAAATTATTTTTTTTTGGTTTATTTTTAAAATACATATTTTATTACACAATTGTGTTATGAACGTTATCGTCACTTTACTTTTTTGTCGTTCCATGTGAAGATAATTCATGAAAATTCTCTAAGTTTCATTATATTTCGCTGAGAAGAAGATAATAATAATCTAAACGAACATAATATGAAAGATAACAAGACATTGGAGGTTGCCCATCACTTTCCCACGGCGCGCGTTCTAAGGAAACATATGGTTTCTTCCTTCACCGTACTCGTCAGGACTCTAATTTTTTTATTTATAAAGAAGCTACTTTTTATTTAAAATGACTCTAGACCCCCAATGTCCGGGCATACATTGTTAGCAGGCAGTATGCGAGTGCGTACATGTTGTTAGTTATTTATTTCACAGTATAACGTCTCATCTCCGCCACCCTATGTAGCTGAAATAAAAGTTTGTTAATATGTAAGGAGAAAAATTAATAGAATTAAAAAAATAATTTTATGATGAGATTGTTTGACTTAACCAAAGCAGCTGAGCTACAGTCATCCGGCCACAGCAGAGAACAAGACAGTGGAGGTAATCTACCTCTTACCCGCCCTGGTATAAGTAACTGATGGTTACTCCTTCAAGGCTCTCGCAAGATTCTAATTTTTTTTGTTAAACGAAGCTACATTTATTTATTTTGAACGAATCTAGACCTCCAGTGTCCATGCATACGTTGTTAGTAAGCAGTATGCAAGTGCTTAACAGGAAAAACAAAATGCAAAAAATAGGTTAGTAAGACAAAGATAAATTAAACAGGGCAAAAGAAAAACTCATTCATGAGACTCCATGAGGCGGCATTGTATCTGAAAAAACCCACAAGCACCTGCATAAAATAGAGAACATAAGTAATACAATAAATCTCAAATAAATTGGCAAGTTCCAACAAAAAATGTGAATGGCTTTCGGTTTGATCATAAACTACACTTAGCTTCCGTGTCCCTTAGCTAACCACTCAGTGAAGCCTCAAAGAATGTTAACTGAATATTTGGGGTAAAATACCCGAAGACTAAAAGAAAATTCAGCGTTGGGTAGTCAGAGGCAGGACAAAGGATAGTCAAGGTCGTCTGATCAAGCCTCAAGCCTGCACATGTCATTGGGGGAGGCGCAGATAGATTTGAGAAGGATCTGCAAAATTAGTAATGTAACTAAAGATGAAGCAGGGACGAGGTCCAGCACACCCCCGTATGGGGATAGGGAAAAAAATTGAGTTCAGTTCATCCAGTAAAACATTGAAACATTGACAAACAAAACAAAACAAGGAACATGGCTTAAATTAACAGGTAGTATAGTAATTATTAACAAAACAAATCGCAAGTCAATTATATACATTTTTTAAAACATAGTGAACAAGATAATATAATAACGCAAATGTAAAATATAACACATAAATCATAATATATAATAAAATAAATGTTAATAAAATAAAAGAAATAACATATTACAGAAACACAAAACACGTAAATCATAACAATTAAATCCAAGCGGTAAATGTAAAGGAATCTTGAAGAGTGTCAGTGAATTCAGAAGCAAAATACACCTGGTACCTAAGTTGTTTTACAGCGACTCTAAGAACAGGCCATCTCTCAACCCAAACTTTCGTGAATTTCCTCAGGCACTCAAAGTTCACCTTATTCGAGACGAGATCTGTATTCCAAGCAGGTCTCGTAATAACTTATATATATCAATCATTTCTTCTCGAGCATCCGTCAAAATCTCACAGTGCCACAAAATGTGCTCGGCTGTTTGGTCGGTATCACCACAAGCGCAATTGGGATGGGATGATAGAGCCAGTCTGTGAAGTCTACCTCTGAACTCCCCATGCCCAGAAAGCAATTGGGTGATATGGTGGTCCATTAAAAGATATGCCCCTTCCATTCTGATTTTAACTGATGGAAAGAAGGAGAAGTTCCATCTTCCCATATTCGATCTATCCCATCTTATCTGCCATTCACTCAGCGTTTTTATTCTCATCATCTTTCGAAGTTCAGGGAGAGGCACTGCTCCACTAGGTATTAATTCAATACCAAGGTGGTTTACAGGTCTTTTTCTTTTCAGACACTTCTTTGTCAAAACTTCCCTAATTTCTAAATCAATTGGCAAAATGCCAGCCAAAATTGGCAAAGCATCCGATGAAACTGTTCTGTAGGCTCCTGAAAGCGCCAGTAAGGGGATTCGCTGGCCCCTCTTAAGCGCTGAATGAATAAGTGAATTACCGAGTCGATGTTCCCATACACAGGCACCATATGAGACTTGTGCCACATAAACGCATCTGTATAATAGACGGAGCGCAGGTAAACGTAAACCCCATTCAGCAGTTGAGATTCTTCTCAGTTTTAAGAAGAGAGCCTGGGCCTTACTAGAAACGCTTTTAGAGAACAAGACACAGAAAAACAGAAAAAGATAATGATCGCAACTGGGACTCGAACCCAGAACCTCTCGTCTATCCGGGACGTGCGTTTACCAATTCCACCATTGCGCCTTACATAATATATATACAGTGGAGCGTCGATTATCCGAACGTCGATCATCCGAACGACCGCTTATCCGAACTACTACGCCCGCCCGACCCGCGCGTGCCTACTCTCGAAAACGTCTACAATGCAGACGAAAAGGGGCTCAATTTGAAAGGTTTGCCACGAAAAACTCTTGCTTCACGTCGTGAATTAGCAGCATTTAGCTTTGGTTACAACTTAGCCATTAGCATTGGTCCTAAAATAAGCAAGGATCATATCACTATCTACGCATATGCTTGTCATTAAACATATACATTTAAATATGGTATTCATTCACCGTTTCGTAATATGTATGCAAATATATGTATGGCTCGATTATCCGAAAATACCGGTTATCCGAACACCCATGTCTCCCAATTAGTTCGGATAATCGACGCTCTACTGTACTTATAAACTTTAATGTAATTATAAACTTTAGTTTTGCTTATAAAAATTGAAAATTCATTTAGACTTTTATAAAAAGTCAAAGTTCCATATAAATAAAATCGGATATATTTATCCGTGACGCTATCCAGGTTACAAACCAATTCTTAGAATGATTGTTTCCAATAAAAAGGGTAGCAGCCTATGATATGGAAAATAAATTAATTGAAGAGAATATTGTTAGTTCTAAAAATTTGAAATATGAGATTGGCTATTATGACCGTTTGACAGTAATGGCGGCATTGGTTAACGCACGTCCCGGTCAGACGAGAGGTCTGGGTTCGAGTCCCAGTTGCGACCATTGTCTTTTTTCTGTTTTCTGTGTCTGGTTTTCTTTCATGTTTTTGCTTAGATTATTATTGTTATCTTCTTGTTCAATGATATATTAAGGTGACGGGAATAACCTTCAAAAGTTATAAAAAGAGAGTTTTTCTTATAAAAATTGAATAATCATAATATTTTTTCTCATTGCGGTCGGAAACTTTGGCTTCTTGATGGTGTATATTTTAATTATTTTGTTGTTAACTTTTAGATTTTATTATAAAGCATGGTGTTTTCGCTTTTTAATCATTTAGATCACAATTTTCACCACAATAGTAAGGAAGACGCAACGTTTTCTATGAGACCTTTTTTTTTCTTTTTTTTTTTAAAAAAGAAAGACAAACATTCCCGAATTACGGATAACCCAACAATGTTTGAAAGTCTCCTACTACCACCACAGAAAGCCGAAAATGTTGCTTGTGCTGTGATGGAGGACTTAGCCAGCCGAGGAATCGAACACGCGACGCTCCGGTGGGACCCAAGCGCTATGCCCACTCAACCACTGACCTATATCAATTGTTCCTAATAACGAATAAATTTGCCTGAGGTGCTGATGAATGCATTATTTTTTCAGTTCTTCGTTAACAAACATGTCCGGGCAGCAAAGATTCTTCTGGAAGAAGAAGTGGAAGTGGAGAACGACCAGCTCAGAGGGTACTAAGGGGACTACTAAGGGGACCACGGGGACGACGAAAACGACGAAGAAACCTCGGATCCTTTTAAATTAGTGACGAAGCCAGGCACCATTGATCATCTATGGACTAAAGTTTTAACTGTCTTTGGACTTTGTTTGAACTTATATTGGTATTACTTTTAACGAACTGTTAAGTACTTGATTTGTTTTGATGCGGTTTGGACTCAGCTTGAACTTAACCCGGACATAGCTTGAACTCAGTTTTTATCTTTCTTTGGAATAATTAGTAAAACATAGTTTTAACTTAGATATGACTTTGAACTTAACATGAAAAAATTGGACTAGTTGTATTTTTAACTTTGTTCGGGACTTGCATTGGAGTTTTAACTTAGTTTTTAAGTGGTTTGAACCTTGAGTTTACATACCTTGAATATCTTGGACTTATTTTGACTTTGATCTTTCTTTGGAATAATTAGTTAAAAATGTTTTTAACTAAGATTGGACATTGAACTTAACATGAATAACTTGGACTTGTTTTGATGTTTTAAAGTATTTTTAACTTAGTTTGGGACTTGCATTGAAATTTTAACTTAGTTTTTAAGTGGTTTGGGCCTTGAATTTACATGCCTTGAATATCTTGGACGTGTTTTAGAGTAATTTTGAATTAGCTTGAACTTAGTTTGCTAGTTACAGCTTGAACTCAGTTTTCTTTGGAATAATTAGCTAAAAACTGGTTTTAACTTACTTTGGACTTTGAACTTAACATGAATAGCTTGGACTTGATTTGATGTTTTAATGTATTTTTAACTTAGTTTGGGACTTGCTTTGGGGTTTTAACTTGTAGTTTGGACCTTGAATTTACATACCTTATATATTGGACTTCTTTTAGAGCAATTTTGAATTAGCTTGAACTTGGTTTGGACTTCTAGTTACTCACTTCTGAGAGTCGTTAGAAAAATATGTCCAAAAATTTGCACACATTGATTTCCCATTCTTAAGACGATTATTATCAATCAACATTCTACTAATTAAGGATACCTTTCTCCTTTGTCCAGAATGTCAATGTCTTGTCAATGCAAGTCAAAGCATTGAATTTTTTGGTGTAAGCCTAAATGACTTTCGGCAGTCGATACGCAATGTGTAATTTTTAAAGCCTTTTAAATCCTTCTTGATGCTTTGACTTGTAGTTATGTTTTTTATATTGTCATTGCTCTTCATTTATATGTGCTCTCCTTTCACTGTCATCTCTGTTTCTTATTTGTGATATTTTATTGTTAATGTGTTCGTAAATAAATAAATTACTTGTGTGAGTTTTGTGATTTTGTTTAACGTGTAAGAGACGTGGTTATGATGATGAAATCTGTAACATTTTTTGTAAATTTCATTAGCTGATTTATCTTCTAATGTAATTTTGATTTACCCAAAATAAATTTGTTTCTGGAACGAGCTGGGTTTCATCTTTCGGTCTCCTGTTTTTCAACCGGCCATTCTAGTGACGGTAAAGTTGTTACATAAAAGCATTTGTAACAAGGTGTGCGCACACTTTTACAAACACCATACTGTGTGTGGCACCTCCAGGCCCCCTAGCATGGTCGATCGATATAGGTTTTATCGAAAATGTCGGTAACTTACCATCGCTCCCGAGCACGACTGCAGGCCGCTAACGAATAAACAACAGTTTACGTCAAATATATTAGGAACCCCAAGTCATTGTGAACTATCCTTGGTTCGTTAGCGGCCTGCAGTCGTGCTCGGGAGCGATGGCAAGTTACCGACATTTTCGATAAAACCTATATCGATCGACCATGCTAGGACCCCAGTTCTTGTCCATTGACAATAGAGAACTCCAGTCCAATTTTAAAATTCGGTGTTCGAAGTATTCTCCCCAGAGTAGTATTACTATTTTTTTTGTGCAGTAGTTTTTGAATCTCTATAAATAGTACGTAAATAAAGGAATAAATTAATACGATGGCTTGTGTCATACCTACATTCCCATACAATGACTTTACGGTGACGTCACGACACGATGAGCAGTGACGTCACTAAACATTTTAATACTACCAACTTGACCGCGTGTTTCTAGGACCCGATTAAAAATGGACTTTTTAATAATCTTTTAAAAACTCTGCGATTAAATCATGGCTATAACTGAAAGCGTATTCCCCATAGCTCTCAAAAAAGCTATCGTAATACCAATATATAAAGAAGGATGTAAAAATGACATAAACAACTATCGACCAATAAGCCTACTCAATACATTTTCAAAAATATTGGAGAGAATATTAAAAAAACAACTCCTATCCTACTTAGAAGTAAATAAAATATTATCAGAAACACAGTACGGATTTAGGGAGAATCTAAGTACTGGTGACGCTATAGAAACTATTATCACCATACGAAAGAAGAAGAAGAATAGAAACTATTACAGATATGATCATAAAAAGTTTAGACAGAGGAGAAAAAACACTGGCAATCTTCATAGACTTACAAAAGGCATTTGATACAATATATCACAAAATCCTTTTTGCAAAACTTTCAAAAATTGGTATGTCAAATAGAACTCTAAACTTATTAAAAAGCTATATGATGGAGCGTACACAGAGCGTTCAAATTAACAAGAAAAAAAGCAAACCTCTCCTAATCAACCATGGAGTACCACAAGGAAGCGTACTAGGACCGATATTATTTCTAATATACATAAATGATATCGGTAGCCTAGGAACGAGAGGAAAAATCATAAGCTTTGCTGACGATACAGTAATTGTATTCAACGAAAAAGATTGGAGAAGTACCTACAAAGAAGCGGAACATGGACTTGGTCTACTGCAAAACTGGCTTAAGAGAAATTCCCTTACACTTAATGTCAATAAAACAAAATATCTGACATTTTCTATAACAGCCAAAGGACAGCCAGAGGATGACTTTAATCTCAAATTACATACATGCCAAGAAAACTATCAAAATCAAGGCTTATCATGCCACTGTCCTACCATAGCACACTCCAAAAGTATCAAATATCTTGGTATTGAAATTGATGATAATCTCCGATGGAACGCACACATTGAAGTAATCACAAAAAAACTCACCAGGTACATTTACTTCTTTAGAGCCATCCGTAACATCCTCAACATAAACGACATTAAGAAAGTGTACTACGCTTTATGTCAATCACAAATAGAGTACGGGATAACTGGATGGGGATCTGCCTTGAGCACTCACATGGACCGGCTCAATATAGCCCAAAAAGGAGTACTAAAGACAATTTTGAAAATACTGGTTAGAACTCCGACAGAAGAATTGTTTCAAAGCATTCAAGTCTACAACGTATAAAAACTTTATGCAAAAAATATTTTATTTAAAATTAAAAAAAAAAAACATATCAGAATATTCCACTGTCCAACATAGATACACAACCAGGGCAATAAACCAAAATATTCTAGCTACAGCCAGTTTGAAAACATCTTTTGGACAAAGAAATATGAAATTCAATGCGACAAAACTATACAACGCTCTACCAACTCAAACAAAAAAATAACAGAAATAAATAAATTTAAAACAAAAGTAAAAATATGGTTGAGAGAAAAAAGTGAAAATGAACTATCAAACATACTGAAGACCATGTAAAGACAACTGGATACTAAATACAAATGTGGAAAAACTACAGGCCGCCTCAGAACAGGAAACCCTAGTGAGGAGGACTGTGAAAAAAAAAAGTACTTTATAATACCATAATATAATATAATTTATAAATATATTATTTATTTATTTAATTTCAACGGTATACATATACCATAAGAACTGATTACATGTCACAAAATGAAAAATAGTAATATAGAAATAATAAAAAAAAAATGTTTAACAAATGATTGTGGCATTTGAATTAGAAATGACACCAGAGAGACAATTACGTACAAAAATCTATAGTACAAATAGAATTAATAATGACTAAAAAGATTTGATAGCATAGCCCTCTTGTACCTACTTTCCGTGCAGTTAAATAGATCTGCAATATCTGCATATCTATTAGTAACATCATGTAACCTAGGTAAAAGGGAGTGTTTAGTATACTCAGTCTTATTATTGTTACATTTAAACAGGATTTTAGATCGAGTAGTTCTCGTGGGAATATGAAATTCAATGAGCTTAGTTAAATCAGGACTGTCTATGTCACCATTTACAATTTTGAACATAAATATTAAGTCGGATATAATTCTTCGATCTGAGAGTTTTAATAAATTTAATTCTATCAGCAAGTAATTGTAGTTAATGTTTTCAATGGGAATACCGAGTTTAAAATTAATATGTCTTAGAAATTTATGTTGAATTTTTTCGATTGAATCTGAATGAATTTTAAAATGGGGGGACCAGATCGAGGAGTTATATTCGACTTGACTACGTACTAAGGATGTATACAAAATTTTTAGTGTTGAAATATTCCTAAAACCTCTGGAATTTCGAAGAATGAAGCCAAGCATTTTCATTCCTTTATTACCGATTGTGTTTATATGGGATATAAAGTTTAATTTAGAGTCAAAAATTATGCCCAGGTCGTTAATTTCTTCGACAGAGGTAAGGGTAGAGTTATTAAGTACATACGGATGAATAATTGGTTGACTTATTCTGTAAAATCTTATTGCATGACACTTATTTATGTTCAGAAAAAGTTTGTTAACAGAACACCAATTAATTAACTTGTGTAAATTATTCTGTAGACAGAGACAATCTTCAACAGTTTTAATTATTTTAAATATTTTCAAATCATCTGCAAAAAGCAACACATTTACATCTTTATCAAATATATCAACAATATCGTTTATAAACAGAAGAAACAAAATTGGGCCTAAATGAGACCCTTGTGGTACACCACTGGTAGCTATAAATTGATTGGAAAGGAACAAATTTATTTTAACAAGTAGTACTCTGTCAGATAGATAGCTTGCAAACCAGTCTAAAAGTTTTCCATCAATACCTAGCTTCCGTAACTTAGCCAGTAGAATTTTATGGCAAACTTTGTCGAAGGCCTTGATGAAATCCGTATAAATAGAATCGACTTGAGTTTTGTTAGCTAATGCGTTTGATATATAGTTTTCATATAACGAAAGATTTGTTAGAGTTGATCTGCCCGACAAAAATCCGTGTTGATTTGGAACAATGAGATGGTTAATACATGGGGAAATTTGATCAAGCAATAGTTTTTCAAAGAGTTTTGGGATTACAGATAGCTTACATATTGGTCTATAGTTAGTGATATCACTTTTATTACCCTTTTTTAATATAGGTGTTAGATAACAACGTTTCCAAATGTCAGGGAAGCATCCTGTGTTGAGGGATTGATTAAACAATAAACAAATTGGCTCAGCCAGTGAAGCAATGCAATTAATAAGTATATTGGGATGCACATTGTCAGGTCCGGCCTTCTTGTTTTTGTCTAGAGATTTAATTTTAGTTATAACGTCGTTTATATTGATGTGAACAGCAGGGATATGTATGCTCTCATTAAGGGAAGGAGGTGGTACATAATTGTCTGGGATATTTTCGTCATAGACACTTTTGAAATAATCAGCAAAATAGTTAACCTTCACTTTCATATCAGTGCTAATCTTTTCTTTGAAGTGCATTGAGATGGGTAAACCTTGTTTGTTTTTTCTAAGAGAGTTAACATGTGTGAAAAAGTTTTGTGTATTAGAGGGAATAGATTTTTCGATATCATTTATGTAATTAAAATACGATATTTTTGACAGTTTTTTACATTGAGTTCTGTAGTTGTGAAATATTTTAAAGTCGTTAAGAGAGTTGGATTCTTTGAAGTTTTTGTGTGCAATTTTTTTACAGATAACTAGGTTAATTAGCTCACGGCTGAACCATTTCGGGAACTTTGCTTCTTTGAAGTGTGAAAGTGGTACATAGTTTTCAATGGCCCTGTTAATAATTGTGTAAAAAATTTCAAGATTATAGTTAATATCATTGTTGTGGTGAAGAAAGGACCAGTCTTCATTTGCAAGATATTGGTTCATATTAGGATAGTCAGCTTTGGAGAAATTATAAGTAAGGTTAGGCAGAATAGTTGTGTTGTCTGGTGAGTTATTCGTCGTGATGGTTATGCTTAGAGCGGGGTGGTGACAGTCTAGGGGGAGGAGCTCATCAACCGATTTAACAATATGAATTGAGAGATCACTACAGAATACCAGATCCAGAAGCCGATTATATTTATTGTAGACTTGATTGACTTGATGTAGAGAGAGTAAGTTCGTCATATCTATTATTTCGCGTGCATTTTCTGGCAGGTTTAAGTTGTTAGAAGAGTTTTTATTCATCCAATCAATGCTAGGGGTATTGTAGTCACCAAATAAAATTGTTCTGGCATCAGGGTATTTATTTTTGAAGGTTTCGAGGTCATCAATATGGTTTCTGTAGACTGTGATGTTGGATCCTGGAGGAATGTAGACACATCCCAATAGAATTTTATTTGATTTAGATTTTAGTAATACGAATACCTGTTCCACGTCTTGATGTTTGCAAATTAATCTAGTGGTCGACAGTGATTTATTAACGGATATCAGAACTCCTCCTCCTCTGGTTTTATTGCTGGTGGCTGGATTTCTGTCAAGGCGGTAGGTGTTGTAAGATGTAAATCCAAGTTCCTCTGTATGAATATCAGAATCAAGCCAGGTTTCAGTAAGAAGAAATACATCGATGTTTTGAAGTAATGGAATAGTTGTTTGCAACTTTAAGAGTTTGGTGCGGCAGCCCCGGATGTTTTGGCCATATCCATTGATGTCTTTGAGTTTTTTGGAGTTGACTTAACTATTGTCGGCTTACTGTTGATATATTTAATAGTTAGCCCAACTTCACCTCCCTGAATCCGACTTTCCATGGTTTGACGTAGGTCCAACAAGTGTTTTCTTTGATTTGGTGTTTGGTCGGAAAAAATTTTCACTGGTGGAGTTGTTCAGGTAATAGTTTTTTTTTCGGAGGATAGTCATTGCTTCAGTCGAGTTTCTTAAGATGACTTTAATGGGCCTTGATTTGTCAGGCCTCACTGCTCCAAGACGAAAAGTGTTGATGGAATTTGGATCAATGTTGTTGTCTATTTTCTTTAGAATATTTGTGATTTGTAGATTGTCATCCTCGATTTTTTCAATTTGGTTGAGTTTAGTGCTTTCAGGAACGTTTATAATAATAAGATTATTTGCCCTAATCTTTCTTTCTTCAAGCTCATCGGCCGCTTCACATGTAGATTCTAATGAGTTGGGTTTGGAGTTTAATGTTTTGGTTGCTGTTAGCTCACCCTCGAGTGTTGCCATTTTTGCAGCCATTTGTGCAATAGTTCCAAGAATAGCGTTGGTTCTTGGAATAATTTTAGCAATTTGATCCTTGTTTAGTTTGCTACTTGGGTCTATTATTAATTCAGTAAGAGCCTCAACGGCATCTCTCGCCAGACTGATGAATCCCTGTGAGTCCATTTTATTAACTTAAAAAAAAAAAAATTTTTTTTTTTTGGAAAAAATGGAGATGGTTTATTCTGATTCTAAGGTGAAGTGACTTGAGTTACTTGCTACAGTCGGCCGTGTCACGCGGTAGTAACTTGGGTGACAATATTACTTATTGTTTTGACTTTTAATAATATTGATAATGCTCACTCAGTTAGATATTAGAATTCTGCAGATTTGCACTACAACTTCCTTAGACTTGCAGTCACTCAGTGGCTCGTTTAATTATTAGTTACACTGACTAAAACAACTATAGAATGTTAATTAGAATTGAGCGCAAAATTGAACGTGCTCTCTGTGTCACTATACTGTACTATACTGTAAAATGTAATGTAATGTTATGTAAAATAGATACTAATAAAAAAAAATATATATACATATTATTTAATAAAACTTGTATATTCAGAATCAGCGTTCATTGGTCTATATGAACATATTTTTTAAAGCCATAATATTTTTCACTGGAGTTCCTTATTGTGCATTACTCAGATTGCATTACCAAACCTGCAGGCAGGATTCAAATCGCGAGAAATCGAATTTTAAATTCGAAAAATATTTTAGGGGAGGCTTTAGACTGACATACGACGGATCGACTTCAACTCGCAATGGTCATGATCGTACACATTGGAAGTCACTCGCCATCATTGGAATTGACTAAAGATCATCCTGGACAGGGAATTTTTGGAATTTCATCATAAGACATAGATTTAGGATGTCTATTATTGCTAATATAAATTTGCCAGATATATCCACTACCTTCCTTCGCCCAATCCACTAAGTCCACAAAAGCCAGGGGAATAACAATGGCACAAGTCCATAAATGGCATTTTTGAATTAAGAATGCAGAAATCTTCCTGGATATCTTTTTTATCCTCGAAAAAAATTCGTAATTCTTAATAATATTATAGTGGCTTTAAAAGCGAATATGTCATTATTAAATTATAACGTTTTATTTAAATTCAAGCGAAAATAGTGGCACAATTATCATTGTGGGTACTAGGTACTATTATAATATTAAACCGAATAAATATTAATATGCTGCTTTTCAACTTTGGTAAAATAATGTTTTTTTATTGGTTAATAAACTGATTTAATACACTCAAACCAAATATTCAAACTGCTGTCCTGAAAAAAAGAGGTTTTTGAGTTGTGCCATTGTTATTCCCCGGGTGCGAGATGTGCTTTCCAAGTCGTTTGAATGGAAACCGATATAACCAATGAGAGTACATTTTAGAGCATCGGCATCTTACAATCCATTCTAATTGATTTTCATTTGGACTGAGGAGATTGCGCCTGTTAAACTGAATCACGGTTAGGTTAGGTTTGTTATTTAACAGGAGTAAAGACTAGTGGCATTACGGGGTTTATAGTAATCAGTAAACCATTTTATCTGTATAAATAAAAATGAATCACCGAAATGCATGTACGCGCGTAACTTCCAAACGACTACACCAAATTGAATAATTATTTTTTTTCGTGTTCGTCATTGTCAGGACAAGGTATGTATAAAACTACTGGTGAGCTCTGGCATTATGAAATTTGTATTAAAAAATTGCAATAGGTGGCACGTGAGCTGTTTGAAAAATGAATGTACAGGGACTGAATGTATGGAATGCTGGAGGGGAACTCGGGTAGGTGGTTCGCGGGAGGGGATCCCGGGAGGGGGGAGATTCTGGAGGGGGTTCGCGGGATGGGGGTAGGGGGTAGTGGAGTGGGGAGAGGGAAAATGTAGTAGGCGGAGTAACAACGCGAGATTTTACAATTTTTGAAAAATAATTTATTGTCTTTACAAGATGTCTGTATTATTTTTGTCCCATTTTATTATTTTGCAACAATAATTTACTGTCTTTACAGGATATATGTATTATTATTGTCCCATTTTATTATTTTTGAACAATAATTGATTCTTTACAAGATGTATGTATTATTTTGTCCTATTTTCTATTTATGAAGAATAATTTATTGTCTTTACTGTTCGTCTGTTTTATTTTTGACCTATTTTTTGTTAGGTTAGATAAGGTTAGGTTTATTGATATAAAATCGTTACGCCTGTAGATCCGATATTGTAAAGATATCGAATTCTCTGTACTTGACCCCAGGAAGTGACCACTGACCTTGCCCACTGTCTAGTGTGCATTATTTTGATACAATATTTACATTTTATACTATAACTAGCAGACCCGGCCACACGTTGCTGTGGCTAATGAAACACAACGCCACAACCTTTATAAAATCCACACTACCCGCTTGTCAGCTGCCCGCTGCCTGAATTGAATATTTGGATTTCTCGGCTTTTCTCTACTATAATAAGCATGTTTTATACATATAAACCTTCCTCTTGAATCACTCTATCTATTGGTGAAAACCGCATGAAAATCCGTTGCGTAGTTTAAAAGATCTATGCGCACATACATTTTGAGCGACTTCATTTTATACTATGTAATCCTATAGAAGACTACTAGGAATTTCCTGGAGAGACCACATCACAAATGAGAAGGTTCTCCAAAGAATCGAAGGAGGACTGCTGCTATAATTTTTGGTTTCCTGCTCAGGACCTTGTCCGAAAGGCGCGCAAGATGGATCGGCCATGCAATAAGACAAGAAGGCCTCTTGCATGCCATAATGGAGGGTATGACCGAGGGGACAAACGCTAGGGGACGCCCACGCCGAGAGTACCTGGAGGACCTGCTGGTGGACGTGCGCTGCTTATCATATGCAGACTTCAAAAGAGCCGCACAAGACAGGGAAGAGTGGAAGAAACGAATAGATGAAATTGCTGTAAACCAATCCCAGGATTGAAACCAGAGAGAGAGAATGATGATGATGATTTAATAATGTTGGCCTCTCTTGGTGGCTTACCCGTGCTGAACCCCATTCTGTCTAATACAAGCTACTAGTAACTAGACACGAGAATGGTAACATACACGAACTGTAATTTAAGGAACAAGTTTTGGATATGCTGTGAATTCTTTTCTCCAGCTACAATATCCGGTACACAGTTATGAAAAAATAGTAATAATTATAATAAATTTTAAATCGTGGTTCGAAGTATGTAATATATCACGAATATAAAACATTTTGTGTATATTACATTGGATTAGTTTATGTATAAGGAAAGCATGATACGAGATATGCCTAGGGCCTGGTAGGAGACAAATGTCTTGACTGCAAAATGTACGAGAGTGGACCGGCATTAGAAGTGTGGAGGAGCTATTCCGGGCAGCGCAAGACAGAGAGACATGTTCCAGAGTGATCGCCAACGTCGGGGGGACCTGATAGGGCACATCAAGAAGATACCTGAGACGGGAAGGCTGATAGAGATATTGAAAGAAGGGTAAATGTAGGTAACTCCATTAATGTAGGACTGAACGCCGTTGGCGCCAACAAAAAACTGTCCAAAGAAGCGAAATTGGCCTCCGTAATGGAGTGCTGGTACCTACCCTGATGTATGCCAGTGAGGCATTGAACTGGCAGAGGAAGGATGGAAATAGACTGAATGCTGTTGAAATGAGATCCCTGTCTGATAACACCATTTTTTTATTTTTAAAAAGAAAGACAAACATTCCCGGGTTACGAATAACCCAACAATGTTTGAAAATCTCCTACTACCACCACAGAAAGCCGAAAATGTTGCTTGAGTTGTGATGGAGGACTTAGCTAGCCGAGGAATCGAACACGCGACGCTCGGGTGGGACCCAAGCGCTATGCCCACTCAACCACCGACCAGTCAACCATGTTACGATATTGTAAGAAACGTGGAGATCCGCAAAGAATGCAAGGCTGATATAAGCGTAATTAGTAAGATTATGAATGGGACGCTTCGATGGTTTGGGCATGTAGAGCGAATAAACGAGGAAAGGAGTGTAAGAAGAATATAGAAGAAGTCGGGAACGCCCGTGAAAGACATGGAACGACTAGGTGAATCAGATACTTGTGTCGGGCCATGTCAAGAGTCAGAATAATAGAAGAGCATTTTTGAGATGATGTATGAATACGAACGAGGCAAAGAATGTGTGCCAAGTCCTGGTAGTTTGACGGTCCGTCCTCTCTGCCTACCCCTGCGGGGAAACAGCGTGATGTTTAGTTATTTAGTTCAATATATTATTGTGTGTTTGCGGCACGTTCCAGAGTGGTAAATATTTTCAGTATCGCCCTTGTGAAAGAATTCAGAATTCTCAATTCAGAATCGAAATGTTGCTTAAAATAGATTCAGCCGTGTTTGTACATCCACACCTTTTTCTTTCCCCTTTCTTTTACTATCAGCCTCAAAATATCCCAATTGGGGATGCCATAGTCTCACTGGCTCAGTCGGTGGGAGCAATCGGGACTCTTGTGCCGAATTCAAAAATACTGTTTATAAAAACAGTCTCATAATATAATGAAAACGGGTTTAATCCGAGTAGGTAGGTATCTATCGTATCACGTAGTGTATAATAACAGAGGAGGTGAATAATTATTGCAGCCCAGCAACGGGCTATACCTGTTACGGTTATTCTTCATTATTTATACCTTTGGACAGGATAATTAGGACTCCAGTCCATTTTTGATTAATAAATATTTTGGTACTCTTTCGAAATCGATGGACACTTTGCGTGCCATAGAGACTGAATTTTCGAACAGTTTAAGACTTGTTGCATGCGAATCAGATGTATAGTTTTTTCAAATATGTTGTCAGCCAGGTTGAAAACACAGTTTGAGAAAAACGCGATCAAAGTTTTGCGGAAGGATAATTCAACGGTTACATGACAGTTGGTCCGGCGGCAATTATTGATCCTGCGACAGTTGGTCCGCCGACAGTTGGTCTGGCCGACATTGGAGGTTATCCACCACTTACCCGCCCTGGTTTAAGTAACATATGGTTACTCCTTCAAAGCTCTCACAAGGACTCTAATTTTTTTTAAAGAATGATGCTACATTTAGTTTAGAACGAATTAAGACTTCCAATGTCACTGCATACGTTGTTAGTAAGCATTATGCATGTGCTTAGCGGGAAATACAGATACAATATGTGTTAGTATGACAAAATATAGACAAGACGATGGGACAGGCTGGTGAAAGTCCACGAAGTGGCAAGCGCTGGGTGATTGTATCCAGCGTATCCTACAAGCATCTGTTTGTAGGATACGCTGTCCTCTCCAATCGATTGGCAGTCCCAGCAAGAATGCGCAGGACGTTCGGTCTAGCTGTGAACCACACTCAGCGTCCGCGTCCCTTAGCCGGTTCCTCGGTGATGCCTCAAAGAAAAGTAAATGGGAAATTGGGTGGAAATACCCGACGACCCTAAGGAATTCAGCGTCGAGTAGCCGGAGGCAAGGCGAAGGAGAGCCGAGGTCGCACCCCCAAACCTAAAGTCTGCACATGTTGCTGGGGGTGGCGCAAATGACGTTGATGCAAGGACGAGGTCTAGCGCACCCCCAGAAGAGAAAAAAGAAACATAACAAAATAGATAAATGCAGTTCAGTTCAGCCTTCTGAGCGAAGGTTCGTGGGGTAAGGTTTGTCTAAGTTTCGGTGGTGGATGAATTTGCCCCCTGGGAGAGACTGGATGAGGGAAACCTTTTGACCCCTCCAGCCGGATTCTCACCGCGGTGGAAAGCATTGACTTGACCCCCTCTCATAGGATAGAAAGAATTTAATAAATATAAAGAAATATTTTACAGCGTAGTGTGTCAGAACAACGCACAATCGGCGTAGGCCGCGCTCAAAAACGCTCGTGCTTTTAACGCTTTATGTGTCCCTAGATTTAACCTTCCTCGGTTCCTCAAATACCATGTTCATAAGGCCTTCGGGTCATGTTAACCGATTAAAAAAATTGAAGTATTGGTTTTTAATTAAATACAACATCTAATTATTTGACGTTCATATTTATTAATTAAAAATGTTTCCTTACTGTATTAACTATATAAACTATATAAAGAGATTAACCACATTAATGATTGTATTATACTTCAAACTAACTTGATATATCTTTTTGAATGGTGCTCTATCAACAAACTAGCATTAAATATAAACAAATGTCAGTTCATTCATTTTTCCAAAATTAAACAACAAAAATACATCAAGCACTAGACAAAGGCAAAAAATCTCTTGCAATTTTCATAGACCTAAGGAAAGCCTTTGATAGCATAAGTCACAAAAAATTACTATACAAGCTTAACGAAATCGGAATTATAGATAACGCTAACACATGGATAGAAAGTTTCCTTAACTCTAGAAATCAATATGTAAAAATAAAAAACATTCTTAGTGAACCGAGTACAAGCGACTTTGGAATACCACAAGGCACGATTTTGGGCCCTCTTCTATTCATCTTGTATGTTAATAATATCTTTGAATTACCAATAACAGGAAAACTTGTTTCATATGCAGATGATACTGCAATTATATTCCAAGCAAATTCATGGAATGAACTTGAAATAACTGCTAATCATGATATTAATATCTTGAAAGAATGGTTTGACGAAAATTTATTAACATTAAACATTGAAAAAACCTATTATATACCTTTTAGTATAAATAACAAAAAATCTCCTCCTATCGCCTTAAATATTAAAATTCATTCAAAAAAATGCACCACTAAAATATTAACATGCCAAAATAATGACTGTCTATTCATAGCAAATAAAAAAGAAATAAAATATTTGGGTGTAATAATAGATAGTAACCTTAAGTGGAAGACTCAAATTACCAATACTATAAATAGATTAAGAAAACTTATATACATATTTATTAATTTAAGAAATATACTTAACTTAAAAATTCTTAAAAATATATACTATGCTCTAGCCCATTCGATAATACGATACGGTATTGTTGCATGGGGAGGAGCTTACAAAACCTCAATTTTACCGTTGGAAATTACTCAAAGATTAATAATCAAAATTATTACTAAGAAACCATCAGATTATTCAACCTCTCAACTTTTTCAAGACTTTCAAGTCCCACCTCTAAAAAATACATATATAAAAAATACACTGCTTCAAATACACAAAGACTATTCTAATAAGTCGCACCACGCCATGGTCCGCGTTGAGAGCAATAGGCAAAACACAGTGGGTCGCTTGTGTACGCCATTAATGCATACCAGTTTTGCACAACACTACTACACGTACAATGGAGTGGTGTGGTTTAATCAACTAGCAATAGAGCTGAGATTAGAACCTGACTACAATAAATTCAAAAATAAATTAAACATTAATATCTTAAATAATTTAGCCACTTCGAACCGCATTAACCTTTAATTAACAATACTTATTCAAAAATTTATTTTAAATTATTATTTTTTTTTAATATATTTTATTTTTTTTACACATTCGATTTATGTAAGTACGTAAATATAATGTATGTGTTATAATTTTTAATTTTAGTTTTTTTAATTTAAAAAAAAAATATATATATATTTTTCTCTTCCCTTTACACACGAGTAGTTACACTCTCGTAAAGGTTATATATTATATACATATATATGTTTATACTGTTTATAATCAATGTTGCATGTTAGTATTTAATGATTTGAGTTTAATCCGTTTGTAACCTGAAAATGTAATTACTCATGATTATATTACATGTATATGTATATAAAAACCAATAAAAAAAAAAAAAAAAAAAAACAATCCTATTATTTTTCAGTATTCTTTAAATGATGAAAATTTAAATTGTGTTAGTGAAATCATGGATCTAGGCATTATGTTCGACAGTAAACTCACCTTTGTATGTCATATTAATAATATTATCAATAAAGCACTAAAGACTCTCGGTTTTGTTTTGAGAGCTGCAAAAGATTTCAATAATTTAGACACATTTATTATTTTATATAAAACCCTTGTCAGATGCCAACTTGAATATAACTCTACGTTATGGTCTCCCTTTTACAACATTCATTCAGGCAACATTGAAAAGATTCAACGGAAGTTTCTAAGGTTTATAAACTATAAATTGCATATTCCTATACTAAACATTGATTACAATTATCTCCTGGATAAAGCGTCTCTATTGAAACTATCAGAAAGAAGAATAAGCACAGATTTAATACTATTACATAAAATACTGCATTACAAAATTGACTGTTCTGAATTACTTCAATTTATCAATATCCATGTTCCCCAAAAATCATGTCGACATTTATTACCCTTCTACTTCAATAACACCAGGACACTAGCTTATCAAAATTCACCGTTTCCGAGACTTCACAGTCTCGTAAATAAATATTCTAATCTAGGTGATATATTTCATCTTAAAACTAATCAGTATAAATGTTGTATATTCTATCACTTTTATTCTTCTAGGCACAAATAGATTTACGTAATTTCTTCAATTTTTGTTTATATTGAATATGAGACTTCTTATCATTTTTACATAATATGTATTTATATTTTATTATTTGCTTTGTTGTTACACAGTTTTGTATATTTTCTTTTCTCATTGTATTATATTTTCTTCATTGTTTGTTACTCAACTTATAAATTATAATGTAAAAGCCCATCAGGGCGTGTAATAAATAAATAAAAATAAAAAATAAAATAAAATTAGTGTCACAGTCATAATGCATAAAAATTGAATCATGAAATATCAATCATCTTATGAAATATGGTTATATAATAGGCCACCTTCTCGTCATTCGTTTTGCAACCATAGGCCGAAATCATTTTATCTAGAAAATCAACAACACCCTTATTATAAGCAATAATTATCAGCCTGAAACACTCATCCACATTGAAAAATCTTCCGAGAAAAGATACATGACGCCAACGGGACTTGAACCCGTACCCTTCTGATTGCCGGTCAGCTGTTCTCCCAATTGAGCTATGGCGGCTTATCTAATATAAGGATAAGCCGCCATAGCTCAATTGGGAGAGCAGCTGACCGGCAATCAGAAGGGCACGGGTTCAAGTCCCGTTGGCGTCATGTATCTTTTATAAGCAATATAAGGATAAGCCGCCATAGCTCAATTGGGAGAGCAGCTGACCGGCAATCAGAAGGGCACGGGTTCAAGTCCCGTTGGCGTCATGTATCTTTTCTCGGAAGATTTTCCAATGTGGATGAGTGTTTCAGGCTGATAATTATTGCTTATAATAATTGTTACCCTTTGCGCTATGCATACAAATCTTGTTTTAAACGCAGAGGCGGCCCGTGACAAAATTCGCGAGCAGTGCATTTCACAAAAAAGGTAATATTAACATAAGAAAATAAAGTGATTAGGGGGTGACATACCTAATGCAAACGTTCACTTCTAGAGTAAATCCATTCGTCGCTCTTTCATTTGTGAAAATACTTCAATGACACGATTATTAAATTCTGGTATAGAAGATATCAAACCTTTTTCGATGCTCAACATTGACAAAGCATTAAGCGGATCTTGAGACATAGTGTTCCTCAGAAATGTTTTTAAAGTTTTAATGTAGAAAAACACCGTTCGCACTCAACAGTTGTCATTGGAATAGTACAAATTATTTTAAAAAGTTTAACCGTTTCACTAAAACACTCCACTAATTACATTTGATAAAATCTACGTTAATCGCAATGTTTTCAGTGACACTCATTTTTAATAAGTTTTTTTAGAGAATAAAACTTGCAAAAACTATTAAAATGCTGTCAATACCGAAACAATACAGCGCCGCGCTGGCGGCCGATGGCGTTAAAACATAACATTGTTATTTCGTCTTAAATTCGTGAAACATAACTTTCCATTCCAAAGGTTCGGTATCACATTACGCATGTTTAATTTTTTGTCATTTGCTCCGCTAATGCACGCAGGCACATGTCTTCTCTGCTTTCACACGTCAATCGTCGTTATGGGTCTATACCTGTCTTGCTCGTTTCACGGGCACGAGCACTCCAGCATCTGGAGATGATCCCAATAGAAATATAACTTCGTGTGACGTCACGCCTGGGCATAACAAAATGTGCACGAATTCCTTTCTGTCATCGGAGGGAGTTTAGACAATTGGTAAAGATTTTGTAACGAATTGGCGGGATTCTTCGTGAGAGGATGTAGATACTAATTTACACTTCTGACGTATGTTCGGCAGTGCAGTGCACGTATGCACTAAGGAAGCGGCCGCCTTTGCTTAAACGTTAGTTTAACAATTAAAAATAATAACACCCTTTGTTGCATTATAATTATTGATGCGACGGAAGTGTCTGAACGGAAGCAGAAGCGGAAACAGACGTCAAAAGCAAATCTTAGCGGAAGCGGAACCGGAAGCGGAAGTGTTAATACTATGAAGAAATAGCACAATTTTATTTTTTAAGATTTGTTTAATTAAATTTGAATTTTGTACTTTTAGTACTCGAAATTAAACAGAGGTAAATTATATTTAATATAAAGTAATTTGGCTGCTTTTACACCTTTGAATCTGTTTCGGTGTTCTTCATATATTAAACCAGCTCCACTAAATAATTGCTCACTGGCTACACTGCTGGGGGGAGCCGATAAGTATAGGCGAACTCTTGGCAACAGATGGGGGTATTTGTGCGCATTTACTTTCCACCACATAAGGGGATCCTCATGGAGAGGTAGTCTCTTCTCTTTCTTGTACTCCCGAAGGTGTGACTGTATCTCTAAAAATCACCAGTTCGTCAGTTGTAGAAGAGTTCTCCTCATTTACACTTAACATCGATTCCAATATTTGTAATGATGATTTTGAAGTAGATTTCTACGGCCGGCGTAGTGCAGCGGTAACGCGCTTGACTAGCATTCCGAAGGTCGCGGGATCGAATCCCGGCGTGGCAAATAAATTTTATTTGATTAATTTATGTATTTCACAATTTATTCATTTAAAATAATATATAGTATATTCGCGGCACGTTCCAGAGTGAAAGATACTGTCAGTATCGCCCTGGTGTAAGACCACCATTCAGAATTGAAACATTGCTTGAAATGGCTTCTGCCGTGTTTGGTGACCAGATCTGAATAGCCAGGTACTTCCCCACCTTCCTCTTCCCTATCTCCTTCCCCTCCCCACTACCTTCAGCCTCACAATATACCCCAATTGGGGATGCCATAGTCCCACTTGCTCCAGACGGGAGCAGTTAGGACTCTTGTGCGGTATTCATGTAAAAAAAAAGTAGAAGGCTGCACTTCGATATCAATCGCAAATTATTTTTCGTTTAGAGTTCTGCTATAAAGTTCGCGGAACCAGAAACGGAGAAGCAGAGTTCTGTTGCAACACTAATTATAATCCATAATAATTTTGGGTTTCTTCTAATCTGAAGCATGTATTTCGATTTTATTGCGGTTTGTGCTCAATGGGATATTATTGACCCGTGGAACCTAAGATAGAAAAACTTAATTTTCTAAACTGATAAGAGATTTATCCAAAATTTTACAATATTGATAATAAATTTGAGTTTCGGGTCATTATGCCCCGAAGAACCGAGGACGGTGAAGGCTTGAAATTTCGGTAAGCCCCACCTTTACTAGATATTCCTTAGAACGGTAAACCTGTAGGTAGGTTACACACATAAATAACGTTCAGAATAAATGAATAAGTTAAACTCTCTTGGAGTGAATAAGGAAAAATACCAGCGTATTTATTTTTTAAGTAATACCAATAAACAATGAGCCTGTTTTTATAAACTGTCTACGGGAATTTAGGCGGACTTATTTTTTTATTTATTTATATCTATATATTACAGTTTTCACCTTATTATTAACATTTTTACATATGTAATATATATTGAAAACATTTTTACATATTAATATTACATTTCATTATGTTGGGTGTAAGGTAGGTTTGAGAAGGTGAAACTGTTGGTTGGTAATATTGTTTGTTTCGTGAACACCTCACTAGGAGAACCTGTGCTGAGGTGTTTACGTGTTTATGATGAAGTGTGACAAGTACAAGTGTTTATGTGTTGTAGTAGAAAGTTAGTTTTTTTAATTTTTTTTTACATTTTAATGGTAATCGTACGTAGATTATTTAGAAGAAAAAATATATAAGGTATATATACAGTTGGCAAATATATGAATAGTTGGTAAATTCTTGAAAGACATGTTTATTTATTTTACACTTTTTATAGTTTGGTTATTTTACATTGTTCACGTTCCGTCCTCCTCTTTGCGCAACCGAAGGGTTGGCGATGTGATGGGTAGCGAGCCTCATCGACACCTGTGTCGGCCATTCCCTTCTAAGGACTACATATAAAAACTACCTTAACATCACGAAAATACCATTACACATATTTAACCTACCTCTAATAAATACACAACTCATAACAAACAATAGTGAAAGTCAATATAAATAACTTACTGCTCTAACAACTTAATTAACTAGGTAACACTAAATACAAAATATATAATGTCTTATCACTGTAAAATATTTATATCATCGTAAAATGTTTATATCTGTGTAAAGTTCTTATATTATTGTAAAAATTCACTGTAAATGTTTATAATATCGCTCAGGCTAATAATATCGGCTCCTACCGATGGATGAAAGGATGCCGGAAAGGATGAAAGTAAACTGAATGCTCCTACCGATGCTGAATGCTCCTACTGAAGGCTCCTACCGATGGATGAAAGGATACCGGAAAGGATGAAAGTAAACTGAATGCTCCTACCGATGCTGAATGCTCCTACTGAAGGCTCCTACCGATGGATGAAAGGATACCGGAAAGGATGAAAGTAAACTGAATGCTGTTGAAATGAGATCCCTGAGACGTATTTGTGGTAAAACCATGTATGATCGTGTTAGAAATGTGGATATCCGCAAAGAATGTAAGGCTGGTGTAAGTATAATGAGCAAAATTAAAAAAGGGACCCTCAGATGGTTTGGGCACGTAGAGCGAATGAGCGAAGAAAGTAGTGTAAAAAGAATATATGATGCAAATGTGAATGGTAGAATAAGTCGGGGACGCCCGAGGAAGACATGGCACGATCAAGTGAATCAGATACTTGAGACGGGCCATGTCAAAAGTCAGAATAATAGAAGAGTATGTATGAGACGATGTATGAATGTGAGTGAGGCAAAGAGTGTGTGCCAAGACCGAGTTGTTTGGCGGTCCGTCCTCTCTGCCTACCCCTGCGGGGAAAGGGCGTGATGGTTAGTTAGTTAGTTAGTTAGTTTGGTTATGTTTGGTTAGGGATTAAAGTATCTATCTATCTATCTTCTATCTATCTTCTATCTTCTATATCTTCTATCTTCTATCTATATAAATAAAAATGAATCGCCTAAATGTATGTACGCGCATAACTTCCAAATGACTGCACCAAATTGGATAATTCTTTTTTGCTTGTGTTCGTTATTGTCTAGACAAGGTTTGTATAAAACTACCGGTGAGCTCTGGCATTATGAAATTTGTATTAAATTGCAAGGGGGGAGGGGAACCAGGGAGGGGGTTGGGGAACCTGAGAGGAGGAGGGGAACTCGGGAGGGGGTTCGCGGGACGGGGAAAGGGGGGAGTGGAGTGGGGAGAGGAAAGGTGGAGGAGGCGGAGTGGGACCGCGAGAGGGGACGCGTAGGGGACGCGGGAGAGGAAGGGGAGGCGGAAGGGGAACGTGACGAATGGGAAAGGACACGCAGGGAGAGACAATTTCCTTATTAAATGGCATTGCAACGCATGCCGGGTACCAGCTAGTTTTGAATAAAGTGAAGATCTTGATTTTTGATCCAGGCTGTGATATGTTTTTTGTGGATGTTTGTAGATGTATTTGCAGTTAGTAGTTGTTTCAGAGTAATGGGTGTATAATTAAAAAGTTTGGTTGCATAATACTGAAAATGTCTTGTCCGTGTGTGGTGTATGTTATCGGTATGTTCAGGGTTATATTTGTTAAGGACCTGATTTTTATTATTGTTTTGGGTTGAAATGGAATATGGAGTTTGTTTTGGAGGAAGTGTAGCAGAGCAGATTTGGCATAAAGTTGTTTTATTGACATGACTTCTAATGTTTTGTATATTTCGTTTGAATCTGTGTAGAAAGGCACTTGCAGGATTAGTTTAATTATCGCCTTTTGTATCTTTTGATTTGGATGAATTTAAAAGATTAGTATATAACAATATTTGTAGCACTCCCCCAAGCCAGTATTCCATATGTGGCAATGGATTGATAATGTGCAAAATATGTGGATCTGAGTGTTGTTAGTGGGAAAATGTTTTTTAATGGATTTTATTAGGTGCATGACTCCTTTTAGTTTATTTGTGATGAAAGTTATGTGGTCAGTCCAGCGTAAGTGTGTATCAATAATAACACCTGGGTATTTGGTTTGTTTGACCCTTTCTATATGCTCGCATTGACTATTGGAAGAAGTTTGTTCACAGTCATGCAGAAACAGGTCTATGTTTGATGGAGGTTGACCTCTTTGTCTAATACTATGTGTGATTATTTTGTTTTGATAGTATTAACTACTGTTTAGATTAGTTACTTAAAACTGGTAGTTTTTTTATGACATCTGTGAAGTTTTTTTTAATGTAGTTGGACTTCTTTATTTTGTTTTACATAATCTTCATACAGGAGGCCCTGAGAAAAATAATTTCCCTCAGGGCCTATGTCATCTTAGCAGTTGTTGTCTCCCAGAGTCTTTTTAAGGAAGGAATGAGAAGAAGTTCTGGGAAGCAAAAAGGTGCGAGGGGTGGATAAGAATTTGAGAGTCTGCGTGTCCGGGACGTATGAATTTATACCTCCCACTGCGGTGCAAGGCGATGTTTTGAGAGGGTCCTTCTGGAGAGGTCAAAAGGTCTCCCTCAATTAGTCTCTTCCGATCCGACCTTCCACGCCGTTGGAGGGCAGACACATCCGCTGCCATAAACCCGGATACCCCCACTAAGTCACCAAACTAAGCAAACCACTTTGGTTGACTCATGCAGAGGTGTTGTTTATCCAATAAATGGTTCTCGGGGCGGCGGTACCCATACCCTCCTCCCAAATTGAAAATCAAAATAAGAGTGGTAACACTGTCATCGGTGTAACCAGGATTTTTTCTGGTCATAAATCACGACTCCGTGGTAGATGGGTAGGGCTCTCGACTAGCAATTAGGTTTTTTTGTTTCACAATTTATTTAATTAAAATAGTACCTACGTAGTATTCGCAGTACGTTCCAGACGGAAGATACTCTCAGTATCGCCCTGCTGTTAGACCACCATTTGAATTAAAAAATTGTTTGAAATGGTTCTAGCTCCACCCCCTTCCCACTACCTTCAGCCTCACAACATACCCCAAAGGGTAATGCCATGGTCGAACTATCTTCAATGGTTGGGAGCAGTTGGGACTCTTGGGCGGTATTCACGTTAGAAAAATATATGATAAACGACTGTTGCTTAAGATGCTAATTTTAGCTAAGCCCTTTTAAAATCTGAGTTTTCAATGTTGCCTTCTCAAATTTGCCTATAAAATAAGTTTAGCTAATCTGGGATATTTTCTATATCAATTAAATAGTCATAAATAGTGTTAGGTAGCGGCCTCCCAGCTGTACCCCCTCCCAGCTGTACCCCCGCCTCCCTTCCTCCAAACGGCTTACGGCCGCCCGCAAACCGCCCGGCAGTCAAGCACCTACCTCCCTAGCCGAAGCACGGTCGGCCCAACGCGCACATTCGCGCCTTTCCAGAACACTCGATACGAACTCGATACAAAACGGGATGTTTTCGCGGCGCTTCGAGAAGCATGCACGAGGCTCCCGCTGCATAGGGGCACTCCCTGTGCCGACCCCAAGCCCACCATGGCCTTCCTGCCAGGCATAGTCCGCCCTGCAGTCTGGCTAGCATATTCCTGGGACCTTTCGACGATGGCCCCCGGTACCTGTGAGTAATGACCAAATAATCCTCCTTTTGTTGTGTGTCCCCCTCTTTCTCGCGTATCTATGATTGACCCCCAGAGTCGGCACGAGCTGAGAGAGGTTTGGCAGGCCCCATGTGTAGATAGACAATTAGCTTACCTGTCCATAATTATTAATTGTGGATGTACCCTTGGTTGTATTTGTGAATCACCAACAATACAAGTAATGTTTACCCCAGACAGCGTTTTATTTCCCTGACGAGGTACGTGCAGTGTTGGCTTATTTTATGTATTCTCACTTGACCCCTCTAGGAACCTACGACCCTGGTGTAGAGAGATTTCACCAGCTCTGCCGAGCCAAACCCTGAGCTAGCAGAAGGTAGGCACTTCCGCTCGACAATACCTACATTGGAAATTCATATATTTTGGTTTATAAGAGTGTAATTTCTAGTACTTAGTAAATGTTTGAAAATTATACATAGTTACATATTATAATTACGCAATTATTAATGTTCTCCAAAATAACCTTGAAAGAATCTCATCATCGCGAAAGAAACTCTCTCTCGAAAGAAACCATTCCTTTGTTCTGAATGCAATTATTAATGTTCTACAAAATGACCTTGATAAAATCACATCCTTGCGATTCTTTCAAGGACGTAAAGAAACCTTTCCTTCGTTCCGAATGCAATTATTAATATTAATGAATCTCATTCTTGTGATATCTTGATCGAAACCATTCCTTTGTTAAGAATATTATGAACTAAATGTGCAATTCGTCTGTCCTGAAGCGGGAAACCTTCCCAGTTGGACAGACAATTTGTAATGTATTGTAATGTAATATGTGTATTAAAAAAATAATACTCTATGATTAAAAGGGATGAATTCTCTCTTGTAAATATAATAATATTTCTGGATTGAAAATTAATAAATCTGAACATCGACCAACAGTATAACTTTTTTATTATTAAAAAAATTCAAACGTCATAAAAATTTAAAACATCGCTTTAGCAGATAACCCAACAATCTTTCGAAATCAATTTACTTTTTTTTTGTAACAATGTTTCGTAACTTCTAGAATTTGGTTTAAAAATGACAAATTTCCGGTTGAGTCTAACCAAGCCCTCTTAAGTCTTAATCTTGAACAAAGGTCATATTTTTAATTAGCTTTCGCTCAGATTTATCGGTGAAAGAGGCCGTTAATGCATTTTTCTGTCGTTAACCGCTTTTCTTCTTCTTCGATGGCGCTACAGCCCCTATCGAGCTATGGCCTCCTGCAACAGTCGCCTCCAACTCCTCCTGTACTCACCTCAGTCTGGGTCTTCCCACTTTTCTCTTTCCACCTGGGTGTCCAGTCAAAATTATTTTTGGGACGCGAGTATCTGGCATTCTCTGTACATGCCCAGCCAATCTCAGCCTGAGGAGTCTCAGATATGCTGAGATGCTAGGGGCCTTATATATATATATATATATATATCATACAATTCTTTATTGTGCCGGATGCGCCACTGTTCACCCTCTTTCACGGGTCCATATATTCTTCTCAGCACTTTTCTTTCAAAAGTATCCAGCATTTCAGCCATCTTTACCGTCAGTGTCAGCGCCTCACATCCGTATGCCAATACAGTTCTAACAATCGTCATATATATGGTTATTTTGGTTTTTCTGTGGACACTACGTGACTTAAACACTGACAGCAAAGAGAAGTATGTTTTGTTGGCTGCTGTGATTCTCCTTCTGATCTCTGCTGGATCCTCATTGTTCTCTGTCAGACTGGAGCCCAGGTAGGTGAATTGATTGACCGCTTTTCTTAGCTCTATTAAAAAGAATAGAACTTGTAGTTTAATTTTGATTACATGTACCTACCTATTAGTATCTAGTAATTGATTAAGTTAAAATATAGTACGTACTTTTAACATGTAAGAATTAATTATTTAATTTCATCATTAATCAATAAAAAAAATAGAAAAAGAATTTTTCTTGAAGGCATCCTCTTAAAATATATTATAAGCTTTCGAACTGAAATAAAAATATTTTGTGTCATTTGTATGCACTTATCGCTTCATATTTATTATTATGTACATTCTCTTACAATATTGTCAGCTCTTCCATTCCAAATATCAATGTTGGAATCAACTCTGTGTACTTATCACTTATCCATTAAATAAATGTAATAAAATTATTTTCATTTCTACTACATCTATATTCTCATATTTATTTATCTTTATTGTAAATCTAATTTTAATAACTCTTTTGTTATTCAAATTCATTTTGTGAACTTGTTATCATGCTACATAAGTTAATTTATTTATAACATAATGTAATTTTCTTTATCTAGTTTATAATGGCACTACTTCCAAATTCTAACACGAGAAATGTTTTCTCTATTTTTTTTATTTTTTTATCTATTTATTTATTCTTAGTACATTTACATTACAAAGGTATAATATATTGTCCTCCACACTAGGAGTTCACCTGTGTTGTAGAGGACATTTATCAGTTGTAAATTATGAATTATAAATTGTGAATAGTAAAACAAAAGAGTGTTAATTGCTAATACAAAAAGAGAAACAATAAAAATCAAAATATAAAATCGACTTCAATTCGACAAAAATTATAAATTAATAGTTAGAAAGATTGTAGCCAATTTCTTACGTTTTTTTTTGTATTCAATAATATTAGTTGTTTTATATTGTGTAGGAAGAGAATTGTATGGTTTTATAGTCTGGTATCTGTAGTGTTTTTGTCCAAAGGATGTGTTTGTTTTTTAATATTTGTAGTTGGTGAGCATGTCTTGTTCTAGTATTGCGAGAATTTTGTGAAGTGTTAAATGTGGATAAGTTCTTGTAAAGGGAAGTCAGTATTTGTTTTGAATATAATTATTGAATTTTCAGCACTGGGAATATGATTTAAGTGGGTGTTAGCATTGGTAACGTAAGTATTACTTTTATTAGGGTTTTCTGAGCTTTAAATACTGTATTAATGTATTTTTTACGGGCACAGCCCCAGGCAATAATGCCGTATTCCATTATGGATTGTGCAAGTGCGAGGTATATATTTTTTATATCACATATGTTTAATATTGAGTTGGGGAGTTTCGTTAACAAGAAATTACTTTAATGTAATTAGTTTAAAGAATCATAATATGTTTTATTTTTTAAATTTGTTATATGTATGTATTTTAAATAATAAAAAAATAAAATGTCCATCTTATGAATAGGTCCCCTATAGAATAAATATTAGTATCGACTCAAGTATTTTACGACGATCACTACACACCAGCACCGGTAAAAATTAACATTTACCTATAATCATGGACGGATCTAACGAATTTCAGCTGACTGCCTCCCCCGCCCCCCAAGGGTTGTACGTATGGCCCACAACTCAGTAATTTTTTTTGGCCCACCAAACGATTTGGGTTGAGCACCCCTGCGACAGCCGAAAACCGTTCTACTAACTTTATCTACTAGCATATAATTGTGATTGCCAATTCAAAGTACCGATCGATGTCAGAAAGTATCACTCAATGAAATAAAACGACCATTGATAAAGAAATAATATATCTGTTCCTAGCAGATAAGTGGGACATTAGTTTATATGGGACCATTATGCATAATTTGAGGTAATTCAAAACCAGTTTACATACATTATTTGGAATACCTTATTCACAACTAGAGACACTGATTCATAGTTTTAATTTTTAAGAAATGTAGCATTAATTATAGAAAATTAGCTTTTATAGCTTTAATTTTGCTTTTTCGTAGCGTTTATAGCTTAAGAGGGCATTACCAGAGAAAACCGGAAATACGTCATTTTCAAAAAAGTTTTTAGACGTATTGACTCTTTTCCACAAAAAATTATAAATAGATTTCTAAAGATTGTTCTTTTATCTAGCATTCGTATGTAATAAATTTTGAGAAATTTTTTTAATTTTTACTATAATAAGGTTATTCCATAGGTCGTTGGCAGATTTGTTCAATTTTCAAAAAAGTTTTTGTATTATACCACACCCATTTCAAATAATAAAATTATGCAGTAAAATAAATCAATACATTATCTAGCAAACGTATGTTTTAGAATTTTAATTTTAGTTTCAATAAAATCATTAAAAAATATGTACGTACATGTGTTTCTTGGCGAAAATTGGTCCGTTTGTGTATTTATTTGTGCACTTACAAACTAATATATTTCAGATTTTTTTAACATTCTTATTAAATTTAGACATTATTGAAAAATGATAAAAACTTATAATCAAAAAATAACTACTAAAAGTACATTATTTTAATAGTTTTATCATCACGCCTTTCAGCATTTTTGGATGAAGGTATAAATTAAAGCTAATTTGAATTGAAATAATTTCGATATTGAGTTATAATTTAAAAAAGCTGGTATGGAGAATAATTAATCTTTCTCATTGTAACCGCCCTGCACGATCGTAAGAACAACTTTCGACGAAATGTGGATTTTCGTCCGCTGGCACAAAACCGATACAAAATTGAATGAAAAACCGGACGAAAATCCACATTTCGTCGAAAGTTGTTCTAACGATCGTGCAGGGCGGTTACAATGAGATAGATTAATTATTCTCCATACCAGCTTTTTTAAATTATAACTCAATATCGAAATTATTTCAATTCAAATTAGCTTTAATTTATACCTTCATCCAAAAATGCTGAAAGGCGGGATGATAAAACTATTAAAATAATGTACTTTTAGTAGTTATTTTTTGATTATAAGTTTTAATCATTTTTCAATAATGTCTAAATTTAATAAAAATGTTAAAAAAATCTGAAATATATTAGTTTGTAAGTGCGCAAATAAATACACAAACGGATCAATTTTCGCCAAGAAACACATGTACGTACATATTTTTTAACGATTTTATTGAAACTAAAATTAAAATTCTAAAACATACGTTTGCTAGATAATGTATTGATTTATTTTACTGCATGATTTTATTATTTGAAATGGGTGTGGTATAATACAAAAACTTTTTTGAAAATTGAACAAATCTGCCAACGACTTATGGAATAACCTTATTATATGTACTAAAAATTAAAAAATTTTCTCAAAATTTATTACATACGAATGCTAGATAAAAGAACAATCTTTCGAAATCCATTTATAATTTTTTGTGGAAAAGAGTCAATACGTCTAAAAACTTTTTTGAAAATGACGTATTTCCGGTTTTCTCTGGTAATGCCCTCTTAACCACCAAACTCGCGAACTCACAATGATTTTTTTTAGCGAAATCTACTATCAGATACGGAGTAACGTCTTGGGGAAATTCGTTCGAGACAAATATAGGTTACATTCAAACAATCCAAAACTACTCTCATTGCTATTACACAAATAATCTCGTTGAATTTAATGTTTCAAAAACCCAATCTTGTCTGATTACGTCTAAAAGGGATCGAAATGAAAATCTAGTCTCCTTCAACGGAAGCAATCTTCCGAACAGGCCCTCCATTGATATGCTTGGTGTAACCCTAAGTGACCAGCTGAGGTATGGGGGCTCCATCGAAGCCAGAGTAAAGTTAGCCTCCCAAAAACTGGGCGTACTGTACAGGGCCCGCAGATACTTTAATAGTACACAACTGCTAATCCTGTACAAATCGCAAGTGCGCCCCACGGTTGAATTTGGCAGCCACCTCTGGTCTGGAGCTCCAAAATACCTGAAAAATACCCTCGACTCTGTGCAGAAACGGGCGGTCCGTTTGATAGATTCTCCCATCTTAACAGACGGATTGCAATCTTTAGAGCACAGGCGTCGGGTGGGAATGCTATCCTTGTTCTACCGGTATTACAATGGAAGATGCTCCGAGGAACTAGCATCATTGATCCCTTCGGCACCGGTGCATAGTCGGGAAACACGCCAAACGCGTGCCCAACATTTGTACACAGTTGACATTTGTCACATGAGAAGGGGCGTTTCTTCGACTCGTTCTTGTGTTTAACAGCTCGGCTGTGGAATGATTTGCCGGCCTCTGTGTTTCCTCCTTCCTACAACATGGGTCTCTTCAAGACCAATGTTCATTCCTTCCTCTCCTCAAAAAGACCCTCTACACAGCATCCCAGATGACATAGACCCTGAGGGAAATTATTCTCCTCAGGGCCTCCTGTGTGGAGTTAATGTAAAAAAAAAAAAACACAGCTTGGAACATAATCCGTATAAAGGTCGAAAGTCTAGTTAGATGTCACCAATATTACGTGTATTATCTAAGAATTTCATAGAGGATTATGTTTTTTTTCTTTAAAAACCAATCTCCTGTCGACATGTGTGAAATATTTATTTTTAAGCGCGTTTAATTTGCTAGCCAATTTTCGCATCTGCCTAAGTTCCCCACTACATATCAACATGGCGCTATACGCGAGTACACTAATTTTAATTAATATTGGTTTTGCTAGAGTCGTCACATCTTTTGTCTCAGCTTTATTTAATGTGTAAGAAAGAACTGCAGCATTATAAGGATTAGGAACTTATGTTAATTGCCGTTTTTGCAGTCACGGTAATTATAAAATATAAAATATAGTCAGTGAATCGTCACGGTAATTATAAAAGCGTCAATTCACGAGAAATGGAAATGCTGATTGGGACACTGAAAGAAGTGAATGCGTTTCTAAAAAAGCTGTTTCGAAACATTTGTATTTATAAATAGCTGTGTTTAATAAGAAGATTTGACAGCTAGGTAAGTACTAGGTTCATTCCCAGTTTTGAATAAAACACGTATGAAAAGTCAACGACCCGCTGTAGCATTCCATTGATTATATCACAATAATATTATAGCGCACGATATCTTGTAGGTGCACAAAATATTTTACATCGGGGAGAGTGGGGCGAATGGTCCCGCAGTTAATAATTTGAAGTATGTAGCGTAACTTTATTATAAAACCCAAGGTTTCTTTCTTTTAATTTTATTTTAATTGGGTATCTAAATGCCTAATCTTTTTAGAATAAAAAAAAACAAACATTTTAGCTGCTTGCGACGTATGGCACCATCGCAAATACTCACTACCTCGAAACGTGAACGAGTAATTTTATGTCTGTCGAGTTAGGATCTGTCCGCGGGTGGACGTGTGCACATCACCGTTATAATTTAACAATAACTACTGTGTTTTTCAGAATCTAGGAAATCAGGTGATTAGGGGGCATACATTAATTACGTGAACAGTTTTTCTTCCAATCTAGGCCCCTCCCCCTCCTTGGTGAGATAAATTTGGGAAACTTCGTATATTCTTTTCAAGTAAAATGAGATTTTGCTGGACCCCCCTTAACTTAAGCTCACGTAATTAATTAATTTATTTATTTTTTCAGGTTCTCCATAAAAAAGTTATACACCAAATTATTACGGAGAAGATTACAAAATATAAGAGAAAAAAAGGCCAAGGGGGCAGTTTCACTATGTTGAGACGTATGTCCAAAGATAGTTACTGAAGTCTCTATAGGTAACATTGAAGATGTCAATGCTCAATGCAGAATCGTTAAGCAGTTGAGTTGCTCTATTTAATGGGGCATTCTGAAAGGAAGAAGTTCGCGCTTTCGGAGCATAAAAAAGTGTGTGGGATCTCCCACGAGTATTCGCGTTAGGGATATATAGGTTAATCTCCTTCAACATAGGTGGATTCAGTACAGTACCGGAGATCAGCTTAAAAAAATGTTTCCCTAAAAATATTTTTCGGCGGGCTTCTAAGGTATTAAGATTGAGCATTCCTGTTAAGAACAACGATGGATACAGGAATGGGTAGTATGTATATTCCCTCATATATAGGTAACGCATATACCTTTTTTGTACTTTTTCTATTTCTAGGATATGGTTTTGTTCAGAGGGTGCCCAAATATTGGAGCTGTATTCCAGGATGCTGCGGACAAGTGCTTCATATGTTCTTCTTATTGCAATTCCATTAGTAAATGATCTCGCATTACGAAGAACAAATCCGAGCATTTTGTTGGCGCGGGAGACAATATCTGATATGTGAGATTTGAAAGAGATGTATGTCCCCTTATCATAACTATTTAACTTAGTGTGATAAAAAATATTGAAGTAACTAATATTCAAAACGTATTTTTTCTTTAAGTTTAGAATTCATCGAGACTTTTAAAAATGTATCCGAATGCATCCGGCAAAATTTTACGTTTTCTGTATTTAATAGATATTAATGTTTCAAATTAACTTAAGTTTGTGATATATTCAGGGTTTACTTAAAAACTTTAAATTTTTTCAGCACCAAGGCGATTTTTGATATACAGATCGATAAATCCAAATTTAATAACGCCAGAGCTTACCATTATATACATAAACTCTCTCCTGCTAAAATGCAATATTCTGTAAATGTTGAGTCAATCTATCGATTATTTTCCGATATTTGCGAACGCAAACATACGGAACATAAATTTTTATATACAGGGTGTCCGGGGGTAAAGTGCATTAACTTCGGGAGGTGATCCTACATGATAGTACAAGTAAAAAAGATAAATTACTTTTTTCGAAATTCCAACATTTAGGGGTAGTTTTCTGGTAAAAAGATAAAATTAGACCGGCGTGTGCGGGCGGCTTTATTATTTTACAATGTTGCCGAATGCCGAATCCCCGCTCCAAGCGCTTAGTGTCAGTGTTGAATTCGAATGTAACAATTTTATTCGCGTAGTAGTGTTTCACTTTAAAAACTTTATTGTTGTTTGTCAAAACTTGTTGATTTAATGTGTCTTTATCTAGTGTGAATTTATTAAGACTGACTTAAAGGAACAACTTCATTCAGTGTGTGTTTTTTTCAGACTTACTTTTGTTTACTTAGTTGTAGACGTGCCTAACCTGCCTAGCTGTAAAAATGGTGTTTATTTGTGCGTAATTTTATCATTGAATTATCGTGCCAATACCGCGTAATTTTGTTATTGAATTATTAGGTAAATGCCTTACTTTACCAACAAAGAACGGGCAGACATTCATTAATGAAATACGCCATAACGGACGAATTGATAATAATATTACTTTACGTTTACATGCTTGCTTACAAGCTGAAGGTGGACACTTTGAAAATTTGTTAAACTAGTTAAAAGCGATGACATTAGTTAAGTGTTCAATTAATTTATAACAATTTAATCGTTAAAAGCATGTCTTCAATTGTTATTTAAGTGCAGTTATCTTTTTACATTTGGTTTAAAACATACGATCTGTATAAATGTCAAATTTATGGTCTGTTATGTTTACAAACGGTTTCCATGGATACAGGCCAAATCACACCAAGCAACGTTGCAACAAATGCGCCCGGCAAGCTAACTCGGGTAAGTGCTACCTTACACTAAGGATTTTTAATAGGTATCTCTTTTTATATGGGAAAAAAAGTTGGAATTTCAGAAAAAGTTATTTATCTTTTTTACTCCTACCATAATGTAGAATCACCTCCCAAAGTAAATGCACTTTACCCCGGGACACCCTGTATATAGATTGCTGTAAGTATTAAAAACAACTGTACCAGGTTGAATCGCGCAATACATATTTAGATTTTTTTTTCATATAATGATAATTTGTATTGTCCCAAAAACATTCTCAAAGAATAAAGTTACGCTAGATACTCAAAATTACTAACTGTGAGCAGGTGAGTTTTACTGATCACAAAAAAATAAAACAAACAAAATTATTTCTTTATTCCGTAGAATTTATTAATCATTAATGTAAAGAAATAAGCCAAAATGTGGGAAAAATTAAAACACTAACGAAGATCTGTAAAAAATCACGGGGTAGTCTGATAAGAATAATAATAATAATAATTGGATAATTTATAAAGCGCCGTTTTTGTGAAAAATCACCCCAAGGGCGCTGTACAATTTATTAGGAATGCTTAGGTTCTAACTGATTTTACTATTTACAAATGGATACAGAAACATACTTACCTGGCAGGTCACTTCCGATAAACACACTTTAATTATAAGTTTATGATTTTTTTTATTTATTTATTTTTTTATTAATAAAATTCCTTTATTATTTATTTACAGTTTTTTTACATTTTTAAATTAAGTCCCGTTAAACTGATTGATATCAGTTTGTCAACAGGTTCTTTTGACATTTACTTTTTTTAAATTGAGACAGGTACATAAAATAAACAGGTACATGAAAAAAATAAATTGTTAATAAAATTTATAAGAAATACAGATCAGAGAAAATGAAAGAAAATAAAAAGAAAAGACAAGAGAAAATAATAATGGAAAAAACATTAAAACGAAAAGCGGAAATAACAGAAATTAGTACAAAAAAGTTCTTTCACTTAACCATTTTTTAGCGTACATTTCCTTCTGAAACTCAATTCACAGCTTTTTATTGCGTTGAGTAACATGTTGTAAATTATTGGAACAAGGTATTCTAGAGTTCTTTGACCGTATTTATTTACGTATCTGGGAATTATAAGTCCATCATTTGCAGTTAGTCTTGTATTATGAACATGAACTACTAGTTTATTATATTCAGATTGAGATGTATGCTGACTCGCAATTTTAAGCCACAATATAGCACGAACAGATAATAAATTTACAGAGTTGAATAGTAATGATTTTGGAATGTCATGTATTTGTTCGTATTCAGTTTTTTTTTATAATAATTTTACCAAAGAATATTGTACGTTTTGCACTGAAAGAAGATTTGTTTTTGTTGAATGTCCCCATGTGGTTAATCCATATCTTATTAGGGATTCCGCCAATGACAGATATACTAATCTAAGAGTATTTAGTGGAACAAAAAACTTCAGTCTATAAAGTTTGCTCACTATAGCTCTAAGCCGTGTGCAAAATTTTTGTATGTGTATATCCCATTTAAAATTACAATCAATTGTTAAGCCTAGATATACGTATTTAGAGACTAGTTTAATATTTTTACATGAGCACGGTTGTATCATAGAATTATGGATGCAATTAAAATCATGAGAAACAATTTTAGTTGTTATGGTGATGTTGGCATGAGGGGATCTGATGTGCATAAGCTTTGTTTTTTTAGCATTGATTATTAAACCTACATCATGTGACCATTTTTGAAGAGTGACAAAGTCTATTTGCAGTAAAGTACTTGCAATTAATAAATCCTCATGTGAAATAATTAATGCAGTATCGTCAGCATAAACATAATGTTTTATGTGAGAGAAAATCAATTTCATTGCAGTAACATATATAATATACAAGGTAGGACCTAGTATGGACCCTTGTGGTACGCCTGCGTAAACGTTCTTTTTTTTGCTATAATGATCTAAAACTTTTACACAAATCTTTCTATTTTCAAAGTAATTAACAAATAATTTAAGTAGGTTTCCTGTAATTCCAATTTGTTCTAGAGTTTCTAGTAATTTACTATGATCAATTGTATCAAAGGCCTTTGAATTATCAATAAATAATACGAGTACATGCTTCCTTTTATTAAGATCATTATTAATTGTATTTGAAAAATCTTGAAGTAGTAGATCTGTGCTCTTTTTTTTCTGGAAACCAAATTGATGGGTATCAATAATAGAAAAATTTTCAAGGTACTTTATTAGTTTTATAGATATATATTTTTCTAGGATCTTTTCAATAACAGGTAAAATACTGATCGGTGTATAGTTTTCAATTTCACTGTGTTTACCACCTTTGTAAATGGGTCGGATGATGCTACATTTTAGATCTTCTGGTATAATTGCCTCCGTTAAAATCATATTAATTAGTAGAGTTAAGATAGGTCCTAAAATATCGAAATGCTTGGAGAAGATACGGCTTTGCACGCGGAGGACATTACAGTTAACACACTGGACATTGCATGATTTTACATTATTTGCTATCCTCATCACTGTTAGTATTACATTTGTGAATAGATTAGTGGCAAAAGTGGAGTTGGTATTTATTTTAAAATACTGGAGAATTTAGGACTATTGGAGATTAGTGGCAAAAGTATTGTTGATATTTATTTTAAAATACTGGAGAATTTCGGAATCTTTAGGGCTGGAGAATGTTCATGAAATGACCTTCACAAACGCTTACATTTTTTTTTTCTACGTTTTTACAGGTTAGTTATTTACGGTGCCGCGGGCATTGAAAGTGAAGGTGAGAGATTTTGAGTTTATGGATACGACTGTCTGAAAAGGTGAGTTTTAAGTCTAGCTCTAAATTCCGCCGCGTCTGTGATCATTCTTAAGTCATGTGGCAGTCCATTCCAGGCTTTAGGTCCTGACATTCCGAAAGCGCGCTCACCGAACTTAGTATCTGGTGTGCGCTTTGGTTCCTTTAACCTTCCGATAGCTGATGACGCTGCTGACCTCAGGGTTGACTGTCGATAATTGGAAATTTCTGGAATACACAATTCCGATAAGTAAGCCGGAGCCATTCCGTTAAGGGACTTAAATACCATCCAGCAGAGCTTAAACTGGATGCTTACAGGACATTTAAGCCAGTGTAGATTTTTGAGATGCTCTGAAATATGGGAATATTTTGTTACGCCGGTGATAAGTCTTGCCGCAGCGTTGAAAACGGATTGTAATTTGTTGATTTGATATTTTGGAAGACTTGCATATATTCTGTTGCAATAATCTAAACGTGAAACCACATACAAATTGACTAGTAATTTAGTCGCCTCTATTGGCAGGTTTCTCCTTACTGCTTTAATTTGCCTTAATTAAAAAAATCCCGTGCTTACGGTTCTGTTCACTTGAGTTTTAAGGGAAAAATCAGCGTCCAGATTGACACCCAGTAGTTTTATACAAGTCTTTGGAGTGATGTCGCTTTCTGAAATGGTTATTGGGGAGTTATCAATGTTATGCTGACGTCTGCTTGTGATGGTCCAAAGAAACTCAGTCTTTGACGGATTTAGTTTTATATTTGAGGTCATCCAGCGGGTAATTGCTTCTAGACACTCAATTATGCGAGTTTTTAGACTGTCTACTTCCTCTGGTAAGCAGTAAAAGTAAACTTATTGGTCATCAGCGTAGCATTGAGATAGAAGGCCAAATGATTCGATTATTTTAGTGACATCATTTGTGAAGAGGATGAAAAGAAGTGGGCACAGAACAGACCCCTGGCGTACTCCAGATGAAAGGGTTGCATATTTTGATTGGTTTTTCCCTACCTTTACGGCTTATATACGGTTACCCAAGTACGATGTCAGCCAGCTTTTAACGCCGCCATTTAAACCAAAGGATTCTTCTAATCGTTTAATAAGAAAATCATGGTCGATCGTATCAAAAGTGGCACTCATGTCCAAGACTGAAAGGAGTGCCAGTTTTCCCGACTCGATAGCAAGAGTTATGTCTGACAAAACACGTAGTAATCCAGTTTCCGTTGAGTGAAACCTTCTATATGCAGATTGGTATTTAGTCAGCAATTCATTTGAATTTAAGTGATATATTATCTGTGAAGCAGTGATTTTTTCTAGGATTTTGGAAATTAATGGAAGATTTGAAACGGGTCGGCAGTTTGAGAGATCTTCAGCGTCCAATTGCGGTTTTTTTAATAGTGGAGTTAAAACAGCTGATTTAAGGGGTTTTGGGAAATCACCCATGCTGAGTGACTTATTGAAAAGATGAACTAGAAAGGGAGATATTTCTTTGCAACACTTCTTCAGTAACCACGTTGGAATAGGATCGAGTGAACACTGCTTGTTCGGTGAAGTAAGTATTAATTTCCTTAGTTCCTCGATGGTTGTAGGTTTGAAGGCAGAAAAGTTTCCGCTATTGCTTTTAGTAAAATATGGTGGTGGGGCGGAGGCTGTTAGGTCACGTATTGATTTAATTTTGTCAAGAAAAAATTTGGAGAAGATTTCCGGGGCTATTGCGGTTGTATTTTGCGCACGTACATCGGCAACGACCGTCTTAATAGAGTTCCACAGACTTCGTGGATTCTGAATTCTCGATAAACAAATTTTGAAAATGGCAATCCCTAGAGGACTTTTTCATAATACAGTACCTCTATAATTTTGCGTTTCAGGTTTGAACATGAGAAAAGAAAACATTAAAAAATATAATAAAAATAATTAATAGTGATGGAACTCTTTTAAATTCATTTTCTATATTGTAGATAGATACCTTTGAATTAATAAATATTTATTAATATAACAATAGTTTTGAAAAAAAAAATGCAGGGATAAATATTCTTCATATTAATCATAAAAGAAAACGTTTAGATAACTTAAAAGCCTTGGAATTTAAAAAATACCTTAAAATAATGAATCTATTATCAACAAACAAAAAATATTGTCATATAGCCCAATCATGGATTTGTTCCCCTACCCACCCACTCTGCACTAATACCTACCCACCCAATCTACATTAATAACTAGCAACGGCTCCACCCCTACCATAATAAAACATTGCTCGAAACTGTCAAATTAGTATAAGCTTTCCCTGAAGAAGGAACGTTTGTTCCGAAACCGGTCGGATTTACGTATTATATAAGTGGTTTATACAAAGTTGAATTTTTTAATTTTTCTAATAAATATTCATTTACAAACTCACAAGTTATTATTATATTCGAAAGGTAGGTACTTCGTCGCTTGTCCCAATTCATAAAAAAATCAGTTCCGATTCCGGTCACAAGATGTGACCGTATCTTTTTCTGTTTCAGATTTTCGATTGAGTTTCGCTAATCAAGACAATGCTTCATTATTAAATAGAAAAAACACTGCTGAGAAAAGATGGGTATAAAAAATAACCAAAAACTTAGAAAAACCAATAATGAAATAAATATGACCCTTGCAAAAAATTAAATCATTACGTATTTAAATAATTAATTATTTTATATTCATTGCCGATATCCGTTTCTCCCAATGTTACCCTAATTAATTCGCAAAACCAAGTCCCGTAAAGCAACCAGCCAGAAAACTTACCTTATTTATCTTACTTTAAAATACACGTCCCGCAATCAAAACTTGGCCAAATCAATCTTGCTTAAATACACCGTAAATAATAACAAAAAACGACTTGCCGAGTTTTTTTTACAAAAAGGCATTTATCGGCAGAAACCCGCTCAATGATTAAATTAGCCATTGTCCTGTAAAAGTATAGCCTAATGCGAATAGAGATTCACTAGAAACTACTAAAAAAGAATAATGTGTAATTTATGTAAAAGTAAGTTTTATATTAAAAAAACATACGCACTTTTTGAGTCACTGTTTCGTTGGTTTTCAGGGCATTTCAATTTTCAATGCAGCATTTTGTTTTATTAAAATTGTTCAAACATTTTCTAATTTTTTTATGCGAATATTGACAAGAGTCCCAACTGCTCTCATCTGGAGCCGGTGAGAGTATGGCATCTACAATTAGGGTACATTGTGAGGGCTGGCTATTTAGATCTGGTCACCAAATACGGCTAAGCCATCAACACTTCAACACTTCTTTTGAAAAATGGTGTAGGGGCGTGTAAATAGCCCCAGACACTAGGGAATACTACCCTATGTAATTAATGAAAGATGAACTCTTTCCCATGTGACACAAAACAGATTATACAGCAATTCCAAAATCCTCAGTGAAAACAAAACAAAAACTCACTCTGAGAATGCAGCTCTCCACACGATGTCCAGCACAAACGACACTAGTTTCCTTAAAATATTGATTTTGCCAAGGCGGTAGTGCACAATCTCAACAGATGTTTATCACAGGAAGGTAGTTCACACGATGGATATGAATTTACAAATTAATAGTACGTGCCAAAATCTCACAACAATAATTTAATTATGGGTTAATTATTTGATTATTACTGACATCTATTGACTTTAACCAACACTCACGTCGGAAGTAAGTGCTTGCCCCACAGAGGTCAGAAAATGCCTGAATTCACTGAATTTCAATGTCACATAGGGAAATTCAATATAATACAACCACCATAGATGGCGCCCCCATGGTCCCATAGCATAAATTATTAATTTAAATGAGATTAATGCCCAAATGTACTTAAATATATTTTATGGCGCGTATCTAAATGGAGTGATAAAAAAATGGTTTAATAGAGTTCGGCTAGGTCACAGATTCTCAACCTTTTTGTGCCGACCGCCCACTTTAATAATGTTGAGGGCCAGGCTTTTTCCAGAACAACACGGAAATTTCACGATCTTCAATTGAATGTTTTGTGGATTAAATTTAACCTATTGTATATTTTATTGACTGAAACACATTCCTAGAACAATAAACTATTTACCAAAATAACATTACTTGCGTAATTACGTAAATTGATAGGTTTTATGATGTTTTATTCGAGGTACACGCATGTCACGCATCGGCAATGTGACGCGGCCGCCAAAATGACAGTTCGAGATGCCCACAGATAAAAATTATTTTAAAATATTTTGTGGCTACAGAGTGAATGAAATCTTTACCAATACCATAGGGAATGTTGGCGCTAGCATTTCTGACCATGTTCTTATACCAATTTTGTACATAGAAGGGTAAAAATCGTAGATAAAAATATATTTTTTTCGCGCATGCGCAAGACCTGCGCACATCCCGCCCGACGGAAAATTTAATATAAATTATTCGGAGTGACCGGCTGCATTGCAGCTTTTTCTATGGTAAAGGGCGATAATAGAGCTAGCGATTCTGACCGTGTTTTTCATACACTTTCTTTATACATTAGGGTCAAAATTGCATTTCAAAGTGCCGCGGCCACCTCTGGGATACCGGGTGCCGAATGGCCCCCAACAGGTTAAGAATATTTTTTTCTAGCGCCCCCTTACTCGTGAATCTGAAACAGCAATTATCGTCACGATTATATTTACCGTAAGGGGGGGGGGGGATGTGGTGGCTTTCTCTAAGTCTCCTACCGCCCCCCTGAAAGTCTGAAACGCCCACCAATTTTCTCTTAGTCCTCTACCGCCCACTGAAGGTCTGAAATACCCCCAAGGGGTCGTTATCGCAGACGTTGAGAAACTATGGGCTGGGTTATGGGGTACTTTTCAAAAGAAAATTCATAACTTTTAATGAATTTTCAAAGGGGTGTTGAAATGCCATTTTGTTGAGTTATCGTGGAACCGACGAAAATAAACCTAAATTATGTTTTTATAATTAATGAAATGTGAAATGACACAAATTCATTAAGTAAAATTTATTTGCGCACATCGGAATTTGAATCCGCGACCTTCAGTTTGTTGGTCGAGAGCCTTACCCGTCGACCACGGAGGCCGTCATTATAAGCGAAAAATGTTGCTAAATGATGCAGATTTAGTTAGCAGAGGATTTGATCCCACGAACCGAAGTAGCTTTCGTAAACTAGTTGCTAACAACTAGATTTAATTGTTAAGGCGATGCAATGCTAAGTAACGCAAAATCATGTATGTTTGGTTTGAAAATTTTCAAACCAGAATTATTAAGAGTTTTTTTTTTTTTTTTTACAGTGAATACCGCACAAGAATCTCAACTGCTCCCGTCTGGAGCCAGTGAGACTATGGCATCTCCAATTGGGGTATGTTGTGAGGCTGAAGGTAGTGGGGAGGGGAAGGAGGTGGGGAAGAGGAAGGTTGGGAAGTACCTGGCTATTCAGATCTGGTCACTAAACACGGCTAAAGCCATTTTCAAGCAACGTTTCAATTCTGAATGGTGGTCTTACACCAGGGCGATACTAATAGTATCTTCCACTCTGGAACATGCCGCAAATATACTATATATTATTTTAAATGAATTAATTGTGAAATAACACAAATTAATCAAATAAAATTTATTTGCGCATGCCGGGTTCGAACCCGCGACCTCCGGAATGTCAGTCAAGAGTCTTAGGGAACGTACCCAAACTACGTGACCAACTTTTTGCAATTTTTACCCCCCCCCCCCCCCCCCCGGTGACCAAAATCCTAAGCAACCCGCCGCTCATTTGTATGGAGCGTGACATTTTGAAGACCCCCCCCCTAAAAGTGTCACGTAGTATGGGTACGTTCCCTTAGCCACTGGACTACGGAGGCCGTGAGTACTTCCTATAGAACATATCTTGGTCTTATAATCGAGTAGGTATATTTTTGACATCTTTTTATTAGCGTAGAAAATGAAGTACGGGGTCCCAAAAGTAAGTTGATATTTAGTGGATCGATTTAAAAAAAGTAAGGATTCTATCGAAAAAAATGTTTATTAAATACTATAATACACAATTTGGGAATTTATTTCTGAAAAATAATATTGTCCAAATATGAACCCTCACGTTCGCGGCATTCATTTAATCGAAGAGTAAAATTTCTTATGAGGGTTCGCCAGGTAGGCTTTGTGAAGGCTGCCATTTCGTGACGGATATTTTCTTTTAATTGCATCAGGGAAGTCGGATTTTTGGCGTACACTTTAGATTTGAAAGAATAAATCGTTCAATTTTAGGGCTGACATTAAAGTATTTTTAGACCTCCATAACGTTTGAAGACTAGAAAGCATTTATGTATGGAATAAGACGGGCTCCTTTGGTTAGCTCTCACTCTAGAAGAGAGAAAGGATGACAGATATGCCTATATTGTCCATTTCGTACAAGACAGATATGTTCATATTACCCATTTCGTAAACGACAGATATGCTCATATTGCTAATCTCGTACACGACCGATATGCCCATATTGCCCATCTCGTAAACGACAGATATGCTCATATTGCCCATCTCGTCCAAGACCGATATCATGTATTGGTTTCATAGTGCTTTCACACAAACGAAGTATTGAAATCCGTAAGTCTAAACTTAAACTTTAGGATATGCCCCTATTGCCCATCTCATATACGACAGATATGCCCAAATTGCCCATCTCGTACATAACAGATATGCCCATATTGCCCATCTCTTACACGACAGATATGCCCATCTCATACACTATAGATATGCCCATATTACCCATCTCATATACGACATATATTCCCATATTGCCCGTCTCGTACACGACAGATATGCCTATATTGCCCATCTCTTACACGACGGATATGCCCATTTTGCCCATTTCATACACCATAGATATGCCCATATTGCCCATCTCATATACGACAGATATGCCCATATTGCCCGTCTCGTACACGACAGATATGCCCATATTGCCTATCTCTTATGCCTATTTTGCCCATCATACACCACAGATATGCCCATATTGTCCGTTTCGTATACAACAGATATGCCCATATTGCCCATCTCATATACAACAGATATGCCCATATTGCCCATCTCGTACACGACAGATATGCCCATATTGCCTATCTCCTACACGACAGATATACCCATATTTCACATCTCGTACCCTACTGAGAGATAGCCTGGTTTAACACCGTCCCGTAAACTCAGGTCTTTCAACATTAAGATGAGGTGCTTCCACAGGAATTGTGATACCCATATATAGGTGACCCGACAGTTCATCACCCAATAGTTGGCCCCTCAAAATTATAATTATTATAAAATAATAATTTTTTGTGCATTATTTACCAATTTCAAACGTAAAATCGACTTCAAAAATACCCATAATAATAATTTGGTATGAATATCAAACGAATTTATACACAGTGTCGATTTTTGTACTTATGCGCCGGTATAAACTGTATATAGAGAAGCAGATTTTTCCTTGATGCGTTTGAATGGAAACATCTTTTATAGTTTTGCTATTTGGCGATACAATTTATATGAACACCTCTTCGGGGACACTTAGTTATATTTTATGTAAGTAGGAATACCGTATTTTTCGTAAAATGACTGCAGATTGTATAAGTATGCCGGGGGGCCAACTGTTGGGGGATGAACTGTCTTGGGACCCTGTGTAAATGGGTTGCGGTGCAAACCACAATCGTGTTGCCGACTATTGCTCGCTCCATCTATTTCACAAGGAATTGATAAAGTGCATAGATTTGTCAGATTAAAAATTCTTGATTATAATATTATTCAATAAATTGATCACAAAAAAATTGAATGACAAGTTGTTTCACCTTTGAAGGCTTTATCAAACTGTGCTTAGGCCACTTGCAGACGATCCATTTATATTAATTCAATATATTTGCTTACAACGAAAATTAAATTGCTTTTAATTTTATGAACCATGTCCGTATTGATTTCCGAGTAAATTGTCTGAAATTATTTTTGATTATTAATTACCATGTAAAGTGTCCTTACTTACTGTACTGTGTAAAACTTACTAAAAGTCTTTAATGTTAGTTGTTTCCGAATAAATGTTTGGATGACCAAATCGGTTTTATTCCCCTATTGCTTAGTCCTTCTTTTCTTTTTTGTATGAAAAATGGGTTAATGATGAATGTAAGTAACATACTTAAAAGTAAGTCTTACGTTTTTCTCCAAAAACAAACGAGGACAACCGATGAACGAGCATACCCTCAAATTACATGAATGTCAAAATACTTTTCCACAATGTTCCTGCCCGTCTTTAACCCAAACAAAAAGTATTAAATATCTTGGGATTGAAATTGATGAAAAACTACAGTGGAATTCACACATTGATCTTACCTCAAAAAAGCTAACAAAACTCATCTACTTCTTCAAAAAATTACGAAACATCTTGTCAATGAGGGATTTAAAGAGAGTATATTATGCTTTATGCCACTCTCGACTGGAATATGGATGGGATGGGGCGCAGCAGCATCTAATCACATAAAACAACTTAAGGTAACTCAGAATAGCATCATAAATACCGTACTGAAGGTCCCCATAAGGACGTCAACAACAGAAATTTTTGTTCAACAGTTTGATGTTCCAAGCATACAGAAAATCTACGCCAAAAACATTCTAGTACATCACCACAAAAATTATTCAGAGGCAGACACCACACATGCTCATAAAACCAGAGCCAAACAAACAGACATACTTAATATACCAAAGTGTAACTCTTCATTTGGACAAAGAAGTTCAGAATTTTTAGCAGTAAAGTTATTTAACAAACTCCCACTTAGTACCAAACAAATTAAAACAAAAAATAGCTACATTAAGGAACATTAAATGTTGGCTGAAGGAACTATCGGAAAATGAACTTACTACTATACTTAAAACATGGTCATAGAAGTTTCTGGAAAACCTTATCCAACCAATGAAGTGAAACCATAGAAGTCGCTGAAAACTTATCCAAAGCATAGTCCCCCTCAGCACAGGATCTCCTAGTGAGGAGGACTACGAATATATTTTCTATTTTATATATATACCTAACATGTTTCATATAAAAATGTAAAAAATAATGAATGTATAGTTACTAAATAAAAAAAAGTCATGGTGTTTGAAATAGAGGGTACGAAAACAATGTGAATGATGAATGTTGGAGCAGATGGATGAGTTTGTGTATCTTGATAGTATGTTTACGAGAGATGGGAAGGCTGATAGAGATATTGAAAGAAGGGTAAATAAAAGAAGCGAACCTAGCAGTACACAATAGAGTGCTGGTGTCAATGGCGTAGCTAGCATGGGTGGCACCCGGGGCGGATGTCACCCCTCGGGGCGTGTGTCACCCCCCCCATTAAAGTTGAGTTGAAAAAAAAAAATTAAAAACGCTAATTTCGACTTCATAAAATTAGTAGGGGGGGGGGGGGGGGGTGGCTAGAGAATTTCAGATTTCTCCACACATATATAGGCTATGTTAACCTATAAAAAGACCTAGACACAAAATTCGGGGCACTCCACGGGGAACATATGAAAGAAAATAACAGACCGTGTTCATGTATACAATACTTTGGTGAAATATCCTTCGTAAATTTTTTCCACGGTCGAGTGTCACCCCCCTGTCGGGTGGCACCCGGGGCGGTCCGCCTCCCCCCTCGCTACGCCACTGGCTGGTATCTACCCTGATGTATGGCAGTGAAGCACGGGACTGGCAGAGTAGACCGAATGCTGTTGAAATGAGATCCCTGAGGCGTAAGTGTGATAAAACTATATATAATCGTGTGAGAAATGTGGAGATCCGCAAAGAATGCAAGGCTGAAGTTAGCCTAATGAGTAAGAAAGATGGGACCCTCAGAGGATTTGGACAGGTAGAGCGAATGAACGAAGAAAGTAGTATAAGAAGAAACATGCCACAAATTCGAATGGTGGAAGAAGCCGGAGACGCCCAAGGAAAACATAGCACGATCTAGTCAGCGACCGGTCAGTGGTTGAGTGGGCAATGGGCATAGCGCTTGGGTCTCACCCGAGCGTCGCGTGTTCGATTCCTCGACTGGCTTAGTCCTCCATCACAACACAAGCAACATTTTCGGCTTTCTGTGGTGGTAGTAGGAGATTTTCAAACACTGTTGGGTTATTCGTAACCCGGGAATGTTTGTCTTTCTTCAAAAAAAAAGTGAATCAGATACTGGCATCGGGCCATGTCAAAAATAATAGAAGAGTGTATGTGTGACCTTGTATGAATGTGAATGAGGCAAAGGGTGTGTGTTAAGACCGAGTTATTTGGCGCTCCGTCCTCTTTGCCTACCTCTGCAGGGAAACGGCATGATGGTTAGTTAGTTAGTTTCTTTTCCTTTCTTGGTCAATAATTGTACTTGGCTTAAACGACATTGATAACAAACGAATTATATCGTTTGATTCTTGAACAAGTTTTGGAATAATTGCTGCCCTGAAAGATTTAGTTTAAGGTTTTTATTTTGTATTTGCAACGGAGTCGGTTTATTATCATCCCTGGAGTGATTTTTAAAAGGAGATGTTTAGAAAATTGTTTTGGGATGAAATTCAAATACACTTTAAAAAAATTCATTCACGGCGAGACCCTACCAGTTTCCTGCCAAATTAAATCGACAAAGTGGTCAATCGATTAGTAAAAAAACCAGCCCGGTTGATGCCTATCTAGTGAGCAGGTTTTGTGTGCGAAAAATGTGGATTACTGTTAGCCATTTCTTTGCGGTCACGACAACATAAATCTCTTCACAGGAGCCTATAAAATAGAAGAGGTTTCCCCCAACTCACCCAGTCCATGGACTTAACCATTCCTGGACACAGTTTAGATTTCATATTTTATTTATTTATCCGTGTCTTTTTTATTGGAAACTTTTCCAGTGAAAATTAGTTCTTTCTTTGTTTAGAAATATTCAGATAGGCTTTAAGATGCCACTGAATAATTTTGGAAGGCTGTCGAGGGTTTTACGTTGCGTTTTCTTGTTTAGTTTGGTTTTAAATTTGGCTCATGCAGACACTAGTATCTGGGACTCCTTCAGAGGAGGAAAAGGTAAGATTTTATTTATCATTTGTGCTACCCTCCTGGGATTGAGTGTACTTTTCCACAGCTTTTGCATTTTTTTATGTAAGTACTCGTGCAACATTGTTTTTAGATCTAAAAATGTCAAAAATTGCGCAAAATGCAAAAATTGCTTATTTTTTGCCGTGAATAAAACCTCAAACTTTTACATTCCACGACATAAATACTTAAGAGGAATATAAACGCTAGAAATATTTCGATTCTCATGCCTGTAAAATTTTAAAATCGAGCGTCTTTTTGCACAAGGCTAGTGAGCGAAAAAGTGGTTTTTATTTATTTTGTGCATAATTTTATAAGAACGAAAAAAAGTTGGAACATGGAAAACCTCAAAAATAGTCTTAGCCGTAAAGGGGTATTTTTTAAAAATTGTTTCTTGTATTACTTCATAGTCAAATCATGAAAAAACATTTTTTTTGGTGGTTTACGCGTATATTTTTTGTTACGCAAATAATAATTTTATTGTAATTCCAATACATAGAAAAGCTAGTAAAACCTTTGATTTATCCGTAGCGTATTTTTTGATGTTCATAATGTAAGCCGATTCGTCGTAAAAATTAATCAAAATAGTATCTAAATAGGATTTCACTTATTTTTGCAGTGAATAAAACCTCAAACTTTTACATTCCACGACATAAATACTTAAGAGGAATATAAACACTAGAAATATTTTGATTCTCATGCCTGTAAAATTTTAAAATCGAGCGTCTTTTTGCACGAGGCTAGTGAGCGAAAAAGTGGTTTTTATTTATTTTGTGCATAATTTTATAAGAACGAAAAAAGTTGGAACATGGAAAACCTCAAAAATAGTCTTAGCCGTAAAGGGGTATTTTTTAAAAATTGTTTCTTGTATTATTTCATGGTCAAATCATGAAAAAACATTTTTTTTGGTGGTTTACGCGTATATTTTTTGTTACGCAAATAATAATTTTATTGTAATTCCAATACATAGAAAAGCTAGTAAAACCTTCGATTGATCCGTAGCATATTTTTTGATGTTCATACTGTAAGCCGATTCGTCGTAAAGATTAATCAAAATAATATCTAAATAGGATTTCACGTATACATATATTCATCTTAAAGATTCGAACGCTTTGAAAACCATTGAAGGTAACTTTGAACCAAAAGACGGCCTCAGTGGTGGGGGTAAAGCTCCCAACTAGCATTATAGAGATCGCGGCTTCAAATCCCGCCAAGAAAATTTTATTTAGTTAATTTGTGTTATTTCACAATTAAGTCATCGAAACTAATAAATAGTATCTTCACGGTTTATTTGATAGTGGAAGATACTAAGTATCGCCCTGTTGTAATCAGAATTGAAACATTGCTTGAAAAGAATTAAAATTACGGATAAATGATGCAGATGTTAAAACACTTTTTCTATAAACACTATGTAAACCATCATGCTTCACTTTTACAATTCTACTGTAACTTCAAGACTAACATTATAATTATCTACAGTATTTTCAAAGATACATTACCTATATTTTTAAACTTTCATTTTGAAATTTACATTTTTTGCTTGTGCGGCCAACTTATTGGTGTAATTATAACCCACGCACAGGCAGTGCCTTAGTGGGTTCTCATTATCTACTTTTGTCTTATATGTTTTTTTTTTAACTTTTTTACATTATTTTTCCCTTTGTTATGTTATATATTTTTAGAAAATGTGTAAAATTACTTTTGAAATGTATCAAGATATAATGGGAAAAAATAAAAGAAAAAAAATGGCACTATCCGTGTTTGGTGGCCAGATCTAAATAGCCATAAATTTTATCATACCTGAATTACCCTTCTGTTATTCTGACCCTTAACATTGCCCGATTCAAGTATCTGGTGTACTTGATCGTACCACGACTTCCTCGAAAGTTTCTTTTTTAAAACTTACAACTTTTTAGAAATAAGTACAATTGCCTGGCTAAAATCATCTGCGACAATTTCCATCGATTAACTTTTTTCTTTCTTATAAATTTATTCACAAAACACTTTTGCGTTTAAAATTGTGACCTCTGGGCTCCGTTTGTCAAGCTATTTTTTGCCCATTACCCACAGTCGTGACGATGTAAGATGTAGGAACATTAAGAATGCATTTTTGGTTGTGGCTTCCTCTTAAGAGCGTTTAACCAGCCAGCGGCCGAAAATCCACATTTCGTCGAAAGTTGATCTTACGATCGTGCAGGGCGGTTACAATAAGAAAGATTAATTATTCTCCGTACCCGCTTTTTAAAATTATAACTCAATATCTATTTTATTTCATTCCGAATTTGCTTTAATTTATAAAAAATTTATAAAACTATTAAAATAATGTACTTTTTGTAATTATTTTTTGATCACAAGCATTTATCATTTATCAATAATGTCTAAGCAAAATAAGAATTTAAAAAAATCTTAAATATATTAATTTGTAAGACCGTAAATGGATAGACAAAAGAGAGAAATTTTCGTCACAAATATGTGTTAAAATACTTATTTTTATTTATTTATAACTTCTCACCATACATATGTTTTTATTTTTTATTTTTACATACAAATAATATTAATGATTTTATTTGAACTAAAATTAAAATTTTGGAACATGCGTTTACAAGATAACGTTTTATTTACAATAATGTGGTATGTAATATGTCTTGTAAAATAAGATCTTTCGTTTGAAAGTTTAAGAAATCGGCCAACGACCTATGGTATTATAACCTTATTATACTAAAAATAAAACTTTTTTCTAAAAATCTTACGATCGTGCAGGGCGGTTACAATGAGAAAGATTAATTTGGCCCACAAGAAAATTGGCAAAAAGATATCTTTTCTGGGAAGAATTCGGCCTAAAATTTCCAGAAAAACCGCCATCACCATTTACAATTCAATTATTGCTCCACACTTCAACTACTGTTCAAGTATCCTTTTCCTTTGTAATGAAAGAGAACAGAATAAATTTCAAATTCTCCAAAACAGAGCAATGCGAATAATACTCCGAAGAAATAGATTTTCAAAAATAATTAAAATGTTAAAGGAACTTAATTGGTTAACAGTGAAACAAATACTGACCTTGAACACGTTGATATTTATTCACAAAATATTAAACAACATGTTACCAAAATACTTCACAAATAAAATCGTATACAATAAGGACATTCACAGACATTACACAAGGACTTGCAAGGAAATAAGATTAAACAAAAAGGACAAAACGAATACGCAAAACAGTCTGCTGTACAAAGGAATTAAGTTATATAACACACTACCAGAAACTCTTAAGTCCTCACCAATTGAAAAGTTCAAGATGGATTGTAGGAGCTACATAAAACAAAAACAAAAAATTTTGTGATTTCAAAAAATTTTGTGAATTTAAAATATTATAATAAAAAAAACTGCAATATGAAATATTATAATCAATTAGAAATTTGTAAACTTAAATGTACAAATTACTAAAATAAAATTCAAATTAAAAAAAAAAAATAAAAAATAAATTATTCTCCGTACCAACTTTTTAAAATTATAACTCAATACCAATTTTATTTCATTCCAAATTTGCTTTAATTTATACCTACATCCAAAAATGCTGAAAGGCGTGATGATAAAACGATTAAAAGAAATTAATTTCCTAAAGGCCTCCTGTGTGGAGTTAATGTAAAAAAAGATCTTCTTCTGTATGTATTTATGTTTGTCTCGTTTTAGTGTCGCTATTTTTCGTTTCGAGTTTCAAAAAATCACAACGGTGCTAAAGAAGTTTTGACTTAAAAAAGAAAACAGTTTGATAAAGTATCGATTAATCAAATTTGTCGGCGACCGTATTTCCTCCATTGGATGATTATTACATAAAATCTATCGGTAAAAATACAAAAAAAAAACTCCTTGAACTCGAACTTCATCCAAAATAAACTTGTTTTCATATTGTGTATGGGAAGTAATTGTACCCCTTGGGGGATAAACCGGTTTTAAATGAAAAAAAAAATCATAACTTACATATATGAAAAAAAAGTAGGCGTTTCCGTTCTATTGTATCGTGACGGCTTTAAGATTTATTAGTCGGTTAGCATCGTGTTACATGAAGTAATCTGAACTAGTTTTTTTTTGTATGCGAGATGTTCTTTTTTAATACAGCCAATTTATTAACAGTAACTTTGTAACCGAATAACTGTAAGTTTATTAATATTCATATTTTAATTAAAAATTAATAGAATATCTAGTTTTAAGCAAACATTTATTTTTATTTTTTATTTTTTACTAGACGACCCGGAAAACTTCGTACCGTCTCAGAATCAAAAATTGTTGTCTAGCTGAATAGAGAACTCCAGTACATTTTTTTTATTCTTTTTAATGAATAATGACCTTCTAACTTAAATAACTGCATATTTATTTTTATTTTTAAAGTTAGTTATAATAGTTAAAATAATTGTTAAATTTTTAATTTTTCAAGACCCCTCCGAAAACCACCGATGTATGGTGAATCGTGTGTCGTCATCACTCCTGAAAAATTAGTATAGGATTGGGCAATCAGCTGATCTACTGCCGCCATTTTGAATTCCGTTCTTCGAAGTATTCTCCCTAGAAATAGCATTACTATTTTTTTTGTACAGTAGTTTTTTTTAACATTTTCAATAATAGAGATAATCTAATAAGAGATGCCTTATAAACACAACAACTAAATATCTATAAACAGTATAAAATAACGAATAACATGAAATGTTGTTAGTACTGATGGCTTATGTCATACCTACATAATCAAAGTTTCAATACAATGACTGGTGACGCGTGACGTCAGCACTAACCGTTTCAGTAATACCAACTTTACAGTGTGTTTTGACGAGAGGTTTAAAAATGCACTTTTTAATAATTTTTTAAGAACTCTACGTTTAATATTATGAAATAAAACTTATATATTCAGAATCAGCGTTCATTGGTCTATATGAACATATTTTTTTAAAGCCATAATATTTTTCACTGGAGTTCCTTATTATATTCAGTTTTTTCATTGAATTAAAAATTACACAATGAAGCAATTATCGATGCGCAACTGTCGGTGTTTTGTTTTTGTCAATATCAGGGATGGTGTTGTGTACGGACTTTATTTGATTAATTTGTGTTATTTCACAATTTATTCATTTAGAACGATATATAGTATATTTGCGGCACGTTCCAGAGTGGAAGATACTCTTAGTATCGCCATGTAAGACCACCATTCAGAATTGAAACGTTGCTTGAAATGGCATGTTTGGTGACCAGATCTGAATAGCCAGCTACTTCCCCACCTTCCTGTTACCTATCTCCTTCCCCTCCCCACTACCTTCAGCCTCACAACATACCCCAATTGTGGATGCCATCGTCTCACAGACTTCAGACGGGAGCAGTTAAGACTCTTGTGCGGTATTCATATAAATTTTTTTGAGGTGTTATTACTGTTCCACTTACTTACGGGAATTGCATTTCATTTTCTTTATACGTGTGAGGGAGATTTATTATAATTATTGTATTTTTCCTTTGGATGGGGTGCAGACATACGTTCACCGTTTGTCTCATTTTCGACTATTGACATTTAGTGTGTAAGAAAGAGGGGCCGCATTATATGTTTAAGAACAAAAGCAAAAAAATCAGCGCATTGACATTTGCCGTTTTTGAATTTTTGAAATTCAATCACAATTCAATATTACATTATTTATCACAATATGCAACTCTTTCAAAATATGAGAATTCGTTCCAAACAAAACGTATGCAATTATTTTTTTTTCGTGAAATTTTCCGAAGTTTTAATAGCTATTCTGCTCTTCGGGGCGGAGACAAATCCAACAAATCAAAGATCATAAAAATCGGTCCAGCCAATTTTATGAGAAAATACAATATAAGTAATAAAAATAAAGGTTAGTTATAAATGATACAAATTAGTTATAAATGATACAAATTAGTTATAAATGATACAAGGCAAAAACATAAATCTAAACGGTAAGAAAAGTCACGAGGTATGTTTAGTAAGCAATGCTTAATTCATCAAGGTTTACTTTTAAAACCAATTACAACAATACATTAAAAAAAACATTAATATTTTATAATCAGCAGGTTTTAACTAATAATTTCATGATACCAGAGCTCACTATTGTATACAGAAACCATCGCGGGCATGCGCCCATCAAATCCCAAAGTTTCATCGCAATCGGATGAACGGTTTAGCAACGCATTATTTCATGATGCCAGAGCTCACTATATTATACAGAAACCATCGCGGGTATGCGCACATCAAATACCCAAATTTTCATCGCAGTCTGCTATACGTTGTGGGCGAACAGTTTTTTTTATATTTTTTAAGATACACACACCACAAATTTCAATGTATTTTTTATGATACAGGTACACAATATAAGTAACACAATTTGATGTAACAATCAACAAATAATGAGTGTTGTGGCACGACCAATTGAAACAAGTACGCCCACGGCGTGGTTACCGCACGTACTTCAATGATGCAGGTCGGAACCGGTCACCGGCGAAATGCTAACTGGCACCGAATATCGTCGCTTTGAATATCGTCGTATTCGTCAAAATCACTATTCGTGGCATCTCAAATCAAAATCCCCTTTGCAAGGCAAAACTCCCCTGACTCCCTAATATCCACGAAAGAGCAGATTATAAATTATTTTAAGTATACCCTTCACGTTGGATCGCGTGGCCTTCCATTTTTTCAACATTTCTTCTCTAAATCTGCACTGATAGTTTTTTTGCTATTGTCTAAAAGCCTGCCACCCAAAGAAACTCTAAAGTGAACATTTGTTCCAGGTCTGTTTTCTGATGATTCGGGCCAGGTGTGCGTGGGTCTGGACCAGTCCACCAGGGGAGTGTGCATGACGCGCAGGAACTGCGGCAATCAGGGGGGTAAAGTGGTGGGCTACTGCGGGGTCGCCTCCACCTGCTGCTCGCGTGAGTACTAACCTAACATGTGATACCAACTATGTAATGGCAGTGATGGCACACTCCTTGCTTCATTCAAAATTCATGCATCCTCTCAATTGTATTTCCCTGTTGTCTGCCTATTCATGTGACTCAAGTATTTTATTTGTTGTGCGTCTTCCTCGGGTGTCCCCAGCTTCTTCTACTATTCCTTATTCATCTTTATATTCATCAGGAAGTTTTCCGTTCCTGATATTGTTCGTCTCGTGTATTCATATCAAACATACCCCTTTTTACTCTAGAACACTAACGACCAATTGAATGTTTTTGTAGTGACGACATGCGGCTACTCCATATCCAGCAAGGAAGCCATTCTGAACATGCCAAACGTCGGCAGGAACTTCCCGGGACTAGAGTGTTCCTACAACATCGTTCCCCACAATCGCCACGTCACACAGATCAGGGTAGATTTGGAGATCTTGACCCTGTCGCAACCCTCAACGGTAAGACATTTATTAAAAAATTGAGTGTACGAAGGCATCATAATATGGATGCAATATTCCTGTATAAATAAGTTAACAATAATATTAAATATTTTTGAATGTAGCTATAACTTAGTGGTTATCCATTATAAAAAATGAAACAATTCAACTTTGTTTACGAATTATATTAGTGATTCAAACAAAGTTGAAATGTTTCATTTATTTATAATATTCAATGGCCAGAGTTGCTAAATAAAATCCAATTTAATGTACCTGCGCATAAAACACGATCTTCTGTCCTGTTCGGGGTGGATCACTGCAATAAAAACTGTAAGCAGAATTCTGAATAGACTATGCAATCGTTTTTTTTTTTGGTTTTAGGCAATTCACCCTGAAAAGAGTGCTTTGTGCCGGTAATAGTTAAAGTGGATAAAAAAATTCGGTTAATCTATTGGGAAAATAATAAAACAAATTAAATATTGGACTCATTTAGATCACTAAAACAAATTAAATATTGAATTCATTCAGGTTAATAAACTTACATAAAGCTGTATGAACACGAGAATTGTTAAGAGATAAAAGGTATGAAATGTTAAGGGGGGACTGGTGTGTAATTTTAATAAGCCGGCGGTATATGTTCTTGAAAGATGAATGGTTTTTACAGTTAAAGAAAACGTGGTCGAGGGTTTCCTCTTCCACACCGCACTGGCAGACCGGATCATCTAAAACCCTAATTCTAGACAAGTGAGATGCAATTGAACAGTGACCAATTCTCATTCTCGAAATACATGAAATGAATCGTTTTGAAAGTTTTTTACCATGAAACCATGGCTTAGCAGGGATATGGTTTTGAATTCCAGCATAAGATCCAGTTCTTATTTTGGAGACTGCCCAATTTTCTTCCCAGGCACGAGTCATGTTGGATTTAAGAATCGGGAAGACATCGGAGATAGGAATTCTAAAATTTAGTGGGATAGTTCCGGAATCTGAACCAGATTTGGCGAGAAAATCGGCCATCTCATTACCCTCGATACCCAAATGGGCAGGGACCCAGGTCAATATCGTCTCAAACCCAGATTCACTTAGAGAATTGAGAAGATTTTTTATTTTACATGTAATATTGTCTTCCGGATAACGTAGAATATTTGACCTAATTTTAGTTAGAGCACTTAGCGAATCAGTACATAGTAAGGCTCGATGAATGTTGAGAACCTGGATTTGATTTAGCGCTTGTTCAATTGCAAAGCATTCAGCTGTAAATATGGAAGCTTCTTTCGGTAATTTATAAGTGAGATTGATGTTAAATTCTGACTAGAGCGTATTATCCAAGGTGGACATTTTCAATTCCGAACTTTCCAAATATAAGGGGTACATAAAAGAGTATTTCTCTGATGTTTCATGAATATGTTGTGTCTATATTTCTTATGTTTCAATCGTTTATACTTATAATTCTGTTATGATTTAATTTATATGTACGACCTGGGTTCTTACAGTTTCCAATGTATTGATATTTTTATGTTTTATGTAAATTTTAGTTTTATATACTAACAGCCTTACTAAAAAACCCCGTGAAAATTTTAATCAATTGACAAACGGCCGCGGATGTGAAAACCTTACTAATTAAAAAGTCCTCTTATTTTATGAATTTGGAAGAAAACTGTCACTTCACTTTTTATCTCGTTTATACAATTAAAAGGGATAAAAAATATAGTAATAATTCCGAAAAAATAACTGAAAAAATCTGACATCTTGGATTCATTTCTAAGCAAATAATACGTTGATTTCTCGAATTTGTATTTATTTACATTTGCATAAGGCTTTTAAATTATTAAATAATATTACTTTTATGAAAGTTTTATTAAATTCACGCGGATAAGTCATTAAAAAATAACATTTCAGAAATAACCTAAAACCTATCGTTAACTAAAAAAAATCATCAACAAAACATTATTAAAATGACTAAAATTGAAAAGAAAGTAACGCCAGCATTGGTAATTATATTGAATTACACTAATATCACAGTGAATTGATCATTTAAGCGAAAATTATCTTCAAAAACATATAATTAACTGCGAGTACAATTCAACGTTGTCAAACATTAAGTTTTACCGCGAGCTATAAAACAAGATGGCCGAGGCGCCTGCGCAGATCTATGTGAGATTCCAGGTGACCAACACAAAAATCATAAAACACGTGATATTGTTATTAGTAAAGATGTAAATATGGTGTTGCCCGCGCAAGCTTAACAAATATGCAGTTTAACAATCGTTAAAGCGTTTTGTTATTAGTAAGGCTGTAAATCTTTTGTTTTATAATATTTTTGGTCTCATACTCCTTTATTATAAATTTTATTATTTCTAATTTTTTATTATGCTGTTTAATCAGAGGTAAAGTCACAAGGAGGAAATCCATAATTGGTACATATTTTGGCTTTACAAACATCAAACTGTCGATTTCCCGAAAATAAATAAATAAATAAAAGATCGACATTACAAACTTTGCTTTACTTCTTATAAGTCTGTTGCAAAAATTGGTTTGGAAAAACACCAGAACGCAACAGATAATCCCAAGGAGAAAGATCTGCATGTGATGTCAGTTCAAATAAGACTTTTCTGTTCTCAGGTTCCAGACAGGCCAGCATGATAATTTTCATACTCTTACAATAATGTTGATCAATTTCACCAGATTAAAACTATTAACGAATCCAATTATATATGTTTATATCTTCGGTGGGGGTTACTGGGATAAAAATATTTTTATTTATTTAATAAAACTTATTTTAACAGTTACTTTATTTCGATTTTCAGCATAACAACGACTGGAATGGACACGGTGATGGGGACGGAAATTGGAATGGTAATGGAGGATGGAATAATGGAAACGGCGGTCCTAACAATGGCAATAACAATGGCAATAACAATGGCAATAACAATGGCAACAATGGCAATGGCGGGTGGAATAACAACGGAAATAATGGAGGTTGGAATAATAATGGCAATAACAATAATGGGTGGAACAATGGCAATAACAATGGCCCCAATAATGGCGGTAACTGGAACCACGTCCACACCACTCCAACTACCACTACTTCTAGTACCACTACTGTTAAGCCCGGCACTGGGAATGCATTCCGCTCCAACTCTAACAACCACCAAAGGTACCGAAGAGCCGCTGAAGATGGTGAAATCGAATCCGATTATGACGAGGCAGCCTTCTTCAGAAACGGAGGACTCGAAGATGTAGTGCAGACCAGAGGCGGCTTTGGTGGGCAGTATGATGAAGGATGGAACGCCGAAGTAGTAAACTCCGAAGATTACAATACATGGAACCGAGATCGTTTTGGGGCTGATGACCTGAATCCCAAACCAAGACAAGGTGGCCCAAACCCACCAACCACAACAACCACAACCACCACAACAACGACAACCACCACACCAGCCCCAGTAACAACCACAACAGCCACCACAAAGGCCCCCACAACAAGCACAACCATCACCACACCAACCCCTACAACAACCGACAGACCACACCCCAACCATAACGAAAACCACGGTAACAACGGAGGCGGGTGGGGTAATGGAAATGAAAACGACCATCGTGAAGTGAGTTAAACCCATTAAATTCAGTTTTTAAATGATTTTTCAAATAATTTCAGGAATTTTTTAAAATATTTCATCGTTTGAAAAGCATTTTAATCTTATCTTCACTGACTAGGGGGATGTTGCTTGTCTTGCTCCTAATTTATTTGTCGTGAACTGTTATTTGTTCATTAGTGGCCTGCAGTCATGCTCAGGAACAATTTTTTTTTTTTTTTTACATGAGCTCCACACAAGAGGCCCTGAAGAAAATAATTTCCCTCAGGGCCTATGTCATCTTTGGGGATGCTGTGTGGAGGGTTTTTAAGGAAAGGAAGGAGAGGAGAGTTCTGGGAAGGAAAAGTGTTTAAGTGGTGGGTAGGAATCTGGGATTCAGTGTATCCTGGTCATCCGCCACCAAGACGTAGACAAACCTCACCCCAGGAACCCGGGCACGCCTGCTAAGTCACCAAACGTAGCGAACCACTTGGAGTGACCTATGGCAGAGGTGTTGGTTATCCAATAAAGGTTCCCGGGGCGGCGGAACCCATTTTACTCAAGTTACCGACATTTTAGATAAAACCTATATCGATCGACCATGCTAGATACTGAAATATTAAAAAAATCGATAATACTTCCTCTTTTCTGTGCAACAACTTTGTTCGACTGAAAAGAAAATCTTTTTCAACATTGCCTGTGATTAATCCACCTTGACTAGCACGCCCGTAATCAGCAACGGTGGGTGACAGCTCTAATCGACCGACAGCTATCTAATTTAACGCTAACAAGATAAATTTGACTCCGTGTCGATAAAATATACAGAGACAAGCGAATGAAAATGTCCCTTAACGCCCAGAAGGGCGTGGTGTAATACTAGTTCTCCAGAACTCATTGGTTCACGGCTAGCCTCATTCCGAACAACAATAGGGTATTTTTTTTTGGTCTAACCATAGTTCTTCCATCGATTGTACATAAGCGTGCCGTTATACCCGATTAAAATAAATAAATTGCTGGTTATTATAATAACTCTGTGATATTATCTATGTCTACTTCTATACGGTACCGTTGTGAACTTTGCAAACACCCTTTGGCAGGTATCAGTATGACTTTTGTATATGAACAAACTACGCCCCCGAATTATTCTCTGAAGTAATCTCCAAACCTACGATAGGATATTAGAAAATGTTTTTCAAAGAGCCAGAAAATTTAAAATTCAACCTAAATAAATGTCACTTTGGCTTACAGGAAGATACATCTCTAGGTCATATTTTTAGCAGTCAAAGAATCTGGCGAGACAAGTCAAAGATTAGAACTTTACGCAAATTACCAACTCCCACAAAGACTTCCAACGACTCCCACAAAAGACTTACAACGGTTTTTAGGTATGATAAATTATCTAAGATTTGTCGAAGGAACCAAAAAAAATTTTGGACTTTGTTAAAGAAAGATGTCAGCTAGATTTGGGATGCTAAACACGATCAGTCCTCTGTCTATTTAATGAAAAATTTAATTTCTTCTCCAGCATTGCATAACTTTGATATTAACAAACTGCTTAAATTGTCATAATTTTTCAAAGAGCGCGGTTATTTTACAGGAAAGTAGACCGATTGCTTATGCATCATAAACGTTAACGTCCAGTCAGCAAAATTATGCACAATTTATTCGGTTGTCAAAAATTCCATCAATTTATCTGTAGTCACATTGCAGATGTAGAGACAGATCACAAACCATTAGTCACACCATTTAAAAAAAAAATCACATTCTGAAGAACCAGCAAGGTCACAACGAATGACGATGTTGCTTCAGAGTATATTGCCGATGCGTTATCAAGAGCACCGTTGCCTGAAACAGAAGTAACAGATTCAGAAAAAGAAATTGACATCCACATTAATTTATTGATGTCAAGTCTTGCCGTTTCAGAAGAAAAACTGAAATCAATCAGGATCAGTCTTTAAATTTTTATGTAATTGAGTCTTGCATTAAACCGTGTTAGCATTTTTAAGCAGAAATTCATGTTGTCAATGATTTGATATTTAAGGAACCTAGTTTAATGATTTAAATATAACGTTTGTCCTGTGTTATAAAATGTTGTTTTCCAGGAGTACAAGTGTCAGCACGATGTGTTCGAGGTCACCAACTACGTCAATTCCCGCACTATCATCCCTCACCTCTGCGGAGAGAACTCCGGACAACACTGTGAGTACCCACTCACCTAATAAATTTTAATTTTTGAAGATATTATCAAAAACTCTCACACGAAAAATTTGAAACAGAAATGTATTCGGTGACATCAAGGAAATGAACCTAGAACTCATTAAATTCGGGTATAATCTTGCAATCACGTAAATAGCAGTAAAAAAAACCAGAACGTAGAAATGAGATCCCTAAGGCGTGTGTGTGGTAAAACCATGTATGATCGTCTGAGAAATGTGGAGATCCGCAAAGAATGCAAGGCTGATGTAAGCGTAATGAGTAAGATCAAGAAAGGAACGCTCCGATGGTTTGGGCATGTGGAGCGAATGAACGAGGAAAGGAGTGTAAGGAGAATATATAACGCAAATGTGAATGGTAGAAGAAGTTGGGGACGCCCGAGAAAGACATGGCACGACCAAGTGAATCAGATAATTGAGTCGGGCCATGTCAAGAGTCAGAATAATAGAAGAGCATGTATGAGACGATGTATGAATGTGAACGAGGCAAGGAGTGTGTGTCAAGACCGAGTTGTTTGGCGGTCCGTCCTCTCTGCCTACCCCTGCGGAGAAACGGCATGATGGTTAGTTAGTAAAAACAAGAAAAAGAGGATAATGTTGGTAGTTCTTAGTCGAAGTACGATGCAGTTAAATATGACCGAGATTGAGATGATCGTTTAACTCATAGCAACGCTAGAACAGCAAAGCCCCGGTAAGTTGGGTTTTGGGTTCATTTCCTAGATGAGTCCGAATCTGGGAGGATCAATTTGGGATGCGGGCATGGGTACTGCCGCCCCGGGAACTACTTATTGAATAACCAACACCTCTGCCATAGGTCACCCCAAGTGGTTCGCTACGTTTGATGACTTATTAGGAGTGCCCGGGTTCATGGGGTAAGGTTTGTCCAGGTCTTGGCGGCCCATGCATCTGCCTGCCTGCCGCGTAGTATGCGGGGTCGAGAGACTGATTGAGGGAGTCTTTTACATTCTCCAGCCGGAATCTCTCAATCTATAACACAAATTATTTAAGTTGCCACTGGCATAATACCTAGGAATCTGATTCAAAATTTAAGCATATTAGATTTGTCAAAGAATTTATCAGTAATTTTAAATACGTGTAGGATTACAAAAGATTTTTTAAATATTTATATTGAGGGATCAGTAGGATTTATAGGTTCAATTAGAAATGCCACAGAGCCGAATCCTCTGATATGAAAATATCTGGTGTCGGTGAATTATATTCCCATTTGGTCTCTAGTAGGTTGACATGTTGTTCTTGTATTATTTTGTATTTATAATACTTATATAGTGCAATTGCATAGCGTGGGTTGACTCGATGATCATTTGGGGAAGTGTGTGAAAGGGTTTAGTTTTTCCTGTGGGGAAAATTTAACGCGGACATTTAAATCTGGTGCGTAAAAAAAATAACAACGCGGACGTTAACAATAATACATACAAGACTAGACCAGTTGAGTAATCGGTAGATTGCAAATTAACGAGTGACAGGAACAGATAGCGGTAAACATTAACAGGCAATAAAATGGTCAAGTAAAGCATTATCATTTGAGAAATCAACTCTTGGACACTCATTCAACAATATTTTTATTTGGTTTTCTTGTTTATTTATTTTCCAGTCTACATTTCCCTGGACTCGTTCAGGAGCAGTGGGATTAGGATCTCGCTGAAGATTGCGGACAGAGTGCACGACGACAACCTTGCCACCCCCAATTGGAGGATACGAATCCGGCAGATCGAAGACAGGGGAAGAAGGTTTGCGCCTTTACATTATGCATCATTTATGAATGAGATGATCTGATCATCTGTATAAATTTATCTTCAGAGATGTATAAAATCCACTCATAAGTACAACCATCCAACAATTGGATTACCTATCAATCAATCTACTATGAAATTATTTCATAGTCGATTTGAAATCGAGGTGCATAATTTATCCAGTCCTCAATAACATGACGTGAATTAGCCTCCCTAGTAAGTAACATCAACTAAATGTGTATTTGAGTGACGTGGTTAATATTCTATTGATTGACATTAACTGAATGTATTTAAGTGACATGAACTGGTCTACCAATACATTAACATTAATTATGTATTTGAGTGATGTGGGCTAATCACACTGGTCTGGTTTTCAGGAATGAAAGGAACCTGGTCAACCGTCGGGATGAAGCCATCAACACTGGAGTCGGTGATTTGTTCACGGCTATCTCGGGAAGAAGTCGCTCAGATGATATTGATGAACAACTCTTAGGTAAATAAGGCACTTTGCTGAGGCCCCGTTAACTCTTGCTGATTAACAAAATATAGGAAGTTATTTGCATCCAAGCGTTATGCATACTAGTATATACTCTTCCTTTAAATCGTGAGCCTTTTGCCGTCACCAGCTATGATGTTCCGAATTGGGATTATTCTTGTTAAATCCGAAACCGCCAGTATCATCCTACTTGAGGTTGAAGATTGCTATCAACTTGTTTTGGCTTCCTTTTTTCATTGCTGCTTCTTAGCCTGCTTCTTAGCCTGGCAATTATCTTGATGTAGCAGTATTATTTATATATTGGTTTAAAATGCATTTTCAATAACAAGCATTTGATTCTGACCTTAATTAATTTCAAAGTGGAAAAGTGGATCTATTGGCTAACATGTTCAAATCGATCATTTAAAATATATTCTCATTTTGAAGAACTTTGAAGCTCTTTCCAAAGACCCGTGATAAATAATTGTTGGTTTCTCTAATGACCAATGACTGCCATCTGCAACCATGGGGCAACAAGCAGTACGCCTCTTTGCTGAATAATTTATCGACTTTTCTAAGTTATCTGCAATCGTGATGCTATAACAGTACCATTGTTTGTTGTAGCTCCCGCCGGATGTCTGCAGTACCACCCCGAGAGAACTGGCACCATCGAGTCCTTTAACTTTAACTCTGGAAAAGGGCCCTATCTGCCCAATCTGCGTTATGCCATCTGCTTCAAGAGAACCTCCTCCGTGTGCGGAGTCAAGTAAGTGACCGCATAAGGCTTTTTATTAAAATGGTGAGGAAGGAAGGAGTTTGAATCAATCGAATATCGTGACGACAATGAATTTAGAAAATAGGAGCCATGATTGTGCAATTCACCCGTGCATGCTACGGGCTACTGCATTTTATGCAGCCAAGTATGTATGACCACATACATAAATTGAAAACTGTTGCCTACAATGCGCCTTACGGCACTTTCGTTATTTGTTTTTGGGGTTTTATGCCGTGTTGCGCAGGGCTCATCATCAGGGCTGTAACGCTGTCCGAAACGTTGGCTAAAGAAGGAGGTAGCGCAACACGGCATAACAAATAACCAAATAACAAAAAAAAAATAACGAAAATAATTTTGGCCGTGAAAATCTACAAACGTATCCCCCTTAAGGTACTTTGGACATTATACTAGCCAAACTAAGAACTCTAAGCAGACTGGAAGACAAGAGAAGATCACTGATCAAGTATTACGATCCTCGGCAATAAGGACTTAATTACCACTTTCCCCGTTCATGAAGTAAGCCACTTATGTTCAATTATAGTGATCTAACCAACATTGTAACTTGTTCCAGACTGATGGCTAGAAAGTTCCAGCTGTCGAGCTTGAGAAACAACAACAACGAGGTGGACTCGGACTGTGAAGCGCCCGGCCGCGATAACCACAGGGGCGACTACCTGCTGATCCCCGACGGAGTATCGAAACGTGGCCTCCGCGGGACCAAGTGGTGCGGCGACAGCGCGCAGCACTCTGTTATAGCATGTAAGTACATCTTCTTTGGTTACTTTACATCCGTAACCATTGGCCAGATTATGTCTCACGCAGAGAACCCTGCAGAGTTCTCTTTAGATAATGGAATTCATTTTTCTGTACTTGTCTATATTGCAACCTTTTTTTCTATTATTCATTGGTATTCAATCAACTCAATAAACTAATTCAATGAAAAACTAATGTCATTGATCTTTTGCACCAATGCATAGCCTAGGAACTATTTTTGTGTTTAAAGTCTCGACTACGTAAATATTGACCATCTTTGTCGTTTCCTCCCTCTCAAATCAAGAGTTTCTCGAGGAACAAGGCTCAAAAATTCCTGCTTTCATTTAACAAAAACTCTTCATGCAGCATTCCCAAAGTTCAGTTGTTATTTTAAATATTTCTTATTGTAATTTACAAGTAGACACATATTTTCTAATTTCTCTCCCCAATTGGCTCGTTTTCCTCCAAATTGTTTAAAACAAAGAGCAACGACGACCAGAGAAGATGGGAAAATGCATCCACTGCCAAGATCTTGATAAACCTCACCCCATGTAAGATGTACAAGTTTATTCTACTTAATCTTTAGAAACCTAGGTCCATTATGTCTTCGTAAAAATTATGACATTTTCTTTATTGCAGTTGCACCACCAGGACCTCTGTACGCGTTCTTCAACAGTGACAAGTACATAACTCGGAACGGCAGAGAGATTGGCTTCAAAATGTCATTTGCCGTCCTTAACAACTGTTAGAACTGATCACAAATTGCTAAATATTAGCCATTAATTTTGGTTGATTACAATATCATGTTTATGAAATGGTTTGCAGTAGAGAAATATCATTTAATTACAAGGGCCTCAAAAGTGAGCCTTGGGGAAAGCCATTGATAGACACTTTCAATTAGAGTTTCTTCTTGCTTACATTATAAAAACTTTATTTATTTATTAAATGTGTCATGGAATGAATAGCGAAAGTAGGATACGTAAAACTTAAACAATTGTTAATAATTTCATAAATTTTTGGTTTTCCAAAAATATTATAGAATTTTTCACAATCATTTGAAACAGTAAGCAAAATTTATCCTGTACGTAAATGAAGGTTTCAAATATTTGTGAATGTGCAATGTTAAATTATTGTATTAGTTTTAAGGCAATTATTTATTTAAATAAAATAAATATATTAATAATATTTGATCTGTATTTCTTTTTCAACGACTGTAGGAAACAGTGGTTGGAAAACAGTTTTTGTATTGTTTTTTATTTCACTCTAGATCCCCTGGTGAAAGACAACCATTTAGATTCGAAGACCAGATCTGAGTAAACCACCTTTAACCCAACCTTTCTCTTACTCATTTCCTCCCCTTTCTTACCCACTTCACCAAAATATGTTTCAATTGGGAATCCAATAAGCTCCTTACATTTGGGACTCCTATGCGGTATTCACATAAAAAATCTACTAATCCATAAACAGGAAAAAATGCTTGTGCACATAAATTCGCACGCCACTTCCATTCTATATTATGCGTCTTGTCGTGTGATGGTTAATTGACAAGGAGGGATTCTATAAAAATCTTTGATCATCACATTCATTAAGCGAAGTAAAGTTATCAAATAATACCATTATACCAAACTGTCACATAGTGCATTGAGGAGTGTGGGGAAGAGGACTAAAGTCATAACTCCAGTAACATGCAGAATTAAATTTTTCTTTGTAGTTTTATAAATCCAAGTCATTAGATTCGTATTTGGTTCGTGTTTATCCATATCTCTACATATTATAAAATAAAGTCCCCCGCGCCGTCTGTCTGTTCGCAATAAACTCGAAAACTACTAAACGGATTTTCATGCGGTTTTCACCAATAGATAGAGTGTTTCGTGAGGAAGGTTTAAGTATGTAATTTGTCAAGGATTTGTGTAAATTGGTTGAAACATAACGATAATTGTTAGAAGTGTCGGAAAAAGTCAAGCAGCCGGGTAGCTTTCATCGAAAACGCTGCCTAATCCTTTTGGGATATAACAAAATAATATATGGTGGGATATTCCTCTTTTATAAATCTACAAAAAAGTCCACGATGGCATACATCAATCTTTTACGGATAGCTTACTATACCCATTTTTCTAAAAAAATGGTCACGTACAATGGGATAATTGGAAAGTTATTTAGACGGATACAGTATTAATCCTTATTAACTTAAATATCTTAGTTACCGTAAGCATTTCATTCACATTATTATAATCTTTCACACCATCTCTACGTATTATAAATTAAAGTCCTCCGCGGCATCTGTCTATCTCTTCGCGATAAACTCAAAGACGGCGGTGGTTACAAAGGTTGGATTTTACAAAGTGTTTTATTAGCCGCAGCAATGCGTGGCCGGGTCAGCTAGTTATAAGTATAAAATTAAAGCACATTTCTCGAATATTATTACTTTGTAATTTTTGAAATATTACGATAAGTATGGTTTACTAAATAAATACGTTATAATAATTATAGTACCCATTTCGGTACTAAGAGGAATGAGCCAGCACTTTAAAAGAAAAATTTTGAGGGGTTACTTCGGACCGGTTCTGGAAAATGGATTGAATGGATTGAATGGATCATGTGAAGAGAATGACCTAGCATCAAGCACCAAAGTCCCTGCTGAACTCAATACCAATAGGGCAAAGGAGCCTGGGAAGGCAAGATTAAGATGGAGCGACTACGTCCTTAAAGATATATCTACCTTGGAGCTTCTTAACTGGAGAGAGCTGGCACAAAGCCGATATGAGTGGAGGAAGACTCTTGAGGAAGCCAAGACCCGCCAGGGGTTGTAGAGCCAAGAGTGATGATAATGATAACCTATTAGATGTTCCTATCAGCAGTTTATATAACAACATCATTAGTTAACATTATTTAATAAGTATGAGTTTATTTATTGTTCTGTTATACGTGGTGGAATTATATTGTATTAAATTCAAATTAAAACAATTTTTTAACTTATTTCCACATATTTATTTAACCAGTACCGGTTTCGTCCTGTTATGGACATCTTCAGGCTGGCAATTGACATTCTTTTTTAGAGAATTTTTATAAAATTTGGTAGGTAGGTATATTAGAGTATTAATATTAGAGTAGGTACATATGTTTTGGTTATTACATTAAATAATAATAATAACCAAAACATATGTACCTACTCTAATATTAATACTCTAATATACCTACCTACCAAATTTTATAAAAATTCTCTAAAAAAGAATGTCAATTGCCAGCCTGAAGATGTCCATAACAGGACGAAACCGGTACTGGTTAAATAAATATATGGAAATAAGTTAAAAAATTGTTTTAATTTCAATTTAATTTAAAAAGTACATAATATTAATCTAACTCAAGTGAGAGTCATTCCAAAACAAAGAATATACCTACGTCCTTACATTATTTCACTAATCTCTTTGTTAATGATGTTTCGGAAGATTCCTTTGCTTTTCCATTTCCACGCCTTTATTTGTGATTATTTTCCTTTCGGGTTTTTGAGAGAAGTTCAGAAGTCTATAGTAACATTCAGATGAGGTCTTTGCTAGAGCTTACTCTCGAGCATTTGCGATGGTACGTTTGAAAAAAAAATCTGCCGTTTTTTTTTAAATTTTAACCTCCTCATTTCTCTCTTCCAGCGCATCTTTAGAAAGATATGTGATTGGCAAGGAAAATGTATGGATTATTTCACACCTTTGAACTCACCTTGCATAAACACTGCCAGGAAAAACTTTTCCCAGTACCATCTTCAATAATCTACGGCATTGTAGGATGGGGTGGTGAGTAATGAGCTTGATGAATATATACAGCTTTTAGAAAACACTCAAAAGCGCATTATTAAAGTTATATATATAATAGTAATAAAACATTCTCGATAGAGTTATTATTCAAAGAGACTAAAATATTAAAAACCCCTAAATTATTTATTTTGCAGACAATAAAATATGTAAGTAAATGAAACAACTTAACTCTGTTTGAACCACTTATATATTTGAGTAAAGCCGACCAATGATAATAATTTTTATGTCTTAATAATAATAATTTTTCTGAGTTCGCTAACCATATCATTGCAAATAACCATAGTTTAGAAAAAAATACGGGGATAAATATTCTTCATATTAATCATAAAAGAAAACGCTTAGATAACTTAGAAGCCTTGGAAATAAAAAAAATCCTTAAAAATAATGATTCTATTATATCAACAAACAAAAATATTGTCTTACAGCCCAATCATAGATATGTTTCCCTACCCACCCACTCTTCATTAATACCTAGCAACGGCTCCGCCCCTACCATAATAATACATTATTCCCATTCATATTATATATAAGTGGTTCAAACAATGTTAAATTGTTTCATTTATCTATAACTAGCAGACTTGGCCACACGTTGCTGTGGCTAACGAAACACAACGCCGTTACCCAATCTTTATAAAATCCACACCACCCGCTTGCCAGGTGCGCGCTGCCCGCTGCCTGAATTGAATATTTGAATTTATCGGCTTTTCTCTACTATAATAAGCATGTATTTATACATATAAACTATTTAACTCGCCACTAATTATACAATGCTTGCAATGCAACACTGGATATTTGAAAAGGGAAAATCAAATACCTACTTACTCTAGGACATCTATTTTCCAATTTTTTCCGTAGAACGAATTTCAAAAGTGACTATAATAGTACGGCCCGCCAGCCGTTTTAAATCGCACAAAAATGTTTTCTTTGAATTTCTCGGCTTTTCTCTAATATAATTTACATGTATTATACATATAAACATTCCTCTTCAATCACTCTATCTATTGGTGAAAATGAATATGAAAATCCGTTGCGTAGTTTAAAAGATTAACGCGCACATACATTTTGAGCGACTTCATTTTATACTATGTAATGATAATGATGATGGTGATGATAGATAACCACAAAGTTATAGCTACATTCAAAAGTATATAAAATATGTATTTCAAAACTGTTTCATAAAATTGTTTCGTATAAAATGAAAACAGAATTAGCAAAAGGACTAATTATGTGTTTTACACCCCCCAAACCAATACCAAATTAATGCAAACACAAAGCAGTTTTATTGGTCTTCGTACATTTAATCTTCTACCAAAACAAATTCAAATCACAGATAAAATATCACTTTAGATAAAAGAATTAAAATTATGGCTGATTGATGTAGTTGTTGAAACACTTTTCCTATTAATTCTATGTAAACCTTGGTGCTTCACTTTTAAATAGAATTCTTCTGTAACTTCAAGACAAACTTTACTTATTTTCTTGAAAATATAACAAAAAATCAACAAACTTTTTTTTTTTCACTTTTTCACTACAATATTTTTACAGATACCTGTTCCGGACGGGACGATGTGGAAAAGACGATTCCCTTCAGGACGTCTTCTTCCTCTAATTTAAAATACACTACATTTTTTGCAAACGAAGACGAGGACGAGTTCCCTCACAGGCCGTCCTCGTCTTCTCAAATAACTTAGAATTAAGAACTGAGAACGAAGGCGATATTAGGTTTTTTATATACTACAATGTACAATTTCTATTTAATAAAGATAAGTTTAATAAAACGGACCCTCTAGAGAGGTCGACGGCGTGAGCGGGCTTTTTCTTTGGCGCTCCCGCTTTCGATCCTACCCTTCCGCGCGCCTATCCTCCGGGCGGACCAATAGGAACGCTCCGTCCGGCGGATTAAGTAATTTGGCCGCTGAATACAAAGAGAGTTTTTTGCGTTTAATTAAATTATGAGAGTTCGGTCTAATCTATCACCAAATAAATGATATGGATAGATAGACCGGACTCTCCTTTATGTAAACTTCTATAATCTATTTATGTACACTTAGAAATCAGAAAGTTATTTAAGTTTCCCCGTAATAATGTGGGTTCGGGGGGCCCACCAAATACTGTATAAACCAATGTATAAAATCAAATAAATTAGCAGGAGAGAGGTCATGGGGGTCAGACAGAAGGGAAGGATAAGGAGAAGAGCTGAGACAATAGCAAACTCTGCTGTGTGGAACACAGCAGAGGTTACGACCCGCCAAAACTCGGACCGCCGGAAAAGTGGGCAAGAATTGGGCTCCGCCCCCGCCGGTGGCAAGAGTGGCGTGTCTGGCTATAAATAGAGTGGTACCCCGGGAACATTACGCATTCATACAACTCGATCTGGTACCGTCTCAAGCACTTCTTCGCCTCTCCTGCCTGGCCCCTGGACTTCTCTCCGGACTTGACCCGACCACTTGGATTTTCATTTCTGCCTCCCTTGGACCCTGCCTCTCCCCTAGTAGTGTTCAATATCGGTACTTTTACTACCCGTCGGTATCCGTAACTTTCACAAAAAGTAATCGTTACTATGTAATCGTTACTGATTACTTTGATTACTTTCGGGTAGTAACTACTGCAAGTATCAAATCGTTACTGAATGCTTTGATTACTTTCGGATAGTACCGACTACTAGTATCAATTCGTTACTGAATGCTTTGATTACATTTGACTACTTTCGGTTCCGGATACCGCCGGATACTTTTATAATAGATACAAATAGTTACTGGTTACATTTTGACGTTTGTGTATTTCGTTAGCGCGAATAGCGTGTACTTTGGTTATGAATTATTAGGATTCTACGTTAGGTATTTATAGGTACTTTGAATATTTTGAAGAGTTTGTGTGTTTAGATTTTTTTACATTATCTTTGATCGTAAATTACATATTAACACACTGGATTGACGTGTCATTTTCCTTTGAAATTCGAAACGTAATTTTACATGCGTGTTTTGATTTTTGTTTTTCTAGCTTTGAGATAAGTTAATAAAACACTATTATAGGCTGGTGGTAATTTTTTATACATTTTATTTATTATTTACTTAATCTCACATAATGTCATATTATACCTATGATGATAGATGATATAGGCGGGCTTATTACTTGGCGGAAATTTCTACAAACCAAAATCATCTTTATAATCATAAAATTAAACAATTAAGCGCATATTGTATTATTATTATTTTTTTTGTAAACTCCACAGAAATTTAAATCTTAAATTGTGTGATAGAATAAAAGAAATGTTAAAATTATTACTGTGAAAACTTTTTATAGTCGTAATAATATCTAATAATCATATTTTTTTACACCGTTCGAAAATTGTAGTAGATACCTACCGTCAAAAAACTTGCATACTTAGTACAAATTGGTAGCAATATAGATATATCAGATAGCAAGGTACACAAACATAAATATCAACTGAAAGCGTTTTTTTACCGATGTATTTTTTGTCTCTGGCAATACCGCAATTAAACGTCGCTGGTGTGAAGGGCCCCAGCGGCACAAATAGAAACGACCAAATAATCGGTACAAAGTGTGGTTTATTTATGAACAGCTGGTATAACTTGGAGCGCCTCTTGCGGCACAAATAACAACCAAGTAATCGGTACTGAAGTATCCGCATCGAAAGTAATCATTTCTAAGTATCAATGAATGTAATCATATCAAGAGTAACGGATACTCTTCATTTTTAGTAGTCGGTACTTTGATTACTTGGTGAGTACCGATTACTTCAGTACCGAATGATTACTTTTCATGCATCTCTACTCTCCCCTTTGAGGGCCACCACTCCGGCGAATTTACAAGCACCTTGGCGGGCCACCACTCCGGGGAATTGGCAAGCATCTTGGCGGCTAACCAGGACTGACCGGTGCCCCTATCTACAGTCTATGTGAGTGGCGGACACGTCCCTCACAGATACTCACATATATTTCTAAACCCTTATTTTAAAATTTACATTTTTACTTGTACTTATTGATGTAATTTAGTATTTTTGTTAATAAAGGGTAGCGCAAAACTACCGATATGGTTTGAATCTTATTACACAGTACAATAAGATTCAAAATAAAACGGTAGTTTTGCGTCACCCTATATTACCCACGCATAGGCAGTGCCTTAGTGGGTTCCCTTTACGTACTTTTGTCTTATATATAGGTATAATGGGAAAAAAATGAGAAACTTACAAAAATGGGCGGTAACGGTAACGCAAGGGAAAGGTCACGCAAGGGAAGAGCGACGGATGGGTAGGGACGAGGAAAGGGCTGAGGGAGGAATTGCAAAGGAGACGTAACAGCGGTATGTGCTAGCAGAGGATAATTAGCACACGGACAGCTCTACGAAGTGTGTATGTACATATAGAAGGAGAGATAACTGTTTGTAGCCTGCTCACGCTTCGGACAATCTTCTGATTTATTCGTGTAAGAGTGTAAGGGAAAAACAAAAAATTTGGATTCCTAAAAATTATCAGAAATATCTTGGATCTCAAGATAATGCGCCTTGTTTACAATTCTATTGTTTCTCCGCATTTAAATTATTATTCTAGTGTGAAGCCCAAAATAATAAATAACAGGTTATTCAAAATAGGGGGATGACGATGATTTTAAAATGCAACATTTTTACTAGAGTCAAAATTATGTTACAAAAATTTAAATATGATGACAACAAAATAATATATAATACATTAACAATGATACACAAACTTAAAAGTGATATGCTCCCAAAATATCTGCAGAGTAATATTATGTTTAACGAAAATGTTCACAGTTATCCTACAAGAAGACGCGTAGACTTTAGGCTTCCCAAAACTAAACTTTCGTGCACATAAAATGGCGCATTTTATAAAGGGCAAAAACTTTATAACAGCCTGCCAAATGCCGTAAAAGAAGCCTCAAGTCTTAGCACTTTTCGTAGGATAAAAAAATATTTTTTGATTTGTAACATACTTACCAATAATATTTTAGTCACATAGTTATCTGTTTTTCTAAAAATGTAACTGTATCTCTAAATTGTTTTTTTTTTATTTGTTCTTACTAGATGTACGAAAAAAATTGCGTACATTTCAATAAATATTCAAAAACAAAATTCATTAGCTAATTTATCTGCCATTTGGGCTCTGGTGCTAGTAACCCGCGCATTAATTAACCCAATTAAAATGCATTTGTCACATTGACTACCTGGTAATACCCCATTGTTCAAGCATTCCAAAGTGATTTACCTACCTTCTAGCTTGCATGGGGCGGTACACAGTGCGACGTTGGAAAAATGTATACAAAAGAACTAGAATATCAAATACCTAATAAAAAGTTGCGAAAGAGTTGATAAATCGAGTGAATTTACATACGAGTTAATGCGTTTCTAAAAAATGCATTGACAAGATTAAATATGTACCAGTTGTTGTGAAAAAAACATGAATAAAAAGTTCCTTGGATTATATCATAATGCTATTATAGAGCGACATTTTGTACCAAAAAAATAAAAAAAGATTAGAGTAACAGTGGGGTAAATGGTCCCGCTGGGGAATTTTTCTGATTCCAAAAAAATGCAACAATCAAGATCATTTCGTTATTTTGAGGTACTTGTCAGTAATATAAGGAACCAAAAAGTAAGAAAATATTTAAACACCAACGCAATTTGGGAGGAAAGTATTTTTTTTTTACATTAACTTCACACACAAAGTATGTTATATCTCACTTTTAGTACTTTGTAAAGTAGCTATTTTCTACGTGTATTAGCAAGATGGTTAGGTTGAATAAATGAAGTGCTATCTACTATTTAGATAGCAGTTTGCGTGGGAGGCTGTAAGTGGCAGATGCCAGCCAATTTCATCTCACCTCCGCTCACCCCAAATCAACTTTGATTCGAATGGAACCTTGGACGCCAATCTTCGACTATACAGTCGAAGAATGTCAATTTGCGGCAAGCATGAAACTCACCCTTCACGGCGTGGGCATTCTTAATGTAACATCCCTGGAAAGGAGTGGGGTGTTGGGCTATTGCCATTAAAACCCACTTTTAAATGAACATAAGCATAGTATATTGTTTAAAGGAATACTGGTAATAAATGACATATAAAAAGGACTCACCCGGGACCTTGAATCAATCTAATTCTAACTATCTACCAATTTACCCCCCCCCCCCCCGGACTGCAGCTGCGAGTAGGAGGCCCTTGTGGCCTCTCCCGGAGACGCCTGGTGTGAATTCCTACCGATTGGGAGGCCCAAACTCTCTCCATCAATCGGTAAAACTCCGCTCGACTATGACAGGCGGAAATCCCATGACCCTCCGCGGGATGTCGATCCTCCTGCTTCCTCTCCTGGCCTCGGCTCTGGAGCCGAACGATCACCGATGGTGGGGACCCATGAACCTCTACTGACTACCGGTCCTATCGCAAATGGTGGCGACACTCTGGCTCCTTTACGGCGCGAGTTCTCAAAAATGGCGAGCACCATGGGATTGTCGGCCGCGGGAAAATGATTATTGCCAGCGTAAACTACTTTATACCGACAGGATGGCTCTGCTCCCTCCCGATTACAATTTGTGAGCCCGGCCACAATAACATGCCGCTGAATTATTCTCGACTCGATTCAACACGATCTCACTCGCGATTTTGAGGGTTTTACTTTGAAAACCATTAATAAGATTTCACTAACAATCAATTGTCGCCCGCGTATACTTTCTTAAATTCTTTTTTCGTATAATTAGCACATTTTACTCTCAATGTATGACTCGTCGATTCCAAAGCGAGCCGCTCTCCTCGCTTCAAAATCAAAGTGTGCGGAACCGGAACAACGCCCTCTCGCGCCTCTGTATGACAACAAAATCCTGAGAGTGTCGCCAACATTATCATTTTTTTTTAAAGTACTTGACGGAATAATACATTTTTAAGAATTGCTTCATAACAAGTATTTTAAAAGTTCTGTATATTTCTTATTTTTAAAGATGACGTAAAAACAAATACATTTTTAGAAACTAAAAAAAAATATCTTTCTTATTTGAAATATACTTTCATGTTTAAAAATTGTAAAATTTTAGTTTCCAACTTAGAAAAAGTTGTTAAAAAAGCTTACCATAAACATTTTTAATGGAAACGTCAAAAAACTTTAAGAACATCAAATTTCAAAAACCATAACCCTTTTATTTAAGAAATTTGCAGGAAAATTGTCATTTCACTCTTTCCTTGTTCATTCAATAAAAAAAAATAAAAATTTAAGTTGCTTTTAATTCCCAAAAAAATAACCTGCTACTTGTATATCTCATCCAGCTCGACGTTACTAAAGACAAATATGACCTAATTATCCTGAAAGAATGTTGGCTAACACCTAGCTATACTCCCAAAAACATCCTCAATAATACCCACCATCAAACCTCAAATCACTACAGACAAAACGATGGCATAGTAGCATATACATTAAACAACACTCTCAACTTATTTAACGTCAAAGAAATTCACATTACAAACTCTAACTGTCTTCAAATAACATACAACGTCAACACATGTATCATTGCACTTTACCGCTCTCCTTTTAAACCTAACATCTCTTCCTTTTTGCACGATCTAAATTGCTATCTCACGGAACTAAACAAAATAAAGAACTTAATTTTAATAGGAGACCTTAACATTAACCTTTTTAAAAACAACGAACACCCCCAGTGCCAAGACTATTTAAACACAATAATGTAAGCACAATCAATTCAGCAACACGATGTACGCCAAACTCCTCCTCCTGCATCGATCATATTATGGTTAAATCAACCAAACAATACATCTCCGAAATCCACATGTCATCAATTACAGATCACTACGCCACCTCTTTCACAATGAGATCCAAACACAACGTACAAAGCAAACCATCAATTAAAATAACGAAGAACTATGAACTACGAACAACAATTAACTATGACAACCTAAACAAAACGATTAATTCCAAATCCTGGGACATACTCTATAATTTAACTAACATAGTGGAGGCCTGGAACTACTACTTCTCTAACTACCTACACGACACCCTTGTCCAAAACACCAAAATCACCACAAAAAACATTCCTAGAGCGATCAAACCTCTCAAATCATGGATAATATTCCACAAGGCTATGAAATGTTTGGGATTTATTTAAAGAACAGTAAAAGATTTTACGTCACTTTATTCATTTAAAATTCTCTTCACCGCTTTAGTAAGAAGTAACTTAGAATACAATTCCACTATTTGGTCTCCATACTATAAAGCACATCAAAAACAAATTGAGAAAGTTCAACATAAATTTTTAAGGTTCATCAATTTCAAACTCTCCATACCCATTGGAAAAATTAATTATGTTAACTTAATGAAAATACTTAATTTAACTGACCAATCGTGTAGAAGTTATTTTATTCAAATTGGTTAATGGATCACTTGACGCACCTGACTTAACAAAACTAATAACATTCTTAGGACCAAATCGTGACACGAGACTTCCAGAGCTGATCTTTGTTTATCCGTCTAAAACTAACTATTTCATTAACTCTCCTATCCAAAGGCTTGGAAATAAATTCAGTTCCGTTGATATTTTCATTTATTTCTTACCTAAATTTATATCAGAAATTTCAAAAATTCTGATCTAAATTTTATTATTATTCTTCTAATATTTTGTTGTTTTTGTTGTTATTTCTTTTTAATTCTGCCGCGATCCATGGAGCTGATTATTCTGATAAGGTAAGCGGAAGTAATCTCCTTCAAAGTTCCATGACAGTTGATCCTTCCGACAGTTGGTCCGGCCAACAGTTCGTCCGGCCGACATTTGTTCCGGCCGACAGTTCGTCCGGCCGACAGTTGGTCCGACCGACAGTTGATCCTTCCGACAGTTGGTCCGGCTGAACGCTTGGAAGATGTTTTTTTCAAGTCAGCCGTACAACCAAAGTCGGTACACTTATATCTGAAAGCATCTTGAGTGAAAATCCGCTATAAAAATATTTTTACTTATAATTTCGAGTCGCCGAAGAAGCATGCGGCAAAAACAAAATACGACATACTTATGTGAAAACCGAAAAAACCGCTTAAGATTCCTACTTCCACATAATATAACTTTTTTTTCTGAATATAACACGAAAGTCCCAACTGCTCCCAACCTTCTCAAGACAGTGAGACTATGGCATCCCCAATTTTGGTATGGTGTGATGCTGAAGGTAGTGGGGAGGGGTAGGAGATGTGGAAAATGTAGTCGTAGGTCATCCCGAGTGGTTCGTTTCGTTTGGTGACATGAGCAGGGTTGCCCGGGTTTATCAAATAAGATCTTTGTGGCGGATGCGCCAGCTAATATGCTGTGTAGTGGGCCGGATCGGGAAAAGCCGGTTTGGAGAGACCCCCTTGACCTCTCCAGCTGGTCTCTCTTATTCTAGTCATACGTTTGTCACTCCTGGACACATTGATCCCCAGATTCGTACCTACCCCTCAAATCTTTTTCATTCCCTTAACCCCCCCTTTGAAAATAATCTCCACACAGCATCCCCTAAGATGACATAGGCCCTGAGGGAAATTATGTGCCTCCTGCGTGGAGCTAATGTAAAAAAAAAACTTTTTTTTAATGTTTACGGGGCTGACAGACATTTTGAAAAGGGAAAAAGAAACTACTGATAAAAGATGAACATAAAAAATGAGTGGAAAAATAAAAAAAAAACTAGAAGGACCAAAAAAAAATAAATACACAAAAAGCTAAATATTTCATAATTTCATTTTGATTTCCAATGTCCGTTTACCCCACCGTTACACTAATTAATTCGCAAAACCAAGTCCCGTAAAGTAACCAGTCAGAAAACTTACATTATTTATTATCTTACCTTACAATACACGTCCCGCAACCAAAAATTGGTCGAATTCATCTTGCTAAAATGCATCGTAAATAATAATAATAAAAAAATAATAAAACGATTCTCCTAGTTTTTTGTAAAAAGAAACCCGCTCAGTTAATTATAAGCTCAAACCCATTATCCCAAGAAAGTGTCGCCGAATGTGAACGGAGATTAATTAAAAAACATTAAAAAAGAATTTATTAATAAAGAATTAACGGCCATTATGTACATATATTTATTGAAAAAAGAATATTTATGCAAAAATAAATTTTAATTATGCTGGAGGTATTATAAAGACGTACGCACTTCGAGAGATATTGTTTTAAAATTAAAGAACGTACAAATTTTTAAAAATCAGAAGAAATTCATGTTTACAAAAAAATGTATGACATTTTAGGTACATAACCGCACTATTTTTCAACATAGTCCCTGTTACGATCGATGCACTTAGTGAGCCGTGGCACAAGGTCCTTCATTCGTTTATCATAGAACTCCGCCGCCAAAAATGCTATCACCTCTCTCACCGCGTCCTAGTCGGTCTCCAAAGGATTCTTTAGGTCAATAAAAACATTAATAAAACACATTATTATTACATAGACATTGAGTATTATGCCCCAGATAAATTTTTTGTTCAGTTTATTTAAAAATACTTGTCAAATCGTAGCACCTTAAGAAAATGTGTCAATGTATCAGTGTACCAAGCTCGTGAATAAGCTTATTTTCTATATTAACACAATGCCCACGTGAACTTTTGCAGCGCCCCCTAATTGCTAAAAAAATTAAAATGCCCCCCAGACCCTCAGGGGGGCGCTGGCGCCGTTAGCGCTGGCGCTGGCCCCGTTAAGAATCACTGCTTTAGGTGAAGAAAAAGATGCAAATCATATCATTGATTGCCTTTTTGATTCCAGAGTTAGATGGTGAATCCATGTTTCCAACCCAAAAAAGCCTCGCCTTGGTTGGAAAAACGGTTCGAAGAGATCGAAGCGCTTTCCACACGATTTTGCTCTTCAGCATTTTGGGAACCCAACGATCACGCAATTCGCATTCGCTATTTTTTTGTCTGGGTGTCAAAATTGTGAGCTTACGAACTTCAACAGGGCGGCTCCCTCTTAGCTGAGAAAGCGAATAACTGAGTGCACCTCGCAAGCGGCGGGATTCGACAGCACGTCCATCAATCCGAATATCGCACTAAAGCAGCTACCAAGCCGGATCACCTCTCGGGAGAATTTCCGAGCTACTCACTAGGGCCGCCATATTTTAAAAAATAATGTCCTCGTCGTCGAAAATGAGAAAAGGTCTTTAATTCTTGGACAATCCTCGTAAATAAAAAAGGTCCTTATCGTCTTTCAAATAAATTGTGGTTGACGATTAGTAAAAAAAAACAGCCCGGTTTCCGCCAGTCTATTGAGCAGGTTTTATCTGCAAAAAAGTGGATTACTGTTAGCCATTTCTTTGCGGTCGTGACAAGAAAAATCTCTTCACAGGAGCCTATAAAATAGTAGGGGTTTCCCCCAACTCACCCAGTCCATGGACTTACCCGTTCTCAGTCGCAGTTTAGATTTAAAATTTTATTTATTTCACCGTGTCTATCTTTTATTAGAATCTTTTCCAGTGAAAATATACTTTGTCTGTGTTTAGAAATATTCAGAAAGGCTTTAAGATGCCACTGAATAATCTTGGAAGGCTGTCGAGGATTTCGAGTTGTGTTTTCTTGTTTAGTTTGGTTTTAAACTTGGCTCACGCAGACGTTAGTATCTGGGACTACTTCAGAGGAGGAAAAGGTAAGAATTTTTAATTTTATTATCATTGGTGCTACCCCCCTGAGATCCAATGCAATTTTCCTCAGCTTTTGCAATTTTTGTAAGGTAACTTACAAGCAAAAGATGGCCTCCGAATAGAGATTAGCAAATCGGGAGGTCTCGGGTTGAAATCCCGACGTAATAAGTAAATTTCATTTGATTTATTTGTGTTTTTCCTCAATTTATTATTTTAAATATTAAATAATATATTGGCGGCTCGTTACAGAGTGGAAGATACTCTCAGTATCGCCCTGATGTAAGACCACCATTCAGAATGGAAACGTTGCTTGAAATGGCATTAGTCTTGTTTGGTGACCGGATCTGTACAACCAGGTACTTCTCTATCTCCTTTCCTTCCCCACTGCCTTCAGCCTCATAACATACCCCAATTGGTTTGCTATAGTCTCACATTGCCATGGACTCTTGTGCGATATTAGTATAAAAATAAAATCTTTAATATTTTTTCTAATAGTGCAAAATTATTTTGTGGTAACATTTTAAATTCAAATTAATAAATTACGTTGTATTAACCACTTAATTATTTATAAAAACCGACATGTTTCGTCAGCAAAGCTGATTTCCTCAGGGTTTTGACAGAACTAATTTTAAAAATAGACATACATAGGTAATAGAGAAAAATAATAGACATAAACAATAATAAAATTTGAAAGAAAATAATGTGTAATGTGTAATGTGTAAAATATTTACATAGTAAACAATAAAGATAGAGATTCAAAAATGAAAAAATCTGGAATTTATAAATTGAAATGTAATGATTGTGATTTCTCTTATATAGGTAAAACTTCTAGAAACTTTGAAATAAGGATTAAAGAGCATATGAAAGCTTTAAATAATAATAGTTTCTCGGAGTTTGCCAACCATTTAATAGAAACTAGTCATACCTTTAATTTTAACAGTGGAATAGAATTAATACATTGTAATGTCAATGGCATTCAGTTGGATAAATTAGAAATTTTAGAGATTAGAAAGAGTGTTAATGCAAATTTAAATATTATTAATAATCAAAAATTGTTTTTAAATGACCCATTATTAAATCTATTCCCCTTTTAAATTTTTAATTGTTCTATATTGCCCCTCGTCCCTTACACATTATTTTCTTTCAAATTTTATTATTGTTTATGTCTATTATTTTTCTCTATTACCTATGTATGTCTATTTTTAAAATTAGTTCTGTCAAAACCCTGAGGAAGTCAGCTTTGCTGACGAAACATGTCGGTTTTTATAAATAATTAAGTGGTTAATACAACGTTATTTATTAATTTGACTTTAATATTTTATTTCTAAGTTTCACGCTCATTCATTTTTTTTCTTTACTTTTATCTGAACCGAATTACCCTTCTATTATTCTGATCCTTGACGTAGTCCGACTAAAGTATCTGGTTCACTTGATAGTGCCATTGTCTTAATTTTTTTGATTATTACGTAAAAAAAAATCGTCTAAAAGGGAAAGCCACAATTTTTTCCTTCGTTTTTTTGGAAATATATTTTGTGGATACGTATACTGCGAACATTAATTGGACAAAAAATTATTGAGTTTCATTTACATACATAACCGCCTCGCGATTTGTACTACACATTATATTCCAAGATCATTCGGTTTACAAGACCGTTTTCAAACTGTGGTTAATCCACATTGAGACCTATTTATATGATTTTAACCACTGGTGCGCTTTTTGCCGAATTTCAGCACGATTTAAAAAACCTAGGATCTCTTTTCTGCTGAATTTCAAGAAATTTTCCCTAGATGCATAATTTTTTTTTAAATTTTTTAAAATACGCTTTCGGATTTATTTTGACGTTGTTTAGTAGGTGGAAAGATACTACTTATATTCGTATTCAACAGATGGCAGTATACTCTAGTTATGTACGAAGTATAATGAAACGAAAATTCGTATTTTGTAGATTTCTGTAAAAGATTAAACTGTAAAGTAAATCAACTTGTTTAGTTTTCCTATTACTGAATCTATATGTTTATCCCATTTTATATAATGGTCTAAGTATATACCAAGATATTTAATGTTTTCCGTTTGTGTAATTGGGGGACAGTCGCATGGGGTTTGTGTTGATATATCAATGGTTGATTGACGGGAATGTATTTTAAGGTGGATGTTATTGGAGAGTTGGCCTCTTGAATTTACGCTGAAAGTTATGAATTTTGTTTTATCTGTATTTAAAGTTAATAAACGAACGAATGACCCCAACATAACGCTAATTAATAAAGTAAGAAAAATTATTTATGCCCCACTACTTGGTATGTTTACCAAACCTAAAAAATATATTGTTCTGAAATGAGTCATAGCAATAACGTCATTATAAAACAATTTAAATAAAACCCATACACTTAGTGCAAGGGAAACCAAAGGGAAAGATTCCGAATCCAATAATATAAAACTCTCTCAATTAGTGTCCAGCAAATTGGTTTACTGGTAAAAATCATATAAATGAGTCATCTCAATGTGGATTAACCACAGCTTGAAAATGGTCTTGTAAACCGAAACGCTGTAACAAAAATAGATACTAAAATACTTGCAGAACTCGATAATAACATTATCAAATATAATTTTAAATAAATTTAAAAAAAATTATAATGGAGTTACAAGAATTAAACAGAAAAACAGTTTTTTTATTGATTTATTTATTTAATTTATTTTTTATTTATTTAGTAACTATATAATATTTTTTACATTTTATGTGAAACATGTTAGTTAGATGTATATATAAAATAGAAAATATATTCGTAGTCCTCCTCACTAGGAGATCCTGTGCTGAGGGGGACTATGCTTTGGATAAGTTTTTCAGCGACTTCTATGGTTTAACTTCAATGTTTGGATAAGGTTTTCCAGAAACTTCTATGACGATGTTTTAAGTATAGTAGTAAGTTCATTTTCCGATAGTTCCTTCAGCCAACATTTAATGTCCTTAATGTAGCTATTTTTTGTTTTAATTTGTTTGATACTAGGTGGGAGTTTGTTATATAACTTTACTGCTGAAAATTCAGAACTTCTTTGACCAAATGAAGAGTTACACTTTGTTATATTAAGTATGTCTGTTTGTTTGGCTCTGGTTTTATGAGCATGTGAGGTGTCTGCCTCTGAATCATTTTGGTGGTGATGTACTAGAATGTTTTTGGCATAGATTTTCTGTATGCTTGGAACATCAATCACTTTAAAAATTTCTGTTGTTGACGTCCTTAGTTAATAACGAATGTTAGAGAGAGTGCGCAATATTAAAAACGATAATATTTAGGCAAAAATTGTGAAAATGTTTAATTTACTCGACTCTTTTAAAATAGAGTAAAAATCTTGCGTGAAATGTCTACTGTATGTAACCTAGAAAAAGCGTGTTAATAATAATTTTCGGAGTGTACTTTGCGATTCTTTCTATGGAGGTAATTTCTTATAATTGTCGTTTTGGCGTGGGGAATGTGAAATTGTCTTAAAGAATAACATATATTTTTTTAAGAGCTTTAAAACAAAGTGTTTAAGAGCGTTTAACCAGCCAGCGGACGAAAATCCACATTTCGTCGAAAGTTGTTCTTACGATCGTGCAGGGCGGTTTCAATGAGAAGGATTAATTATTCTCCGTACCAGCTTTTTTAAATTTTAACTCAATATCGAATTTATTTCAGTTCAAATTAGCTTTAATTTGTACCTTCATCCAAAAATGCTAAGAGGCGTGATGATAAAACTATTACAATAATGTACTTTTTGTAGTTATTTTTTGATTATAAGTATTTATCATTTTTCAATAATGTCTAAATTTAATAAGAATGTTAAAAAAATCTGAAATATATTAGTTTGTAAGTGCGCAAATAAATACACAAATGGACCAATTTTCGTCAAGAAACACATGTACGTACATATTTTTTAATGATTTTATTTTTTTTTATTTTTTTTTTTTTTTTTTACAGTGAATACCGCACAAGAATCTCAACTGCTCCCGTCTGGAGCCAGTGAGACTATGGCATCCCCAATTGGGGTATGTTGTGAGGCTGAAGGTAGTGGGGGGGGGGGGGGGGAAGGAGGGGGGGAAGAGGAAGTTTGGGAAATACCTGGCTATTCAGATCTGGTCACCAAACACGGCAAAAGACATTTTCAAGCAACGTTTCAATTCTGAATGGTGGTCTTACACCAGGGCGATACCTAATAGTATTTTCCACTCTGTAACATGCCTCAAATATACTATATATTCTTTTAAACGAATTAATTGTGAAATGACACAAATTAATCAAATAAAATTTATTTGGGCATGCCGGGTTCGAACCCGCGACCTTTGGATTGTGAGTCAAGAGTCTTACCCACTGGACTACGGAGGTCGCATTGAAACTAAAATTAAAATTCTAAAACATGCGTTTGCTAGATAATGTATTGATTTATTTTACTGCATGATTATATTATTTGAAATGGGTGTGGTATAATACAAAATCTTTTTTGAAAATTTAACAAACTGCCAACGACCTATGGAATAACCTTATTATACTAAAAATTAAATTTTTTTCTCAAAATTTATTACATGCGAATGCTAGATAAAAGAACAATCTTTCGAAGTCCATTTATAATTTTTTGTGGAAAAGAGTCAATACGTCTAAAATCTGATTTGAAAACGACATATTTCTGGTTTTCTCTGGTAATGCCCTTATGGAAATGCGATTAAGTACTGACAACCATTATTTAAATCTATAACTAAACCGAGTTATGGCCACATTGGTCACGTGACCAATGTAGTTCTCCCAACTTTTTTCGGAGAGCGCCGCCATTCCAGCTACTGAACTCGGCCCGACGACACGTTTCGGGAATTTAATCTCATTTTCATACTTCTCCCGCGATCACAAAATTCTGTAAATTCTTTTAACAAAGACGGAATAAATTATTAAACGTAGAGAACTCTTTTCACTTATACAAAATACACGCAATCCTCTTCCTTGGAGACCAAGTAAGTATTCCGCCGACAGCGAACAAAGAATCTCTACATCTGGTGACCACGACAAGAAAAAATGATTGACGCAACTAGTGACCGCGTGTTTAACTTTCAACGTTTAAACCATTTTTTTAAATTCCTTTACACGTGTTCTTGGACCGCAGTTCAGTGGCTGGATTCCTGGGATTTATCTGGTGAGTACCGTTTTAATTTTGGTATTTTATAATCATCGTTTCAAATTCAAATTATTGTTGCCTTATTTACAGCTATTCAATATATCCCAGTATTTTTTAAAAAATGTATACCCCATGTTTTTGGTTCTCAACGCTCATCGAATAACATCACAAATTTATTAAAATGTGTAATGAATGAAGCTCGTGTGGATTTCGGAAACCGATCCGCACGTGTCAAATAGCCATTTTGTTTTAAGCAAATTCAACTTGAGTTACAAACTGATGAATGTCTCTGTGGAAAAGCTTGAATTTCATCCAATCTTATGTTTTAGCACTCACAACTTTTGCGAATTTGATTTACGAACATGTTCTGTAAAACGTCCAGATTCATCATAGGTGATGTTCCATACAATCACACGTATAAATCTGCAATGCAAAATGACCCTATTTGTGACTATTTGCCTATGTATTTTTCGTATCTCGGATTAAGTGCGTGTTACCCTCTATTCTAGGCATCGAACATCTTCAGCAACGCGTGATGCTACCAAGGGAGCTTCTTCAGCCGAGTCACACTTCCTGCAGCCCCGTCAACAGCTGGACGCAGCCTCCATTGCCAGCATCAGCGGCGGACACCCTCGGAACGCCAAAGGAGCATCACACCTCCGAGCCCCTGTTATAGCAGCCCGGTCGACTGATCGACGCAGCCTCCACCACGAGCATCAGCCGCGGACCCTCTCGGAAAACACACATCTGCATCATCTCAACAACGTTCAACCACGTAAATTTTTAACACAGTTTATACGATATTTCTGGAAATAATTTTTGCATACCCACCACAAAATTTAGCAAAATAATATGTTACAATTTTTAACACATGTCTGATAATAAGATTCTCTACATCTGAAATATTTCTACATATCAATTATTAATAATTAATCCGAATTATTCTCGCATGATTGAAGATTCCTACTTAAATGGTAACAGTCGATTTTTGTAAAGGTTTGCGTCTTGAATAATTTTCTAGTAACTTCCGTACATGTCACATAGATGTCAACAGCTCTAATTTTCTCCTAAAATTATTACGGATTTTTAATACATAATTCGAAATATTTCAAAAAAAATCACTATCTTTGCGTGCTTATTTCCGTATAAATGTTGAAATGACCTCGGATGAAGAATCTCCAGCGACCACACCGACGCATCAACTCAAGATTTTGTTTCAACAATCAATTAATCCGGAACCAAAACCAACCAACATGGAATCAACTGGCGAACCTAGCTCTGCGACAGCAGTAAATCACGTGTCCGTGAGACTACCAAATCTGTGGAGAGATCAAATTTCGCTTTGGTTTATTCAGGCTGAGGCCCAATTCGCGAATTCGCGCATTAAAGAGGATTTCACGAAGTACAATATAATTATAGCAGCTTTGGATTCACAAACCTTACAATGTGTGAGCGACATCGTGACACATCCACCGATCAATGACAAATACGCCAATTTGAAAGCAGCCCTTATTGACCGACTCCAAGACTCCGCTGAAAAACGCCTCACACGCCTACTAACAGGAATCCAACTTGAGGATAGGAAGCCAACCGGTCTATTGCGACATATGCTAGAGCTAGCAGGACCTACCTTAGCGGATAACGCAATTGTGCGGACATTGTGGCTACAACGATTACCTCAACATGTGCAAGCAATACTGTCGGCACTTCCCGATAACGACATTAACCAACTTGCCACAGCTGCAGACAAAATACTAGATGTCTATCAATCAACTGATTGCAGTGCCATGGAAGATCGCAACAAACCCAGTTCATCTCGTCAGGAACCAGCTGAACATTCCTTATTACTACAACTGCAGAAACAAATTGCAGCACTTTCGCGTGAAGTAGCCCAGCTACGGTTAGCCAAAACTGAGCCCACATCAACTTATAGAGGTCGGAGAAACCAGAGCCCCCGCCGAAAACCTGGCCGCTCAAGTTCCGGGTCACGCAATTCATCTCCCAATAGGAATCAGGATGGAAAATGTTACTACCATGCAAGATTTGGAGAAAACGCTCATAAATGCTCCAAACCATGTTCTTATGTAAAGAAGAAGTCGGGAAACGACAGCGGGAACTCCCAGTAGAGACATGTGAGATCCCTAATATCTCTTGTCGTCTCTTCATCTATGACCTGCGAACAAGACATAAATACCTAGTAGACACCGGCGCGGACATCTCAGTCATCCCTAGGAACATGACCTTCGAGAAAGGCAACTTGACCTCCGACAACTGCCCTTCCACATTATATGGAGCGAATGGGAAGCCAATAAGAACGTACGGCACGAGAACAGTCGAACTCTACTTCGGCCTACGCCGCACAATGAAGTGGCGCTTTATCGTAGCCGATGTGTCCAAACCCATCATTGGCGCAGACTTTCTTCACCACTACAACTTGACAGTCAACTTGAGACGAGCCAAACTTGAAGACCAGTCTACGGGATTGAAAATTAGAGGATCTACCTACAAAGGACCAGCATCAGGCATCGCCACAATTTCCTCTTCTCAAAAGTATCTTGACATTTTGAAGAAATACCCCTCGTTGAGAAGGCCTACCATGCAGACACCGAATGCATTCAAACATTTTGTGACTCTTCGCATCAAAACCAAAGGCCCTCCAGTATCTGAACAAGCAGCCAAACTGGTTTCGCGGCAGCAACTAGCCCCGCACACAAACTTCACCATTGCTAACCGCAACTCGCGGCAATGCTGAACTCTGCCTCTGTTCAACTAGAACAAGCAGCCAAACTGGTTCCGCGGCAGCAACTAGCCCCGCACACAAACTTCACCATTGCTAACCGCACCACGCGGCAATGCTGAATACATCATAATTCTCTGCTTCTGTTCAACCAGAACAGACAGAGAGCCTTGCCTCCGTTCAACCAGAACAGGCAGCCAAGCCAGTTCCGCGGCAGCAACTAGTCCCGCAAACTAATTCCACCATTGCTAACCGCACCAAGCGGCAATGCTGGATACAGCATAATTTTTTGGTTCTGCACGTAACAACGTATTGTCATTTGGAAGACACCAAAAAACAAACCCTGCACCTACGGCTTGACTACTTCCTGAGCAATCAACATCACACAACTCCTGCAAACATGTCCAAAACCATTGCCTGTAACACCGATAACCAAAATCTCAACGCGTCTACATGGACCGACTCAAGCCCGCTTTCGTTCCGGTTGAAGAAAATGTTACTACACACCCATCAGTTCCAGTACACCGATAACCAAGACCACATCCACAACTGGTCACAAGAACACAACTCGTTCAGGTCGGCATGTACATTCCCCAAAGAAACTTGGGACGGAATAAAGCACAAAAAGATATTTTCATTTGACATTTTTCTCATTCATAACTCATGATAGAAATTAAATTATAAATATCGCCTAGCTTTGAATTGCAAACCATTTTTATAAAGTTTACTTTTCGTTAAAATACTGCGAATAACACAATATTTAAATGCACAGATTTTTTTTTACGGAAATCTTACCTATAATATTGTAAATTGTCAATCAACATAATCTAAAACTTAGATCATTATTGTGTATTCACAAGTGTGAAACACCTTCAACACGATGAAACAATTCATCATTTAACTGCATAACTCATGCATTTTAAATCTTACCTATAATATTGTAAATTGTCAATCAACATAATCTAAAACTTAGATCATTATTGTGTATTCACAAGTGTGAAACACCTTCAACACGATGAAACAATTCATCATTTAACTGCATATCTCATGCATTTTAAAAAAAACATTACATATTAAGCATGTTATTACAATTTTAAATCACTCCTAATTAGATGAAAGCTTTTCATCATTCAACTGCATACTTTGTGCACTTCAAAGGTACTACAAACACCACTGTGTTTTTACAATTCTTAAAAACGTTATAATTAAAATTTATAATAAAAAATGTAAAATTCACATCATACAACCGCATTCATGTGTTACTACAAGCATTACAGCACTATTGTAATCAACTTTCCAAACAGTCAATTAAAATCATCTTATTATATAATATTATGTACCAAGGTACACATTATCTACTCTACAAACTATGTAGATAGTAGGTAACCTCTTACCACATGATAAACACTGTTATTTATGCATTTTTGTTTTTTAACCACGCTTCTCTGGATGTACATGGCACTTTAATACATTCAGTGAATCATGTGGTTGAAATTATGTGTTTTTAAATATACTTTTCTCTTTCATGTTTATACACTTACAAGTTAAAGCCACTTTGTCTTACGTACGTAAAAGAACATGGTTATTCGACTCACATCAACAAAAAACACACTTTTACGTACTGAAGACAATGTGCAGCTTCTTTGACTTAAAAATCGTAATTTTTCGCTACTAATCTGTAATCATAAACCTTTATTATTTATAATTTTATGATGAACGCCTAACTAGGGCTCCAAACATATAATACTGTTAGAAAGAAAACTCTACCATATCTACTTATGTTTCAATTTAAATATTTCTTACACTAGATATAGCTTATTGTTAAACATACCTGCTACTATAGTTTTCTTTTTCAATATAACTTATAAAAAATACAGCATTCTGCTATTTACAACCTACCTTCGAAATGTTTCTCAAGTAAATTACAACTTTTGACCATACATTTGCGAATATATTTTTAAACATGTATAATGTTATTTTAAGGTTACTTTAAGTCATAGTCTTAAATATCATCTTGTATACAATCAATGTACAATGATTTTACAACCAGCGCTTCTAATTGCGCACGACTGGTAAAACAATTCTACTAGCTCTGAACATAGTTCATTGAGGCAACAACATTCAATGTTCATGCATTAATTGAAAAACAATCAACTGGAATCATATCTCTAATTCCACGTACCACTACATCAGCTGGAATCATATCTCAAATTCCATGTACCACGCTATATTATATACATCAATGCTCCGAACACCTAGTTCGTCGATGCGTTTACCACTGTAAACAAAGTAAAGAGCTCATAGAGCCTGACTAGTTTTAAAAAAACATTATTTAAAACTAACTTGTAAATACTCACATCAGAATTAACTGATTTCAACACCAAATAAAATGGTTATAGTATACAATAGTGTAGTAATTCTCAACATTACGTGTCATGGTTACACATTAATCTTATGATTTCATGTATTAGAATTAAGATTTTCAGCTTAAAAAATTTCTTTTTGGTTAAACCTTTAATACCTTCCAATGTGTTCTTGAAAGTATAACAACAGTCTACTTCATTAACTGATCATTCTACTCTGCTCGAGTAACGTAATCCTTATAATTTTTCGAACACATTGGAGGCTATTCTTGTTTGGACTGAAGGTGCCTCAGTCAGAATAAGATTAGTACCAGTAATATAATCTCCTTTAACGATTTTACATTGTTCACATTATCGTTAGCACTGGAGGGGAGGCTATGGAAATGCGATTAAGTACTGACAACCATTATTTAAATCTATAACTAAACCGAGTTATGGCCACATTGGTCACGTGACCAATGTAGTTCTCCCAACTTCCGTCGGAGAGCGCCGCCATTCCAGCTACTGAACTCGGCCCGACGACACGTTTCGGGAATTTAATCTCATTTTCATACTTCTCCCGCGATCACAAAATTCTGTAAATTCTTTTAACAAAGACGGAATAAATTATTAAACGTAGAGAACTCTTTTCACTTATACAAAATACACGCAATCCTCTTCCTTGGAGACCAAGTAAGTATTCCGCCGACAGCGAACAAAGAATCTCTACACCCTCTTAAGGAGAATATGTAATAAATCGGCTGAAATGCGGGAAGCCGGGCCTTAAGGGAATAAGTTTTCTGACGGAATAAAGTTTGCGTTATTTATGCTGTCCATTATTGAACTGCTATAAATACGTGTCATACTAGCAAATTGATCGTACCCAAAATAAATACTCTTTGTGTTCACAGTTAAAATTGTCCATTTTATTTAATTATTCCGTCACAAAATCACATATAGGTACATGCTTGCCTTACTAGGGTATACCTGTGTTGAAACCTAATACCTAATCGGTACATTTGGGAATTTCAACGCCTGGCACAGGTATACCCTAGTGAGGCAGGCATCGAATAATATAAGGTAAACATACCTTATATAGATAAATAAATAAATAAAAATTGGAGGCGGATATGGATAACCAACACCTCTGCCATCGGTCATCCAAAGTTGTTCGGTTTGGTAACGTAGCAGGGGTGCCCGGGTTCATGGGGTGAGGTTTGTCCGGGTCTTGGCGGCGTTTGCGTTTGACTACCTGCTGCGTGGAGGGCCGGATCGAGATAGACTGCTTGAGGGAGGCCTTTTTGCCTTTTTGCCTTTTTGCCTTTCCAGCCGTACTTTCTCGAACCATTGCCTTGCATCGCAGTTGGAGGGATGGATTCATACGTCCGTCACTCCTGGACACACTGATCATCAGATTCCTAACCAACCATCTTTCCTTTTTCCTTCCCAGAACTTCAATTCAATTTATTCATTTTTAAAACATTACAAATTTCAAAGTGTTTTAAAAGAGAGAAAATATTAAGATTCAAACAGATTTAGGCACTTTACACATTAATGAAACACAATCATAACAGCAACAAAGCTTGTCGTTTGAATTTAAATGTCTTCCTATCCTTTCCTTCCTTAAAAAGACACAACAACATCCTCTAAGATGACATAGGTCGTTGGGGAAATAATTTTCCACATGGCCTCCTGTGTGGAGCTAATGTAAGAAAATTAAAATAAGAAGATAGCAATAAAATAAGAAGATATCAATAAAATCCGCATACCTCAAACACACACTACAAAATACGGGATAAAATCTCTGAACTATGTTGTCTATACACTATATAATTCGCTACCAGATATGTACAAGGGAATTCAGCAAAATAAAAAAAAAATCAGAGTAATGCTTTAAAATAATATTTTTTAAGTATGTATAAGGATGAAACTTTGTAATTTTCTTGTCATATTCAATTAGGAACTCCAGTGAAAAATATTATGGCTTTAAAAAAATATGTGCATATAGACCAATAAACGCTGATTCCGAATATATGAGTTTTATTTCATAATATTAAACGCTGAGTTTTTGAAAAATTATTAAAAAGTGCATTTTTAAACCTCTCCTGAAAACACAGCATTAAGTTGGCATTACTGAAATGGGGAGTGGTGACGTCACTGCTAACCTGTCACCTGGTGACCGCGTGTATTGGATTGTATTGACATTTGAAATGACTTGAAATGCGCAAGTACGGAATTCAACATTTCGTGTTTTTGGTTTATTTTCATACTGTTTATAGAGATTTAGAAATAATAGTTATTGTGTTTATTGAAATACAATTTAGGCCCTCAACAATTTACGAAAAGAGCTATATTTGCGGACAATCTGCAATAAATTTTGCCTTTGAGGTTAAAGTCGTGCCATATTTGACATTTAGTTGTATTTTCAAATTATTTTTAGTAAAAGGTTTTTTATACAAGTTATTTACACAATCGTCATGATCAGTGTATTATAAATACCAGTGTTTCTGTATGTGTTATACATAAAACAAAGTAACGCCCGCCGAACACAAAATACGATGTCATATGTATTTGCAATGAAAGAGATGATTTATTGTTTTTATATTGCACTTTGATTAAAAACAATAACAGTAGCGGTGAAATGTGGACATTTTACCAATGTTTTTCTATATTAAAAGCAGTTAATCTTGAATAAAAAACGACTTCTAACACCTAAATGTCATAGTATTAATCAGCCATCTTCTGGTATTTTAAAACAGGGATGTTCTGCCCAAAAAAATTATTTCCCTAGATTTCGAAGTGAAATTTCCCTAGAATTTCACATTTAGGCAATTACCTAGGTAGCCACCTGATTGTGTAACACTAATCCTGTTATATGTTAATTAATATGATTAATTAATTGGAAAGAGATCGGAACTTGGTAAATATACTGTGCTTTTCCAAATAAAACACTTTTTGCTACGTGAAGTAATAATTTAAAAGTACGAATACACTCACCACTGAATTAGAAACTGAATTCCAAATAAAAAAAAACACTTTGCGAAATAAAATTCAACCGCAATCACCGAAAAAATGGAACTTAAAACATAAATATTTTTTTTATTCAGAGGTCCCATTTATCTTTTTAGATACATAGGGAACGTACCCATACTACGTGACAAATTTTTTGCACTTTTTAACCCCCCCCCCCACCGTGACCAAAAACCTAAGCAACCCGCCGCTCATTTGTACCAAGCGTGGTATTTTGAAGACCCCCCCCCGAATGTGTCACGTAGTATGGGTACGTTCCCTAATATCATTTTGAGTTGTCAGTGTTAAAAATAACATTGCATGTAAGTACATGAACAATAATTAAGATTCATAGGAATTCCAACAAATATATATACGAATAATACCAGTAATATTGACATATGTAATAAAAAATTTGCAGAGTTCGAAATTTCCCTAGATTTTGTCCTGATTTCCCTTATCCCTAAAAAATATTTTTCTCATCTAGATCTAGGGAAATTTCCCTCGACATAACATCACTGATTCAAAAAGACAACTTGAAAATAATAAACTATCAGTGGGTGAAGAGATCACATAATCCACCATAGATACGGCGCGTTTTTGGGAGTCTTGAAAAATTAAAACTTTGACAATTATTTTAACTATTAAAACTAACTATAAAAATAAAAATAAAAATGCAGTTATTTAAGTTTGAAGGTCTTTATTTATTAAAAAAAAATAAAAAAATTGGACTGGAGTTCTCTATTGTCTTGTTTCTTTTCTCTTCTTTTCTTTTCCATTAAGTTGTAATCATCCATATCTGTATAACCTTGTTCCCTTTTTCTTTAATTGTTTTCCATTGCTGTTTATTCTACACAACCTGTCTTTTATTTTTCTTCTGTATTGTATGTGAATCTTATATTTTTAATATCCAAATTCCTATGTAAAATTTTAACTATTTCCTCCCACCCATGATTTGTATGTTCCTCCTGTCCTAAAATGAGTTCTGTAACTCATCGGGATTGCTATAGCAAGAAATAAAAACAATAAAAAAAGATATAATAGAAAATAACAAATGCAGATTTTATTTTGATAGCAGAGATAATAAATAAATGGCCGTGTTGACGCAAATATACATATTATGTACCTTTATTTATTTATTCATTTTGTTTGTTGGCTCGCCAACAGTACACATCATATGTTAAGGTCCTTACAAATGAAATTGGCATTTTGCCGTACTAGCAACTTTAATCTCAAATATCTTCTCTTTGGTTGGGAATTCCAAATTCAAATTTATACAGCTTCTTACGCATGTATTTGTGCTTCGAAAATTATAATTCTTTTGTTTTTTTCCTTAATTGTTTTTTTTCTTTGCGTCACTTAGTTTACAAAATGGAAAACTTGAAAAATCGCGTTATTTACGAGTACGAGTTCCACCGTGGCACCAGTGCTGCAGAAATGGCTCGTAGGATTAATGGTGTGTATGGCGACGGTGCCGCAAAAAAAACACGGTTGTGTTTTTTTTTTTTTGAGTTTCACTACAGCTTTCTTAAATCTGGCCAGACGATTACGGCAAATGTCCATTGTCAGCAACTGCAAACCATAATGGAAAAGCTAGCTGCTAAACAACCGAGGCTGGTTAATCGCTCTAGGCCACTGCTGCTTCATGACAACGATAGACCACACACTGCACAACAGACGGCTACCAAATTAGAAGAGCTTCAATTGGAATGTCTAAGACATCCACCGTACTCTCCGGACCTTGCCCCAACAGTTTACCATTTTTTTTCGAAATTTGGATAACTTCTTGCAAGGGAAAAAATTCAACACCGATGGGGCGGTTTGGCCTGAAGATTTTATTGATTCCCGTCCGAATGGTTTTTTCAGTAAAGGGATCGATGAACTACCTATGAGATGGCAAAAGTGCATAGATAGCAATGGTACATACTTTGATTAAATAAATATATTATATTTAAAAAAAATCGACTTTATGTTCCTTCCGTACAAAACGTCAATTTCATATGTAAGGACCTAATATAATTATTATATTTTAGTTTACAATTACAGTGACAATTCCCTTTAAAGGTGAGCACACAATTTCATCTCAACATTCTTAATGTGTGGTGTCACAAAACTGCGACTCCACTGTAAATTGGCGTTAAGTGCTGCAAAGCAAAGCCTATGCAACCCTCGAAGGACAAGTCCCGAAACTACATGATCGCTAAGTTATACGGGACAATTAAATAGCATACACTCGCAAAACCTGATGGACAGTCAGTCGATAGTCCAGATCTGTGCTTTTGGAAAATTAGATAAGCCCAGATTGGAAAAAGGAAAATAGGACTCACCGTTGCAGATGGGGCCTCGCTGATCTCCAGTTTGTGGTGTACACTTCACAATGTTTAAATTAAAAAAATGGTAATATTCTTATAGCAAGAGGTTATGATACATGCGTCAGGGCATGACGTCTGAGATGTTAATTTGCACTGAACAGCAAAGCACACTATCACCTCTCCAAGTTGAGTACTTTTCCTTGCAACAATTTTTCATGGTGACATTAAGGAAGGAAAGATTAGGTAGGTGGGATAACTTCAGGATTTTGACATATGCTACCCACCAAGTCTGCGAATGCAATACCCAACCAATCCCATATAATAATGCGCGAACAATTTGTTAACATAATAATTAATTATGTTACATGTACGTGCATAAAACAAGAAGGATCAAATATTAGAAAATACGTTGAAGTGTCACTAATTACATTTTTTTATGTTGACTTAAAAAGTTTACTTTGGAACAAAGCGGAAAAAAAACTATTCTCAATTTTTGAAAGCAAGACTTGTAAAAATATAGCGCCCTCTATGAAAGCGTAAATTATGAATTATTTTAAGAATTCCCTTAAACCATCTTTGTTTTTCCATTTTACGCTATAAACGATTGAAACGCCCCCCAATTTTTTTTACATTTTCTTCTCGGAATCCGTACCGTACAATTTCTTACTGCGGACTAAAAGACTGCCACCCAAATTAACTTTGTTCCAGGTTTGTTCTCCGATGACTCGGGCCAGGTGTGCGTGGGACTGGATCAGGCCACCAGGGGGGTGTGCATGACGCGCAGGAACTGCGGCAAACAGGGGGGTAATGTGGTGGGCTACTGTGGGGTTGCCTCCACCTGCTGCTCACGTGAGTACTAACCTAACCTAATTCTCTACTGCATACCCTATACCACTTATACCACTTCTGTCTTGCATGAACTTCATTCAAATCCAGGTGTCCGTTCATCTGCTCTCGAAATTGTTCGTATCGTGTATTTCAGACGTACTCCTTTTGGCTTCAGTACACCCATGACCAATTCAATGGTCCTGTATTAAAAGGCAACAAGAACAAATCTGTTGTTTTGAGATAATCAATATTTTATTTTGCGCATAAATGTAAAATTTCAATAGTTTTCACTAAAATTTCTACATTACCTCAAATTTAAACCCTTGTTTTTAAAACAATCTCGTCAGTTTAAAAAAGAAACAATTACAAATAGTTTGTATATAACTGGGAACATCGGAATATTTGGGTTTTTACAAAACAGTTTGGGAATCCAACATTTTTGTTAATTTGCTGTTTAAAACTGGAAGAATATTCTGAAACCCATAACATATTTCATGGGTTTTGAATACTACGCTGTCTAATTGACTGTGTTTGTAGTGACAACATGCGGCTACGCCATATCCAGCAAGGAAGCCATTCTGAACATGCCAAACGTCGGCAGGAACTTCCCGGGACTAGAGTGTTCTTACAACATCGTTCCACGCAGTCGCCGTGTCACACAGATCAGGATAGATTTGGAGATCTTGACCCTGTCCCAACCCACAACGGTATGACATTTATTACAAAAGGTTGTCATTACAAACTTTACTTTACTATTGATATCCCGGACACCAGAACATAACATAACAAGGAGTGCGATCTTTAAAGTGATGTGACTTGAAATAATAATATTCCGTTCTCAAGCCCCAGATAGGCCAATACTAAATTTAATCAATTCAAGTAAGAATTTCGATACTTGCAATAATGTTTGATCCATTTCATCAATAGAAAATTATTTGAGTTTACTTCGGGACACGGACACGCCCAGAACACACATCGGTTTTTCTCTTCAGTGTCTAGGGTAATAAAAAGATATTTTTTTACAAAAAAAAAAACTTAATTGAACCGTTATTTTATTATGATTTTCAGGATAACAACGACTGGAATGGAAACGGTGGCTGGAATAATGAAGGAAACAACGGTAATAACAATAATGGCAATGGCGGATGGAACAACGGAAATAATGGAGGCTGGAACAATAACGGCAACAGTGATGGGTGGAATAATAACAATGGAGGCTCGAATAATGAAGGTAATAACGGCAACGGTGGATGGAACAATCGAAAAAATGACAGGTATCGCAGAGCCGTTGTAGAGGGTGAAATCGAATCTGATTACGATGAGGAAACCTTCTTTAGAAACGGAGGACTCGGTGATGTAGTTTTGACCAGAGGAAGCTTTGGTGAGGAGTATGATGATGGATTGAACGCTGAGGTAGTAAACCATGAAGATTACAATACATGGAATAGCGACAAATTTCGCACAACATCTACATCAACCACTACCACACCAGACCCCACATCAACCTCATCAACCACAACAACCACCACACCAGCACCCACATCAACCACAACAACCACCACACCTGATCCCATATCAACCACAACAACCATCACTCCAGATCCCACATCAACCACAACTACCACAACAACCACGACACCAGATCCCACATCAACCACAACAACCACCACACCAGCACCCACATCAACCACATCTACCACCACATCTGATCCCACATCAACCACAACAACCATCACTCCAGATCCCACATCAACCACAACTACCACAACAACCACGATACCAGATCCCACATCAACCACAACAACCACCACACCAGACCCCACATCAACCACATCAACTACAACAACCACCACACCAGCCCCCACATCAACCACAACAACCACCACACCAGACCCCACATCAACCACAACAACCTCAACAACCATCACACCAGGGCCCGTATCAACCACAACAACCGCATCAACCACCACATCAACCACAACAATCACCACACCAACCCCTGCAACAACTAAAGGAACAACCCCCAGGCCAAATCCCGACAATAACGGACACCATGGAAACAATGGAGGAGGGTGGGGGAATGGACACGGCAACGAAAACGATCAACCTCAGGTGAGTTTACCCATTAAAATAATAGTTTTTTTTACATAATTTCAGTAAAAAATAAAGTTATTCTTCTGTGCAAGCTTTTTAGCAGCACTTTATCGTTTTAAAGGTATTTCAATTTTGACTTCACTGACTAGGGAGATGTCTATTATCTAAGAAATCTGATCTGCTTTATTACATTTATTACAATGGTTACCGCCGTACCTCTTGTCTCTGCACCAACCTTGGACGCCTGAAAAAATAATTTTTGTCAAAGTGTTTTGTCAAGGTGATTAATCTACCTTTACTAGCACGACCATAATCATCGATGACGGGTGATAGATCCAATCGACTGACAGCTATATAATTTTCTTGATCACTAACCTGAAAAAGTTGCACATATGTCGATCGTCTTACAGATGCATTTTTTAAATTTTTTCATTTACTAGATTCTTATATTTCTTGAAGAGATGAATCATTTTGATTTACTGAATTTAAAGTTAATGTTCTTTATAAATAGAACGGCGTCATTTGCGCTTTGCAATTTTTACCTCATGTGGGTATTTAAAAATGTTACCTGGCTATTATAGACTTAAAGGCCTTGTGTTTCATCGGTAGGGAAAAATTGTTATCTAAAACCCCTACTAAAATTGCACGTTTTGTCCAGACTCAACATCAATCTTCATCATCAGAATAGCAGCGACCGACGGCCATATATACATACGTGTCTGTTTGTGTCATGTTGGGAGTAGGGAGGAGGCGGTCATGTCCTTTTAATTTGGAGCTCTTCCGCATTTGCCTTCGGGAATGAGGAAACCATGAAAAACCTCATCCGGGAAGAGTCGGGCGACAGTCAACATGAAACTGGCTTCAGGTAAACCGCAAGCAAAAGGAGAAGCGCAGATGCATGTCTCTTAACGCGCAAAAGGGCGTGGTTTAATTCTAATTCTCTTAGCTCGTGGCTTACCACAAGGCATTCGCCACCCGCATCGCGCTACATTCCTAATAATACTAGGGCTTTTGTTGTTGGTCCAACCCATCCAGCCACAGTTTATCTATCGAATCAATTTAGTAGTCGATATGGCCTGCTGTCAAACCTGGTTAAAATGAATAAAAATTACTTCTGTTCTCTGTTATACGATGTTATGTTTTTCAGGAATACAAGTGCCGACACGATGTACTCGAGGTCACCAACTACGTCGATTCCCGCTCTATAATCCCTCATCTCTGCGGAGAGAACTCCGGACAACACTGTGAGTATTTACGTAACCAATAAATACTGATATTTTTAAATCATTGAAGAAAATTTTAACAACTCTTAAACGAAGACATATAGCGATAAGAATTCACAGGTTATAGACAAGTAAAAGGCTATTCACAGGCTATAGACTGGAACAGACAAGTAAAACATTAGCAAATTGGAGAAATCAACTCATGGACATTCATTCAATAATTATATTGTTTTGTTTATTTATTGTTGTCAAGTTTAATTTGTAGAACTTCTTTTTAATTTAAAGTTTTTTATATTCAATAATATTATTATTTATTTTTTGAAAACGGTTTACATATAAAGAAGTCCTGCTTAAATAATATATTATTGAAAATATGAAATGTATAAATTTATATTTTCTCGTTCTAACAATGACACCAAAAACACAAATCGCTCTAGCCAGGGAGGCGTCTACTAATATCTACAGGAATTCCAAAAACTGAAAAAATCGTACTAATATCTATGAGAACCAAAGTGCGTACGAATATCTACAGCTCAAACTGCTGACTAATATCTATGAGAACCAAAGTGTTGACGAATATCTACAGCACTGGCAGAGGTTGGATTTACAATTATGTATAGCATATTGGAATAACGTAATATTGCGTATGCAGTTTAAAAAACTTAATTTATGCATGTATGTAAAAATTTATTTATTATGGACACATTTAGCTGAACATTAAGGATTTAGGTTTTTGTTTTAACAGCTTTCTTTATTTCGAGTGCTTCTAAATTATTTAGTCTGTTACCATGACCATTTCTATGTCAGTTAGGTTAGGTTAAGTTAGGTTAGGTTATGGTGCCGTGTATTTCGAAATAAATAAATATCTTTGTATTATGACCTTTGTGTTTGTTCAACAAATTATTGTCCTCGTAAACAGCAAAATACGTAATATTACGCAAAAACTTCATGTGTGTACTTTAAACGTTTAAGCCTTTACGTAATTAGTAATTACGTAATTGAAGTAATTTATGCTTTTCCGTACAACCTCTTGCCCAGCTGCCCTCTGTAGATATTAGTCCAACCTACGCTCTGTAGATATTAGTTCAACCTACGCTCTGTAGATATTAGTCAACACTGGGACCGTCATAGATATTCGTCCGACCCTAGCTCTGTAGATATTAGTCAACACTCTGAAGTTCGTAGATATTAGTCCAACATATGAGTCATACAGGCTGTAGATATTAGTATCTGGAGTCCTAGCCAGAGTGCCTCACTGCAAAACCAGGCTGGCTCAAACGCGCATTAATTGTATTGCCCCAAAATTCCCTACCCAATTCAATCAACACGTGTCAAAATCGGAACGTACATAAAAAATGTTAAAAGCTGAATAAAAAATAATTTGGAAGTGAGTAATTTTTTCTATAATTTGTACTATCAGTTTCCAAATTCTTAAAATATTCTATGTCTTTCTATACTCGTATTTTATATTAAAAAGATGAAATATATGATATGCAGACATGTATCTATATTAACGTGTGTATGTACGTATATGGGTGTGTATATACGTTAATATATGTATATCTTTAATTTTAAGAAATTTCTCAGTAATTCCTGTAAAATCGAACATATTGATCTCTATAGACACTACATGAACATATATTTTTTAAAATTCCATTTTAACCACCACTGTTTAATATCCACATAATATAATACCCACGCACAGGCTTTGCTTTTGTGGGATCTTTTTTTGTTACGCTCTTATATTTTTTGTTATTATTGTAAGCGACGTTTCCGCCACTCACATAGACTGTAGATAGGGCGCCGGTCAGTCCTGGGTAGCCGCCGAGATACTTGTCACTTCACCGGAGCGGCGGCCCTTCTCGGGGGAGAAGCAGGGTCTTAGGGAGGTAGAAATGAAAGCCAAGTGTGCAGGTCAAGTCCGGGAGAGATCCGAGGGCCAGGCCGAGGAGGCGGAGAAGTGCTTGAGACGGTACCAGTTCGAGTTGTATGTATGCGTTGAATGACTGTCGTTCCCGAGGTACCACTCTATTTATAGCCAGACCCGCCACTCTCGCCACCGGCGGGGGCGGACCCAAATTCTTGCCCACTTTTCCGGCGGTCCGAGTTTTGGCGGGTCGTAACCTCTGCTGTGTTCCACACAGCAGAGATTGCTATTGTCTCAGCCCTTCCCCTTATCCTTCTCCTCTGTTTGACCCCCACGACCTTTCTCCACATAATTTATTCGATTTTATACAGTGATTTATACAACATTTGGCGGGCCCCCCGAACCCATATTATGCGGGGGAAACTTAAATAACTTTCTTAATTCTAAACTTAGCCTAGGTTACATTTTGGTATTACGTAGCGGAGAGTTTGGCCAACACATCCATATTGTTTATTTGCCGATATGTTGGACCGAACTCTCGCAATTCAATCTGATATCATGATTAATTCTAATTTTCCTCCCTTCGAAATACCTCTAGCTATGATGGAGCTTTCCTATTGGTCCGCCCGGAGGGTAGGTGCGGGGAAGGGTAGGGAAGCGGAGCCCGCCCCTCCCCCGCGGGTAGCTTTCTCCCCTCGGGGTGGACACCAGTGGCGTACGGAGAAGTCGAAAACAAAGGCTGACATAGTAAAACCTATTCCCGTCGTCAACCTCTCCGCATGGCCCATATTCATACAAAAATAGTTTTTATTAAACTAAAAAACAAATTACAAAGGAAACAATAGTAAATTCAAACTTAAAACTAATCCTAGAACTAATTTTTAGAAGACGAGGACGGTCTCTGACGGAACTCACTTCCTCGTCTTCGTTACATATATTATTTACAAATTTAATTTCGAAGAAGAAGACGGCCGGGATAGGAATCATCCTCTTCTTCGTCCACCCGTCCGGTACAATTATGTTAGTACTTTTTCCTATGTATCAAAAAAAACATTATCTTGTTTATTTATTTTCTAGTCTATTTTTCCCTGGACTCATTTAAGAGCAGTGGGATTAGGATCACGCTGAAGATTGCAGACAGGCAGCACAACGACAACCTTGCCACCCCCAATTGGAGAATACGAATCCGCCAGATCGAAGACAGGGGAAGGAGGTTTGCTTTCATTCTATTATGTATGATTTATTAAACGACTTCGAAAAGGAGAAGGTTCTCAATTCGACTGTTTTTTTTTTTTTTTTTTTTTTTTTTTTTTTTTATGTTTGTTACCTCAGAACTTTCGACTGGGTGAACCGATATTGATGATTCTTTTTTTATTTGAAAGCTGGTGCTTTCCGTGTGGTCCCATTTTAATTTGGTCTAGTTCTGACAATGGTATCTATGAGAAAATCATATAAGTCTTAAATTTGCATCAAGTATGTGCGCGACAAATGGACGAATAACTCAATATCACCCCAACCGATTTCGATGATTCTTTTTTTTATTGGAAAGGATGTACTTCAAGGGTAGTTTGATGAGAGTTTGGTTAGGTTATGGGATCCATGACAAGATTATGGGATCCATGACAAAGTAACGGAACTCTCCAATTCTGAAGAACAAATTTACGATATAATCGGCCGAATCTTAATCGAATTAGTTAGTGTACTTCAGATTCACTAAAAATCAAAAAATAAACAAAAATTTTAACAAAACAAAAAAACGACTTCAAAAAATGCACTAAGGGGAAGGAGGTTTGCTTTCTTTCTATTATGCATGATTTATGAGTGACATGTTTTGAGCATCCATACGAATTTACCCACCTGTATACTCATCAATACAATCATCCAATGCCATAGTGGATTTGAAAGCAAGATGTACAATGTATCCTGGGCAATTACAACTAAGGAAACGTAACGAGTACAACTACTGACTAATTTACTAAATTTCTTTCTCAAACAAAACGATATTATTATCACACACTTTCTGCAATTTAGACGCCAACTCCATAATACTGCATATTATGAATTATTTTTTTTACATGCCGTGAGTAACATCGACTAAACATATATTCGAGCGAAGTGGGTTAATGCTAAATTAAAGTGACAGGAACTAGTCAACCGTTTCAGTAACATATGATTATGTATTTGAGTGACGTGGGCTAATCACACCGGTCTGGTTTTTCAGGAACGCAAGGGACCTGGATAACTTCAACCGCCGGGATGAAATCATTAACACAGGCGTCGGTGGTCTGTTCGCGGCTGTCTCAGGAAGAAGTCTCTCATCCGATATTGATGAACAACTCTTAGGTAAATAACTCACACACTGCTAAAACTCTGGAAACTCCTGCTGAATAAGAACCTCGGCTCACCTTCGCCTTGCCTCCGGCTACTCGACGCTGAATTCCTTAGGGTCGTCGGGTATTTCCCCCCAATCTCCCATTTACTTTTCTTTGAGGCATCACCGAGGAACCGGCTAAGGGGCGCGGAAGCTGAGTGTGGTTCACGACTAGATCGAATGTCATGCGCATTCTTGCTGGGACTGCCAATCGATTGAAGAGGACTCCCAACCGTTTGCCATTCCCTTATTACTTATCTATGCTAGACTTAAAACTCACCTTTTCAGACAGTCGTATCCATAAACTCAAAATCTTTCACCTTCACTTTCAATGCCCGCGACAGCGTAAATAACTAACCTGTAAAAACGTAGAAAAAAAATAAAAAAAATGTAAGCGTTTGTGAAGGTCATTTCATGAACATTCTCCAGCCCTAAAGATTCCGAAATTCTCCAGTATTTTAAAATAAATATCAACTATACTTTTGCCACTAATCTCCAATAGTCCTAAATTCTCCAATATTTTAAAATAAATACCTCTACTTTTGCCACTAATCTATTCACAAATGTAATAGGTACTAACAGCGATGAGGGTAGCAAATAATGTAAAATCACGCAATGTCCAGTTTGTTAACTGTAATGTCCTCCGCGTGCAAAGCCGTATCTTCTCCAAGTATAAACTTATAATTAAAGTGTGTTTATCGGAAGTGACCTGCCAGGTAAGTATGTTTCTGTATCCATTTGTAAATAGTAAAATCAGTTAGAACCTAAGCATTCATAATAAATTGTACAGCGCCCTTGAGGTGATTTTTCACAAAAACGGCGCTTTATAAATTATCCAATTATTATTATTATTATTATTGTGTCTTCTTCCCAAACAGGTGCTTGTTGGATACGCTGGATACAATCACCCAGCGCTTGCCACCTCGTGGACTTTCACCAACCTGTCCCATTGTCTTGTCTATATTTTGTCATACTAACACATATTGTATCTGTATTTCCCGCTAAGCACTTGCATACTGTTTACTAACAACGTTTGCAGGGACATTGGAGGCCTAGTTTCGTTATAAAATGTAGAGTCGCTTTTACCCAAAAAATTAGAGTCCTTGCAAGAGCCTTGAAGGGGTAACCATCTTTTGCCTATACCAGGGCGGGTAAGTGGTGGGTCCTCCAATGCTGAATAAGAAAATTCAGATGAAGTTTTTTGCAGCCAAGCGTTACGCATACTAGATTCTTCCCAATCTTCGTGAGTCTTTTGCCCTCTCCAGCTATGATGTTCCAAATTGAAACTATTCTTGTTAATTTTCGTTATTTGTTTTTGGGGTGTTATGCCGTGTTGCGCTACCTCCTTCTTTAGCCAACGTTTCGGACATCGTTGCAGTGTCCATCATCAGAGCAGATCCGGCAGATCCGGTAGAGGTAGATCACAATTCTACCGGATCTGCCCTGATGATAGACACTGCAACGATGTCCGAAACGTTGGCTGAAGAAGGAGGTAGTGCAACACGGCATAACACCCAAAAACCAATAACGAAAATGCTTTTGGCCGTAAAATCTTAAAACTTATCTATTCTTGTTAAATCTGAAACCGTTAGTATTTATTGTCCTACTTACTTGAGATTAAAGATTGTTAAAGAAATTTTGGCGTCCTTTGCTTCATTGGATGCGCTGCTTCTTAGCGCGATACCTTGACGTACCATAGATACAAAGTGACAATTAATTTTGTTTCGAATAGTTTTATTCACCATGCACATTTTTTACTTAATTTTCATTCATTAGCGTTCTTAAAACTAGTGAAGGACACGGGTGTGTCGAAGCCGATAGGAAATAATTAAAATGGAGTAAGAAATTAACATTGTGAATAAAACCCTTCAAAATGAAATGTCTAGAAATTATAAAGTTAATGGCCAAGAAATACAAAAAAAAGTAAAGTCGGCAACATTTAATTGTGCATTTCTCTGATGACCATTGACCGACACCTATAACCTGTCGATGGGGCAACATTATTACGCCTCAGGATCGCAACCTTTAGCAATAACCTCTTCGCTCAAATCATAATACTTTGTACTTTAATGAATTATCGACTTTTCTAAGTAGTCTCAAATCAACTAGCGAAGCTCTAACATAACCATACCATTATTTGTTGCAGCTCCCGCCGGGTGTCTGCAGTACTACCCCGAGAGGACTGGCACTATCGAGTCCTTCAACTATAACTCTGGTAAAGGGCCCTATCTGCCCAATCTGCGCTATGCCATCTGCTTCAAGAGAACTTCCTCTGTGTGCGGAGTCAAGTAAGTGACCGCACAAGGGTTTAAGTTTAAATAGAGAGGATGAGAAATGGTTCGAATCAACTGAAGATTGGACGATGGAAATAAGGACCAGGGACCGTAATTGGTTATTGTAGAGATAGCCCGTGCATGCTATGTGCTGTTGCGCGCACTTGTCTGCAGCATAATGTATCAACATATATAAACCGTCCGACTATATTGCACCTCTAGGTACTTTGGACACTATACTCGCCAAACTGAGAAGTCAAACCTTTACAAGCTCATTGTCTCTGGCAAACTAGAAGGAAAGAGAAAATAACTAATCTAGAATTACGATCCTCGGCAGTAAGGACTGAATTACCACTTTCCCCGTTCGTGCACTGAATCAATGGATGAAGTAAGCCACCTGTGTCCAATTACAGTGGTCCAATCATTCTCGTAACTTTGTTCCAGACTGATGGCTAGAAAGTTCCAGCTCTCGAATTTGAGGAACAACAACAACGAGGTGGACTCTGACTGCGAAGCGCCTGGCCGTGATAACCGCAGAGGCGACTACCTGCTGATCCCCGACGGAGTATCGAAGCTCGGCCGCCGCGGGACCAAATGGTGCGGCAACAGCGCGCAGCACTCTGTCGTGGCATGTAAGTACATCTTGGTTGGTTACTTTACATCGATAGTTCTGACCGCTGCAGATCATAACTTACAGACTACCCCATGACCCACGTAGAGATCCGGTCTGCAGGGTTCTCTTTAGTTAATTAATTAATTTTTTTATACATACCTGACCTTGTCTAAATTGCAAACTGTTTTTTTTTCAATACTCAATCAAAAACTAACGTCATTGATCGTCGGCCCTCGTTTTTATGTTTAAAGGCTTGACAATGGAAATATTTGCTGTTGTATTTATTGTTTCTTGCCTATCACATAAAGGGTCTCTTGAGGACCAAAGGTCAATAATTCTAACTTTCATTAAATTCAGTACCGCCTCATCGAGCCACGTGCGAAAAAATTCTATGGCAGAAGCTCCCTAAACTCCTAGAGTCAGTAAAAATACAAACTTCAATTGCCAGCGAAGAAAGACTAAATTTAACCACGAAAATTTTTACCAACGACATTATATTAGCCGTAAACCTTGCCACCATCGAAGTCGAAAATGATAAATACAGACTCGACCTACCCGCAGAATTGAATGAACTTATTAGAGAGAAGAACTTTGCCTGAAAGGAGTGCCAAAGATTCTCAAACCCGATCGATCGCATTCATATGAACCGCCTCTCACGCAAGGTTAAAGTTGAACTTCAAAAGTACAGAGACAAGCAGTGGCATCACAAATCAGCCTTCTGGTAACTTTCAAAAACCCTTAGAAAACCCTCCTCCAGAATAAGTCTCCTTACGTGCCCAAAAGGCAAAGTTTATTCCTCTAGAGGCAAAGTCGAGACTTTTGCAGATAGCCTCGAAGAACAATTTTCCCTAAACACGACCTACGAAAAAATGTTCACCCAAAACGAAAAAATGTTCAGGTCCCGGCTGAACCTCCTTCCCTGCTCAAGAAAAGTTATAGAAAAACCTATCCTCGTCAGGCTTAAAAAATCAGTTGACGAACTCCCCGACTTCCAACACGGCTTTCGATCGAGCCACTCCACTCTCCACCAACTATTGCGGATGGTCGAAGAAATAACAAACGGTTTTAACTATCGCCAACATACGTCCTCTCCCTAGACGTCTGCAAAGCCTTTGATAAAGTATATCTCAGAAATTTTTTATTAAAGACCGTAAATTTAGAATCAAACTAGATAGTATCTTCTCCTCAGTGAGATTGATAAGAGCTGGTGTCCCTCAAGGTTCTATTCTCTCACCTGCTCCCTTCAACATTTTTTTAAGTGACATCCCCCGTCCCGCTACCCAAGACATTCACACTAAAAAAGGAAACTTTGCAGACGATACCGACGTCATGTCAACCTCGGTAAGCAAAAATAAAGCTACCCTTAAAGTTTAATCCCACATATCCAAAACTAGAAACTTTCTTTAAACAATGGCGATTTAGCATAAATCCCCTTAATAGCGCCGCCTGCGTTTTCTCACGTAGATACCCCAAAAGGCCACCTAATATTCACTTGTTCGGAGAAAACGTACCGTGGAAAAAAGTATTAAATACTTCGGAGTAACAATTGACAGTAGATTATCTTGGAAAAAGCACATATTTGAAACACTTGCCTCGGCAAATAAAATCCTTGCTGCCCTTTACCCCATGTCACGCAAAAAAACTAATACATAACTAAAAATAAACTTTTAATTTATAAATCAACTATTAGGCCAAAACTAACTCATGCAGGCCCCATCTGGGCCCACGCTTCAGTGTCTGTTTTGAAAAAACTTCAAACATTTCAGAATAAAGCCATATTCATAGCCGTGGGCCTAGCCCTAGATGAATGAGGGTGGCCCAAGACTCTGAAATCCCCTTATAAAAAAAACACATCTTAAGTCTCGCGGAAACTTTTTATGCAGGATTTCCGACACATGAAAACGCGACGAAGACGTACGTACTACACATCTTCTTTTTCTTCAATGGCGCTACAGCCCATTTCGAGCCTTGGCCTCCTTCAAAATAAGCCTCCACTGCCCTCTGTCCTCGGCCGTCGTCTTCCAACCTGCAACATGGAGTAATCCTCTTGCATCCTTCCTGACATCATCCTCCCATCTTAGTCTAGGTCTGCTCGCCTTTCGTTTACCTCCCGGGTGTCTTGTCAGAATCTTCTTCGGTACTCGTGTGCTTGGCATTCGGTGCACATGTCCGGCGCATCTTAATCTTTGGAGCCTTAAATGGGTGGAAAGTCTGGGAGCTTGGTAAATATCGTAAAAAACAAACAACCAAATAATCAATTTTTCAACAACCAATAATATAAATTCACGATGAAAGAGAAGGGGGCCTTTTTGGCCCGGAGCTCTGTATACCAATATTTCAAAAAGTCAAAAACTTTCATTAAAATAACTCTGTGTACAGCGTTCTCAAAGTTGAGTAGTTATTTTTAATATTTCTTAACGTAAATTTAGATGTAGAAATATTTTGCCTGTTTTTTCGCGGTAATTGGCTTGCTTGCTTCAACGAAGATCAATGACGACCAGAGAAGGAAGAATACAAAACAAATATTTTAGATTTTTTTTACTTTAGCTCCATACAGGAGACCCTGTGGAAAAAAATTCCCTCGGGACCTGTCTTTTTGTATTCTGTGTAGAGGATCTATTTAGCTGGAGATGTCAATAGATCTCCCTCAACCAATCTCCTCCCGATCCGGCCCAGTGGTTGAGCAAACGCCAATCCACCGCCAAGACCTAGACAAACCTTACCCTTTTTTTTTTTTTTTTTTTTTTACAGTGAATACCGCACAAGAATCTCAACTGCTCCCGTCTGGAGCCAGTGAGACTATGGCATCCCCAATTGGGGTATGTTGTGAGGCTGAAGGTAGCGGGGAGGGGAAGGAGGTGGGGAAGAGGAAGGTTGGGAAGTACCTGGCTATTCAGATCTGGTCACTAAACACGGCTAAAGCCATTTTCAAGCAACGTTTCAATTCTGAATGGTGGTCTTACACCAGGGCGATACTAATAGTATCTTCCACTCTGGAACATGCCGCAAATATACTATATATTATTTTAAATGAATTAATTGTGAAATAACACAAATTAATCAAATAAAATTTATTTGCGCATGCCGGGTTCGAACCCGCGACCTCCGGAATGTGAGTCAATAGTCTTAGCCACTGGACTACGGAGGTCGTCACCCTGTGTAAGATGTTAATGTTTATTCCCTTTTATCTGTACGGACTTACCTATTGTGTCTTAGTAATAATTATATTATTTTCTTTGTTGTAGTTACATCACCAGGACCTCTATACATGTTCTTCAACAGTGACAAGTACACTTCCCGGAACGACAGAGAGATTGGCTTCAAAATGTCATTTGCTGTCCTCAACAACTGTTAGAACTGTTCATAAATTTCTAAACTCTATTTGTAATTAATTTTGGTTGATTACAAGACCCGTTTATAAAATTCTTTTCAGTAGAGAAATAACATTTAATTACGACAGAGAGATTGGCTTCAAAATGTCATTTGCTGTCCTCAACAACTGTTAGAACTGTTCAAAAAATTTCTAAACTCTATTTGTAATTAATTTTGGTTGATTACAAGACCCCGTTTATAAAATTCTTTGCAGTAGAGAAATAACATTTAATTACGAGGGCCACAAAAGTGAGCCATGGGGAAAGCCATTTAGAGCCGAATGAGTGTCTTTTTGGATACGGGATTAAGGTTTACTTATTTATTAAATGTGTCATGGAATGAATAGTGAAATTAGATGTTTAAGACTTAAATAATTGTTAAATTAAATAAGTATTTCCAAAATTTAAGGTTCTCAAAAATATTTACAGGAATATTCACAAATATTAGAAGAGAGCTTATCTTATATACTACTAAGCAAAATTTATCGTGTGAGTAAATGATTATTTGAAGTATTTGCAAATGGGCAATGCTAAATTGTGTTAGTTTTATGGTAATAATTTATTTAAATTAAATAAAATACCTGTGTTATATTTCATCATTTTTTCCCCGACCACTTAACATAATTTTACCGTGAACCCTGAAATGTACCGGGCACCTTTTATTGGATGATCAACACCGCTGCCGTAGGTCATCCCAAATGGTTCGATACGTTAGGTGACTTATCAGGGGTGCTCGGGTTCATAGGGGTGAGATTTGTCTAGGTCTTGGCGGCGGATGCTTTTGCCCACCTAATACAAACGGGAGAGACTGGTTGAAGGAGATCTTTTGAACTCTCGACCCATCGCCTTGCACCGCATTGGGAAGGATGGATTTATAAGTCCATCACTCCTGGACATATTGTCCCCAGATTCCTACCCCCCCTTATACCCTTTTTCTCTCAGAACTCCCTCTCCTTCTTTTCCCTAAAAAGCCTTTCCACACAGCATCTCCAAAGAAGACATAGGCGGTGAGGTAATTTTTTCCTGAGGGAGCAAATTTAAAAAAAAATAAATTTTTTCACTCCATATCCCCCGGAGAAAGAAAACCATACAGATTCGAATCGTGGCTTGACAAGGCTTGAGCCATTTTTATGGTGCCAGATCTAAATAGCCAGGAACTTCTCCTTAGTCTATAATTACTGCTAAGCATTTATTTTTAATTTAAATAATAAAATGACGTAAAAAATTCTAACTTCTTCAATTTTTGCAAAATCCCTTTGTTAATTAATACTAATCTTATCCCGATGAAGAAATCTGATGATAATTTTGTTAAAATGGTGGTGTTTAACAAAAAAACTTATTTGCTTTCATTCAATCAAAAATTCAATTTTTGATATTGACAATTCGTTGTGGAATTCCTAATATATATTAAAATAATTAAACAAAATTTTGCACTTAGTTTATTTCTGACCGTAACCGTTTTAAACCTTTTAAGGCCATCTTCAGATTAATCAGTAAAAAATAAAATGGAAAAAAGTTTAAAATTGTGGCAATATATTGTCACAAAAAAATGTTAAAAACTTTAGTATTTAATTTAGTAGTACCGTTAATGGCTACCATAGCAGAAGTTGTGATGATTTTAAGCTTTAGGCAAACAAAAAAGTATTCTGGAACACCAAATAATATTTATTATGAGGGTCTTAAAATGTTCAATGAACTCTCTTTAAATTTAAATGTAAAGGAAGCCATTTACAAAGGAAGCCATTTATAAAGGTCATTTACAGTAGATTTGAAAATTTTTAATACTACATATCATTATTACATAGTATAAAATGAAGTCGCTCAAAATGTATGTGCGCATAGATCTTTTAAACTACACAACGGATTTTCATGCGGTTTTCACCCAATAGATAGAGTGATTAAAGAGGAAGGTTCATATGTATAATACATTCTTATTATAGTTCCATGACAGTTCATCCTGCGACAATTCATCCGGCGACAGTTCATCCTGCGACAGTTCATCCGGCCGACAGTTCATCCTGCCGACAGTTCATCCTGCCGACAGTTCATCCTGCCGACAGTTCTCTATTTGTAATTAATTTTGGTTGATTACAAGACCCCGTTTATAAAATTCTTTGCAGTAGAGAAATAACATTTAATTACGAGGGCCACAAAAGTGAGCCATGGGGAAAGCCATTTAGAGCCGAATGAGTGTCTTTTTGGATACGGGATTAAGGTTTACTTATTTATTAAATGTGTCATGGAATGAATAGTGAAATTAGATGTTTAAGACTTAAATAATTGTTAAATTAAATAAGTATTTCCAAAATTTAAGGTTCTCAAAAATATTTACAGGAATATTCACAAATATTAGAAGAGAGCTTATCTTATATACTACTAAGCAAAATTTATCGTGTGAGTAAATGATTATTTGAAGTATTTGCAAATGGGCAATGCTAAATTGTGTTAGTTTTATGGTAATAATTTATTTAAATTAAATAAAATACCTGTGTTATATTTCATCATTTTTTCCCCGACCACTTAACATAATTTTACCGTGAACCCTGAAATGTACCGGGCACCTTTTATTGGATGATCAACACCGCTGCCGTAGGTCATCCCAAATGGTTCGATACGTTAGGTGACTTATCAGGGGTGCTCGGGTTCATAGGGGTGAGATTTGTCTAGGTCTTGGCGGCGGATGCTTTTGCCCACCTAATACAAACGGGAGAGACTGGTTGAAGGAGATCTTTTGAACTCTCGACCCATCGCCTTGCACCGCATTGGGAAGGATGGATTTATAAGTCCATCACTCCTGGACATATTGTCCCCAGATTCCTACCCCCCCTTATACCCTTTTTCTCTCAGAACTCCCTCTCCTTCTTTTCCCTAAAAAGCCTTTCCACACAGCATCTCCAAAGAAGACATAGGCGGTGAGGTAATTTTTTCCTGAGGGAGCAAATTTAAAAAAAAATAAATTTTTTCACTCCATATCCCCCGGAGAAAGAAAACCATACAGATTCGAATCGTGGCTTGACAAGGCTTGAGCCATTTTTATGGTGCCAGATCTAAATAGCCAGGAACTTCTCCTTAGTCTATAATTACTGCTAAGCATTTATTTTTAATTTAAATAATAAAATGACGTAAAAAATTCTAACTTCTTCAATTTTTGCAAAATCCCTTTGTTAATTAATACTAATCTTATCCCGATGAAGAAATCTGATGATAATTTTGTTAAAATGGTGGTGTTTAACAAAAAAACTTATTTGCTTTCATTCAATCAAAAATTCAATTTTTGATATTGACAATTCGTTGTGGAATTCCTAATATATATTAAAATAATTAAACAAAATTTTGCACTTAGTTTATTTCTGACCGTAACCGTTTTAAACCTTTTAAGGCCATCTTCAGATTAATCAGTAAAAAATAAAATGGAAAAAAGTTTAAAATTGTGGCAATATATTGTCACAAAAAAATGTTAAAAACTTTAGTATTTAATTTAGTAGTACCGTTAATGGCTACCATAGCAGAAGTTGTGATGATTTTAAGCTTTAGGCAAACAAAAAAGTATTCTGGAACACCAAATAATATTTATTATGAGGGTCTTAAAATGTTCAATGAACTCTCTTTAAATTTAAATGTAAAGGAAGCCATTTACAAAGGAAGCCATTTATAAAGGTCATTTACAGTAGATTTGAAAATTTTTAATACTACATATCATTATTACATAGTATAAAATGAAGTCGCTCAAAATGTATGTGCGCATAGATCTTTTAAACTACACAACGGATTTTCATGCGGTTTTCACCCAATAGATAGAGTGATTAAAGAGGAAGGTTCATATGTATAATACATTCTTATTATAGTTCCATGACAGTTCATCCTGCGACAATTCATCCGGCGACAGTTCATCCTGCGACAGTTCATCCGGCCGACAGTTCATCCTGCCGACAGTTCATCCTGCCGACAGTTCATCCTGCCGACAGTTCATCCTGCCAACAGTTCATCCCGCCGACAATTCATCCGGCGAAAATTCATCCTGCCTGATCATTTAGAAGATTTTTTCTTCACGTAAGTATGCAAAGAGGATATACGGCCGTTCAACCTAACCTAACCTAACCTAAACTATTTAGTAAAAATATTTTTACAGCGGATTTCTACTCAAGATGCCTTCAGATATAAGTATATCGATTTTGGTTGTACGGCCGTATATCCTCTTTGCATACTTACTTAATAAAAATCTTCTAAATGATCAGGCAGGATGAATTGTCGCCGGATGAATTGTCGGCGGGATGAACTGTCGGCAGGATGAACTGTCGGCAGGATTAACTGTCGGCCGGATGAACTGTGGCAGGATGAACTGTCGCCGGATGAATTGTCGCAGGACGAATTGTCGGGTCACCGCTTATTATAGTAGAGAAAAGCCGAGAAATTCAAATATTCAATTCAGGCAGCGGGCAGCTAGCAAGCGGGTGGTATGGATTTTATAAAGCTTGGATAATGGCGTTGTGTTTCGTTAGCCACAGCAACGTGTGGCCGGGTCTGCTAGTATAGATATAAAATATTAATTTCATAAATAAATAAAAAATACAATTTTTTTAATAAGAAAACTCTCATTTTATAACTTTTGAAGGTTATTCCCATCAATGTAATATATCATTGAAGAAGAAGATAACAATAATAATCTAAACGAAAATATGAAAGAGAACAGGACACAGAAAAATAGAAAAAAGACGATAGTTGGTTGGGACCATTTTTTTTTTCTGTTTTTGACCATTTGCGACCCAGTTGCGACCATTGTCTTTTTCTGTTTTTCTGTGTCTTGTTCTCTTTCATATTTTCGTTTAGATTTTCATTGTTATCTTCTTCTTCAATGATAAATAAAATATACTTTAAAAACCTAAATGAATAAAGAGACTGCGGTTTAAATAACGATATTTTTAATAAATCAAACACAATCTTGAAAGAGTTCCTACGTATTTTTTTAAAAATCGTTGATTCTAATTAGAGTCTGTCAAATAAGAGTAGAAAATATAAAAATTGAACTACAAAATTTGTAGGCTGGCAACACCAATTCACCTGTCAAATATTCTTTTAAAGTGCAACCACATTAAAATGCAGAACACCGTACACACATTTAAAAATACATTTTTTTGTTCCTAAAAAAAAATCAAGGAAGCACTGTTGTTAAGGTATCTACTAAATGACATAATTTGATTAAATTGTGTTCTACAAAGTGATTGGCTTCCATTTAATTTAACATACATTTGAATTTAACAGTAGGTAGAAAGGAAGAATCATTAATGGTGAGTTTAGTTACAATACTTTTAGATCTAAATGAGTTAAATATATTCAGATCTAAAATTAGAGACATGATCTAAAGCCTGGACAACGCTAGTATGTACTTAAGCTAATATTAAATAAATGTGAGCAATTTCTAAAGTGTGCTTTATATTTTATTACAATATCGTTATTCTTCATTATGTTAACATAAAATTGTAAAGATATTTAATAATAATATACCTATATGCAATTCTAATTTGAGATCAGTGGAATGAAATTTTTTTTTTTATCACTGTTATGCCTTTTTAATTTTGAATTAAAATGTAGGTTACACAGCTTTAGATTAACACCATGATTATATTTTTAGTATTGCCATTTGAAGGAAAGTGGCGCCCTCCTATGTTTTCTACTCTATTATTTGACAGACTGTATGTATAATGTAAAAAAACAACAAAAGTTTTTTTTTGTAATATAGGTATGAAGGTATCAAGTACCTATCAACAAAGTTATTCAATAATTCTAGTAACAAATTGGTTACAGTTTTATATTTGTAGATGTTTTTAGTGCTCCACTATTTGCAGTTGTTGAGGAAATTATAGTGAAACCTGTAGCCCACCTCAGGTTTAGTGTGATCTATCTGGTCGTCACTGTTGAAGAGCACCGCTAGCTGCCCGAAGGGGTAGGCTGAAACATTCACCACAGAATACTATTTTATTTTTTATTTTTATTTTTATTTTAAATACATAAACGGCTATACTGCCTTTTATAAATAAACATATAATAGAGTACAAAAGTAAGAAAAGTAATATCATTACATAATAGTAGTTTTAAACTTAAAAAATAACATACAATTATTTTGTGTATCACAACAAAAAATAACAAGAAATAAAAGTGAGAAATATCATCATTTCATTTCAACATGTCCATATTGCGTGTATAAAGTTACATTATGGAAAAAATAAAAAAAATAAAAACTTAAAAACTGAAACCTAAAAATAACATACAATTATTTTGTGTATCACAACAAAAAATAACAAAAAAGAACAATGAGAAATATCATCATTTCATTTTAACATGTCCATATTGCGTATATAAAGTTACATTATGGAAAAATAATTTTTGAGTGCATATTTATATTGCGCTAATTTTAAGAAATAAATGTCGCCGATGTTAGCATATTCATTTCCCAAAATATGTAGTCGACTGATTGGTGAGTAATAGTGTGATAATGTATGTGTGTTATTATAGTAAATAAATACTAAGGCAGGGCATACGCTCATATATCAAAAATGACCGGTCAGTGGCTGGATTGGATCCCATCCGGGCGTCGCACGTTCGATTCCTCATCTGGCTAAGTCCTCCATCACGACACAAGCAACATTTTCCGCTTAGTATGGTGGTAGTAGGAGATTTTTACACATTATTGGGTTATTCGTAGCCTGGCTATGTTTGACTTAAAAAAAAATACAATTAAATTTACTTGCGGACGCCGGGATTTAAACCCGTGACCTCCGGATCGCTAGTTGTCCTGCGCTCAGTTGTGGCCACGGCACAGTTTCAGCAGGACACAAGCTCAGGCGGGCAATATTTTTTACACTTCATTTGCGTTAAATTGCAAAATGATTGAGACATCAATTGAATTAGTATTTTTTTTTCTTTCGGCTTCTGATTATTCCAAAAAGTCGCAAAAAGTTAGTTGTGTTACTTGTGTCATAGCACTTGCTGGTCACCGATTTCGGTCTGGTCCGTCCTGCGGTGATATTTCTGCTCTGTACTGAGCGGTCTATATCTCAGCATGTGCTAATTGTTGGTTGGAAGGCTGTTGATTGAAACGAGAAGAATTTGTAAAAGGCATGGCATACAAGCTGTCTGGCATTCACTTACTCCCTTTTTATTCAAGACCCGCTCTGATAAATGCTGTCTCATATGAGTTGCAAGAGCTGTAGTCCCTTTCTTCATCGGACTCTCAGCTTTTTCTAAGCGATATAGTTTCTCTGGTTTTAAACACTTCAAACAACTCTAATAAGGTGTCATGTTATGTATACAGTAATACACATATATAATTCACATAATATATACTAATTAGAGGCAAAAAAATTTAACCCTGCCGTATCCATAATGTAACGATAGTCAACATTGCTATTTCAACCTTCCATATCTGCGTAAACACATTTAATGTTAAATCCATATTTTAGGTATTCCTAAAACAACTATTTATGCAACCATTAAACATATATTAAAAATTGCAACTATTCTGTATAAAACAATAATTTTTTTTTGATAAATATGAAACCATTTCAATGTCAGATGTAATGGCAAATTACGAATGTCTTTGAGAAAACAATATATTATGTATTTTCAAATTCGTTAAACTGCTTTTAATGTGACATCTCTCTTTAGTCATTACTCACGTTGATGTAATCGAAAGTTCCAAAAAAGTTTAATTAAATGAAGACAATATTATCGAAACTCAATCAAAAATCTGAAAACAGAAAAATTAGAAAAAGACACGGTCACATCTGAGACCCAAGACCTTCGTCTTGTTGGGGCGCAACTCTACCAACTGAGCTAATGTGTCTCTATCCGATTCGGTTATATTTAAATGTATCATACTTCGACTAAGAACTACCAACACCATCTTCATTTTCTTAATGCACATTTTTAATGGCTGCTGTCTTTATGGATGATCTTTTTGTATTGTAATTTATTGAACCCTTTTACAAAGTTCATTCCGACAGTATTAAAAAGACTTAACTTACGTACCTGAGGTATATAAATTGAATATTCCTATACAAGAATTGATTATAATTACCTACTCGATAAAATATCCCTATTAAAACTTTCAGAAAGATGAATAAACACAGATTGAATACTATTATGTAAAATACTGCATTACAAAATGGACTGTCCGGAATTGCTTCAATTTATCAACGTCCATATACCCAAAAGATCTTGCCGGCATTTACCACTGTTTTACTTTAACAACACCAAGACATTGTCCTATCAAAATTCTCCAATCCGACACTTCACAGTCTCGGAATAAATATTCTGATCTGTGAGATATATTTCACCTTTAAAATAATCAGTGTAAATATTGTTTATTCCAATTCTTATTAATCTGGATACAAATCGACTTATATAATTTCCACAATTTTTGTTTTCATTCAATGTGAGATTTCTAATCAAAGTATTTTCTTTCCTCATTATATTATATTTTCTTTATTGTTTTAATTTTGAAGTATTTAAAATAACTGTACTCAACTATAAACTAGAATGTAAAAGTCCATTAGGGCGTGTAATAAATAAATTATTGCAAGATTCAAACCCGAACTAAATGCTTTCTAATTCAATTTTAATGTCTTGGATAATTTTTTGTTCAGATGTGACCGTATCTTTTTCTGATTTTTCTGTTTTCATATTTTGGATTGAGTTTCGCTTATATTGTCTTCATTTAATTAAATATTGAAATTTATTTTATTATACTAACACGTGATGATCTTGCCATCAGCGCTGGTACCGCACCACTTGCTTCCCGATACTCCCCCAATGGCCTCCCCATCGGGCACCAACAGATAGTCCTGGGGACCCCCAGCCTGGCCTGCCACCACGGGGGCCTCGCAATCCTGGTCTACCTGGTCATTCGTGGCAGTCGCAAAGGATAATTTAAAGCTGGTTGAGGTAAGCCTAGAACAGACAGTTTAGTGAAACTTTAAAGTCCATTAACAAACAAAATATTTATTTTTATGTGATACCTTTACAAGAGCGCTTCTATCTGAACAGTCCGGTAGGGCAGCGTTGAGATGCGAATTAAGGGAGGGGCTGAAACTAGTCGAAGAAACGACCCGTTCTCATGAAGTCAACATCAATTGTGAACGGGTGATCCGCTCGGTCGAGTTTCACGCTTATGAATCACTTTTTCCGCACTATCTAGGATCGAGGCGAACAAAAATTGTGCGGTTTTTGTTTTCCAATATCTGGTATAACTACTGGTTTTGTACTATTTTATTAATACTTTTGCACGCTATTTTTATTATAATTACTAGTTCAGGCGGCAGTAATTTTTTTATTTTGAAAGATGAATTTTGTGTTTAATCTCGATGGAAATTTTTCTTCTGATTTTTTGTGGTGTCATTTTTGAACGTATTTTTTCAATTTTTAATTTTTTTAAAATTGAACTAATTCTTATGTATTTGGTGTACAAGTTGTGGTGAGGCCTAATGTTCTGTCAAATGAAAATAGCAACAACTTCTAATCTATGAAAAAGAAAAAAAAACTTTTTCAAATAACTCTACCAATTATCATAAAATATTTGCCTTACTTTAGTCCACATATATCGTTGCCTTTCCCAAAGCAAGCGGTGTACCGCAAGTTCCCCAGGTAGGGCCCCCTCCCCCTGTTGTAGTTGAAGGACTCGAAGTTTCCGGCTCTCTCAGGATAGTACTGCAGACATCCTAGTGGTGCTGGGAAATATTACAAAGTTATTTTAGGGCTATTCTAATAAGCTTGTTTGAAAATTTACACAGCTGTTAAGCAGCCGTCTACGGGAGCAGACATGTTTTTCGAATTTAATTTTTCGAAATCAATTGTTCGAATTTCAGTTTTTCTAAAGACTTATTTTTCGAACAGCAATTGGCCAAAAGTCATTTTTTTCGAATTTGTCTTTTAAAATATATATTTTATTTTTCAACGTTTACCTTTTTACTAAATTTCAACTTTTAAAATATGTATTTCACTTGCTTATGTATAACGAGATACTAATACGAATACTCTTGTACGTACTGTATACATACTTATATCAATTCGAAAAACAAGTGTTTCGGTCAATTGATGTTCCAAAAATATGTTTTCGAAAAATTAAAGTTCGAAAAATTCAATTGATTTTGAAAAAGTGGGAAATTACTAATTACAATTTGAGGTTTTACTCATAAAGGTTAAAAATAAAAATTTATCCCAGACTTGCAGAAAAGTCGATAGATGTCGCATATTAAAAATAAAGTGGATACACATTTATCCCGAAACTATCTAGATAGCATTTAGTTCTGGTTTGAATCTTGCAATCATATATTGTTATGATGGGCCCTAACATGTCCCAGGCCAGCTCACAGCAGAGACAAAAATACCCTCTATTCCAGGGGCAGGTCGCACGAATGCTTCGGAACTCTCTCTCTCCCCCACGGTCGTCCGGGAAATACACTCTAGGAAATGCTCCTGCCGAGGCAGATTAACAACAGGATTGAGTTAAATAGATTCATGTATTGCAAATTCAAAACACAGTACATAGGTTATTACAGTAGAATTCAATACAAGAAATGCATATTACACAAACCTAGCTATCGTGTTTATACCTCGTGATCTCTGAAACGAAACTCTCTGAGTGATGGCTTTTCGCGAGGGTTTACAGTCTATCGTTATAGGACACAAACAGAAGAGGGAATAATTGTACAGCTTACATGGTGTTCGGAGACCTACGCCTTCCGGGTTCAGCAGGGGCACTTCCCGAGTCTAGGACAGGACCCGAAGTTCACACAGGCATGGCAGAATACCAGCGCTAAAACCCGTATGTACTTCAATTAACATCGCAGATGTAATTGCGTTCAAATTGATCGACAGAAATTAGCCGCGAACTCGGTGTTCGATCCGAGGAGCGTAACGTGTTCCCGAGACGGCTTGCAATTCTCGACTGGCGGGGCGCGTTGGTGCGCGCGGGAGTGCAGAGGGGAGAGGAGGTAGGAAGCAGGAAACAGGGGGGAGCGGGGTGTTGCTGTCTGCGGCGGTGTTCTTATGGACTCGAATTCTGTCGTTTAGGGCGTACCATAACAATATAAAGATAGCAGCCAATAATATGTGCGTTAAGAAAATGAAGGCAATGCCGAAGTATGACAGTTAATTTGATATAGACAGCTTAGCTCAGTTGGTAGAGCATTTGCCATGTAAGCAGAGGGTCCTGGGGTCGAGTCCCGGAGGTTCCAATATCTTTTCAATTGAAAAAAATTTCATCGTAGAGCAAAATGACGAATGTATTGTTTACAAATTCAAATACTCTCAGGAATTCTTTCAAATATGCTTAGGAATCGCTTGTTAAATTCTTTGGGTACGCGTTGTTACACCCCTCTTCCAACATATTTTCTTGAAAGAAGACCACTTTCTATTTTCATATCTACGGTTTCAACTGTAATCACTCCAAACAACACATGAACCAAGCTGTTTGCTGAGATGCCAACTGAAATCGAAGATATGATAATAGAGATGAAGATAGCGATCACATAGAGCGAAAAATTTTGACTTTTGTGTCTAATTGGATTCGGGCTGAAAAAAGATGTCGTGCATAACGGCCATTTTGCAATGGTCCTTTCATGTTACATTGCATGTTACGTTACAGCAGTCTGTACCCGTCTTTATAAACCCATTTAAATAAAGCATTCGAAAACCGAATTAAACACACAGAGAGTGGATCATACATACGATAAACAGTTTTTTTTAATGTCATGTTTTATTTTTGTTACATAGTTTCGTAGAAAAGAGAATTTAACCATACTAAGCGGAAAATGTTGCTTGTGTCGTGATGGAGGATTTAGTCAGCCGAGGAATCGAATACGCGACGCCCGGGCGGGAACAAACTCGATGCCCACTCAGCTACTGACCTTACTCTAGTAGTCTAGTATAGAATCTGATATATTCAATACCTATGCAATAGGTCCCCCGGAAGTGGTTCGCCACAGGGTTAGTTAGAAGGGGTCCCCAGTTAAAGAGGTTTATCCTGGTCTTGGCGGCGGATGCGTCTGCTTACCAAATGAGAGACCGGTTAAGTGACCTCACCGGCTGGACTTTATCGACTCATCGACTTGCGACGGCAGGGGTGGATTCAAACGTCCGTTACTCTTGGACACACTGACTGCCAGATTCATACCCATTATACTTTTCATTCCCAGAACATTCTCTCCTTAAAAATATCCCCCTCAAAGCACAGACATAATCGGATAATCCCAAGGGAAATTATAATCCGCAGGGCCTACTGTGAAGAGTTAATCATCATCATCATCATCATTATCATTATCATCATTACATAGTATAAAATGAAGTCGCTCAAAATGTATGTGCTCGTTAATCTTTTAAACTACACAACGGATTTTCATACGGTTTTCACCAATAGATAGAGTGATTCAAGAGGAAGGTTTATATGTATAAAACATGCTTATTATAGTAGAGAAAAGTCGAGAAATTCAAATATTCAATTCAGCCAGCGGGCAGCGGGCAGCTGGCAAGTGGGTGGTGTGGATTTTATAAAGGTTGGGTAATGGCGTTGTGTTTCGTTAGCCACAGCAACGTGTGGCCGGGACTGCTAGTATAAAATAAAATAATTAAACGCCAATTGGAGGGCGTACCAACGTGTATTATTATTATTGAGAATTTACACCATATCATGAATACAAGAAGGAAGGAGGCAACCCGGTACTTAAAATAGAAAAGAATTGCCATTTTAACTTGCTGAACAAGAAGGTATGGGGTCGTCCATTAATCACGTGATGTTTTTAGACTAACCCCCCCCCCCTACCCAAAATCACGTGTATTTTTTTAGTACAAAGGGGACGTCCATTAATCACGTGATGTATTTTTAGCAACTTTTTAACCCCCCCCCCCTGGTGATATGTGGTGAGGTTTTAGACTAACCCCCCCCCCCCAAAATCACGTGTATTTTTTTTAGCACAAAGTATTTTGAAATTTTCAGAATATTTTCACGAAAAATAAATTCACGTGATATCTCATTATACTCCCCCCCCCCCGTCGTGATATTTCGTGAATTTTTTCGAACCCCCCCCCCCCTTTCGAGCCTCACGTGATTAATGGACGCCCCCAAAGTATTTTGAAATTTCAAGAATATTATCACGAAAAATAAATACACGTGATATCTCATTATAACCCCCCCCCTCGTGATATTTCGTGTTTTTTTCCGAACCCCCCCACCCTTTCGAACCTCACGTGGTTAATGTTATAACAAATAACACAGGTATAATGTACATAATAATAACGAAGGTATAATCCAGAACAGTTGAGAGGCGGGATCGCGGTTGAGAGGGAGTACCAATCAATTTGGGAGGCGGGAATGGGTACCACCGCCCCGGGAACCTTTATTGGATAACCAACACCTCTGCTATAGGTCGCCCCAAGTGATTCGCTACGTTTGGTGATTTAGCAGGGGTGCCCGGGTTCATGGGGTGAGGTTTGTCTAGGTCTTGGAGGTGGATGACCAGGACACACTGAACCCCAGATTTTTTCCCTTTTCCTTCCCATAACTCTCCTCTCCTTCCTTTCCCTAAAAAAAACCTTCCACACAGCATCCTCAAAGATGACATAGGCCCTGAGGGAAATTATTTTCTTCCTCCTTTGTGGAGCTCATATAAAAAAAAGTTGAGCTCTCCCCCCCCCTCCAAGTAAGTAATTGGGGGGCGTTAGGAAAAAAAATATTGTCATAGTGGGCGGTAGGCAAAATAAGGTTGAGAATCAACGATATCACCGGTCATACTAGTACTAAAATAAGTTGGTACCAATAAAGAAGGCATCCTCAGCTGCAGTTCCATCTACGTTTCTTTTCTGAATCTCATGAGCTGATGAAATGTCACTCTTCCCAGAGAAGAATGGGTAATACACGGGATAGTTTGAGGCCAACACGTCCAGCAGGGAATGCTTATTTTGTACCCTAGAAATCAAAAGATTTAATAATTCATAAACATCTTCATCATTCATCTTTAGTCTTCACATGTTAGGCAGTTCATTGACTCTGATTTTCTCGTATGCGGCAAATCTAACTCTTATATTTCTATTTTCTGAGTTATTATATCTCTATTAAAAACAATTATTAGAACTTGGTCTTGGCCTATGGATGTGGGGCGGGAACACTGAACCTTCGAAAGAAAGGTACATCGAAGATTCTTACGAACGGTGCGAGAGCGAGAGGCATGGAAAATCCGTCACAATTATTAGGTCTACGAGTATGATATCTACCATTCTCCCAGACTCTCTACCCATTTAAGGCTCCAAAGACTAAGATGGGCCGGACATGTGCGCCGAATGCCAAGCACACTATGTAGTACTGAAGAAGGTTCTAACAGGACATCCGAAGGTAAACGGAAGGCGGGCAGATCGAGGCTGAGATGGGAGGATGATGTCAGGAAGGATGCAAGAGGACTACTCCATGTCGCAGATTGGAAGACGACGGCCGAGGACAGAGGGCGGTGGAGGCTTATCTGTGGAGGCTTATATTGAAGAAGAATAAGAAAAACAATTTCATCCTTAACTCTTCAATTCCCATGTCAAAGTTAATAAAGATTTTTCTTTTCTCTATAAATAAAATAGCTTCCATATATATGGTTAAGACCAAAAAATATAAAAAATAAAAATAAACTACCCCCACCCTTATTTACGGGTGTGTCACCTACAGGTGACACTGGGCATTGTGCTTGAAGACTCTGAAGAGGAAACAGCATTTTACTTATTCTTGCTGTAGGAATAAAATAACAGTTTTATAATTATATTTATTTTTATAAAGTTTTATAATTATATTTTGTTTATATAAATAAACAGAGCACTTATTTATTGTGAAAGCTATACCAACACTTTAGATGCAAACCGATATTACACTTGGCGCACATTTTTCTGGTGCGTTGGTAACAATATCCACATATTCCTTGAGAGTAATCGATTTGCGAGTGATCGTCAACACTTCCTGCACTTCTACCTCGGTAGGCACTCTTATCTGCAGAGGTGTGCATAATCGAATTTGAGGATCGGAGGCTTTCCATATATTTGCAAGTATTTGGTTGTGACATTTCACCGAAAATCTCAGTAGTTCCAGTTGTTTTCCGACTGTCTTTTGAGCAGCCATGCATTTTGGCAAGCTGCATCTAAACCAAAAGTAAACAGAGGGAACCACCACTATTTGTCGCGAAGAGCTACACTCCTGGAGTGAACGCTTTCGTCAAAACGGTCTACCCCTCCCGTGTACTTATTGTACATCTTTATAATTGCTGGGAAGCTACTTGAATTTTTGCCAGTGTTTTATCCACATATCTAATTCGTTCCACTTTCGAGATAGGATTCAATCAATGGCAGTTAGATGCAGTTAGGTGACAATACTATATTCACGCCATTTTGCTGCAATGATTTTCTCAGAAACTTTATGACATGACACTTTCTTCATGTCATTTGAGTGTGGCAAATTGCAGTTTTCCAGACGGTTTTCCCGAATAGTATACCTGTACCCCCAGCATTCTGCTCTCGCAATTATTTAGAGCTAGAAAATACTTCTCCATCACGGTCTCCCCTACCACAAGAAATAAAAGTATTGCTGAGACTGTTGTACCATTTTTTTATATTATTGTCTTTTCTTTTTTTTCTTCGGGGCAGGAACGTCGATTTCATCTCCTTCTTCTTCAAGTCATGTACACTATTTTTTCCAGAGATGGAAGGTCTATTTTGGAGTTCTACTAGAGATCGAAACATGCGACTGGGAAGATGAAGAATATTAGCCTTTTTTTCATCACCACTATCTTCGTCCATCATCACAACATCCATCAGGAGGAAATAAAATAATATCGCCTGGGTCCTCCCCGGCCTGCAACTCCTCCACAATCTCATCTAACGTCAACCTGTAATATGTAAACAAATTCTAAAACACCATCACAACGTAGCGACAAGGCCAAAATGTAAACAACGGTCTAGTTATTTATTACTTAGAATGAATTTCTAACAATAGTCATTATACGAATTGAATAATTACAATGCCCAGTGTCACCCACAGGTGACACGGCATATTTCCAACGTTGTAACAAACATTCTATAAATTATATTTGTCACAAAATACATTTATATTTTAGTTTACGTATTCATTTATTGTATACAATAAGAAAAAAATAATACGTACGGCTTAGGCATTTTTATTTCACTTTATGTCGCAAGAGATCACACAAAATCAGACTGCTCCAATTTCGCGTGAAACACGAGAATGAATTTGATAAATGGCGTGTGGCTAGTGTTGCCAGAAAAAAATAACGAATAGAGTAACTACTTGCCTTTACTATGGTAGTAGCAGAATTTGAAAATAAAATTTCCATGTGGTAGAAAAAAAATACTAAACTTGTGTCACCTACAGGTGACACTGGGAATTGAAGAGTTAAAGTATTTTGGCATTTGGTTTTTCACAAGCATACACACAAAAATTAACTAATAAATAGCTATCACTTTTTTATTGGAATCGTATAAAACTCCTCACTCATACGATTACCCTTGCGACTTGTCTTTCCTCATAGCTCTGTTCTGTATAACTTTTTTTTGAAAAAGGCAATTCATCATAAAAAGAGTGTTTTGTATCTGTAAAACTTCTAGCTTGTTCAAGTTTTCTTCATTGATCAAAAATAATATCTAATATAAATGTAGAGCTACTCTAGTTTTTTAAATGAGTGTTTCCATTATGATTATTTCTTAGAGATATGAAAAGTGTTGCATTGCACTACTCCCTGCATACATTCTCGACTAAACTATTATTATTACTAGTCTTCTAAGAGAATTTACTTTTTTACACCTTTTTTACCATATATTCAAAATTTAGTTGTGAAAATTAGTTTGGGATTCAGTTCTGAGTTAATTAGCTTTTTCAATTATTTCATATTATAATAAAACGAATCTCTCGGGCCGCTTCGGTCGCCCGGTTCATGGCGTTCGGTACGGGCCTTTTCTCGCAAAAGGGGGCCGAGGAACTTTCTGCCCAATTTTTCACTGCACCATTCGGGTTGTGCAGGTCGATACGCGTAATTTGATACCTGTGACGTATAATTTCCTGATGTAAAGAAGACGCCTACCACAATTCATCATTAATTATAAAATTTAACCCTGCTTTCTGCGTTTTTTTTTGCATATTTTTGAATATTTTGTTTTTTTACGTTTAGTTTCAACTTTGTTTCATTTTAGCCATTTTGCTATATAGTGTAGAATATTTCAGAGACATGATAACTGTGATAGTTCGACTTACGAGGTGAAGGTGGCCCTAGTAATGTAGATACGTCGGTAGAATAGGGTCATCCCTACCAAGGATACCAAGGTACGGGGGGCCGTGGGTTTCAGGAAACAGAGATTTTGAAAGCATGCTAGAGAAGATGTTAGCATGCAGGCCGTCATAGACATTCGTTCCTCATTATAAGAGGTTTTGTTATAAATAAAGACATGGCGTTTTCATGTGAAGAAGGCATTATTATTTCGAGAACCATTCATAGCAGTAATCTAAATTTAATGACTAACTACCTTGATGTGAAATATAAAATGGATGATATTCTAAAGATCTGATTTGACATCCGAACATTTCCAGGAGAAAAACAAGAGTTCTTCGGTTTTTCAATCATAGTTCTAAACTATTTCTAAGTCTTCTTACCCAAGAGTGTTGTAGCATTCGAGTTGGGTTATTCTGATCCTCCATGTAGGTTGTGCTAAGTCCCTTCTGTTAGTCCTGTCGGCTATCTTGAAATTGATTCTGGCGGCGCGGCTGTTGACGGAGGCGTTCACCCTCAAATACACTGCAATCAACATTCAAGAGGAACTATTAAAGCCGTGGGGGTATCAGAAGTAAATATGACTGCACATCTAAAGTAAAGATGCGGGATTTAAATAGAACAACAGAAAATAGTAAATCAAAGATGCAAAGAGGAGACAGTAATTCAAATATAAAAAGGGGAGGCAGTTAATCAAATAGACCAACAGGAGATAGTATTATAAAAATACCAATAGAAGAAACAGAAAATCAACGGGAAACAGTATTCCAATAGACAAAGTAGAGACAGTAAATCAAATTAGATCAACTAATTTAAGTATGAAAAGAGGGAACGGTAAATTCAATAGGCCAAGAGGAGGCAGCAAATCAAATAGATGCACAGGAGAAAGAAATTGAAGTAGACAAAGTGGAGACATTAAATCTAATAAACCAACAGGAGACCGTAAATCAAATGTACCTACTAACAATAGACCAACAAATAGACCAACAGGGGAGAGTTTAGCGGATACTCACCGTGTTGCCCGCTGTTCTCCCCGCACAGGGGAGGAATGATCTCGCTATAGGCCTGCAGGTTGGTCACTTGGAAAACATCGTCTCTACAGGAATACGCCTGGAGGTGAAAGAAAAAAGAGTTAAAAATTAATGGAATACTTGGTTTTAACTTGTAAAATTGTAAACTTGTGTGTTGTTCAAATTGTATTTATTTATTTACATATATATTACATTACAATATATTACAAAATGATGCCTTGTCTCTCCAACAGGGAAGGATTCCCGTTTCCCCTTTTCAGAACAGCCAAATTGTACATTTAGTTCATAATATTTTTAACAAGGGAATGGTTTCGTTCAAGATATCACAAGAATGAGATTCCATCAAGATAACTTTTGAGAACATTAATAATTACATTCGGAACGAAGGAATGGTTTCTTTATGTCCTTGAAAGAATGGCAAGGAGGTGATGTTAAAACCAACAACTTTCTTAAAAGAAAACCTTTTTTTTTAATTAGCAAAATTTTTTGATACATGGGAATAGGTACAAACATAATAATATAAAATATAAGAGAGTAACAAAAAAGATCCCACAAAAGCGAAGCCTGTGCGTGGGTATTATATTATGTGGATATTAAACAGTGATGGTTAAAATAGAATAAAAAAAAAACATATACATATATATATATATATAGTGTCTTTAGAGATCAACATGATCGATTTTACAGGAGTTACTGTGAAATTTCTTAAAATTAAAGATATATGTACATATAATAACGTATGTATACACCCAATAAGTACATACACACGCTCATATATATGTGTACATATAATGCACATATATTTCCTTTTTTTTAAATCTAAAATAAAGAAAGACATGGAATATTTTAGGAATTAAGAAACAGATAATACAATTTAAAGAAAAAAATTTCTCACTTCCAAATTATTTTTTACCCAGCTTTTAACATTTCTTTTATATACGTTCAGATTTTGACACGTATTGATTGAATTGGGTAGGGAATTGAACAGTTTTGGGGCAATACAGTTAATGTGCCTTTGGGCCAGCCTGGTTTTGCAGTGAGGCACTGTGTACACGCACGTGGTATGTCCCTGGCTAGAACGATTTGTGTTTTTAGTGAAATTGTTAGGACGAGAAAATATAAATTTAGGATACAGTAGATCTGCCTTAGTTCCATAATTTCAGTTTCCTGAAAAAACTGATTGGTGGGATAACTTCTGGTACATTACCTTAATGATGGACTTCTGTGCAATTTCTAATGGTTTTACATGGTTATTGTATGTTCCTCCCCACACGATTATTCCATAGGAAATTAATGAAAGCACCAATGTTATGGACAAGTTTCATGGTCCTTATGTTGACAATGTTGCTCATGTGTTTGAATATGTAATTTAGGTATCTCAGTTTATTAACAATTTTTTTCTATATGGTAAGTCCATTTGAGTCGGCAGTCTATAGTTACACCTAAGTATTTGATATATACACATTTTGGGAAATGAATATGCTAACATCGGCGACATTTATTTCTTAAAATTAGCGCAATATAAACATGCACTCAAAAATTATTTTTCCATAATGTAACCTTATATACGCAATATGGACATGTTGAAATGAAATGATGATATTTCTCATTGTTCTTTTTTGTTGTGATACACAAAATAATTGTATGTTGTTTTTAAGTTTCAGTTTTTAAGTTTTTTATTTTGTCCATAATGTAACTTTATATACGCAATATGGACATGTTGAAATGAAATGATGATATTTCTCATTGTTCTTTTTTGTTGTGATACACAAAATAATTATATGTTGTTTTTAAGTTTCAGTTTTTAAGTTTTTTATTTTGTCCATAATGTAACTTTATATAGGTACGCAATATGGACATGTTGAAATGAAATGATAATATTTCTCATTGTTCTTTTTTGTTGTGATACATAAAATAATTGTATGTTATTTTTAAGTTTAAAACTACTATTATGTAATGATATTATTTTTCTTGGTTTTGTACTCTATTATATGTTTATTTATAAAAGGCAGTATAGCCGTTTATGTATTTAAAATAAAAATTAAAAAATAATTTCCTAATTTCACATTTTCGCAGTTTGAGCATGTCGCAAAGTTACAATTAACGTTATGGAACTTCAAGTTAAGGTTGTTAAAACTAAGTATTCTATTCATTATGAATTAAAATGGTGCCACAAAATAAGTTTGCTAGTTTGAAGAAAAAAGAGTTTCCTGAGAACCTTTTTAGTGTTAAACGCTTTTAGGTGATTCAGAAGTTTTATGTAATTAACATCTTGATAACATACGAGTATATCAGTGTATCCCACCGAAATCAAAACGATCCAATTTTTTTCCATAGATAACCATGTACTGTATACCAAGTGAATCTGTTTGACATAAATCTGTCGGCAGTAGATTCGGGATCTGAGGTATCAAAGACACAACAGAAAAAAAATGTAGTACTAATTGTTTGATGATTTTTTTAAACATCTTGAGTGATAAGCCTCTCTTTTGTCAATACTCTTGTTAGTCAAATAAATACTCTTAAATGGCAGCATATGTTGGTGGTGAAATCCACCAGAAGGCGAGATTATTCCCAGTGGCTTATTCCTAAAATAAAACCCATATAATTGGGTAAATTAAAATAAAACTCAAAAATATCCTCTACTAGTTTTGAGACAAACCTGTGAAGTGGAGGCCCTTTCCACTCTTTCTTGTTTCGAAGAGCGACCCCCGCGACCAGTGGGAATAGAGGTATCGGAACTTCCTGAAGGATCCTGAAAAAAATTCAGTCATATTATTTTGAATGATTAATTAAATGAAGACAATTAAAATTACATGAATGCCATGGAAATAATATACAATGTTACTGCCTCGTCATCGAAAAAAAACACAAAACATAAAATATCTCGGAGTAATAATTGACGAAAATCTTAGATAGGACCTACACATCAAAGGTATTACGGAAAAACTGACAAGCCTTATATATTTCTTTAAAAATCTAAGAAACGTGTTAAATAAAAAGGATATGAAAAAGGTCTACTACGCGTTATGTCATTCTCGAATTGAATATGGAATCATAGGATGGGGATCTGCTACACATACGTACCTACACAGCCTGAATACGATTCAAAAAGGAATTATAAAGACCATATTGAAAGTACCAATTAGAACGCCTTCAATTGAAATTTTCAATAACTTTGACGTACCAAATGTACAGCAAATATATTCCAAAAATATATTATTGAAGCTCTTCAAAAATAATGAATCCTTTACTAGACCATGTATGCATAACACTAGATCGAATAAAAATTATATAAAAAATATTCCAAGTTATAAAACCACATTTGAACAAAGAAACTATACATACTTTGCAACAAAACTCCATAACACCCTTCCCCAAGACATAAAACTAATAAAAAATCCAATTGAATACAAATCAAGAATAAAAATATGGCTTAAAGAGGTCAATGAGAGAACACTAGCGAAGACGCTAAAAACGACATAGAAGACAAATGAACTATATTTAAATAACTTTAGTCCGCCTCGGCACAGGACCCCCTAGTGAGGAGGACTAAGAAATACAATATTTTATACTTAATTTCACATTACTTTTTGTATGTAAATTTTTTTATATAGTCGCTATAATAAAAAAATAAAAAAAATTGTTTAACAAAATCTGAAAATAGAAATATCAAAAAATGATACAGTTACATCTGGGACTCGAACCCAGGACGCAAGAGTTGGCTTTGGGTATCGCTAAAATTGTCTTCATTTAATAAAATATTCTAATTTGAGGTGTAACTCATTAAGTTAAAAATAAAAAAAATAAATATTATTTTTATTAGCCTGCGAAAATTGGGAAAGGTAGTATAACCGGTCTCCACTTTGTGCGATGCTACGTAGCATTCCCACTCTTGTCAACTTTACTTTTCTGAAGGTTTCACTTCTATTTCGTGTTAATTATACACTCTGTTTATTATTATTATTAAGAAAAAGAGGAACTCACCGTAGGCAAGGACAGTGAGAAGATCTCCAGATCGACCCTGATCTGACAAACAGCAGGACTGTTTATCTCCACGTTGTAGGAGCACTCCAGCCCAGTGAACATGATGCCAAGTGGAGGGTTGGAGAAAACTGCGTCTTTAGCGTTTGTCACGTAGTCGCAAGCTGACACTGAAAAGGTAAAATGGAAACCTCGTCAGGAAGACGATCTGCACTAAGATGTAGTAAGAACGGTAATCGGATAAAAAATAACAGTAACAAAACGTGGCAAAATATTAGGTAAGATCAATTTGGCCTGAGCTTGTTTTTTTTTACATTAGCTCCACACAGGAGGCCCTGAGGAAAACAATTTCTAAAGGGTCTGTGTCATCTTCGGGGATGCTGCGTAGAGGGTTTTTTGGTGAAAAAAAGTAGAGGAAGTTCTGGGAAGGACAAAGATATGAGGGGTTGGTAGATCTGGGGTCAATGTATCCAGGATTTGCAAATGTATGAATCCATCCCTCCCACTGCGATACAAAGCGATGGATTGAGACAGTCTGGCTGGAGAAATCAGAAGGACTCTCTCTGCCGATCCTGCCCGCTCGCAATATGTGGGCAAACACAAATGCCGCCAAGGCCTAAAAAAACCTCACCCCGTGAACCCGGGCACCTCTGCTAAGTCACTAAAACATAGCGAACCACTTGGAGTAACCTATGGTAGAGGTGTTAATGGTTTCCAGGGCGGCGGTACCCATACCCGTCCCCCGAATCGTTTGTTCTTTTTCTTCAATGTTCTGTTTTGTTACCGTTCTGTTTTGTTACTGTTCTAAGTTTTGCCACAGATCTGTATTGTCATGGAAACTCACGCGAGCAGCACGAAGAGAACAGCCCGCATTGTCCCACAGCCTTGCCGCCCTGTCTGGAGCACTGCAGGCGGCCTAGGCACACACCTACTGAGGAGTCACTGCCCACGCAGTGCGAGCCTTCGTCTGGGCCCAAGATGCCTGTAACGAGGTATTTATTTAATAGTGAACCTAACTGGGAGCCTTGTGGGATACCTACTTACATTGCTTCGAGTAAAAATAAACATTAATTAACTTCACTTTATTACTGATAGTATTTTCAGTTCAAAGAGCGTTAAATTAAGGCTGAACAATTTTCAGTTAACATTACGAAGAGAAAGTTAACTCAACATGGAATTAATTTATCACTAACGGTTAGTCGACATCGTATCGATTCGCAGACAGTATAAGAAAAATTATTTGTTGACGAAGACGCTATATTGCTAAAATTTCCTTTATTATCACGCCACTTTGAAGGCAAGTTAAAATCCTTGATTTTGGTTTACCAACTTACCAAAATTAAAGATATCATTTGAAAAAATAATGTAATTTTAGACCTGTCGTGGGATGAATTTTTAAATTTGTGTGGCAGTATTGGTCACCGATTGGTCAAATATTATTTTACATGAATTTATTGCTTGCAATGTCGGTGTACATAAAAATAATAAAGATCAATAAAAAAATTAGACGAACAAAACACGAGAAACGAGAAAGGATTTAAGTTGAACAGAATTTAGTCACCGACCAGTTGCACATTGTTGAACTTCAGACCAACATGAAGAAGACTGGATGCAGTATAGAAACTGTTGGCATGCGTGCATGAAGAATTTTGTAAAGTAATAAAATATCAGAACGATCAAACTGGAAAATTTGTGGATGACTCGACAGTTGATTCCCCGACAGTTGGCCCCACGAAATCATTATTTACCAACTTCAAACCTAAAATCGACTTAAGGCTCTGCAACCGGGCTCGAAAAGAAGAAGATGGAGAGATACGAAATTATGAATGTTAGAGGAGGGCGCTAACATTATCAGCGACAAAATCGATGCGAAAATAGATTTTCCTCAATTCTTAATTTTTTTCAAGTGCATACAAGATACTAGTGGATAGTTTCCTATTTCTGAATGCTTTCTTCCTTTGCATAACGGTCTAATAATATCACATTTAAGGCTCTGCAACCGGGCCCGAAAAGACGAAGATGGAGAGATACGAAATTACGAATGTAAGAGGAGAGCACTAACATTTACAGCGACAAAATCGATGCGAAAATTGCGAAAATGTTTAATAAAACACGACTCGTTTAAAATAGAGCAAAAATCTCGCGGGCATTATCTTAAACAGCATTTAAAGAAACACTGTGAATTTTTTCATACATATAACTTGTAAAATAACTGAAACAAACGTGTTTATAATAATTTATGGAGCATACTTTGCGATTTTTTTTTTCTACCAAGGGAATTTCATATAATTTGCGTTTCGGCGCGGGCAGAGTCTAGATATTATCTTCAAGAATAACATATATATTTTTTAAGAGCTTTAAAACTTACCGTGTTTAAGGGAAATATGTAATAAATCGGTAGAAATCCGGGTTGCGGGTTGCGGGCCCCTAATAATAAGTTGTTATTTATGTATGTACACCAAACGAATTTACATACAGTGTCGATTTTTTGTTCTTATTCGCTGGTTTACACAGTATATAGACACGACATTTATCCTTGATGCATTTGAATAAAAACATGTTTTATAGTTTTATTATTCGGCGGTACATCCTCTCTGTACACCCCTTCGGGGACACTTAATTGCATTTTGTTTAAGTGGGTGTACCTAACGTATTTTCCCCAATGCGATTGCGTATCGTATATATAAATACAGGTGGGCCAACTGTTGGGAGATCAACTGACATGGAATCAAATTTGTGATCCTTCCTCAAGAAATGCTTGCGACCTATGACCGGCTCTGCCAGACACTTTTTCGATGTGCCGTATTTTTATAATTAAACTACTACAGGGTTTTCCAATAAGAAGTGTTATTTTGATATTCAAAGAAAAATGCCATTTTTTAATATAATTGATCGGATGTTTATTTCATTATAAAGAGGAAGGTATGCCGTTAATAATGGAAAACAACATCAGGCAAATGACCACCACGACCACGCTTACAGGGCCATATCCTTTTCATGAAATTTTCCATAACCAAATCGCAAAGTGGCTGCCCTATGTCCTCGATAACCTCTTAATTCCATCTTTGAGGTCTTGAATCGACGCTGGGCTGTTGGCGTAGACCTTCTCTTTCACGTGGCCCCAAAGGAAGAAGTCGCAAGGTGTTAAATCACAAGATCTCGGTGGCCAATTATGATCACCTCTTTGAGAGATAACACGGTCCGGAAACTTTTCCCGTAAAAGATCAATGGTTTCGTTGCTTGTGTGGCACGTAGCGCCGTCTTGTTGAAAGTAAACGTTGTCCAGATCAATATTATCCAATTCCGGCCATAAAAAATCATTAATCATCTCTCGATAGCACAATCCATTCACCGTAACTGTTGCTCCAACCTCATTTTCATAGTGATTTTTAATAATTTCAATGCGTTGTTGAAGCATATATCGTTCTATTTTTATTAATGGCGTAGTTTCTACTTGTCAAATGTCAAAAAATTACAGCTTCAAAAGTGACATCTACCGAAATAGCGGGCTATTCAAAATAACACCTCTTATTGGAAAACCCTATATATTCCATTATGTTATTGATGAATAATAAGATAATACATACAATGTTAAAGGTTGCGTGGTTAATATCTTAAGAGGGAGAAAACCAGAAATATGTCATCTTTAAATTAGATTTTAGACGTATTGACTCTTTTCCATAAAAAAATTGTAAATGGATTTCGAAAGATTGTTCTTTTATCTAGCATTCGCATGTTTTACATTTTGAGAAAAAATGTTTATTTTTAGTATAATAAGGTTATACCATAGGTCATTGGCAGATTTGTTAAATTTTCAAAAAAGATTTTGCATTATCTAAGTGTCGCATGTTTTAGAATTTTAATTTTAGTTTAAATAAAATCATTAAAAAATATATACGTACATGTTTTTCTTGACGAAAATTGGTCCGTTTGTGTATTTATTTGCGCACTTACAAACTAATATATTTCACATTTTTTTAACATTCATATTTAACTTAGACATTATTGAAAAATGATGAGTACTTAATGTCAAATAATAATTACAAAAAGCACATTATTTTAATAGTTTTATCATCACGCCTTTCAGCATTTTTGGATGTAGGTGTAAATTAAAGCAAATTTGGAATGAAATAAAATCGATATTGAGTTATAATTTTTAAAAGCTGGTACGGAGAATAATTAATCTTTCTCATTGTAACCGCCTTGCACGATCGTAAGAACAACTTTCGAAATGTGGATTTTCGGCCGCTGGCTGGTTAAACGCTCTTAAAGGGTTAAATATAAACACTGAAAATATCTTAAAGGGTTCAATATACGTAAATAATAAAATGGCTTAGAGTGAAAATGTTAATTGGCATTACATTATTATACTTTTGTTAATATTTAATTTATTTACCTTTTCCGTCAATTTCGCTTGCAAAACCAACCGATGACCAAATTAGCAAAACTGCAGAAACTTTTATGGGAAAGGCAGTCATATCTGCTGTCTTCAACTTTTTGTTGAAGCACTTGTCCACTGAAATCATATATCATTTATTACTATTGACGAAAGACCGCGCGGCCGGTTTCATACAAAACTTAAATTTGGATTTGTGGCCAAAATACTAAACCAAATAAAATAATAATTTTTTTTTAATCGATGGTTATAAGAAATATCTAGTATAGCTATCGGTTAGTATACATGTATATTTGATTTATTTTCTTTTCTTATTTGAAATATCGGCCATTGAAGAATTCAATATTGCGTGATTTTGGCGGTAACTTTGACATTTTAGGTGAGTTAATCCAACTAATATTGTAAAGGCGAAAGTTTGTATGGATGTATGTTTGTTACTCTTTCACGCAAAAACCACTGAATGGATTTTAAAAATTCTTTCACCAATAGAAAGCTACATTATTTGCGAGTACTATATGCAATATATATTGGTAAGCTCTGGCGTTATGAATAATCTCTGGCGTTATAAAATTATTTATCATACGTTTTCTGTCTCTTACAAAATCGATTTATTGCAAACGTCAGAAAAAAGCAAACCAATTATCGCCTTGGAAACGATTTTTTTTGAATTGGGCAGTTCACCCTAAAAAGAGTGCTTTGTTGGCGTCGTACTTAATAAATATCTCTAAAAATGAATCACCGAAATGTATGTTTGTTTGTTTGTTTGTTTGTTTATTTAGCACAAGCCTATAAGTACATTTATATATATAATTGATTAAGAAAAATTGACTGCCCAACTAGGAGTATTCCCGTTTTAGGACAGTCAAAATATTATGGGTATGAACATGTGGAACATGATTTGTACAAAAAAAGAAAGAAAATTGATGAAATAAAAAGAAGAGAAAGAATATTAAATAAAATTTTTTTAAAAAGTTTAAAACACGACTTTTAAACAAAAGTTTAACACACGGTTTTGTTTTTTCTTTTTTAAATTAATAGAAAAAATTATATTAATTTAAAAAAGAAAAAGTAAATAGGTAAATATAGTTAACATATCGGTAACTTAAGGTAATTAAGAGGATTAAAACATTAGGTAACTTATGTATGCTTTGCATATTATAGTTCTACATACATGTGATGTAGAAAAAAAGAAAAAAAAGAGAAGAGAATGAATACAATAAAAATGAAATAACCAATTAAAACACAAAACAGTCATGGGTTGTTTAGCATAGTTGTTGAAATCATAATAATAATAAATAAAAGTTATTCATATATGTGTACTTAAAAGCAAATAATTAAAACATAAAGTAATGGTGTTTGCATTTCATATTATAGTCCTACGTACACATCTTGTATAACGAGAACTAGAAAGAGAACAGAAACAATAAAGTAAAATAACAAACAATTAATACCTGATTATTACTGTATTTTGCTAGCAAAGTTATTAAAATAATAATAAAATAATAGGTAAATATATATATATACTTATAACTGGTGTTTACATTGCATATCATAAGCCTACATACATATGTTGTATAAATATGAATAAAAAAGAAAAGAGATAGAATAAAATAAAATATCCAATTAAAACATGCGCATAAACCCGAAAGACTGCAGCAAATTGGATAATTCTTTTTTTTGTTCGTTATTTTGTATAAAACTACCGCTGAGTTCTGGCATTATGAAATTTGTATAAAAAATTATAACAGGTGGCACGCGAGCAGTTTGAAAACTGAATGTATCGGGAATGAATGTGTGGAATGCGAGAGGTAAAAGGGGAGAGTGGGGAGGGGGGGGGGGTGTTGGGAGGGTTTTGGTGAAGGGGGAAAGGGGAGGGGAAGGAGGGTGGGGGAGGGGGTTAGGGGAGAGAGAGGGGGGAAGGAAGGAAGGGGAAAGGGGAAGGATAGAGGGAGGTGTGGGGAGGGGTAGGGGGTGAGGGAAGGGGGTTGATGGGGGGAGTGGTGTGGGGAGAGGGAAGTGGAGGGGTAGGGGGTTAGGGGAGGGGTGGGTGGAGGGAAAGGGGGAGGGGGGGAGTGGAGTGGAGTGGAGAGAGGGAAGGTGGAGGAGGCGGAATGCGGTGGGAGAGGGGGGAGGGAAGGAAGGGGAAGGGGAAGGGGTGGAGGAAGGTGGGGAAAGGTGGAGTGGGGAGGGGTGTATGGGGTGGGAGAGGGGTCTTTGGAGAAGAAGGGGGAGGGAGAGGGGCGTTGATGGATGAGTGGAGTGGGGAGAGGGAAGGTGGATGGGGGGAGGAGTGAGGGGAGTGGGGGGTGGAGGGGGATGGGGGAGGGGGGTTGATGGGGGGATTGGAGTGGGGGGAGGGGTGGGTGGAGGGGGATGGAGGAAGGGGGTTGATGGGAATAGTGGAGTGGGGAGAGGGAAGGTGGAGCAATCGAAATGCTTTTTTAAATAATAAAAAAAAAGTATTTTTATAGTAAATGAATCAAAATTATTTTTTACAAATAATTAGCATTAACTCTGAAATAATTGCCAAGTTGCTTCTAAATCATGAATATTTTAATTCTTTTATAGCAGATTTCTAAAAAGACAACGCAGCCTTTAAGCAAACTTTTATTGATACCTTTAGACCATTTAAAACTTGCAAATTGGTTCGCCGAAAGCCTGTAGTTAGGCAAAGAAAAAAATATTAACAAAAAAAAAGAATTAAAAAAAAATTGTTAGTATTATTAATATTATTACTAAGAATAGATAAACATGGATTACCAAATCAAAACACGGATGATGGTGCGCGGCGGTACGTTACACGTGTGACTACTATATACTGTACCCTGTACCACTATGCGCTATACACGTGCGACCACGTGGGTTATCTTAAATTAACTGGTTCCCCGGGGATTATACTTGCATGCATTATTAATGCAACTCAGCCGGCTGTAAGGAAGCCGGGACCATGTTAAGAACTGGTTTTAACGGTATAATGTAGTCTCTATAATCTGAAGAATTAAAAACCGAACCTATTCTGTTGGGTGACTCAATCTCATTATGTGAGTTTTCAATATTTTTTATCAAAAATCAAAGTGGTCGCGGAGGTAATAAATATTGATATATATTTTTTATTTGCAATAAATACATGTTTTTATAATAGCCAAATTTGATATTATAAAAAAAATCTCCATTCTAGCCTGCTTAATCCCAGAAGACTCATATAAATCACTGTAACTCCTTATTATCATAGTGAGAAATAAGTTCTAAAAGGTGTTAGAAAGGCAAAATACCACGCTTTATATTAAAGCCTAAAAAATAACAACAACAAAAGAAAAAAAGGACATCTTCATAAAAAAGTTTTTACTCTCAATTTAAAAAGAAAAAAATTGAAACTTTGGGAATTTCTTTTTATTTATTTTCACATGGAACTACGAAAAAGTTAGGTGACATTAACATTTATAATACATTTGTCTAATAAAATATGTAGGTATGTGTTTTTATTTTTTTCGTTATCACAGTAATTTTTGTTAAAAAAAACCCGTGTGGTCCCATTTTAATTTGGTCCAGTTCTGACAATGGCATCCATGAGAAAATCATACAAGTCTTAAATTTGCATTAAGTATGTGCGCGACAAATGGACGAATAACTCAATTTCACGCCAACCGATTTCACGCCAATCAAAGTAACGGAACTCTCCAATTCTGAAGAACAAATTTACGATACTCGGTCGAATCTTAATCGAATTAGTGTACTTCATCAGATTCACTAAAAATCAAAAAATAAACAAAAATTTTAACAAAACAAAAAAACGACTTCAAAAAATGCACTAAAAAGTAAAAAAATAATTTCGTATTCTTTTACAACTTTATAATCAACTTACCTTTTCTACTCATCAATATGTAGGTACGATTGTTATTTTTGGAGTCGGTGTCAACCAAGGTACCCGCGGCCCGGCGTGTTCACTTGACAGCTCCTCTCTCACCGACACCGACTCCAAAAATAACAATCGTACGTACATATTGATGAGTAGAAAAGGTAAGTTGATTATAAAGTTGTAGAAGAATACGAAATTATTTTTTTTACTTTTTAGTGCATTTTTTGAAGTCGTTTTTTTGTTTTGTTAAAATTTTTGTTTATTTAAATCTTTGTATGCAAAATTTTTATATTTAGAAAATTATATGCTTATTTCGAATTATAAAATTTAAAAGCATATATCATTACCTTTCAAAAAGAGTTTTTAGTTTTCAGATAGAGGAGATGTACCAAATATGGAATGGCTTAGGTAAAAAAATCTAATTAATTATAAATGAATCGTTTATTAAGTATTATACATTGAAATCTTTGGAAATATAGTTACGGAACTCAAAATGTCAACGAAATGTGAAAAGAAACACACAAACGTCTTCATTTTCAACGAAAGGTAAAACAATAGAAAAAACCGATAAGTACCAAAAAAAGTGCTCCTATTATGGGATACACCGATTTTTTTAAATTTAAAATTAAAACAAAAAAACAATATTCTCGGTTGCAATGGCATCAATGGCAGCAGGCTAAACATTAGATCCACTCTTCGCCTCTGATATCCCATGGTCTTCGATTTTACAGCTTCCATGACTTTTATATTTTTTTTGTCCCACGTCTTCCGCTGTTTCTTCTACGACATTGTTTCACACTGTTTCGACTACGACAGGCCAAAATAAACCTGAAATAGCAAAAAGAAACTTAATTCTACTAGAATTCCATTTTGGAAACACTCTTCCTTATATGAGATAGTATTCCATATTAGGGTCATCAAAAAATCCCATATTAGGAACAAGATCAATACAAACAAATATATTCGTAGAATAAAATCTACATGAATTTAACTTCAAATTATTATGAAAATCCAAAATTTTAATCACTCTCTCAGGTGAGTGTGGTGTGGTCGGCGTCAGGACGAGCACTGACATTTTCAAGTTCGGTCGGTGGGTAATCGGGAAGGCTGGGTTACAGAGACTGTTCTTACTTAAATTTTGAGAAACATCACCATCTCATATTAGGAACGTATGCCATATTGGGTACATCTACTCTATTTCGGAAATATTCCATTTATTTGCATTTTATACTGCATCTGAAAAATACGCCAATTTCTGAAGACCTAGACCATACGTTCTCAACGTGGGCGATGATGCCCCCTTTGATGAGGGGCGTTTCAGACCCTCAGGAGGGGGGGGGGGGGGGGTAGAAGACCAAGAGAAAATTGGGAAGCGTTTCAGACTTTCAGGGGGGCGGTAGGAGACCGAGAGAAACCCATCCCACCCCATCCTATCTTGCCCCATCCCATCCCAATAGGGGCCATCCATCCACAAAAATATATTTTCTCCATCCCATTACGCCCCCTCCGTTGTGGCAAATGTAACCCCATCGTGGTATCCCGCATCCCATTACGCCCCCTTCGACGTGATATCCCATTACGCCCCCTCCGCTGTGGCAAATGTAACCCTGTCATGGTATCCCATTAAGCCACCTCCGTAGTGGTATCCCGTTATGCCCACGACAATTGCTGTTTCGGATTCAATTCACGGATTTGGGGGCGCTAGAAATTAAAATAATCACAAAGTGGGCGGTGGGCAAAAAAAAGGTTGAGAATCTATGGGCTAGTCCGCTCAGCGCTAATATGTAAATTAAAAATATAGATGTCACCAATATTTCACGATTTATCTATGATTTTAATAGTGGAATATTTATCCTTTTTCTTTGTAAAACCAAACCACCGCCGTCATTGCGATGTTTCAAAACGTCTACGATCATAGTTTATTTTTATGTGGGTTGATTTTTGATAATCAGCTCGGTCGCTCGGTGCTACATGAAAGGACAAAAATTGTAAATTTAATTGATTTGAAATTCTTCTTAGAAACATATTTTATTAATTTCATAAAAATCACGTAGACAACTATTAACGCGCACTTAATTTTATCTTCTCATCATAAGTCGGTCCTAATTTATTAATTTCTCACGTGGTTTTATCGGAAGACAGGTATTTCCAGATTGAGGAGTTTGTTGCACTAAACATATTAACATAACTGTAATTCGAAGGCATGTGCAGGAGAAAGCAGTATGGGATAATATTTATTCTGACCTTGAAAATTAATATATTAAAATACGAATACGTGCATTTTTCCAGAGATCTTTTACAGATTTTTACAGAAGTTAGTTACTTCGACGACCGGCGTGGTCTAGCGGTAACTCGCAATCCAAAGGTCGCGGGGTCGAATCTCGGCGTGGGCAAATAAATTTTATTTAATTATTTTGTGTTATTCCACGATTAATTCATTTAAAAATAATATATAGTATATTTTCGGCACGTTCCAGAGTGGAAGATACCATTAGTATCGCCCTGGTGTAAGACCACAATTCAGAATTGAAACGTTGCTTGAAATGGTTTTAGCCATGTTTGGTGACCATATCTGAATAGCCAGGTATTTCCCTACCTTCCTCTCCTCATCTCCTTCCCTTCCCCACTACCTTCAGCCTCACAACATACCCCAATTGGGGATGCAATAGACTCACTGTCTTCAGGCGGGAGCAGCTGGGACTCTTGTGAGGTACTCATATAAAAAAAACAGAATATAAAAAAACGTGATTTTAGGTTTTCACGGCCTAAAGTATTTTTGGGTCATCATACCGTTTTGCGCTTCTTCATTCTATTGCCGACATTTCGAACAGCGTCACAGTGTCCATTATCAGGGTATATGCGTAGATTGTGATGATTATATGGGGCTATTCAGATCTGGTCACCAAACACACCTTAAACCGATTTATAACATATTTCCTTTGAGCACTTTAAGTTTTTAGGTTCTTAAAAAATACACGTTTTTGAAAAAACGGTGCTTTGTTCGAAAATTATTAAAAACCCAGTTTGTGCTGTTATTTAACTGGTGATGAAAAATTTGTCAATACTATTTTATTTTATTTATTTATTTTAAATCATCTGCGACTTTGGGGCTTTTCAATTTCAATTCAGTGCCGGCAACCCGGGTGTTTATTTTATGTATATAGTTTTCTTTTACACACCTCACTAGACAGAGTCTGTTCCGAGGCGGGTAAATAACATTTTTTATTTATTAAAAATATATGTATCAACAAAGATATGAAGGAATATAAAAAGATAAAATATAAAATAAATAAATAAAATAAAACTCGATAAATACATTTACCACATTATTGCCATTTACAGAACATACGAATCAAATATTTCTAATTTTATAAATCAACTGAAAAATATTTTACTGCCGCTTAAAAATAAAACCTGTTTTATTGCTGGTGATTTTAACATTAACATTAACGCAAAGTCCGAAAATATTTTCAAAAATGAATACCTTAATTGCATGACTGAATTAGATTTTAAATCATGCATAAACAAAAATACTCGAGAAATGCGTGGACAAAAATCGTCTTGTTTAGATCATATTTGGGTTAACATAAAATTACAAAACCTTTATAAAATTAGAACAATAGTTTGGCAAACGAATATTACTGACCACCATTCTTGCTTATTATTATATGATAACGATATGAAGTCAGAAATAAATGTTCCAATTAAGACTAAAAAAACCACAAATATTGCCATGTTGAAGGAAAAATTGAAAGCAGAAACTTGGTATACAATATTTCAATCTAACGATGTCGAAGAATGTTCAAGTATGTTTGAAAAAAAAACTTATGGATCATATTGAAACCTCCACAACAGAGGTCTCATTATACACGAATTCAAAATTCAGACGTATAAAACCTTGGATCACTCGTGGCCTTATAAAATCTATTAGACAAAAAGAAAAGCTGTAAAAAATACAATTAAAAATCCACACGACGAAAAAGCTAAGATAGTTCTCAAAAAATATAAAAATAAATTAACAACTTTAATTAAAAAAAATAAAGATGACTACTTCAGAAAAGTAATCTCTACTTCAGAAAATAATCTGAAGGCTATTTGGAAAGCGGTAAATTATGCAATTGAAATAAGAAAAAAATAATTCTATAAAATACATTAAACATGAAAATATTATAATAGATGTATCCAAAGATCCAAAACTAACAGCAAACATTTTCAATTCTTATTTCTCTAAAGTAGGAAATAATCTCGCTAAAAAATCTCTAAACCTTTACACACACCAAAACCTATAACTAATAATACACAAAAACGAAATACACTGTCCACTTTTAAAAAAACTACTGAAACTGAAATACAACTTATAATAGAAAACATGAAAGACGGATCCTCTCCAGGTTTTGACCATATTTCTGTGAAAATTCTTAAAAAATGAAAATGTATCTACTGAAACCTCTATACCACCTTATTAATCTCAGTCTGACGAAAGGCATATTCCCAACATTTTATAAAAAATCTGTAATATCCCCTATCTTTAAAACTGGCGACCCACAAAATGTCTCAAATTATCGACCGATTTCACTAATATCGAGTATAGCAAAAATATTTGAAAAGATTGTAAAAAAACGGGTTGTAGATTTTCTGGAGAACAATAAAATATTACATGGCAATCAATTCGGATTCTTAAAAACAAAAAGCACACAAGACACAATAGCAAATGTAACATCATTTATATACTCGACACTTGATGAAGGTAATAAATGCGCAGGAATATTCATAGACCTAAGAAAAGCATTCGATAGTATCTCACACGTAAAGCTTATCAAAAAACTGAAATCAAAGACATAGCCTTCCAATGGATAGAAAGTTACTTGAACAATCGTGCACAATTTGTTAAAATAAATGACCAAACTAGCGACCAGGAAACGTCAAATTTTGGTATCCCACAGGGCACCGTGCTAGGACCAATATTGTTCATTTTGTATGTAAACGATATATTTATTCAACCATTACATGGACGAATTATCTCTTACGCCGATGATACCGTTCTTTTAATAAAAGAAAAAACGTGAGAAAAAATTAATTTAAAAGCCACAGAAGACATAAATAATCTAAAAATATGGTTTGACTATAACCTCCTTTCGTTAAATAGTGATAAAACATATGTCATCCCTTTCAAAATTAACACCAACAATATATCAAATCTTCAAATAATCTTACATAATCATTCTCTCGCACAACACGATACTAATCACTGTCGACAAAATTGTTCACTTCTGAAAACAGCAGATAAAATTACTTATCTCGGAATAATCATAGATTTATTCAGATTTATCCCCCCCCCCCCCTTTGGTGAGACTAAGTGTGTTTTGGTGGGACCCCCCCCCCCCTCCCCCTCACATGAGATTACACTACAGTTGTTAAAGGACTACATTTATTAGCAAATTTATTTAAATTTAATAAAATTATAAGTAAAAACAGACAACATCACCAGCTTCCTTAATTTTATATAATTTTATATATTCCTTATTTTTTTATGTCTACTATAATATATATATGTTAACATGAGATTTTTATTGACCCCCCTCAGTTTAAAAGAGTTTTTATGAAATTTTACTGGACCCCTCCCCCCCTCATTTTGAGTTCACGTAATTAATGCACGCCCCCTAACGCCTCGAACAAACAATGATTTAAATAATAAAATGCAGATTTTAGTACTATTTATCGATAATTCCAAAGCGTTTGATATAATTGATCCGTAATAATTATTAAAAAATTTTAGAAGCAATTAGAATCAGAGAAATTGCTATTTTGCTTATTAATATTTTTGTTATTTCACTTGTGGCATCATCACCTAAAAACAACTGAAACTAATTCTGTTGCCACTCATGTGTCCAGGTCTTGAAGCCGGATGACCGTGACACATTGAACCCCAGATTCCTACCCACCCCTCAAACCTCTTTCTTTCGCAGAACTCTCCTGTCCTTCCTTTCCTTAAAAAAACCCTCCACAGAGCATCCCCAAAGCTGATATAGGCCCTGAGGGAAATTATTTTCCTCAGGGTGTGAAAAAAATCCAGTATTCCACTGGATTTTTGTATTTATACATTTTTTACACTTAGAATCTTTATCCCTTGAAACATACCCCTCGATTAAAGAGGCCGTCAAGGACACGAAGGCTGTATTGAATAGATCCTGAAAAGAACTAAGAATAAAAAATATGAGACAGCAAATTAATTTTTTAGATTTTTTCATCTTCGTTTTTACTACTTTGTTCGTTAGTTAGATAGTTTTGGAGAATTTCTTTATTTACAAACACATTTATTACGAGAGTATTACCAGAGAAAACCAGAAATATTTCATTTTTAAATCAGATTTTAGACGAATTGACTTTTTTCCACAAAAAATTATAAATGGATTTCGAAAGACTGTTCTTTTATCTAGCATTCGCATGCTTTAAATTTTGAGATTTTTTTTATTTATTTTTAGTATAATAAGGTTATACCATACATAGATCGTTGGCAGATTTGTTAAATTTTCAAAAAAGATTTTGTATTATACCACATCCATTTCAAATCATATAATCATGCAGTAAAATAAATCAATACATTATCTGGGTATCGCATGCCTTAGAATTTTAATTTTAGTTTAAATAAAATCATTAAAAAATATATACGTACATGTGTTTCTTGACGAAAATTGGTATTGTGTATTTATTTGCGCACTTACAAACTAATATATTTCACATTTTTTTTACATTTATTATCAAAAAAATTGCAAAAAGTACATTATTTTAATAGTTTTATCATCACGCCTTTCAGCATTTTTGGATGTAGTTATAAATTAAAGCAAATTTGGAATGAAATAAAATCGATATTGAGTTATAATTTAAGAAAGGTGGTACGGAGTATAATTAATCTTTCTCATTGTAACCGCCCTGCACGATCGTAAGAACAATTTCAACGAGATGTGGATTTTCGGCCTCTTAAACACGAAATCTTATGAACATTTCTACAAAACACGAATGTGAATTTCACATAAGTGCATACCTGTATAAAACTTGATTAATGCCACATTAATAGGTTCATCATAAAATAACGCATCGGTGATGTAATATATCTAAGTCGTTTAAAACCGGCTTCTACGTGTTAGAAATCTATAACACCCAAAATTTCTCACGATTTGCCGGCTTCCATCTGATTACATCTTAGTGTCCATATTGCGCAATATCCCTTCGGTGCACCTCAGGGCTGTGGTCAAAGACCTCTATAAATACCTTTTCCGTGCCCTTTTTTGGACATTTGATGTTACAAGTTCAATGGCAACACACCAACACTGTTAAAAAAATAATCGATAATTGTAAACAGTGAAGTTTTCAGTTATATATTTTGTGGTTTAGTGGGGTCCATAATAAAAACAAACGGTTTGGTTCATAACTTTTTTCAACATGGGTGTATTCCGATTGTTTGGGGTGCTTTTGCTGATGTTGTTTTTGGCGCATTCTAATGCATATGCAGAAAGGCAAGAAAGGGGTGAGTTATTTAACTTTTTTTCAATCTCGAAGACATTTTGAATGTTCATATTTATTTTTGTTGTTTTTAACGTAATAAAATTTATTTGAGATATTTCGACCACCACACTAAGCTTATGCCCATATCATGCAACCAAAATCGTAGATAAATTAAATAATGCAATAACTATAATAATATTCTACATGTACAGGATGGCGCAAAACTACCGATATGGTTTGAATGTGTAATAACTTTTTTATTTAATGGATAATTATTATCATTATTTTTTTGTATACAGTATATTAATGGGGAATATTTTTCGCTTAAGCGTGAAAAATTATATCCCGCAAGTGGTGGCCATTTTCGGCTTCGCACTTTTGTGCTCTTTCCAATACATTTTGCATAACTTTTCGTGAAATTTCCGGTGTTATGGCTTGAATTTCATTGCGAAGGTTTTGTTTTAGCTGTGGTATGGTCGCTGGCTTATTTACGTATACCCTTTCTTTCAAATAACCACAAAAAAAACAGTCTGGCGCTGTTAAATCCGGTGAACATGGGGGCCAATTGAATCGCTTCTGCGCGAAATAATGCGTCGCCAAAGAGGTCCCGTAACACAGCCATTGTGCCCCTTGCAGTGTGGGCTATGGCTCCATCTTATTGGAACTACAACTGCGGATGGTTTTCTACAGCTGGCCTCAAAAAATTGTTCAGCATCGTTCGATATTCAGCACCATTAACCGTTACTGAGGCGCCTTGTGCATTTTCAAAGAAATATGGACCAATGATCCTTTCAGACGATACACTGCACCAAACAGTACATTTAAGTGGGTGTAATTATTTCGAATGAACTGTTCTTGGATTCTCCGTAGCCCATATCATGCAATTTTGCTTGTTTACGAAACCATTCAGTTGGAAATGGGCTTCATCGCTCATTATCAAATTGTTAATGAAATCGCGATTTTCTTCTGCTTTTTGTCGGAATGAAATGGCATAATCAAGCCGTTGTTGGTAGTCTATCGGCTTCAATTCTTGCATAAGCTGAACCTTTCCGACTACATGTGCAATGTGGCCAAAATCCTCTGGACGGACCTCCGCGATAGCCTCAGTTGTGCTGAACATCTTCTTCTTGATGTTTCTGGACTGTTCTGCACACTATCCACAAAACGTTGGATATTTTCTTCCTTGTGGACCGTACGTGGTCTTCCGGTACATGGAAGGTGTCTTACTGTTCTGTTTATTGTTGGTGCTGAAGGTCCAGTACGCACATTAAAAAACGACAATAAGCGCGCTGCCTCAAAACAATTGACCGTTGATTTTCAAAATAAAATTCAACAATTGTTGATCGCTGTTCTGTTGTGTAGTGTTCTAATTCAAATTCTACAAGTTTTCTTCACAAAATTCTGAAATAAAAATAAAAAATATAAATAAATTAAAAAAGTTATTAAATATTCAAACCATATCGGCCTCCTTGTACTATAACAATTTTATAAAATTAGTACCACCTCATAACTATTACTTATTGTTGGATA